>CAMZMU010000085.1:39706698-40343834 GCA_947311845.1 Poa pratensis
TAGGGATTTATCTACTTTTATAATTTTGAGTGGAGGATAAAGATATGCAAGGGGCACAACCAATAGAAAACTACATACACATATGCTCCAAATGTACAAAATTTAAATATAGGATGGAGTTGAAGGCCTCTTAAAAAGGAAAAATAAATAAATAAGATAAGGTGCATGTGCATCACATTCGCAATATTTAGCTAGAGGTGGCGTAATTCATTTTGTGTTGACCAATGTCGATATATGATGGAACTGAAGTTCTATTCAAACTTCAAAGAGAATAAGATGTGGCGCATCACATTCACATAATGTAGCTAGAGCATATATGCATATCGTCATTCTTACTTAATATAAGAAAATATTGACTCTTCTGTGCGGTAAAAAAGAATAATTTGTCGTTGTTTACACGCGTATGGGAGAAACTTAAAATATCTGCACCATTTGATCAAGGTGGGTCTAGATTATAACAGTGAAGATGAATCTGATTGTTTCTACAACCCGTAGTAGCTTTTCTATTTATATATGAAACTGAACTTAAAGCTCAAATTTGGATAAGATCTGATTTCTGTCGATAACATGCAATAGGTAGTAACTAATGACCAGTGTCAACATACCCTTACATGTATTAACATGCATCTGCCTCTTAGATGTGTACATGAATGAGTTAGCCATGGAAAGGAGGCAGTGACAAGAATGAACGATTTAGCAATTTTTGATGAATATATACCGATAATTAAGTTGCTTTAGATGGCCAAGTGACATAGTTTATTATAGTAAGATGAGCTTGTTGGAAGCATCTTGAGTTATGCCATTGCACAAATAGTTAAACATACTACGGGCCAATGATGAGACAGAATGAGGAAATATAACACAAGGTTTAGGTACAAGCCATCAATGTTTAGATTTAGATATTGGTGAAAAATCTCTCAAAAACCGTTGATGGAAAAATAGACACCCATTGATGAGGCATTGTGAGGGAAATCAAGAAATTAGTAGGTAACCATTGTTCTTCTGGCGAGCCACGGACTAAAATGCTTTTGATGTTCTATTGTCGCATACCATTACCCTTACCAACAACCTATTGCACTTCATGAAAAGATTCTCACCAAATTTCAATAGCGTTTCCTCAAGGTGCCAATATTGGCTAGGTAAATAAATTACTGCAAAATAAGTTTCGCATGGTATATTATGGCAACAATTTTTTCTTATCATTCTAATGTGCATCTAATGGTCTATCATCTCGAAGCCAACATAGTAAACGAAGAGACAATTATAACAAACACATAATAAATCTAGCCACTAAATGAGCATGTCATCCTGCCAGTTTGAACTTATCAGTTAATTCTAATTTGCATAGGAAGTGCAATACATCTGGTGCATATGTTTTGTGGCCGAGGAAACTTGTATTTTATCTTATGCAATGGCGGACTAGCCTTTGTATGTTGCAGCCCGCATGCATTTGAATGATTATAATACGAATTACTAAGTTTCTAGTTTACTTTCCTAGTAAATTAGTAGAGACTAGACTACTTTGTAGGTTGCCTTTTGTCTTGACTAATTTTTTAATGCTTTTGTATCTTACTATCTTTTCATTGGTCGAGTTATAAATGTATAGGCACACCAATCAGATAGCCCATGACGTTCACTCAACTTCTTTTGTTTATCTAATGTCATTTCTTACAGGTAGGAAATGCCCTGACTGATGATTTCCATGACCATTATGGAATATTTCAATATATGTGGACCACCGGCTTGATTTCTGATCAAACCTACAAGCTACTGAATATTTTCTGTGACTTTCAGTCCTTTGTGCATTCATCTCCACAGTGTGATAAGATTCTTGACATTGCTAGCACTGAAGCTGGGAATATCGATTCATATAGCATCTTCACACCTACTTGATGAGGGACAGTAGAGAAACTAAAATAAAAATAAAGTTGGAGTCAAATTCATTATGGCTTCTACACACTTCTACTATATTCTACATAATTTGGCACTATAGCCATACGTTGTGTAGTGGTTTCTAGAGTGTTCCAGCCATGAGTAGTAACTAGGTTGTTTGTATTTGCTTTCCTAGCTTTAAGTAGTGTACTCTAGAACCTTCTAGCTTTAAGTAGAGCTAAGTAGTGAAAGCTCATGGAGCCTATAAATAGAGGTCCTCACCTCTACATATGTAACCAGCCTATGTACACTCTACCTATCAATAATAAGAACTTGTGTTCTGTCCTAAAGATCTTGGATTAGATCTTGTGTGTTAAAGAGTTTGGATTGAACTCTTGGCAGCCCACGCCTCTAGAGCGATATCTAGCGCAGCACGTTGAAGTGGTTCCTTCAACATTTGTGCTGTCCACGTTGTAGCAGCAAGGTGGAGCTGTTCCTCCACAGCCTTGTGCTGCTTCAGGTGGTATCAGAGCCTTGCTGATCCGTTCCAGCTCTTGGTGTACTCTTTGAAAGTAAGCTGCAGCAAGCAATGGAGGAATTGGGAAAGAGAATAGATGCTGCAGAACAACAAATCCAAGCGCTACGTGAAGATCTTAACCGGAGATTCGATCAGCTGGTTGAGATGATAAGAAAGGGTGTTCCTCCTACTGCCAATGAAGGTGATTCATCAAAGGAGGAAGAAGATATTCGGCAGCGAAGGAAGGGAGGTCATCTTGAAGTAAAAACACCTCAACGACATGTTGTTCAGGTACCTCAAGAAGGCCAACTTATGCTGAAGCTTCTGGAGATGAGGAATATGATGAGACCCTTGAAGAACCTGATCTCTATGCATATCCAAGAGTACCCAACCCTACATATGCAAGGGATACATACAAGGTGAAAGCTGAGATCCCAACTTTTAATGGAAATGTTGATATTGAAGGGTGCCTTGATTGGTTATATGAAGTGGAGACTTTCTTTGAGGTCATGAATATTCCAGAAGACCGTAGAGTTTCTTTGGTCGCATACAAGTTGAAAGGAGGAGCTGGTGCATGGTGGCATCGCCTTCAAGAAGACCGCAGACTAAGAGGAGAACCTCGTGTGAGATCTTGGCGGCAGATGAAGAGTCTTTTAAAAGGGAGATTCTTGCCTGCAGATTATGATCAGATCCTATTTATTCAGTTTCAAAACTGTGCTCAAGGAAAGAGGACGTTTCAGAATACAGAAGAGTTTCTAAGGCTACAAGTGAGGTGCAACCTTGCTGAAACTGAAGATCAACAAGTTGCAAGGTACATCAATGGTCTCAATGATACTATTCAGGATCGTTTGATGATGCAACAAATTTGGTCCATTGACCAAGCACAAGCTCTTGCATTAAAGGCTGAAAGGTTGGCAAGGACAAGAAAGGCAAGTAAGGCTCCATTTCCTCATACTGAAGGTTCATCTAGGAGTCACTCCCATACAGTGGAAGAGAAGTCCGCTCAACCCAAGGCAAAACAACCTGCCCCAAGGCAAGCTGGCAAGAGTAGGACAAAGCCGGTGGTAAAATGCTATAAATGTGGTGAAGAGGGACATGTGTCTAGCAATTGCCCATTGAGGAAATTCGCCAACACAACTATCCATGATGATGGAGATGACGAAGAGTATGAATCTGAGGATGTAGAAGGACAAGATGTTTGTGAAGAAGGTGAAGAGGTGGTGTGTGTGATTCAACGTCTCTTGTGCTCGACACCACAGCCCGACAACACACAACGGAAGAAAATATTTGAGAGCAAATGTACCGTGAATGGCAAGGTATGCAAATTAGTGATTGACAGTTGCAGCTGTGAGAATCTTATCTCTCAGAATTTGGTGAACCATTTAAAGCTTGAGACTCATGATCACCCAAATCCCTACAATATTGGATGGATCAAGAAAGGGGTGAATATGAGGATCACCAAACAATGCAACCTGCCACTCTCGTTGGGTAAGTACTATCGCTCCAATGTCTTGTGTGATGTTGTTGATATGGATGCCAGCCATGTTCTTCTTGGAAGACCTTGGCAGTTTGATGTGGATTCTACACACAAAGGGAAGGAAAATTCTTACTCTTTCACTTGGAATAAGCGAAAGATCATTATAGTACCAAACCAATCAGATGCCAAAACCTCTAAGGAGGAGGAGAAGAACATGTTAACTATTTCTCACACCTCTAGCGAGTTTATGGAAGACTTAAAGGAGGCAAATGTGTGTGCTGCACTTATTGTGAAAGGTGAAGAGCAACCGGTGGTTGAAATTCCAGCAAAGGTACATGGCCTACTAGCTGAATTCCAGAGCATACTTGGAGAGCCACAAGGCCTACCGCCGATGAGAGGAATTCAACATCGAATTGACCTAATTCCGGGAGCAAGTCTTCCTAATCTTCCACACTACCGGATGAGCCCAAAAGAGCATGCTATACTGAAGGAAAAGGTGGAGGAATTGCTGCAAAAGGGGCACATTCGAGAAAGTATCAGTCCATGCGCCGTACCAGCTTTGATCACGCCAAAGAAGGATGGGTCTTGGCGCATGTGTACGGATAGTAGAGCCATCAACAAGATCACCGTAAGGTATAGATTCCCTATTCCCCGTTTGGATGACATGTTAGATCAGCTTAGTGGCGCAAGAGTGTTCACAAAGCTCGATTTGAAGAGCGGATATCATCAAATTCGCATTAGACCCGGGGATGAATGGAAAACAGCGTTCAAGACAAAGGAAGGGTTGTTTGAATGGATGGTCATGCCATTTGGACTCTCAAATGCACCAAGTACCTTCATGCACTTGATGAACCAGGTACTTCGACCCTTCTTATCCCACTTTGTTGTGGTTTATTTTGATGATATCTTGATATATAGCAAGGATGAAGATGAACACTTGGATCACATCCGTAAGGTGTTATGGGTACTAAAGGAAAACGAACTTTATCTAACTTGAAGAAATGTGTTTTCCTTCAAACACAACTTCTTTTCTTGGGGTTTGTCATAACAAGTGAGGCATTCATGTTGATCACTCTAAAGTTGAAGCAATCAGAGAATGGCCAACTCCAAAGACTATCTCAGAGGTGAGAAGCTTCCATGGTCTTGCAACGTTCTATAGGCGGTTTGTGAAGAATTTCAGTACGATCATGGCACCAATCACTGAATGTCTAAAGAAAGGGAAATTTCAATGGAACGAATTAGCTGAAGCTAGTTTCAAGGAAATAAAGGAAAAATTGTCACAAGCACCAGTCTTGGCGCTACCTGATTTCAGTAAGACTTTTGAGCTGGAGTGCGACGCTAGTGGAGTAGGCATTGGGGCTGTTCTATCTCAAGAACGAAAACCCATTGCTTTCTTCAGTGAGAAGCTAAGCGAAGCAAGACAAAAGTGGAGCACCTATCAGCAAGAATTATATGCTGTTTTAGGGCTTTAAAGACTTGGGAAGTCTATCTGTTGCCTAAGGAGTTTATTGTCTACACTGACCATCAATCCTTGAAGCATTTTAGGAATCAAAAGCATGTGGATCGCATGTTAGCAAGATGGGCAGCATATTTGGAGAGGTTTAATTATCTCATTGTGCACAAATCTGGAGCCACCAACAAAGTAGCCGATGCTTTGAGTCGCGTGCATGCCTCTTGACTTCTTTTGAGGCTGAACTTCCCGGCATGGATCAACTAAAGGAGTTGTATGAGGAGGACGAAGACTTTGGCCATGTTTGGGTAAAGCACATGAGAGGCCAACCATTAGGTGACGACTATTTGGTGCAAGATGGCTATCTCTTCAAGAATGATCGCTTGTGCATCCCGAGAAGTTCTCTACGTGACAAGTTAATTAGAGAGCTCCATTCAAGTGATCTTAGTGGCCATGTTGGACGCGACAAGACTATCGCTAACTTGGAGGATCGTTACTTTTGGCCACAACTAAAGAGAGATGCTGGAAAGTTTGTTCAGCGATGCCCCGTATGTCAAACCTGCAAAGGTCAAGTCACGAACACAGGGTTGTACATGCCTTTGCCTGTTCCTGAAGCTCCATGGGAGGATCTCTCTATGGACTTTGTCTTGGGTTTGCCAAGAACAAGGCGCGGGAATGATGCGGTGTTTGTGGTGGTGGACAGGTTCTCTAAAATGGCTCATTTCATTCCATGCCGCAAGACAACAGATGCTCATCATGTGGCAAATTTGTTCTTTCGAGAAGTGGTCAGACTTCATGGGGTCCCAAGGTCCATCGTCTCGGACCGTGATAGCAAGTTTCTTGCTGCATTTTGGCTCACTTTGTGGAAGCAGTTCAACACTGAATTAAAATTTTCTAGTACTGCTCATCCCCAAACAGATGGTCAGACGGAAGTGGTGAACAAGTTTTTGGGTAATCTGATCCGTTGCATTTGTGGAGATAGAAAGGGACAATGGGATTTGGCTTTATCCCTTGCTGAATTCTCCTACAACAACTCCAAGCATAGATCAACAGGCAGGAGTCCTTTCTCTATTGTCTACACTAAAGTTCCAACACATGTGGTGGATCTAGTGAAGCTACCATCAAAGGGAAACTCAAAAGCAGCATTGTCCTTTGCTGATAACTACACCGAACTATTTGAAGAAATTCGCCATGTGTTGGAGGCGCAAAATCAGAAGTACAAACAGCTAGCTGATTGCAAACGGAGGTTGAAGACATTCCAAGTTGGTGACAAGGTAATGGTATACCTTCGTAAAGAAAGACTGCCTTTAGGCATCAAAGGGAAGCTTAGGCAGCGGAAATATGGACCCTTCTCAATTCTGAGGAAGATAAATGACAATGCCTATGTGATAGATCTTCCAAATGACATGGGAATCTCCAACACATTCAATGTGGCAGACCTGACTCTTTATCATCCAGAACAAGCACTTTATGAGGATAACTCGAGGTCGAGTTCTAAACAACCAGGGGAGGATGATGAGGGACAGTAGAGAAACTAAAATAAAAATAAAGTTGGAGTCAAATTCATTATGGCTTCTACACACTTCTACTATATTCTACATAATTTGGCACTATAGCCATACGTTGTGTAGTGGTTTCTAGAGTGTTCCAGCCATGAGTAGTAACTAGGTTGTTTGTATTTGCTTTCCTAGCTTTAAGTAGTGTACTCTAGAACCTTCTAGCTTTAAGTAGAGCTAAGTAGTGAAAGCTCATGGAGCCTATAAATAGAGGTCCTCACCTCTACATATGTAACCAGCCTATGTACACTCTACCTATCAATAATAAGAACTTGTGTTCTGTCCTAAAGATCTTGGATTAGATCTTGTGTGTTAAAGAGTTTGGATTGAACTCTTGGCAGCCCACGCCTCTAGAGCGATATCTAGCGCAGCACGTTGAAGTGGTTCCTTCAACATTTGTGCTGTCCACGTTGTAGCAGCAAGGTGGAGCTGTTCCTCCACAACCTTGTGCTGCTTCACTACTTGTCATTCATCTTTTGCCTCCTCAAGGAACAAAGTGGTGAAAAGGCTTCGGGTAAGTTTTAAAGCTCATCCAACTCAAGCCACGCCAAAAAAAAGTGTAGCATTTTACCTGCTACTTTTAATTGTTATATAATTGACTCAGCCATGCTTTCCTATCTAAGGAGCTGCTAAGTTTTGTGCACCCTATTTTTCTTTATGTTTTCTAAGAAAATCTTAGGTGTTCTGCACTTTGGCATGAAAATTGACTTGTATGAACTCGGCGGGGAGTCTTGCCTTGATCTATTACTGTCCATATAAGTGCATACCATGTTCCAATTTTTTAATGATCGTCACCAAATTTATCAACTAAACCATGAATGAGCAATACTTGCACAATATTTATTATCATGTACAAAACTACAATTACCGCTCATAAAATAAAAACTCCAGTGCTTCATGAATTCACATATTTTCTGTACATCTGATTCGTATCATTATATGTTTTGGTAGTCTGTTGGCAAATTGGGGGAGCAGTATGATCCATGCACTGAAAAGCATTCAACTGTATACTTCAATCTGGCCGAGGTGCAGAAGGCACTTCACGTTAATCCGGTCATCGGCAAATCTAAATGGGAGACCTGCAAGTAATGTTGTGAGCAGCTATTTAATGATTGAATTGATTTTATCATCCTTATGACATAAGTTTGTCCATTGCATTGCTATAAAAAATTACGGGAAAATCATCTTTTCACAATCATTATTACTCATATTATCAGCACCTAAATTTGATTCCACGCTCCGTAACGTAGTGTTGTTTGCCGAATTCTTATCCTAAGAAATTATCATTTAAGGGCCATACCCAGTGCTGAAAACTCCCACACATTGTGGCGTCGGGAGAAGGGAATTTCTAGACAGCCTTTCCCTTGCTTTTTATGCAAGGAGGCTGATTCGAACCCATAATCTCCATGCACAGTGGTTGAGAGGGCAACCTTCTCTTCCCCTCCACGTCATTTAGAGATGGCAATAAAATCTGTTACACAATCGGTTATGTCTTATTGTTATATTTAGCAATTAATGTTTGCATGTCTCTAAATTTATGCGGTGATTATATTTTAACTAAAAAACATGCGACTAACAGATGACATCTAGTACAATGGAGAAAATGTCTCAATTGGTAGTAAGAGGTTACCTCTTAGTTAAGAGAAGGCTAACTCCTTTTTTCTTCTCATTTATCTATCCTCCAAGTAAGCAATTATCCTACGTGGCTTTACTAGAAGTAGGACAATATCACCACATTCTACGTGCCCTAATGTATTATCTCATTCTAGAGGTTATTTCTTAGTACTTGAAACTGGAAAACGTGACTGCCTGTTACCTGTAATACTGATAAGCAGATCCTCTAACATGTTTCTTGTTCTTGTTCACTCTTTTAACATGTTGGTACTACTGATATTCTTTGCAGTGAAGTTGTTAACACTAACTGGAAGGACTGTGAAAGATCTGTACTGCATATCTATCATGAACTTATACAATATGGGCTTCGTATATGGATGTTCAGGTTATTCCTAACTCTCTGAAGTCTGCCCACTCAGGCACTTAAAAGATGGTTCTAATACCGAACTGTTCCAAACAGTAGACTTAGGATTCAGTTAGTTTCTTTTCCAAAAACAGTTCACACATTGTCACTGTAGAGAAGTGTGTTTATAAGATAAACCTATCATGGCATTATATACCTACGTACAACCTATTTCGTTGTCAATTTTTTTTTGTCAGTCTCTTCACGTTTAACATGGTTGTGTAATTTTGAGTTAACATAAGATGCTGCTAAAACCTTTTCAGTAGCTACTTGTCCCTCTCTCTGTATTTTGAACATCTTGTGAGAATGGCTTCTATAAATGATGGACAAGCATATAAGTATCCTTTGTTTTGATCCTTTCTTTACTTTGTCCAGTGGAGACACAGATGCAGTGCTTCCAGTAACATCAACTAGATACAGTATTGATGCTATGAAGCTTCCAACAGTGACTCCTTGGCATGCTTGGTATGATGATGATGGCGAGGTAGAGGCTTCTTCTTGATCAAAAATCATATTATTTCATGAATGTTCAGTAGCCTGAAACTTTGTGGTTTGTTTCGTACATAATTTGTTCATCCTTGGACTATTTATATTTTGGCCTGGGGTATGTTTCCATGTGGAACCTCTGTTCTAATACTCTAGTCACTTATTACTACAAGTAGAAAAAAGTCTCACAATTCATATATGATACCCATGGGCTAAGTGCATAAGTACATGGACCATACTACTCGTAGTGTTCCCTTTTCAATTGAACCGGGCTATTTTATTCCAATGGCCTTTATAAAGCAACATTTTATTTTCGTTAGTCCACTCCAGTATACTTGGTTATTTGGATAGATATCCGTCCTCCATTCTGTTCCTAGCTTCTGAACTTTTCTGTGTTTAAGCAGGTTGGTGGCTGGAGCCAAGGGTACAAAGGTCTTGACTTTGTGACTGTGAGGGGTGCGGGTCACGAGGTCCCTCTGCACCGGCCGAAACAAGCGCTTACTCTCATCAAATCGTTCTTGGCTGGGAGCCCAATGCCCGTGCTGTCTGATCTACACAGCGATATGTAATATATTCGACCACAATTGGTTCAAGACACGACGAACATCATAAAATTCCAGCTCTACCAAGGCAGTCGATACTTGAAACTCCACGTAGAACATTCACAATATAAGGATGGCCATAGCTGTTGTCATTTTTCAGTGCTATTGGCACCATCCCCACCCCCCCTTAGAAAACAGGGAACATAGCCGTGGAATAGTTTTCCTGCCACGAATTGACACTGCCTGTTAAATTATTGTGAAACTAAATATAAATCTGAATCAGCTTCAGCATTAACAGTATTGTCTTATTGCCATATATAGTAAGCAGCATAGAGTCTTCTTTTCCTTTTAGTAAGATGTGGTTATCATTTCTGTACTTGCATAGCTGTAGTTCTCTTGCCGTCTTGTATCTATGTAGGCTGCATACATTGCAGTTAGTCTTCGTGTTTCAGGAAACCAGGGGTTACCTGATGAACTGCAATAGATGATCCATGGTTCATCCAAATTGCAAATTATTTGTACTAGTCCAGTCTATCAACATGGAAAATGGTCATCACTGCTTGCTGGAATATTTGCGCATGGAGCAGCTGCGGAAAAGAACTTCAACATGTTCCAAATGCATATCCAGTTTGTAGCTGTTTGATATCGCCACCGTGCTGATCATCGATCTAATAGTAGCAAATGGCTGGAGCGACTGACTGGCGCTCATCTATGAGCACAAGCTAAGAGGTGATCCAATCTTGGATACATGATTACCATGGTAAGATACACCTCCATGCTGGAACCTTGACTGGCCTCAACTCTGAGCAAGCTGTGGCGGAAAACATAATTCATCCCAATCTGTAAAATCTTTTTTTTGGTCCATATTAGTATGATTTTTCTGTCTTATTTTTCCCTAGTGTGTTTGTATTTAGATTTTTTTTGCTTCTGTTGAACGGGGTTAAACCCGGAATCCATTATCATATGCCAGAATACATAATTCTTGTTATTTGTTCCTGCAAATTTTTAACCTTTTATTGACTTGATTTCTGAGGGGAATAATTTGGTTACCTTTAATACTGTTTGAGATCAATCTTCAGCTTGTGCAACCTTTCTGTTCTCCAGTCTATATTTGTTTTCTCTATGATCAAATAGTTAATAGCATGAGCTGCTAAATCTGACATTTAAGAAGGCTTATACAGATGAACACCTCAGCTTCGACCAGGGCTTTCAGGAACTTAGCTACTGCAGATCATGACAGTATGGTTCGCAACTTTGCTTACCTTATCGTTTACGTTTGTTGAGGTTTTAGTGCTCCCTACTTTAGCGAAATGTGCACCATCCTCCGCCAAGAAAGAAAGTTAACCTTTGGAAAAGAAAAAAGGTCTGTTTGATGTTGCCGATTTCTTTCTGACCAAGATCGGCACTTGGAAGAATGGAAAAATGTTGTAGTACAAATCATTGGTTATGTTCCACTATGCTTGAATGCTTCAGAACAGAACATACATCCTATTTGTTAAATACTATCATTGGAGGAGTATAACTTTAGAACTCCTCCATTTTCGCTCAGTAAGCTTGCTATGGTGTTAGTACTTAATAGGCACTTCGCGTCCGGACGCGGACTTATGACTCTCGGGTATGTCTGCACCTGATATACGGAATGCTTTTTTAGAAAATTCTAAAATGTTTGAAAAATTCTGAAATTTTTTACGCTCAAAGATTACCAAGTATTCTACTTGTGTAAATAATTTGGTCATGAAATATTTTGCGTTGACTTCTGGACAAAAAAGACAAATCTCTGATGAATATAGTGTGCATATAACGTCATTTTTGGCAAATCTTTAACCCAGCTTGCAATAAATGTTATTTTCTGACACAATTTTTTGTACGGATGCAATACTTGATAATATTTGCCCGACTGAAAGTTTTGGAATTTTTTGAACCTTTTTTTGAATTATTAAATTATTTTTGAATATCAGGTGCAGGCGTACCCGAGAGTCACTATGTATTTTCGCTTTGCGTCCAAGTTATTGTACATTATATGACCAAAATTGTGCAGTAGAACAAGCAAGTCTGAATTTTTGGTACAGTATTTGTTATGTGTACTAGTCCAATAATTTCAATATTAAAGTCCTTCACGAAATGCATAAACCTGTTTCTTGAAATAGACCACTCTTGCTTCTTTTTTTGCGAGAAAAACAATTAGACCACTCTGTTTTCTGATATATAATCTTGATTTTCTTCAGAACTTACTGCAAAAATTGACCTTCAAGTCCCTGTATTACAAATTGACCTTCCACTGGCGTGTAGCGTTGTATCTCCGGTGTTGCCCTTCTTCTGGATTCTACATAAACCCTCTTTCTACATAGGGAATGAATAATCCTCCTGTTTTTTTTGAAGTGTTAATCCTCCTGTTTTCTTTCTCACCGGACTGGATGTTCGTGATCAAATTTCAAACAAGTTTTTCTTCTTCGTAATTTCTTAAAATTGCAGAGGTATGATGGGCTCCAAATTCAACTATATGGCTATGAGATAGCGTGGGTTCTTATAATTGCCCCACTCTTGATTTCCTGCTTAATTAGCTCCGTGTCATGCCCGCCTTCACTAATCTATATATGCGACTAGATATGACATAACGATAGATCAGTGCATGTCTTATTGTCGACGTGACGGCGTCTACTTTGTTGATGTGAAAGATGATACACTGCCAGGCCAGTACGATGGCGTGATTGTGTTAGGTTTGTTGCTCGCACACACAACATACTAGGGGCATGACAAGGGGTTGATAGCTCCTACCTCTACGTGTTCTTCTTTTTCCTAAGATTGGCCACCCATGAGTAAAGATGTATGTTTTCATCACAAAGTTTTCTAGGGTACGTAGTTGACATAACCCGTGTGTCTTCGTGTCATCTAGCTGAAAGCAGATCCATCTTGTTGTCATATCCATTAATGATTAATCCATCCTCTTGTCACCATTGCAAATGTACTTTCACCTACCACTCTATCTCTAGCCTCTAGGCCGACTCTTAGGCCTCCTCCTTGATTTTCACCACCACTCATAGACTAGTCACAATGGGGAGTAACATAGAGTAGTAACATGGTGATGTTACTAGTCTATGTTACCACCTTCACAATAGGGAGTAACATCATTGTGGTGTCATATAAGATCTTATTTATTGCACTATAGACTCATTTTGTCTTGATAAGTGTGATGTTACGGTAACTAGCTAAGTTACTCCAAACACCTCTCTTCTCATTAACTACATGCCACATAAGCAAAATGATCGTGAGATGTGTGATGTTACTAGCTAAGTTACTCCCATTGTGACTAGTCATAGGCTCGTCATAGTGGGGTAGTTTGTTTGTGTGGTGGCTTCATTAATTTAAAGCCGGGCTCATCTTGAGCCTAGGGTCTGGGTAGTTTATGTTACCACCTTTATAGTGATAAATGGCATATGTGTGATAACATATGAACATTCATTTATTACTTTGTACACTCATTTTATTTATATTGGAGAGTGTTATATTATAATAACTACATATATTATTCTATTTGTATATCTCTTTATTAATTGCATGACACATTATCTTTTTTAATTATGCATGTGGTATCTATGTTACTATGTTACTCGCACTATGAGTAGTCATATATGTCGTGCTGGCAATTACCCAGATGGTCTCTGCAGACAGCCGACACGTGCTGATGCTTCCAATTGCATTCCAGTTCCTGCCCCCCCCCCCCCCCCCCCAGGCGACAGCTTCCTTGCCTATTTGTCCTAGCTTCCCTTTTAGATTTACTTCTATATTAGATTGCTTTCTCACCAGATACGTCGCTGCTTTCGGTCTCTCCCGTGGCCAGGAGCCTATTCCCCATGTCGCCATCGCAGACAGCGGAGAAGAAGGCTCTCTCCCCCAACCGCACCACCGGCGCTCGGCTACGGCTCGCCACATCACACCGCAACACAACGCAGGAGACACGAACGCCGCTTGCGTGTTGTGAGATGTAGCTATATTGATTGATTCAATATTAAGAGGATGATGGAGATGTACTGATCGACATGCCGTAGATTAGCAGAACACACGACTTGTGCATGCATATGGTTTGTCTCCGCTAATTGGCACGCGTGCTAGGAAGTAACTGATTGTTCAAGTAAGGAAGGCTTAATCCCACCCAGCTGATTGTTGTTGTTGATCGATCCGACTAGGCCTCCACGTCCATGATCATGCTCATACTACATACCTCGCGCCTCTTGGATGGTGTTTAATGAGATTTCGTCCGCAGTATGTGAGCTTCGTGTAGATTATATATACTCCCTCTGTTCTACAATATAAGATGTTTTATCCCTTTTCCACATTTAGATGTGCACATATGTATCTAGACATATTTTAGTATACATGTCCACTCTTTTATTACGAATCTAGATAACACGTGTAACACTTAAAACATGTTATATTGTGAAGGAGAGAGTATATGATTTCATCCTCTCTTTTTTTTTTCCGTTACAGGCATGCCACTACCTAACTGAAGCCAGTGTTGGTTGGGGCATACACAAGAGCATCTCCGAGGGAGCTCCAAACACATACAACTTTTTTTTTCATGAAAAGGGGACATAGCTTCGGCCTCTGCATCAATCAATACACATGGCCTTATGTACTGCATAGTTTCATAATTTAGGGTTTACAGATCATGTCTCACATATGTCAAAATCAACCAAGGAGCTCAAAACCCGGTACCTAAGGACCTCCACCAAAGCTCAGCCGCCTTGTGAAGTCCCTCCACTTATCAACCATCATTTTCATTTGTAGCCAGTGGTTCTCTAGGTCACGCATATGCCATAGGCCCATGAGACCCCATCAATGACATGCGTGCATTGGAGACACACACGAACATAACAAGTATAGTCTCGCTGTGAACATTGCCACACAACCAATAACCATGCTTGCTTGGACGTGTTGGCGAGCGACGAGCACCGCCAATTATGAATCTGAAGGGGACGCCCCTTCCGAGATCCTCTGGCATCCGCCGTCCAGCTGCTGATCGCCCCATGAACCTTGCAAAGTGACTGCTGAGGTTGCTTCCTACAATCACATCTGCAAATCAAGAGGCGAAGTACCAAGCAGTCTGTTGTTTCCAGCAGACCGAGCCTCCAAACAATCAGATGCCACGAACAATGATCATGTCCATAATGTGCATCTGCTGCCTTCTCAAGTCGTCATTGTCACCATGGATTGCAAATCATGCCACAACACGCCATGGTATTTTTTTCCCATGACCTCCGCTCACCCACAAGATGAGATTGGACTTACGCCGTGGGGCACCTTCGACGTTTCATGTGTGACGCCCACTGGGAACAACCAGCGGGATCCAGGAATAGATGGATGAGTTCAGCTATAAATGATTCTGTATGTACCGCCGATCTGCATCTCCTCGCCTCTCTTCATTGTCGCCGGTGCGCCATGCATCAGCACTGCTGTGCCCTGAGAAAACAGGAGCCTAATTTGGTAGGGTGTCGCTGCCGCCGCGTTGGAGCTGGCGACGGCGGCTAGGAAACACCGATCTGGGAGGCTTCTTCGCTGGAGTAGTTTTCGCCTCCGGAGTCGCTAGAGCGAAGTGTCGGTTCTTATAATTGTTCCACTCTTGATTTTCCGCTTAATTAGCTTTGTGCCATGTCTGCTTTCTCCAATCTACTATCTACTAGAGATGACATAATTGACAGATCAGTGCATGTCATATTGTCAACGTGACGACGTCTTTTTTTTGAAATGGAAAATAAATGATGACGTGGGTGTCTACTTTGTCGATGTGAAAGATGATACACTGACATGCTAGTACGATCACGCGGCTGTGTTAGGTTTGTGGCTCGCACACACAACAGACTAGGGACATGACAAGCAGCTGATAGCTCCTACATCTACGTGTTCTATTTTCCCCCAAAGACTTGGCCACCCTGATCCGGTAGGGTGCCGCCGCCGCTACGTTCGAGCCGGCGACGGCGGCGAGGAAACGCCGATCTGGGGAGGCTTCTTCGCTCGAGTAGTTTTCGCAGCGAAGTGGGGGTTCTTATAATCGTTCCACTCCTGATTTCCCGCTTAATGAGCTCAGTGTCAGGTCCGCTTTCTCATATCTATCTATGCGACTAGAGATGACATAATTGACAGATCAGTGCATGTCTTAATGTCGACGTGACGGTGTCTTTTTTTTAAAAAGGAAAATAAATGATGACGTGACGGTGTCTACTTTGTCGATGTGAAAGATGATACACTGACAGGGCAGTGCGATGGCGCGGTTGTGTTAGGTTTGTGCCTCGCACACACAACAACATGACAAGCAGCTGATAGCTCCTACATCTACGTGTTCCTTTTTTCCCCAAAGACTTGGCCACCCATGAGAATAAGATTTTTATCCGATCAATCATCTGTCTAGTCTAAGCTTAACATCATAGGGTTTTGTAGAGTACGTGCAAAGTAGTTTGACTTGACAAGCTAGCATACCTTGTCATGTGCCATTTGGGGGCATGTAATTTGAAAACAAATGCATCTACTCTGTGTTTTCCATCCTCTTGTCACCACCAGTTGCAAATGTACACTTTCACCTACCACTCTGGCTAGCTAGATAGCCTCTAGGCGATTTGGCCTCGCTCCTCCTTGATTTTACCACGGCACGCCATGCGTTACCCAGCTGGTCTGTGCAGACAGCCGACACGTGCCGAGGCCCATGGGCTTCCCCATGTCGCCGTCGATCGCAGCGGAGAAGAAGGCTCCCTCCCCCAACCGCACCACCGCTCGGCTGCGGCTCGCCACATCACACCGCAACAGGAGACACGCACGCCGGCCGCTTGCGTGCTGTGAGATCTTGCAATATTGAATGATTGATTCAGTAAGAGGATGAGATGATGGAGATGTGCTGATCGACATGCCGTAGATTAGCAGAACACGCGACTTGTTTATGCATGGTTTGTCTCCGCTAATTGGCGCGCGTGCTAGCTAATCAAGGAAGGAAGGCTTAATCCCACCGAGCTACTCGCTGATTGATGATCGATCCTACTAGCCTACTAGGCCTCCAGGTGCGTACGCCCATCGTGTTCATACATACTCTCTCCGTTCTATTTTAATTGACTTGCTATGCACCATATGTGAATGTATCTAGGCATGTAACATGTCTAGATACATTTACATGTTGTGCATAGCAAGTCAATTAAATTGGAATGGAGGGATTACATCTTGCCATCTTGGGGTGGTGTTAACCGAGATCTCGTCCGCACTATGTCACCTTCGTGTAAGATATATACAAGATTTCATCCGGGTTATTATTATTATTTTTGGTTACAACCATGTCACCCCCTTTTGTTTCGATAATTAAAGGCAGAGTTAGTTCGAGCGTCCCTAAGAGCATCTTCACCAAGAATTTTGGATGAGGCACGCCAAAATGTGTCCGATTTAGGTTGCGGACACATGTTCCGCACAATGGGGTGGTGTCCCTAGCCCCGGACACATGTTCCACACAATGGGGTGGTGTCCCTAGCCCCCCCCCTCCCCCCTCCCACCCTAAATGCACCTAAGAAGTGCCAAACTCATTGACCCTCTATGGCCAATTATTTTACTTTACTTTATTTATTTATCATTACTGGAATCAAACATGGCACACCAACGCGTGTAGCCACAAAAGATCCAAGGAAAGGATAGCTTCAGGATGCCCACACAATTTAATAAACAGGCGCCAACAAGTATAGCCTTCTACCAATCGCTGAGGGAAGAGTGGAGATACGAGCGTAAGAGTCCGACGCTGAGGCACCACAAATCCTCACAGATGCGGCTAGCTATTTCCGGAGTCATGTGGCAGCCTATCTGCTGTGAGGATCTTGCCATGGAGGACAAGCCAAAATGACATGGTGCACTTGTGTTCAACAAAGGCCACCCGGATCTCTACTTGAGGAGAAGTTGGGGTAGGAGCCTACGAATTGAGCCTTGTAGGCCGAGCTTGCCAAGTAAGATCCATTCGCAATCCAAAGCCAAGAAATTGAGTCCGGCCATGAGCCACCGAGTGATACATTGGCCAAGGACGAGGCTACAAGGGGTGAAGTGCCATAGCCAGGCCACCGCATTCAACTGCAAAACATAGGTGATCCAGTTGCCGTTTTCAAGCTCCTTGCTGACCAATCAAATCTTCTGGGAAGCAACCTGGCAGAGCTTATGAGCCAACTCACGAAAACGCCCGGAGCCAATCCAGTTATTTTGCCAAAACAACGCCTTCTTCCGTCCCCCATAAATATCGGGGTGGATGCGCTTAAGAGGGCCATGTCCTATTCATCACAACAAAGCTTAGGTCCAACCCACGGTATGCCGGGGTTCGAACTTCTCAAGGTCAGGCATGCCTAATCCACCCAGCTTGAAGGGGCGATAGACCTCCCTCCAATTGATCACGGAATGACCGCACCTGCCAGCGAAAAAAATTTCCCTGCGGAGGGCATTGCATAAAGGAATTTTTTTTCAAAACAAACCTTGAACTTGTAGAGAAAATAAATAAATCAGACCCTAACTTTGATTCCGAAAGTTGGCACTCTGAACTTGTTAATCCTGGTCTATTTTGAACCTTAGACATGTTTGCGCACCGGGAATGTTACAACCCGGCCAGGATATCGTGCTACTCTCAGCCGGCGATTGGGGCCCGCACGGTTACAGACACATGGTTTAGGATAGACCGAGATTGACAAGTTCAGAGTGCCAACGTCGGGGATTCAAAACTCATGGTTCAATTTATGTTTCGTTTACAAGTTCAAGATTTTTTTGGAATTTTTCCTTGCAGAAATGTTAGTTTCATTGTGTTGCTACGGTGCTATTTTTTCAGGCTAATCTGCAAACCTGACGACGACATCACGTACGTGTGCTGTGAAGTACAACTTGCCATGGATATACAACCACTTAATTAACCAGCATGATGTTAATCAGTCTCGTGCGGTTTCATACCACTTGACAGATGATCTTGAAACAGTTTGGCGCGTACTTTGACTAATACAATTTCGTGGATAAACAAACAAAACTAGTTCTAGGTTTGACTTGCTTCTCCAGGCGAGATCGCAAGTTGCATACGTACACACCATCATCGAAAGTCAAACATTTCGAACTAAATCCAGCAGCGCGCACGCGGCCTTTCAACAACAGTTAGGCAGCCACCTTCGATTTCCCGCCCTTTTTTCCTTCCTCCGATATCGCGCCTCGTCTGCAGTTCCAGCTGCTTCTCCTCCCAAGCTCCGCTCCCCATAAAACCATGGCATTGTAGCAGACGTAGCTATCAAATGACCTCCACGTCCACCTCATCGCCACCACCACCCTGCCGGCCTCAATGGCCAAGTTGCTCACCATCCCAATCATCGTCATCATCATCTTCCATGTCGGCCTCATCGTGCCGATCGCTGTCTCCGCCGCCGCCATGGCACCAGGAGCAGTGCCCGTGGCCGACGACCGGTCCTCTCTCCTCGCTTTCTTGGCAGACGTCTCGGCGGATCCCGGCTGCGCCCTCGCCGACTGGGGCAGCTCCCCGAGGTTCTGCAACTGGACCGGCGTCACATGTGGCCGTGGCCCGCTGGGCAGGCGGCGAGTCACGCAGCTCGTGCTCAGCGGCCGTGGAATCGGCGGCGTGATCTCGCCGGCGCTGGGACGGATGTCTTTCCTCACGGTCCTTGATCTCTCGAGCAACGCTTTCGCTGGGAAGATCCCGGCGGAGCTGGCCGCGCTATCGAGGCTGACGCAGCTGAGCCTGACGAGCAACCTCCTCGAGGGCGCGATCCCCGCCGGGATCGGGCTCCTCCGGGAGCTCTACTACCTAGACCTCAGCAGCAACCGGCTCTCCGGCGGTATCCCGGAGACGCTCTTCTGCAACTGCTCCGCGCTTCAGTACATGGACCTCGCCAACAACTCCCTCGCCGGCGACATCCCCTACGTTGCCGAGTGCCGCCTCCCCAGCCTCCGCTTTCTCCTCCTGTGGTCCAACGACCTGTCCGGCCCGATCCCACCGGCGCTTTCCAACTCTCCCGTGCTCGAATGGGTCGACTTCGAGTCCAATTACCTGGCCGGCGAGCTGCCGTCGAAGGTGATCGACAGGTTGCCGCGGCTGCAATACCTCTACCTCTCCTACAATAACCTCTCCAGCCACGACGGAAACACCAACCTCGACCCCTTCTTCCGCTCCCTCACCAACTGCACCCGCCTGCAGGAGCTCGAGCTCGCCGGGAACGGCCTCGGAGGCAGGCTACCGCCGTTCATCGACAAGCTCTCCCGCGGCTTCCGACAGATCCATCTCGAGGACAACGCCATCTCCGGCTCCATCCCGCCCAACATCTCCGGCCTCGTCAACCTCACCTACCTAAACCTCTCCAACAACCTGGTCAACGGCTCAATCCCGCCGGACTTATCGCGCATGCGGCGGCTCGAGCAGCTGTACCTCTCCAACAACCTCCTCTCGGGCGAGATCCCAAGGTGCATCGGCGAGCTGCCGCACCTCGGTCTCCTTGATCTCTCCGGCAATCGCCACGCTGGTTCCATCCCGGACACGTTCTCCAACCTCACGCAGTTGAGGAGGTTGATGCTGCACCACAATCGCCTTGCCGGCACCATCCCCTCGAGCCTCGGCGAATGCCAGAACCTCGAAATCCTCGACCTCTCCTACAATGGTCTCCAAGGTGAGATCCCCCAGCACGTCGCCGCCATGAACAGCCTCAAGATTTACCTCAACCTCTCCAACAACCACCTTGAGGGTCCTCTCCCTATCGAGCTCAGCAAGATGGACATGGTCCTCGCGCTCGACCTGTCGTCCAATGAGCTCGCCGGCGCAATCCCGTCGCAGCTCGGCGGCTGCGTCGCGCTCGAGCACCTCAACCTCTCCGGCAACGGGCTGCGAGGCGCGCTCCCGGAGGCGGTCGTGGCGCTGCCGTTCCTGGAGGCGATTGACGTGTCGCGAAATAGGCTCTCGGGACCACTGCCAAAGTCCCTGCTGGCATCGACCTCACTTCGGTACGCGGATTTATCGTACAACAACTTCTCGGGAGTGGTGCCCCGCGCCGGCGTGCTCGCGAACCTGTCTGCGGCGGCGTTCCGAGGCAACCCCGAGCTCTGCATCTCCGGGGATACCAGTATCCACGGTATTGCGACGTGCGGCGGCCCAAGTCGGCGCCGTGCTGCAGGTCGTCGGCGCGCGGTACTCCCAGCTGTTGTCGGCATTGTTGAAGCAGTTTGCGTCATGCTAGTATGCTCCGCCGGGTGCCGGTCGATGACGAGGCGGCGGCCGACGTGGGTCGGTGGCGTTGACGAGGACCAGGCGGCGGAGAGGGAGCACCCAAGGGTGTCGTACCGGGATCTTTCGGAAGCCACGGGCGGCTTCGCCGAGTCGAATCTGATCGGCGCGGGGCGGTTCGGGCGCGTCTACGAGGGGACGCTCCGCGGTGGCACCCGTGTCGCCGTGAAGGTGCTCGTCGAGCCGAAGTGCGGCGGCGATGGCGAGGTCTCCATCAGCTTCAAACGCGAGTGCGAGGCGCTCCGGCGGACGCGGCACAAGAACCTCATCAGGGTGATCACCACCTGTAGCACGGCCAGCTTCAACGCGCTCGTGCTGCCGCTGATGCCGCACGGCAGCCTCGAGGCGCACCTCTACCCGCACGACGGCGGCGGCGGGCTAGGCTTCGGGCAGCTAGTGAGCATCGCGAGCGACGTGGCCGACGGGATGGCGTACCTGCACCACTACGCGGCGGCGAAGGTCGTGCACTGCGACCTCAAGCCGAGCAACGTCCTCCTCGACGACGGGATGCGCGCCGTGATCTCGGACTTCCGCATCGCGCGGCTCGTCGCCGGCGTGGACGGAGATGCCAGCAGCACGCACTGCATCACCACCGGACTGTTGCAAGGCTCAGTTGGATACATGGCACCTGGTACGTACGACATACGCAAAAGTTTGTTCATATGCATGCATGCATGCATGCATACACACGAGTCTCGCCATACTTTATGTCACTTCGCAATTTTTGTTCATGAAACTTAGCTGATCTTACATTGATTAACACAAAACCGATCATTTCAGAATACGGATTAGGAGGCCGCCCATCGGTGCGTGGCGACGTCTACAGCTTCGGCGTGATGCTGCTGGAGCTGCTCACCGGGAAACGGCCGACGGACGTCATCTTCAGCGAGGGGCTCACGCTGCACGACTGGGTCAGGCGGCACTATCCGCAGGACGTCGGCGGCGCCGTCGCACACGCGCCGTGGCAGCGGGACGTCGTGGACAGCACTGTACCGGTGGCCGACATGGCGGTCGTCGATCTGATCGAGCTCGGTCTCGCCTGCACGCAGTACTCGGCGGCGCTGCGGCCCAGCATGGCGGACGTCTGCCACGAGATCACCTTGATCAAGGAGAACCTCGCGAGGCAAGGCGGCGCCGCCGCCCGCGTCGACGACGGTGACGGGTCGTTCTCGACGACCAACGATTCGCTGTTCTCCAACTCCAGTTAATTAACTAGACACAATTTAATCCACGGGGAAACCATTAGCGCACCCACCACGTATACGTGTTGTAGCCTAGCAGCTTCGATCAACACAGTGTTAATTCCTCGTGGCGCATTGGGTGATCTCTCGGCTCACATCTCTCAGCTGGCCGTCACTAGAGCATTAGTTCATTGGATAGTTAGGGGAATGCCTACTACTAACTGCTAGTGCTAATTCTTTGAGTTGTTAATTCTGCAATGGAGATGACACTCGACGATTTAATCCATCATCCATGTAGCAAACATGTCGGACTCCATTAGCTAGCCGGCCATATTGCATGCTTGATCATGTCAGCTAGCACAGGACAAAAGGATATTGAGTTAGGTCATTATTCAGGTGCTCTCACGACCATGCAAGTTGACATAATTAAACAAGCGCGCTCTCACATTGCTGATCGAAAACAAAGTCGGCAGTGTTCGACCGTGTCCTTTCACCACCAGCAAATGTAGTTTAATGTTGTCGCAGATTCGACAGGAACTTCCATACGCTGTTTTGAGGTTATTTAGGCTTTTCCATTAGCACGCTTACCAGCTTTAATCAGTCAGATTCAGGGTATGTAGCAGAAAGCGATCGACACCATGGTTCGGCTCGAGAACGATTGTTACCTTAAACATTTTACTAATGTATGGGGTTTTGACCTGCATATAATAAACGTAAAACGGCTTCAGGATATTGGTGCAAGTCATTCAGAACGTATCAAAGTATGATCTTTGTGTGTATATGTTCAGACTTAGTTTGTGACCCGAACATCATTATCTTAGCTGGAAGAACAAGTTGAGCTTGATTAATGTAGGTTAGTAGTATCTGACACAGCACATTGGAATATTGACCATGCAATATCAGTACACAATATATTAAGATGGCATAACTTTTGTGTTTGTTGCAGGAAGAGCACCAATAAGCAAATATTGATGTGATGGTAATTCACGCTAATTAAGTGGAGGCTTCTTTTTGTTCTTGTTGCATTTGCGTCTATGGGACTGCGCATATCCGACGCATTTAATTAGTCTGGTGATCTTATTCGTACACAGATGCTTCATCCTATTTGTTTTTAAAGGAAGTCACTACCAGAAAACTCAGGTCTTTGAGGGTTCAGCACCGTCGAAATATGAATTCCCGTCAGGTTATTAAAACCCGGCGGTAAACAGTGAGGCATCAGCACTCTGACACTCATGCCTGCTAAAATAAAATTTGTTTGAGAGCTGGCGCTGTCAAATTTATTAAACCTGGCGGGAT
Source organism: Poa pratensis (assembly GCA_947311845.1). Taxonomy (NCBI): domain Eukaryota; kingdom Viridiplantae; phylum Streptophyta; class Magnoliopsida; order Poales; family Poaceae; genus Poa; species Poa pratensis. The sequence continues at coordinate 39,730,359 of CAMZMU010000085.1, forward strand.
TGACTGTTAATAAATTTAAATACCTGAGTGTGAGGATTCCCGCCAGGTTTTATTTCACTAACGTGAACAACCGTTAAATTAAACTATTACACTGATAGTTTAGTATTGTCAAGTTAAGGATTGCGTTTGAAAGTTCAAACTAAAATGGCATTGTGGCGCTAAGAAGAATGGAAGAGAAATGGGAGTTATTTCGCTTGAAAAAAGGGCGTTATGTCTTCACCAGGGACGTGTGAAAGCGCAGTTCAGTCCCTAACTTGTTTTGGTGTCAATAGCAATATAATTACTGACTAAACATATGCTTGATCAATATAATCTTATTTGAAGATAGCATAACATGGTTCGAAACCCTCGAAGAAGAAAGAAAAAAATAGACATGCCCTAGTCAACGCCCAAGGGCTGCTAGAAAAGACTGCATGTTCACCTAATCCATTGTCCGGATAAGCTTTTCTTTGCGGCTAACATCTGGATTATATCGACCAATAAAACGATTACAAAGTACATATCCAGATTTAAGACAGTTGTCCCACAATGATGCAAAAAATATTCTGAGAAATCTCATAAATACATTCGTTTTGCCAAGAAAATCTTCTGCATCTGAATAGGCTATTGCTTATTGGGTCTCCGTTGCGTCACAGAAGGGAAGAACGAAGACTGACACCACTGAAACTGAGTCGTCCCCACGGATATGTAGAGGAATGTTCTCATAGGAATCGCCGCAGTAGCCACCGGCCGCCGCATACAACTGTTGAAGAAATGCCCTAGAGGGAATACCCATACGCACGTGTAGAATAAAAACACCGAAAAAGGTTCTAGTCTTTTCTCTAGAGACTAACTCATTGGCTGTATGATGACCCTGTCTTCCTTCACTAGTAGAAAACATGTCTTTGGTCCAGAGCCGCCCCAGGCTTTAATCCCGGTTCAGGGAAAAACCGGGACCAATGCCTGGCATTGGTCCCGGTTCGAGCTGCCAGGGGCCCGTGGACCATTGGTCCCGGTTCGGTTGGGGACATTAGTCCCGGTTCGTGGCACGAACCGGGACCAAAGCTCCAGATCCGGACACGTGGCGTGCCGCAGAGCTTTGGTCCCGGTTCGTGTCTCGAATCGGGACTAATACCCCTCCTGCCTATAAGTAACCCACCCTCTCTCTTCTCTTCTCTGTTTTTTTTCTGCTTGGATTGGTGGGAAGTGGGTGCTAGTTTTTTTCCTTTGCTACGCACAAGATGTGTTCGATGAAATGCCCGAGCCACACTTAAGTTCACAGAAAATGATATCCTCGACCGAGGTTAGCAAGTTTATCCTTTTCATCTGTAATTGATACAAAAATATTGCATGTGTCGATGTACGGTGGTCATTTCACTATTCAAGATGTTATTGTAATGGTATTTGATAAACTTAATTATATGATGCAGATGGATGCACGGATGCGATGGATGTACGGCGAACGACGCAGTTCCGATTTTATTGCAGGCCTGCATAAATTTATCGATGTGGCTGAGGCAAACAAAGTGGATAATTTTATGCCTTGTCCATGTGTTGACTGTCGGAACGTCAGGGAGTACTCTAACTCGAAAACCATTCAAGGCCACGTGCTTCGGAGAGGTTTCATGTCCAGCTATAATTGTTGGACCAAGCACGGAGAAAGAGGGGTTAGGATGGAAGACAATGAAGAAGAGGAGGATGATGACAACTATCCTATGTTCCCTGAAGAATACGGTGATACTGTAATGGAAGACAATGAAGAAGAAGGAGGTGAACAACGGGCATCAGATGAGCCCGCTGATGGTCTTGGTCGGGTCATTTCTGATGCAAAGCGAGAATGCGATACAGAAAAAGAGAAGTTGAAGTTGGAGGCCATGCTAGAGGATCACAAAAAGTTGTTGTACCCAAATTGCGAAGATGGCAGCACAAAGCTCGGTACCACACTGGAACTGCTGAAATGGAAGGCAGAGACTGGTTTATCTGACAAGAGATTTGATAAGTTACTGAAAATAATGAAGCCGAAGCTACCAAAGGATAACGAATTGCCCGAGACTGCATACGAAGTAAAGAAGGCTATCTGCCCTCTAGGATTAGATGTGCAGAAGATACATGCATGCATTAATGACTGCATCCTGTACCGCGGTGAGGAGTACGAGAATATGGATAAATGCCCGGTATGCAATGCACTGCGGTACAAGATCAGACAAGATGACCCTGGTGATGTTGAGGGCGATGACGAGCCCCCAGGAGGTTGAAACGTCTGTTCAGAAACAAAGAGCATGCCAGGTTGTTGCGATGGCACAAAGAAGAGCGTAAGAAAGACGGGAAGTTGAGACACCCCGTCGATGGGTCGCAGTGGAGAAAAATCGAGAGAGAGTTCTCGGACTTTGCAGGTGACGCAAGGAACTTATGGTTTGGTCTAAGTACAGACGGCATGAATCCTTTTGGGGAGCAGAGCTGCAGTCACAGCACCTGGCCCGTGACTCTATGTATCTACAACCTTCCTCCTTGGTTGTGCATGAAGCGGAAGTTCATTATGATGCCAGTGCTCATCCAAGGCCCGAAGCAATCCGGCAACGACATTGATGTGTACCTAAGGCCATTAGTTGATGAACTTTTGCAGTTGTGGTCCGAACCAGGTGTACGTGCGTGGGATGAGCACAAACAACAGGAATTTGACCTACGAGCGTTGCTGTTCGTAACCATCAATGATTGGCCTGCTCTTAGTAACATTTCAGGACAGTCAAACAAGGGATACAATGCATGCACGCACTGTTTAGATAAGACTGAAAGTATACATTTGGGAAACAAGAATGTGTACCTGGGGCATCGTCGATTTCTTCCGAACAGTCATACCGTAAGAAAGAAAGGCAAGCATTTCAACAGTGAGGCAGATCGCCGGAAGAAGCCTAAACTCCCTGATGGTGATGTTATATATGACATGGTCAAGGATTTAGAAGTAATCTTTGGAAAGGGTCCTAGCAGTCTATCTGTTCCGAATGACGCTGACAATCACGTACCCATGTGGAAGAAGAAATCTATATTTTGGGAGCTACCCTATTGGAAAGTCCTAGAGGTCCGGTCTTCAATCGACGTGATGCATGTGACGAAGAATCTTTGCGTGAACCTGCTAGGCTTCCTGGGCGTGTATGGGAAGACAAAAGATACACCAGAAGTACGGGAGGACCAGCAACGTATGAAAGACCCATACAACAAGCAGACGGATAAAGGGCGTCAATACTTAAGCAGCTACGCTCTTACCAAAGCAGAGAAGGAAATCTTTTTTGAATGCCTGAGCAGTATCAAGGTCCCGGCTGGCTTCTCATCAAATATAAAGGGAATAATAAATATGGCAGAGAAAAAATTCCAGAACCTGAAGTCTCATGATTGCCACATGATTATGACGCAGTTGCTTCCGGTTGCATTGAGGGGCTTCTACCGGAAAATATTCGAGTACCCATTGTGAAGCTATGTGCATTCCTCAATGCAATATCTCAGAAGGTAATCGATCAAGAAAGTCTGCAAAGGCTACAGAGGGATGTGGTCCAATGTCTTGTTAGTTTTGAGTTGGTGTTCCCCCCACCCTTCTTCAATATTATGACGCATCTCCTGGTTCACCTAGTCGACGAGATTGCCATTCTCGGTCCTGTATTTCTACACAATATGTTCCCCTTCGAGAGGTTCATGGGAGTCTTGAAGAAATATGTTCATAACCGTGCTAGGCCAGAAGGAAGCATCTCAAAGGGCTATGGAACAGAGGAGGTCATTGAGTTCTGTGTTGACTTTATTCCAGACCTTAAGCCGATTGGTGTTCCTGAATCGCGCACCCAAATAGCAGGAACCATCACAGGGTCAATACTCACGTGAGAAGGATCCCTATGAAGAACAATCCATGTACTGTCATACACCGCTGGCGTATCCAACATAAACACATAGCGATTGACGTGCTCGTTCTCCTCCCTGATACGGCGACGTACCACCTCCTCGGGGGCCGGCTCCCTCTGCACCGAGTGTGGCCCACGTGACTTCCACCAAACAAGATCCGGGTCGACGACGTCACCCGGATTCCTCACCAAGCGACGTGTCCCGGAAGATACCACCTCCCAGTGCCAGCCCGGCGGAGCCCAGTCCCGGACATCGCCCCTCGCATCCAACAGGCCGGACATCGTCGCCAAGATCTGAAAAAATGAGTGGGGAATTTGATCAAACACCTAAGGTGCATGCAACCTCACCCACCCGATCAGCGTGCCCACTTGGTAAAAACACGCCCAAAACACACGGTTTCTCCGTCATACAGCCCAACGGTGGCTCGTGAGTGACTGCATATCAAATGCACCGTTGGGCTGTATGACGGGAATCCGAATGCTTTGTATACCAAAATGAACTACAAGGAGTAGACACTGAGTGTCGAACATGTCGGGGAGGGGCGCTATATATAGGGTCATGTGGCTCACGAGAAGAAACACACCCCTGATCCAACGGCTCACAAGCCCTCAAAAGAAACACCCTGATCCAACGGCTCACAAGCGCTCGAAAGAAACACACGATCCGTGTGCTTCTTCCTTATTGGTGGGATTCCCTTTAGTCCCGGTTGGTAAAATTGCGCGGGAACACTTAAGCCCCTTTAGTCCCGGTTGGTGGCTCACAAAGTGGTTGTGCTGATACAACAGCTCACAAGCCCTCAAAAGAAACACACCCCTGATCCAACGGCTCACAAGCGCTCGAAAGAAACACACGATCCGTGTGCTTCTTCCTTATTGGTGGGATTCCCTTTAGTCCCGGTTGGTAAAATTGCGCGGGAACAAAATAAGCCCCTTTAGTCCCGGTTGGTGGCTCGAACGGAGACTAAAGGTCTGTTTCTTCCCGCCTTATTTCTTCCCGCGCTTTCCACCGCTTCCCGCCTCCGTCTTCCCGCCATTTCTCACTATATATATGTAGTCATGGCCTCCATTGGCATAGCACATCTAAACTCATATCTGCAACCTCATCACTCTCCCATGGCTTCCACCGTACCCACTCTAACCTACTCGGAGGCGGAGGCGCTTTGCGCCTCGAACTACCCCTGCCCGCACGGCTACGACGTCCCCGTCGGCTGGAGGCTGAGCACCGGAGGCGTGCCGGTCCCTCCTGTCCCTCAAGGTTTGGCGCGCCGGGCGGCCATCACGAACCACTACTACCTCGAGCTCACTCTGGAGCAGCGGATGGATCCCCGCTGGAATCCCGACTACCGCCCGACTTGGGACGCCTTCTTCATCAATCGGCGTGAGAGGGCGCTAGCCAGGTACGAGGAGGACGGCCCGCCTCCTTCGAACTTCAACGAGGCCGGCCCTCGGCTGTGGTGGGGCGGCCGGACAATCCAGAGCGTCATGGACTACATCACGGCCGGCGATAACCCCCGCCTGCGCTACCCTCACTTCCAGTCCAGGCGAGCGCCGCCCGACGACAGCGACGACGACGGCGGCGACTACGACGACTACGAGGACGAGTATTATAGGCCTAGGCAGGAGTATGACTAACCTGAGCCACATCATTGGTTAGGACAAATGGTTCGTCTATGTACCCAAGATTGTTGTCATTCCCTAATGCTGTTCTAGCTACGACGACGATCGTGTAAAATGTATTCTTTATCTCTGCATTTCCAACTAATGATCTTTAGCATCTGAATAAGTAATCTGGTTTTGAGTTAGTTATGCAAAAGATAAAAGTTAATGCATTTTTTAATTCAAAATGGCAAAATGGTTAAGAGTTTGAATAGTTAGAATAATTATTTTATAAAACAGAAAATGGATTAGTAATTATTAATTATTAATAATAATTATTACTTTCAATAGAAAATGAATTACTAATTATTATTACTTAATCATAAATCTTACTTAATCATTTTTTGATCGATTTATACATATTATTTGTCGAATTTCGACTTACGTATTTTAAGATATGAATTTATCCATATTAAATTGAAAATGACAATAATAATGTAAAATTGATTTTGGATTATTTATTCAAATTCAAACACTTTTCATGTTGAAAGTTTTGTCAATTCAAAATATGCAATAAAGTTAATGCATTTTTAATTGAAAATGGCAAAATGGTTAATAGTTTGTATAGTTAGAATAATTATTTTAGAAAACAGAAAATAGTTTTGGATTATTTATTCAAATTTAAACACTTTTCATGTTGAAAGTCTTTTCAGATTCAAAACCATTTGAAATTCATATTCAAACAACTAAATAAGAAAAAAAAAGGTGGGAACAACATTCAGAACTGAAAAGTTTGAAATAATTTTGAAAAAGGACTCATTGGTCCCGGTTTATACGAAGAACCGGGACCAATGAGTCCATGGACGTGAGGCAAATCTGGCAGTAAATTGCCAGGGCATTGGTCCCGGTTCCTGGCACGAACCGGGACCAAATGAGGCCTGATACATAACTGCGCGCACTTCTGCTTCCCCATTCCATCCCAAATCGACCAAGTCTCGCACGCGCGGCGCCGGAGCAGAGGAATCGACGAGGAGTGTCGTGGGGTAGATAACACGGCAGATGCTACTTTGGGGTAGCTTGAGTTTTTGGGCAAGGCGACTCTGGTATCTGGGAGATTGTTTAGCACTGCAGGGACAAAGGTTTTACCCAGGTTCGGCCTCTCCATTGGAGATAAAGACCTACTTCCTGCTATCTTATTATTGATCTCGATCTCGATAACCCGGCTACGACAACAGAGCCGGATCTCGATCTAGGTTACAAGATTTGTGTGTTTTCTCTCTATATGGTTCTCTCGCCTAAGCTTGGATCGTAAAGTTCTTCTCTATCTAGGGCTCAGAGACCAGGTTACATAGATGACCGGGTCTCCTGGCGCAGTACAAGGTAAAGCCGGGTTCTACCCAAACTCGGAGTCCTACTCTAAATCTCCTGGTCTTCGTGTATCCCAAGTCTTGAACCGCCTCTTGGACCTTCTAGAATATCTCCTTCCTTAGCCGGGTTACCGCCAAGCTTGCTGGCCTAACATCATAACCCGGCCCATGTTGATGGTTAGCTGGCCTGGCCGGGCCTCCTGCCTGGCGGGTCACGCTTCCCTCTTCATGGGCCTACCGGGTTATTATCCCTCCATCAGTAGCCCCCAGGTTAACCAGGCAACCAGGTTGCCACGCTTTGCTTCCATCTTTAATTCTTATCTTCTTGGTCAATGCTGGCATCCTGGCTTGCCGGGTTAACCACCTGAAATGCAAAAAATAACAAATGCATATAACACAGCAAGTTTCATCTTGTTCTGCTTAACTAGGCCAGCTCTTCTTGGCGGGTTAGTTCGTAACCCGGCTTTCTCATACTGGGTCATACTCCTCCGGGTCTCACACCCAACACTTAGCGAAAATCTCAACTCAACTGAATCACCTGCCAGTCATTAATTGGGTCAAGGAATATTCCTTTTGTCTCTTCCGTTTGTCGCTGACTTCTAAGAGAAGATAATGACCTTATCCACTCATTTTTACCACAATACCCCTAGGGTTTCACCGCGCCTATAAATAGCAGACCAAACGCTCACCGCGGTCATTTTCCCCATTCTCGAGTTCATCTTCAACCTCGCGCCCGCACTGTAGCACCCGCGGATCCGATCTCGAATCGAGCCTCCGAATCTCCACGGGAAGATCCACAGGTACGAATTTATCACGCATTCATTCTCCGCATTCGATTCCACTATCAATCGTATCCAAAATCACTCCGCACTTTTCTCTCCTCGCATCTGCATCTACGGCTAGGGTTCTTATCGCCATTGCTGTTCTTTGACATGCTCCAGAGCCTCTCACCATGACGAAAGAGAAGGTGAAATCTGGAGGACCTCGTGCTGCCAAGAAGACAGCAAAGAAACCAGCTAGTTCAACTGCTGGTGGATCTGGCGCCGCCGCCACTGCCGCTCCAGTGAACTGGACCAGGTCCAGTGCCACGAACACCACCTTACAGACGTTCGTGAACCGGGGCGAACTTCCACCACAGAGTGAGATCCACTGGCGCGCACCTGGAGAAGAGACCCGGCCTACTCCAGAGAAAGGTGAAATTGTTGTGCTCTTGGATCACGTTTCCCGGGGTCTCCGCCCCGGGTTCCCTCTTTTTTCGCCAAATTTTCAAATACTACGGGCTCACTCCAATGGATGTGGCGCCCAACTCTATTCTGAATATAAGTAACTTCATTGTTTTCAGTGAGGACTATCTCCAGATGCCTCCTTCCCTTGACTTTTTTCTCGAGATCTTTTATTGTAACCCTTCTCGTAAGAATCAACCCCTTGGCCCTTATGGGGGTGTTTCTATTCAACGTCGCAAGGAGTGCGATTTCCCGGCTCTTGCTTTGGCCAGCCACCCTAAGGGGTGGCAAAACACTTACTTCTACTGCAAAGACACCTCCCCTGAGACGGATGAGGCCAGATTCCCGGCCTTCAGAAATTCTCCCTTGGTGTACAACTCCAAGATGAACAGCTACGCCAGTAAAGAAAAACGAGAAGCACTCAAAGGCATCCATCGCCGGGCCAGAGCTCTACTGGCCCATGGCCTCCGCGGTACTGACTTGGTGAAATGCTGGGTTGGCTGGTTCATCCAGCCTCTCAGCATCAGGACCCGGCTTTTCTGTGAATACACAGAAGAGACCACTAATAGCATGCGCTATTCAGAGATCACACTTTTGGATGACCAGATCGTGAAGAATGCCAAGAGGCTCCTTGGCGAAAAGAAGACTGATATCGCACTGAATGAGCTCGCCCCATACAGTACCAAGAACAAACCTCCTACGGTAAAATCCAACCCTTACTTATTTCTGCAAATCATAACCCGGTATTTCTTGCATACTGTCTTACTTGTCCAACTTCGTTTTCTCAGGACTCCAAATGGTGGAGCGCAGATTACACCCCCACATCCTCTGCTGATGAGGACACAGAAAGTGAAGATGAAGAAGAAGAAGAAGAAGAAGAAGAAGGTGAGCCAGATTCCCTAGGCCGGCTCTTCCTCGACCTGATTAACAGCGAAGTCTCTCAAAGGGACCCTTCTACTGATAACCCGGCTCCTCTTAATCCAGGCCCCACTGACCCGGCTCCAAACATAATGCCGGGTCCTCAAACTGCTGTACCCACTCCTCAAAAGAGGACCCGGGCCGCCATTGCAAAGGTGCCATATTCTCGCATTTCAGCTTATATGATGAACTCATCTCAACTCCAAGCACAAACACAGGAAAAAGAAGCTGAGAAGGAGGCCGAGGCAAACAAGAGGCCCCGGACCCGGTCTTCGTCAACCACGTTTCTCTGAGCACAGGTATCCCTCTACGCTCTTTGTCAAGCTGGGCCAAATCCATCCAGAAGACGCCCAGCAAAAAGTATCCTTTGGCTGGCAAAATCCGGACACCTAAACGCTCTCGTTTATCAGATTCTTCCTCGGATACTGTTAGGACACCCGAGGATTTCCACATCAATACCGGGTTAGAAAAGCTCTCATACTTTGTTCCATCTATTATATAATTAAAACACAAGACAATTAAGGGCCAGGATTTATCGCCCCAAAGTCAAGAAAAATCAACGGTATAGATTAATCATCGTAGTTGCAATCCGCATGCACACGAGTCCGTGAGATCCAAGATTGATGGGTTTCCATTGGCAACACGTATGACATAGTTGATGCTGATAACGTTTGATGGATTTCCCTAATTATTATACCTCCATGGCTTCATACAAGGCGAACAACGGGCGACTTCAGGGAGCTCGGCTAATCGAACGATGGCAACACACATCCATACGCGCCAACGACGCTCCGTCCGGCGAATCGTTGCCAGGACGACATGTATCCAGTGCACGCCGGGGTTGATCCATATGCGCCGACACACCAATACTCGGCGGATTGATGTCACGACGGCAAAGTATCCATGTTACGCCGGAGATGCTGGATGCCGGACGGAGATTCAAAGGTACGACGCACCACTGGTAATAATTAATGTCCCCGTGCAGTTCTTCTAGATGTGCATATATTGATCTATGACAAACTGTTTTTCTCGAACTGGAAGTGAAACAACAGATTAATCATCTTACTTCCTACCATGTACTGCAGTCAATCAGATTCTAGATTGATGGGTTTTCATCTACAACACGTATTGGTACAGTTGATCATATATTTGATGGAATTCCTACGCATTTAATGTGTATGTCAATCTGATCCAAGGTACGATCCAATCTTGACTCAAAAGTAGAGAACACAAACCTCTCAAGGTACCGGAAACTCTGAAGGTACAATCTAATATAGATCGACTGGCTGAGGCTGTCGAGCGAAGACACTACGCGGCGCAGCTATTTAGCTTCGCGACGCTATTAGAGTGTCGATTGTCCCTCCAGCACACTCTGCAAAAAGTAAGAGATATACTTAATTTTCCTGCTATATTCTTATGCCCGTTGAATGCAAGCCAATAGATCAATTAGTTAGGAACTACTTTATCAAGCTATATTAGTTGCTATAGCATAACCTCTGTAGGTATATTTGTCTGTACTAATCATTTTGTTTCTTCTTCTTCCACCAATTTGATTTTTTGAACAGAAGAATGGACCTGCTAATACAACTGATGTTTGATAGCAGTAACGCATGGTACGTCCCCCTTTTGCCATATTTTTACATGCTCATCTTCTCTGAAATCTGATCCAGTAGTCAAACTATATTTTGTTCTCCTGGTATTGCGTTATTCAACAAGTTCAGTTCAGTTATGCTTAATGGGTTGTGTAAATTAGGTATGCTTTCAGTTCAGTTCAGTCTTTTAATATGAAGTGTGTACAATAAATTTTGTGTTATGAAAATAATCATTTATCATCTATTGTATTATTAGAAGAACAAACAATCAACGTTGTAGATTTGTCACGCTGACTCTAAGTTGTATAAACGGTGGAGATTTATCAAGCAGGCACAACCACGTATAAGGCAAGAAGGAATCTAAAAGGAAAAAGGAGACCGATCCAACACCCCTAGCGAAACACGCATATGCAATCTGAGAAGAATCCAGCTTTCAGTATGCACATCCAATCTGAAAATACACCGATACATAGACCAACTCAGATTTGCACGGTTGGACTCCAGCAAATCGAAATCGACAGGAGATGTCGGCGAATCGAAAGCACGGCAGAGAGATGCCCCATGACAGATCGAAGGCTTGCCAACCCTCTCGCTTGCATTGGAAAATTAACGGCACAACATGGCAGCATGACGCCAGCTGATCAATGGAGAGCGGCGATCTCCCGTCCTAATTAAACTCGCGGAGAAACTAAAGATGAGGACTCGACCAGACGATGGAAGGCATCACAGCAGGCATTGAAGAGGAGGCCATCGGCCTGGAACCCTCAACCAGACAATGGAAGGCATCACAAAATAGGTGCATAGTCAGGAGCTGACGTTAACGGCATTGGCTCTATTCACAGAAGGTGATGACCCGCAACAGGTTTTGATCTATTGTTTGGCTGATGTATTGAAATAAAAAACTAGACATATTTGTCTTACACGTTCTTAAGTTGAGTTGTTAAAATACTTTTTCTTCATTTTCATCTTACGAGATGAATTCGATAAATATATACAGATCAATTCATTATGTGTGCTATTTCTGACTGATATGGTTGAAGCTCTAGATCATCTTTGCAGAAATTTGTGCCGCGGTCATGAGAGATTGGATTTTGAAGAAAATGATAGCAGTATTTTTCCTAATCACTGACTATTTGAACTGTAGATAAAACATTGAAGGATCGGCCATAGAAACACTATTGTTCCACATGTGCATTAGTTTTTGCTCCAAGTATATATCTTTAAGAGTTTTGTTGAGCTTACCAAGTATTTTGACTGACTGCATTTATTTATTTTCCTGTATTAGTGATGCTAATGAACTGCGCTGACTGAGTTTTGTTTTCTAGGATGTGTCTAAACTAAGAATACATCTGAACTTGATTTCGTTAGGTTCATAGGATGTCCAAGGATGCGTCAGACGGCAGCACGGCATGTCAGGAGCGAGGCAGAGCGATTCCATATGTAATCAAGGTGAACTATACGCAGTTTTGTTACAAGGAGCAAATTCAGCACTCCAGCTATTTGAACTGGACAGTCGGCAGATCTTTCAACTCAGACTATATGAAAATCTTCATTTTCCGGTAATCTTTAAAGGTTAATCAGTTGTTTCAAACAATTCATTATTATCATAATCACTACCAAATCAGCGTACATATCAAGTTTAGTCTTTATGGCAGGCAGAATGTATTTATTTAAGAACATCTAATCAACCTTTTGTAGTTTCTCTTCTAATGAAATTCTTCATATTTTGTTGGTGAACAAATAGACTGCGATCACGGAGTCTTCTTGGTTTTCGTTTCAGATGGGACGAGGACATCTGGCAAGGGATCGACACGTCGTGAAAGCAAAAAAGATTGGCAGCGCACGTAGGTATGCGTCATCTATCGATACCCACGGAGTTCATATATACAACCGTGATATCTAATGGAGACCAAACAAGGCGTTTATTGATATCCATGTCTGGTGTGAAGGTGTGTTTGATGGCTTGACGCCGGCGGCGATGACACAAAAGTAGCAGCGATCCACCAGGAAATTATTTGTGCTCACATTCAAGCTGACATATGGAGTGAGATCACCTGTAGCCAGTTCTCCGCGCACCCACACATATGCATGTCAGATGAAAGAAACACAACGCTGATCTCAGTGTTCGGCGCGAGCATCGTCGTCGCACGAGTGTTATGGAGTACTATATTGCGCCGCGGTAGGCTGGAGCAGATCACCCCGACATATTTCCAATGCTAAACCTTTTTATTTCACTCCTAAGCAACATGTGAGTTTTGTTTGTATCCTATACACATTTAAATCTGGCCTACTTTGTATAACCGCAAATAAATAAGTTTGCATTTCGCTTACTATAGTTTGTTTTTAAGACTTTGGTCAAATGAGTATTTGAACTTTTGAATTAATGGATAGTCAAACTATGCTGTTTTTGTTTATATATGTCATTTGTCTTTCATTTTCGGTACATGCATTGATTACTCAAAAGGCGTGTGATTGACTCAATGGTATTGTTGCTTGATTTGTTTCACAGAAAACCATTGCTGTTGGACGAATGACAATTACTACCAATTTTATTGGTAGCAGAGAACATAAAATGTCTTCTGCTTGATATCTATACTCAAAACAATACTAAAGCTTAACTTTGTCAGCCCATGACAGCCAATGGATCCTTTTTAAATGATGGATGTGTAACACATCAGAAATAGAATTTCGGTAATTGGATTGCATGCCCAGTACATTTATTTATGTGTAATCAAAACATGATACATCATACTAGAGGGAGAGGCGGAATAGAGCCAGCGTTCCAGCATGTTATATATAAATTTAATAAATAGATTTCTCAATTTATATTTTGAAGTAAATCTCATATATATCGGTTCATTTTGTGCTCTCATAGCTACATTATATTAGATTATTCTACTTCAGTATTGTAGTACTAGCGATTGATTGAGAAGGCTTCAGAAATTAGGTAGTCACATTCAATTGATGGAGCGTGAAAAAAAATAAGAGTTGAAGGTTAGAGTCCGCACGTGCATCAATTAACATTACTTAGAAGCCTCATATTCACAGTTATAACATGTGAAGCATTTTATCATCTAGCCGCGTAATTGCGCGGGCCACCCAGCTAGTTCTTCACTATTTCACTGTCTGGTTAACTAACCATCTTACTTTGCTCCAGCGCCAAGGCCATCGTGGAAGAAGTCTCGGATTCTCCTCCAGCCGCGTCTCCTCCACCCACAATAACTGAAACTTCTCCAATGGAAGTGCAAGTCGAGGAGGCGGGTCAGAAAGAAGAATCAGCTGCTGAAAATCTAGTTGCATCTCCAAAAAGCCCACGCACAGCTGTTCCAGAGCCGTCTCCCGATGCCCAATCACCCGGGTTAGGGTCTGGCACCAAAGAAGATGACCCGGAAGTACAGATCACCGGGTCTCGTCAAGGCCCGGCTCCTGGCATTTCTCAAGTTATTGCCAAGGTTACTACTCCTGAGATAAAGGTGGATCCCTCTGCCAAGGGCAAGGACCCAGTTCCTTCTTTGGATCTGGCGGCTCTGGACTCCATGTCCACGCCGGCTCTGTGCGAGGAATACTTCTCTCGCCTTGCTCGTCATAAAAACTTGGAGACTGAACTTGTCTCTCTGCTTCAGAAACGATACCAGGTACTCCTTCTATTTTTCTTGCTACCTCTTGCATAGCTATACTCTGCCTAGCCCCCAAGCTCCAAGATTATCACTTGGTGATGAACTTGGTGCTTGAAACACCAATAACTTAAATAAAAAATTTCAACCCTGTAGCCTCCAAGGCCCGGGTTGTCTGTTTACAACAAGCTGGGACTTAACACTTCATTACTTAGAACTGTTCACTGCATATAACGAAATTTTGAACACTATAGCCCCAAGTGCCGGGTGAACTGTCCACAACAACCTGGGACTTTTGCACCTTCCACTTCACAAATAATTTAGAACTACAAATACTGTAGCCCCCAAGTGCCGGGTTGCATGCCTGCAGCAGCCCGGGCTCCATAGTGATCAAATATTAACCAAACCTCAATACTTATAGCCCCCAAATTCCGGGTTAACTTTCCTGCAACAACTTGGGGCTTAACTATATGTTTCTTTCTGTGTTATATCAACAGGAACATGCGAGCAAAGCAAGTGAAGAGATTGCTCAGCTGCAAGGAACGTTGAAAGCTGAAACCGAAACCCGAGCCGGCCACGCCAGCCAAGTTCAAGCGTTAGAAAATAAAATTACTGCTCTGACCCAAGAAAATGCCGATTTGAAGAAAGATATGCAGGAACACGAGGAAAACTTCCAGGAACAGCTCACCAATCTGCAAACGCAGTTGGATTCCGCCACCAGCGAATTAAGCCGGCTCAAGAAGATGATCACTGCCATGGTCTATTCCTTGTTGGTAAGTGCAAAATTTTCAAACCCGGTAATTTTCGCCTGATTCAAACCCAGAATTTGAACTATCTCCGACTTTGGTTTCTCCTTTGCAGGCTCGCGTGATGGCAACGTCCGCAAAACTGCAACTGAAAAGATCAAGTGCATGTACACACTGGTACGCCAGTTGTATTTTGGAAGCTGTGAAGTTATCAAGGCCGCAAGGAACTGGGAAAACCCACCAAGCACCTACACTGAAGTGCTGGGTCACCTTTCAACAATGCCTGGCTGGATCCAGGTATTGAAGAAATATGCCTGCAGAGCCGGGGCGATGCGCAGCCTGGCCTTGGCGAAGGCCTACGACCCCAACCTGGACCCGGCTCCACTTGCGTCAGGTTTTCCTGAGTACAACGCAGATGGCAACCCTTTCGACAGGAAGGCCTACGGCCGGGCTGTGAAGCAGACCCGGTTCGTGGCCACCCAAATTGCCAACTGTTTGAAGCTGAACTCTGTGCAGTATGGCTACAACGAAGCCAATCAGGAGGTTGTTGACGATGAACCTCAACGCATCGACCTCCTGCAAAGCTATAAAGAATCCATTGCTGCCGATAAATCTGTTCCCAGTACCTCTGCTGCCCCAAGCTCGTCCACACCAACTGTTCCACCTCCATCACGTGCTCCGGTGGAAGATGAAGATGAAAGCTACTTCCAATCCCTTCACCTCATCACCTGGCGCGGGGATGGAGCCCCCAAGACCCGGGACGCGGAAGTAGAGGCGGCGAAAGATGACTCGGCAAGCGCCAAGGACAGCACACCGGCCACAACTCCTTAGGCAGATGTTGTGTCTCTGCCAAAAAACTATCTCATTCGGCCCTTGGGGCACTTTATTGTAATAACTTAGCTATTTTTGATACTATGCCTGTGATGTGTGCTCGTGCACTGTTTTAAACCTTGGATGAATCATGCGATATCTTGAATGCCTAAATACTTGTCTGTCTGTGGTTTTGATGACCCTTTTGATTTCTTTAACTGTGAGCCGGCTTTCGCATGGATACCCTGGCGCAACTTCTCTGAGAAAAACAGGGTCGAACCAAGTCCCAATGGGCCTCATGGTTGATTGAGTTTCCAGGTGTGCAATCAGGCCATATAATCGCGAGTCACATCAGCTCCACATCAAGATAACCAAGAATACTGGTGGCATAAAAGTCGGGTCTTGGGATTGCAGCTGCAAACTATTGAAGTAAGAGGCCCCAAGACCTGGATCAATGTTTATAAAGTAAGGGCTTATGCCACATTACCCCATTGATCCAAATACTGGTGGGACGCACTCCTTGGGCATCCTCAAGATAAAAAACAACTATAACACTTGTTCTAAAAACATAAACAACTGATACTGCAACTTAGCACATATACTACTGAATTCAAAATACAAAAGCTATGAACTGCTCTGCCGGGTTACAAGCTTTGAGACCCGGATAATCATGTGAGCCGGGTCCTGGGGAATAACTTAGCTCTTTCAATAACAAGCCCCCAGGACCAAGCTGAACAAAGAACTACCACAACGCCTATAAGACAAAGAAAAATAACCGGCTTAAAAACTGAAACATAAACTGAGACAAGCAAATTTCTGTTCAACCTTCACTTTATTGATAGAAAAGGTTAGGTCAGCAAGCCGCCTCATTAAAAACCTTCCAGCCCCCTTAGGTACCCTGGTAAGGAAAAGAGCGCGTCTGAAACCTGCTGCCTGTTACATCGTGTGTTACATATGATATCTCTTTCTCATGCTAAGTATAATATGGGCGCAGCTGGGCAATGTTCCACGGCCGCTCACGCTCTTCCAATGAAAAGGTGGAGTGTGTGTGTCATTGACAGTCTCTGATTTTTCTCTAGCATCCACCAGATAGTATGAACCATTGTTCAATTTCTTGCTTATAATGAAGGGCCCTTCCCAAGGAGGAGATAACTTGTGCATCCCTTCCTTGGACTGCACCCATCGCAATACCAAATCACCCTCCTGGAAAGTGCGAGTTTTAACCCGGCGACTATGATACCGCCTCAAATCTTGCTGATATACTGCTGATCTTTCCAGTGCTTGCTCTCTGTTCTCCTCTAGCAAGTCCACAGAATCTTGCCGGACCTGCTCATTCTCTGTTTCGACGTAAGCCGCCACACGAGGCGAGTCATGAATAATGTCACTTGGCAAAACTGCCTCTGCCCCATACACCATGAAAAAAGGGGTCATCTTTGTGGATCTGTTTGGTGTTGTATTGATTCCCCAAACTACTGATGGCAACTCCTCAACCCACATGCCGGCGGCTCTGAGGCACGGGACCCGGAGACGTGGTTTTAAGCCTCTGAGTAACTCCTGATTTGCTCGTTCAACTTGTCCATTGGCCTGAGGATGAGCCACTGAAGCAACATCCAAACGTATACCATTGTTTCCACAGAACTTTGCCATCTCTCCAAGTGACATGTTGGTGCCATTGTCTGTGATAATACTATGGGGATACCCAAACCTGTGTATGATCTGCTTCAAAAACTTGACTGCTGTAGCTGCCTCACAATTTGTAACAGGCATCACCTCAACCCACTTTGTAAACTTATCAATGGCAACCAAGAGGTGGGTTTTCTTGCAAGGAGACATGCTGAAAGGACCCACCATATCAAGCCCCCAAACTGCAAAGGGCCAAGTCAAAGGTATGGTGAGCAATTCCTGAGCCGGCACATGAATCTGCCTGGCATATCTCTGACAACCATCACATCTATTCACCAGGCGCTCTGCATCTGCCTGGGCTGTGAGCCAAAAGAAACCGTGTCTGAAAGCTTTGCCACTAATGATCTCGTTGAAGCATGATGACCACAATCTCCCTCATGAATCTCTTTCAAAATTTGCCGGCCTCCTTTCCAGACACGCATCTCTGAAATACTCCTGAGACACTTCGCTTATATAACTCGCCATCAATAACCACGTAGGCCTTGCACCGGCGCACAATCTGCCGGGCTATAACTTCCTGCTCTGGCAGCTCTCCACGCAAAAGATACGCCAAGTAAGGTTCTGTCCACTCTGGAATTTCATGAGTTGCTGCTACCAACTGCGAATCCGGGTCTTCCTGACCCGCCAGCTCTTCTACATCCTGAAGCTTGACTGATGGAGTCCATAGCTCGTCCAAGAAAACATTAGGTGGAACCGGCTCTCTGCGTGAGCCGAGTCTTGATAAAGCATCTGCAGCATCGTTTTTCCTGGATCAATGTGATCCACCTGATAGCCTGAGAAGAACCCGGCTACCCTATCCACCTCTCGTCTGTAAGCCGCCATTGTTGCATCTTTTCTGTCCCAAGTTCCTGAAACTTGCTGGCCACAAGGTCTGAATCCCCATAGCACTTGATACTTGATGTTCATCTCCTTTGCCATACGCAAACCATGCAACAAGGCCTCATATTCTGCCACATTGTTAGAACAATCAAAGTGAATTTGCAAAACATAGCTCAACTTATCACCTTTGGGAGAAGTTAACACAACTCCAGCTCCTGATCCTTGCTCTTGTTTAGACCCATCAAAGTGCATAACCCAAGACTTGAGACTCGGGGTGAGAGGTGGTGCACTCAACTGTGTCCAATCATTAAGAAAATCAGCCAACGCTTGAGACTTGATAGCTGTGCGAGGCACATAATCAATGTGATAATCCCCCATCTCTATTGCCCACTTGGCAATTCTTCCTGTAGCTTCTGAATTTCTGATGATATCTGCTAAGGGTATTGAACTGACCACTGTAATTGGATGCTCCTGAAAATACGGCTTCAACTTTCTACTGGCCATGAAAACACCAAACACTAGCTTCTGCCAGTGTGGGTATCGCTGCTTTGCTTCTGATAACCTCACTAACATAATAGACCGGCCTTTGACCGGGTTCTCTTTTCCTTCCTCCTTACGCTCGACCACCACCACGGCACTCACAGCTTGAGGCCCGGCAGCGACGTATAAAAGCATGGGTTCCTTGGGACCCGGGGCCGCCAAAACTGGCGCTTCTGATAACTGCTTCTTCAAAGCTCAAATGCCTCATCTGCTTCTGATTCCACACAAAGTTGTATGTTTTCTTCAATAACTTGTACAAAGGAATTGCTTTCTCTCCGAGCCGGGAAATAAACCGGCTTAACGCAGCCACACAACCTGTCAACTTCTGAACATCCGCCAACTCCTCTGGTTTTTTCAAACTTTGGATGGCTCTAATTTTTTCCGGGTTTGCCTCAATTCCAGCTCTGACACAATGAAACCAAGCAATTTCCCGCTGGAACTCCAAACACACACTTTGTAGGATTGAGCTTCATCTTGTACTTCCTCAATTTTTGAAGTCTCTGTAAGGTCATTAATAAATGACCCGGCTTTCTCTGACTTGATCACCACATCATCCACATAAGCATGCACATTGCGCCCAATCTGATCATGAAAACAATTCTGGATACACCTCTGATAAGTTGCTCCTGCGTTCTTCAACCCAAAGTCATGGTCTTGTAACAAAAAGCACCAAAGGGGGTGATAAACGACGTCTTTTCCCAATCTTCCCTGTTAAGCTTGATCTGATGGTAACCTGAATATGCATCCAGAAAACACAAGAGCTCGCTGCCTGCAACTGCGTCAACGATTTGATCAATGCGCGGTAGTGAAAACGGGTCCTTGGGACAATACCTGTTCAGGCTCGTAAAATCAATACACATCCTCCACTCATTATTCTTTTTCAGAACCAAAACCGGGTTAGCCAACCACTCTGGATGAAACACTTCCATGATAAAACCGGCCTCCAAAAGCCGGGCTATCTCCTCTCCTATAGCTTTTCTTCTTTCTGCATTCATTTTTCTCAAACCCTGTTTTACTGGCCTTGCCTTAGGATCAACATGTAAGCGGTGCTCAGCGAGTTCAGTTGGAATGCCTGGCATGTCACTAGGTGTCCATGCAAAAACATCCCGATTCTCATGGTTGAACTCGATGAGCGCGCTTTCCTATTTGTCAGTTAAGTTGGTCCCTATGGCGAACTGTGGGTCAAGATTTGATCTGTAAGCTTTCAACTCCTCTCTAGCACAAGTTTGTTCCGCCAGGGCTGCATCCCCCTCATCACACTCTGCTGCAATTTCTCTGTTACCAAGCACTGTAATGATCCCTTAGGACCCGGTATTTTCAACTGCAAATACACATAACACGGCCTTGCCATGAACTTGGCATAAGCCGGCCTTCCCAACAACGCATGATATGGACTTGGAAACTTCACCACCTCGAAAGTGAGCCACTCTGATCTGAAATTATGGATAGACTCGCCAAAAGCAACCTCTAGTGAAAATTTTCCCTCTGGTGTGGCTGATTTCCCAGGAACTATACCATGAAAAATTGTTGATGTTTTCTGCAGCTGTGACTCTTTCAAACCCATGCGTATAAATGTTTCCCAGTATAAGATATTGATACTACTGCCACCATCCATCAAAACCTTTTTTAACTCAAAGCCATGAACTTGGGGAGCAACAACCAATGCAAGCAGACCCGGGTGCTCCACCACATCCGGGTGATCTGCCCTACTCCACGTGATCGTATGCTCTGACCACCTCAAATACCTCGGAACTCCAGCAACCACTGTATTAACCGCCCTTTTAACTATTTTTCTCTCTCTCTTGGTTGTGCCACTAGTATATATATGATATTGACCAAGTTGCCTTGGCTGCTGTGAAAATCCGCCCTGATTACTTGTGTTCTGGCCCTGACCCGGGTTTCCGGTAGGTACCGCATTCGCTCTAGTCAAAGGCCTTGCAGCCGGGTTAGCACCCGGGCCGGGTCCTCCACTTCTATTTGCTCCCTGCAAAGCTCGCTGTACCTCGTTGTTTTTCCACCTGTTCAAATCTACACACTGTGCCAATGAATGATTGGCGGGTCTGCCGTTCTTGCTATGATGAGGACACGGCATCCTGAAAGCCTCTTCAGTGCTCATTGGATGTGATCCTTGATAACTATTTCCACTGCTGTAATTCCCACTGTTGCCTTGGTAACCCCTGTTTTCCTGATAACCTCTGCTCTCCTGATAACCTCTGTTTTCCTGATAATTCCCGTCCATCCTTTGCCTCTGAAACCCGGCATTGGTGTTTGCCACTAGCTCTGAATTTCCCTCATTAAGACCACGCTTGTGCTGATTCTGGTTATTGTTGTTGTTTCCCGGGCCATTATTATTCCTTCCCCCATTGTTCACAGTGCCTTTCCCTTTCTCTTCCTCATTATCATCCTGGGTGTTGTCCGTAGCTGCGTGCCTATTGCAAGCATCCATCAATTCTGCCATGGTGACCGGCTTAACCCGGTGTCCTTCCTTCATGCGACCCAGCTTCTGGACCAAAGGTGCGTACTTACAAGTTTTCTCCATTGATGAAATTGCGTCCTTGGGCTCAATACCAGATGAGGAGTGCAGGATCTCCGTGACCCGACCCATCCAATGGCGTGCTGACTCGCCTTTCTTCTGTACACAACGATCCAGATCTTCAATGGAAAACAAACGCTTGCACGTACCCTGAAAATGCTTGATGAAAACTGCCTTCAACTCATCCCAGGAATTAATAGATTTCTCTGGCAGATTCTTGAACCACAACTTTGCTGCTCCATCGCTCATCATCAAATACATGTACTTTGCACAGACATTCTCTGTGGCATTGCGTATACACATTGCCATCTCGTAACTGCTCAACCAGCTTGCCGGGTCCATGCTTGGCTCATAATTGGATATCTTGCTTGGCTCCTTGAACTTCTCAGGGAAAGGCTCCGCTCTAATGGCATCTGAAAGACACTTTGGCCCGGCTAAGTTAGAAGAACTTGCTAAAAAATTGTTATTACCTGGCGAGCTTGCAGATGCTGCTGGTGAGGGACCCGGTCCTCCTTGTGGTACTCCTGCTGCAGGTACTGCCGGGTTTGCATTGGCTGCACTTCTTCCCGCTCGCGATCTATTGACTATCTGCTGAGCCACAGAAATTGCTGGGGCAGGTTGATACTGCTGGTTGTTCTGGTTCTGGTTCTGCTGGGGCGGGTTTTGCTGCTGCGCCACGGCAGGCCCGGCCAAGGGCGGGTTACCTCCACTGCGACTCTTGCTACGATAAGTTGTGGTATGAAGCGCACTTTTCTCCCTTGAATACTGAACTTGCTGAACAACTGCTGTACGCAACATATCAATGGCACGCCGGGCTTCAATCTCTGCTGGTGAATTTCCCAACGGAATACGATCAAGTGCTAAAGTTGCTGCATACACGTTATCTGCCGGATTTGAATAGTGACCCGCTGGCGTGTGGAACCTTGGTGTTCTGGGCGGCAGACCCGGATTTCCCCTGGCTCCCCCAGCGGGCAAACCCGGCAATGCTGCTGCTGCAACACCGGCTCCTCCTGTTCCTGTGTTTGGCTCTGCGCTTGCTCTGGCCACTGGTGCCACCTGAGTTGCACCAATGGGCTGATCTTCTGGGGTTCTGAACAGTGCTGCTACGGGCACTGGGTTTGCTATATTTTCTCCACGAGCCAGCCGGCTCTGGTGCCTCCTTTGGTGAACCCGGATCGCCTCATTGAGACGATTTTCTTCAAGCTCAATTTGCTTTTTTCTTGCTTCTATCTCTTGCCTTTCTGCCTCTGCGTTTCTGCGCATCTGTTCCAAAGCTCGGCGTGCTATATCTAACTCGATTGCTCTAACTGCTGCGTTTTGTGGGGTAACCAACCTCGTGAGTGATGATGGATCTAAGACCAGGCCATTGTTAAACAAGGCTGGGGCAGCAGCTGTGTTGTTTCCTTCCTCTCCTTGAGCCCGGTTATGCAGGAAACCGATGTTGTTTCTGTATCTCGCCGTGTCTTCACTTTCATCTGACACCGAAGCCGGCTCTCCATCCGCAAGCTCCAATATCGGTGGCAGCTGTTGCTGTTGACCCGGAGTAAAGGCCGGTGGAACAATAGTTGATGGTGATGCTTGCATGTTGGTCGAAGGCGCGGTGTACACCGCTACCCTCTGAACCGGGCTTGGGCTGGACTCTTGCTCCTCATCATCCTCTTCTTCTGCATCATATCCGAACCGGCCTTCAAACAAAGGCAGAATCGATTCTGACTCTGCGCGGTCCACCGCATCACCCGGGATTTGTGCCGGGTCTCCGATCATTCCTCAAGCATGTCCAGGGCTAGCTCAACTTCAGCCGTGCCAACTGATTCTTCTCCATCAGATTGAACAATTGTGGCGGCTCCTGACACAGATTCATAGTCTCCATCACTAGCAGATCTAGTTGTAATCATACCAACAAAAACATTGAACTTGCCAATTGGAATAACATCACCTGATTCAAGTAGATCTGATTCCGGCCCCCAGCCAGAATCATCAACGATGGACTCTCCTTGTGCATTGACTGTGATCTGGCCAAAAACGAAGTTCTCGACCCCTTGCATTGCTTCTCCCATGATGGTGACACCTTTGGACGCGGTTCCCACAGACGGCGCCAACTGTCGTGGGGTAGATAACACGGCAGATGCTACTTTGGGGTAGCTTGAGTTTTTGGGCAAGGCGACTCTGGTATCTGGGAGATTGTTTAGCACTGCAGGGACAAAGGTTTTACCCAGGTTCGGCCTCTCCATTGGAGATAAAGACCTACTTCCTGCTATCTTATTATTGATCTCGATCTCGATAACCCGGCTACGACAACAGAGCCGGATCTCGATCTAGGTTACAAGATTTGTGTGTTTTCTCTCTATATGGTTCTCTCGCCTAAGCTTGGATCGTAAAGTTCTTCTCTATCTAGGGCTCAGGGACCGGGTTACATAGATGACCGGGTCTCCTGGCGCAGTAGAAGGTAAAGCCGGGTTCTACCCAAACTCGGAGTCCTACTCTAAATCTCTGGTCTTCGTGTATCCCAAGTCTTGAACCGCCTCTTGGACCTTCTAGAATATCTCCTTCCTTAGCCGGGTTACCGCCAAGCTTGCTGGCCTAACATCATAACCCGGCCCATGTGGATGGTTAGCTGGCCTGGCCGGGCCTCCTGCCTGGCGGGTCACGCTTCCCTCATCATGGGCCTACCGGGTTATTATCCCTCCATCAAGGAGCCCGAGCCACCACACGTCAGGCTGCCCCGCCGCCGTTCTGCAAGCGCCGCCCCGCCGCCGTCCTCCACGCGCCGCCCGAGCCCGCCGGCGCCCCGCACCGTCTCTCCTGCACGCCGCCCGCCCGCGCCTCCACGCGCCGCCTCGACGCCGCGCCGTCGCGCCGCCGGGCCGCCCGAGCCCGCCGCCCTCGACGCCACGCGCCGCCGCGCCACCCGAGCCCTCCGCCCTCGACGCCGCGCGCTTTTGCTCTCTGCCACCTCGGTGAGAGCTTTTGCTCTCTGCGAAATACTCTGCCAAATGTTCAAATTTTGATTGCATGCAAATTTGATACAATGTGCTTGATTTGATACAATATTTGTGTGATTTGAGTGCTTGTAATAATTGGCAAATTTGATACAATGTGCCAAATGTTCAAATTTGATTGCATGCAAAATGTTGGCAAATTTGAGTGCTTGCAAAAAATTGTGATGTTTAATTAAGTTGTGGTTGCAAAAAAGCTTGTAATTGTGTGCTTGCAAAAAATTGTGTGATTGTGTGCTTGTAATAATTGTGTGATTGCAAAAAAAAAAGAAATTTGAAAATATCTGCACAAAAAACAAATGTTGACAAAAATCAAATTTGAAAATATTTGCTATGTCATTTGCTTGTCCTAATTAAAGCTATGTCATTTGCTTGTCCTAATTGAATTTGTGTGCTTGTAATTGTTTATGTCAAAATGCAAACTTTTTTTCAATTGTGTTAGGAAAAAAATTTGTGTTAGGAATTGTTAGTACTGTGTTAGGAATTTGTTCGAACTTTTGAATTTGCGCATTGTATCAATGCCATGTGTTGATTATTGTTCTTTTCCGATGTTTGTTCCCCTCGGTAGATCACGGTTCGGAGATCAACCCCGCTGTATTGTTAGTACAGTGTTAGGAAAAAAAATTGTGTTAGGAAAAAAATTTGTGTTAGTAATTGTTAGTACTGTGTTAGGAAAAAAATTGTGTTAGGAATTGTTACTACTGTGTTAGGAAACAAAATTATGTTAGGAATTGTTAGTACTGTGTTAGGAAAAATTAAGAAATAGCTTGTTTAAGAATATTTAAAGTGTTAGCAAAATTTATGTGTTAGCAAATTAAGGTGTTAGCAAAATTAGCAAATTTAACTTTGTATTCACATTTGCATTCACATATCCGATTCACATTTGTATGCAAAGTTACCCAACTAAAGTTTTGTGCATTGTTCTTAATTTGCAGAAACTATGGACGAGACGAAAATCAGGAAAACATCCTCGAGGATATAATCCGCGGGCCGGAAGATGTTGGCGATGTCACCTCGCAGTTTCTGAACAACTCCGGTGAGGGAGATGAGTCTCTCAACCGAAGAGACGGCTTCGGTGAGGTAGAAGCCGACGGCTGGGGTGAGGGAGAAACCAGCGAGGGAGAAGCCGACGAGGGAGAAGCCGAAGGCTCCGGTGGAACATTAAATGTTGCAAACTCCGGCGAGGTGCATTTATATATATTAATTAATTAAGCCTCTGCTGTCTATATACATATATTAACGTTCTTTCTTCTTTAGCCCTCCGGATCGAGCAAATCTTCTGTAAGGACAAAACGAGGCCCAGCCAAAAAGTTGGGTGACCAAGAAAGGTACAGGATCGAAAAAGTCGCTGAAGACGGCACACCGACTGCTCCCCCTGATGTTGCAAAAAAAATTGTAAAGCAATGCGGAGTTATTGTGAGACTACATCCCGATCACCGTTCGAGAATGGCATAAGCCAAAATCGGGAGGAATAAGATATGTCGGCGAGTGGGCAAAGAAAACCTTTGGAAAAAGCTCATGGTTAATTTCACCCTGCCGGCGCCAGAGGTGGATCCAGATGAGGAGGATCCAAATGAGAGAAAAGATTGCCCAGCAAAACATAGAGCAAAAAGTCAAGGAGTGGGCTCTTAAGAAGATGGCCGAGCTATTCAAGAACTGGAAGAAAAGATTGAACAACGAGTTTGTCAAGAAAGATAAGACTCCGGACTTCGATAAAGGGTATGAGAAGATAAGGGACGACTGGGAAGAATTTGTGATGTACAAGAAATCGGAGGAAGCTCAGGAAAAGTCTGCAAAAAATAAGGCAAATGCTGCTAAAAAGATCTACCACCATACTATGGGGCCTGGTGGCTACGCCTTTAGCATGCCTAAGTGGGAGAAACTTGAGGCGACCTGCTGGCTAAAGGGATCACTCCAGAGCCACTCACATGGATCGAACGGGCAAGAAATTGGTTTTACGGGCATGGGGGCACGTTGGACGCAGAAGGGAAGTGCATATATAACAGAACACACAAAGATAAGCCCCTACTACCCATCGAAGGCATTAGAAATGCAGTAAAGGATGTTGAAGAGGGACGGTTCTGTCCCGATAGAGAGGATGACGAGCTCACACGCGCCCTTGGGAATAAGGAACACGACGGATGAACACGAGGCGTACCAGGCTCCAAGCCCAAGAAAATTGCGATTCCCGAGGACAGGAAGAAATTTCCTGATAGAAGCATCAGAGGAGAAAGGAAAGGGAGGCAATGGAAGCACGCGCTGCTGCAGACCGGCTGCGTAATATAGAAGAAGAATTAAAGCGGCAGAAGGATCAAATTGCGCACTTAGCCAGCAAGGTACTAGCGGCCAATCTCAGCGGCACATGGTAGAAGCTGCATGCGATGGTACCGGCGGCCCATCGAATCGGAAAAGCAGCGTGGCTTCCACGGAGCTCCAGGATGGTAATGATGATGCACTGACGGTGGCTCCTCTTCGTCGCTACCCAGTGGATGATATCACGGAGAGCACACCTTGTGAGCTACATGTGAAAGTTTTTAACTTAACCATGAAGGTGGCGGTCGGCTATGCCGTACCAATTGGACCTAATCCAACTTTCCATTTCTCTCCGGTTCCACATGGCTACGCTGTTGTCGGGGTGGATGAAGTGATGAAAGATTTTGAGGAGCTGAAGCTGGAACACCCTGCAGGTGAAGATGGGGAGGTGCTTGAACTTGGAGAAGCCAAAAAGGGACCATTCTATGGCCAAAGGAATTCATCGTGCTTCCAAACTGGCAGCCAAGGCCATCGACTCCTCACCAGTCTCCAGCGCAACAGTCCTCTTCACCGCCGCCGCCTCACCAGTCTCCAGCGCAGCCGTCTCCGCCGCCGCGTCAGCCGTCTCCGCCCACCGCTGGTACTATGAGGGGTAAGCGATCACCGAAACGTAAAAGGTCGCCCCTCCCAAAAGTACCTCATAAGAATCTTCCCATGAGACCTTATGACTATACGGTGGAGGAAAATGCCGCGATCGCAAATGCCCAACATAAAGAGTGGTTGGCTAGCCTGAAGAAGCCGAAAGCGGCAGAGTTCCCCTCCACCCCAGAAGAAAAAGCCGCCGTCTTCAAAATGCTGAAGACCCTTGAACAACCCCCGCCAAGGCTGACACCAGACTATGACCGCTCTATTCGCAAGTCGGTTCAGGCAAATAAGGAGCGGTCGAAGAGTAGTAGTGCAAGCGGGAAATCAGTTCCCAGCTCGGAGAACAGAAAAACCAGTCGTGCCCCCCGCTCAAAGTGTTTTCCAATACCGAGGAGGGGTCGAGCACAGGTGCAGTCGACTCGATCCTGAGTTTGTTGCAATGTACGGAGAAGCGGCCGCTGCTCAGGGCATGTCTATTCCTCAGTACTTAGCGCAATTAGAAGAGTTCCAGGAAGTAGCATACAATACCGGCACGGGCATACTCTCGTCAAACCTGAGCTAGTCAACGGTCTACCAACAAAAATGCGAAGATTGCATAAGTGGTACATGCGAGCCTGTGAGGAAGGGGAAAACTGGATCTACGTGGCCTATAGAAACGAGCATTACGGGCATGGAAATGGCGTGGTAATGATTGAATTTTGTGAATTATTTCAGTTATACCAACAAGACGCCATCGACAAATCTATCCTCAGTGCCTATTGTCTGTAAGTATTATTTCTGTAATTAAGTCTCTAGCTAGCTCAGCTCGTTCATTGCATGTATAATCTTACTCATCACTATATTAATTATGCAGAATGAAGATTCTCCAATGCAAAAGAGGACAAATCTATGACATTGGGTTCATTGACCCATATTTCGTTCATCAAAAAACTCTCCAACGTCATTACATCGACACAGAGGATAACTTGGTAAGGGCGTTAAGGTTTAACGAAACCAAAAGGGAAATACTATTTCCTTACAACTACGGGTGAGTGTTACTGTCTTGTACACATTCTATTTCGCTTACTCGATGTTAAGTGTATAATTGATGACTTATGCGTGCGCAGCTTCCACTTTATTCTGCTAATCATTAAACCTGACAAAGGAGTAGTACAAGTCATGGACTCGAAACGTAAACCCCTTGAGGAGTGGGCGGACATGCAGGAATGCCTCCAAGGGTAATTTCAATCATTATGGCACTATATCGGCAACTTTCCGTTCATTCCCTGGTAGCAAGTAATTAATATATAACTTCCTTTATTCATTTTCTTTGCCGGACAGGGCTTGGAAACGGTTCACCGCCAAGGCTAGGGGTATTTGGGCGCCGCAGCTTACATTTGAACAATAAATGTAAGTTATCATGCTTGATTATTATTCCGCGCATCTCTTTGATTTTAGTTTCAATACCATTATCATGCTTGATTATTATTTTGATTGAACTCTGTTCTCGTAAAGTGCTTGAGGCAGGAACATGGAATAATTTATGTGGATACTACGTTTGCGAGTTCATTCGCCAGACGACCCAAGAGACGGGCAGCCGGTACTTAGAACAACTTGAAGTACGTAAACAATATTCACAATTTTAGTTTATTGCCATCAATTGTGTTTAGTTTCATTCATATATATTGACCCCTTCTTTAAATTAGATCGAACGGTTGCGGGACGGTCTTCTACCACAAGATCGCGTACGAGCAATTCAAGAGGAAATTGCGGGATTCTTAGATGCAGAGGTCCTAGATCCGAAGGGAGAATACTATGGGCTGGTTAAAATGCGAGTGTAAAAGAGATGTATATATGCATAAAACTCATGTGTACATGTAATATGTTCGACCAAGCACGACGAATGAGATGTGTGTAATATATTCATGACGATGATGTGTAATAGTGGTTCCTTCATTGCTTATGTAGTACCATCGAATTGAGTGCGAGATGGAGAGCCGGCGAGTGAGAGATGAGCCGACGAGTAGTACCTGCACAGAAATATCGAAGCTTGGCCTCGATGAGCCGGCGAGTGAGAGATGGAGAGCACGTCGGCGATGCGAAGAAGAGGGAGACGACGGAGGCACCGGCGAGAGGGAGAGGGGGTGGATGGAGGCGCCGGGCGACGGGACAAAGAGGTGGCCCAAATAAACCCTAAACCCTAAATACAAAAATCATTGTTCAAAAAAAAATCAAAACATTGGTCCCTGTTCGTATTACGAACCGGGACCAATGAGTCTCCCCCACGAGCAGCCAGAACAGGCCACGTGGACACCCATTGGTCCCGGTTCGTGGCCTAACCGGGACCAACATTAGTACCGATTGGCCAGTCCCGGTTCGGCAACCGGGACTGATAGCCAAACCGAACCGGGACCATAGGGCATTTTTCTACTAGTGCTTGTCATGGTATGATTATATCGACAACAATGAGAGCACATTTTTGGCGGAATAATGTTGGCTAGACAGACTCGACCGTTGATATACTATGAGATCTTATTGTTACAATGTTGTTAGTAATATTGCAAACTATTTATCGTGCACATATGTCCTTTAACCATGAGGGTATTAGGTTAATGCATGTTTGAAAGGTTACTCTAGTCCTGTCTAACGTCACACCGTAACAGGATGATCATAACGACAGGTTCTGGGTAGCTCGTATAATGTGTATAGGACTTAATGATCCAAGACTGGAATTGCTTCTCCGGCAATGGAGAGATACATCTAGGGCCCACTTGGTATAACGATATTCATCATCGTTTGCGCAGACACGACATGATGTAAATCATGGGGATACCGGATTACCGAAACGAGAAAAAGGAAACAAACATGCAACGAGGATAACAACAAACAGTGATACGGGGTTGCTTCACACATATATTGGACCATCTCATCTCAGGTATGTTTAGTATCGCGAAGCAATGGGAACCATGTACGAGAACTAACAGGTTCACTCGAGATCAGTCGTAACAGTGGGAATCAATATGGGCGTCCACGGCTCTGATATTGGTTATTAACCGGAAGGTGTTCCGGGTCATGTCCACTTGTTATCGAACCTGTAGTGTCACACGCATAAGTCTACTTCATTTATTTGAATAAGTTGATGGTTGGAAACATGAGAAAGAGTCACCCGAAATAGTTCCGGAGTGATCGAAATATTTTTGGAGAGATTTCGAAAGAGTTCTGATAATAAAATAAGCGAACAAGATGTCTCAGAGTCATAGAAATAGTATCTATCACTGTCGGATCAATTCTGATATTTTGTATAAAGTAAAAATACTCATCCCGAGGTTTTAGACAAACACCGGAAGAGGGGACAAGTGTCGGGAGGGGTCCGAGGCTGCACCAGGGATATGGCCACTTGGGTACGGCCGCATGGGCTCCCATGTCAGGCTTGGCATAAAACCTGATACCCGTATCCCGAACCCGAATTACCCAAACGTGAATCCATATAACCCGAACCTGAAAAACCCGGACACCTATTCGGGTGGCAACTCCAGAAACCCAAATTTTATTTGGGAATTTCGGGTGTGTACTCACATAACCCGAACATCCGATTAACCCGACTTACACAGATAATATTAGCCCAGCCCCGCACGTATATGCACTGTCCCGGCCCAGCAGCCCCAAACCCACTCTTCCACTTCATGCACACCTCCTCCCTCACCGCTCTACCATAGTTGCCAACTCTCCCGCATCGCTGCACAGACACACACACAGCCGCAGGTCACACATGTATCCTCAAAGTGAAGGGGATCGAAGGTAGAAAACAAAAAAAAATCCTAACAACGATAACCTTATGATAGCCAGGATCTATACTATGCAAATATACTATAACGGAGGAGACGGTATACATACCCTTGTAGACCGTAAGCGTCGATGATCAAAAGATCTGTTTCGATGACGACGCGTGATGAAGACGATGGCGGCGATGACGATGGCTACGCCGACCTCATGGTGGTGGAGACGAACTCCTCCAAGCGCCCCAAATGTGGCGCCTCACAGGGAGTCGCACACGTACGGTGGAGATGACGACCTCTGGGCTCTGATCCAGGGACGAGCAGCGGAAGCAGAAGACTTGGACCGGAGAAAACCAGCAGCACGGCGGCATGCGTATGGTGGAGAAAACCTCAACCCGTGTGCAACCCCATTTGCGGAGTCACGTCTAAACGGATGAGAGAGAGAATTTCTGGTGTATTTTCGAAGACATGGGGTGCACCCATATATATATAGGTGGAGGGAGGCTGCCAGAACTGCTGGCCGGGCGGTGTGGGACTATTCCCACACCAGCCATGCCCCAACCAGGTGCGCCGGCCCTAGGTGGGCCCAATGTGGCCCACCTAGGCCGGCTGGCCCTCCCCCCCTTTTTTTTCCTTTTTCTTTTTGGGGATTTTCCCCTAATGGGACTCTAAGGCTCATTTAGGAAATTAATTAAATAAAAAATATATTTAACTATTAATTACACTAATTAATATTAAATACATATTATCTAATTTATTCTGGCTCCGAAAACTATTTCGTTGCTCTCCGATCTCCATCGGAACTCTCCCGGAACACTTCCGGTGCTCTCTTCTATTTTCTCTTCTATGTCCAATCTATTATACATGTCGTCTCCCCTCAAGTGTGTTACCCTAGCGGTTCGAGATCTCGCCACACATTATCGAGACACGCTCTCCGATTGATGCATGTAAAATGCATACATGAACTTTGCATTATATTACTTATATTTCAATCATATTTGCATCATATAAGGGTTATATCATTGTTTTATATTGATTTTGGGAATATTTCATTGTTTCCCTATTTTTCTGGAATTAACCCTGCACAGGCAGAAAACCCTATTTTCTATATTTTGATGTTTCAGGGACCCAAACGACGTCCAAATGACCTGGAAATTTACGAGCATCCGTTTTTGGAAGGAACAAAGCGTAGGAGCGAAGGAAGTGAACAAACGGAGGCCCGAGGACCAAAAGAGGTGGGCCCACGCGGCCAGATTCCTTGGCCGCGTGGGACCCCTCATCTGGGCCCTCGAGGCTCCGTTGCCGTCGATCTTTTTTCCAGAAGTTTCGTCTTGACCTAAAACCGACTATAAAAATAGTCCCCGACGCCCTTCGGAAAGGAGCGCCGCAGAAACATAGAAACCACGAAACTGAGACCTGGAGCTGCAGATTGGAGGGGGAAAACTCCGGCGGGGCGCTGCCGGGGTGGTCTCCACCTCCTCCAACGACTTCTCCACCGTATCCATGATGAAGAGGGAGTAGTCCACCCCTGGACTATGGGTTTGTGGAAGTAACTTATGTATCTCTCTCTCTCTTGAGCTTCACTAATTAGCACCATATGAGCTGCCGAACATGATTACGGTCATCTATGTAATACCTTTGTGGTGGATCTTTTTATGAGTTAATATATGTTTGAGATTGCAATTGTTTTGTTTCAGTTATGAAATTAGATGCATATTATGTACCCCGTTCTTGTTTACTTGTTTTGATCAAACATGTGTATGAGAGCGTGTGAGGGAGAACATGTGCATTAGATGGAGTAACGGGGGGTGGCTAGTGCGGTGAACGTGAGAGAAAGTTCCGCGATCCACTTGGGTACTTTACCTTACTTTGTTACCTCACTAGGGATAAACAAAAATACCTTGCTACCGGAGATGTGGGTGTGACCATTGCCACTTCTCCATGACTAGATCTAGCATGTTCTTATTTTAACTTCATGTCATGAAACTTAATGCTATGCTCTGATTTATCTTAATACTAAGGTGTTATGATTTAGTTCGCATCTTAGTGGAGTATAAGAGAGATTAATAACCAAAAGATCTCTATGTTGGGACGTGATGCCCATATGATTAATAACTTGTCTTGAAACCTTTTTATTGCAATCTCATATGTTAACTCTAGTGTTCCATTGTCTACCACTTTATTAAAGAGAGAGTGCATTTGTGAAACCATGAACCCCCGGTCCATTTTTAATCATAAGAAACACCTTTCAAACAACTTTTAAGCATTTTCCATTTTCAGCCATTTAAAAATCCGAAAATACAAAAATACTTTTGCATCTTGCATTCACAATATAAAACCCAAAAAATATCATTTATCATCGTTTCCACCATCCTTGCATATTTATTTATCATCATTGCATATTTATTTATTGTTTTGTTTTCGTATCATTCTCATACCTTGTGCTTGACAACCACTTGGTGAGGTTGAGGGCACAAAACAATTTACTTTGTTTGCAGGTTTCCCAGGGAAGGATAAGGAGATAAAGCTTTCACTACCGATTCCCCGAGAGTTCGATATAAACCCTCGAGTCACCCCTCGTGGGGAAAACAAGTCTTTCCTATACTATAAACTCTGCACTTGGAGTCTCAACCTAACCCATTGAAGGGCCATCAAGACAAGTTTTCTGTCGCCGTTGCCGGGGAATCATTGCTGTAAAGTTTTATCCAAGGGTATCTCACAACAAATTCAACTTCATCACCAACTTGTGCAAACACCTAAGCTTGGGGAGGTTGCACCTACGTGAGCACCATCTTATCCATCTTTACCTTCAAATCATTTTATTTTGTTTTGTTATTGTCTTGCATTTTGTGTTGCATTTCGGTTTGCATATTTTATTTTCAGTTTTGCATAAAAAATTAAAAACACATAAAAACTTGAAAAAAGGGAGACAGAACTAAGTTGTGTGACTACACAAACACTTCAAATGATCAATTTATTGCTAGACCCATTGCCACACCTGAGATACAAGCTGATAGTTATGAAGTAAGTCCTAATTTGTTGAACTTGATAACTAGGGAACACATTCATGAGCAAGAGAGGATTGCTAAGGAAACTATTATGGTAATGAATGAGAAGAAAGTTGAGCAAGTTAAAATGCTTAGTGAAGTCAAGGAACCATTGCTTGACTTAGAGAATTGTAGCTTGCATGAATTAATATCTATCTTACAAAAATTTGTAAGTGATCCTTCTATTAATGTTAACCAAGCAGGTTTTGGTTCTTATATTGCTAATCATGTTTTAAAGGAAAAGATTGCTAGGTACAACCAAGAAGCTATGATACCACCTAAGATTGCTAGGGCATATCTCCTTCACAAAGGCCAATCCCGCACCGACCCACCCAAGGGCCGATCTACCCGCCGTCTGTGACGCGGTCGCTGCTCCCTGGCCTCCCGTGAACCACGGCTGAGAGCGAGAAGGAGCAGCTCCACACCGGCTGCCTTCCTCGACAACGCATAGAGAGCAGCGCCGCGCCGGCCGCCTTCCTCGACAGTACGCAGTGGTGCAGCGCCACGCCGGTATCCCTCGTTTCCCGTCGCCCATCGGCAACCAACGGTGCTAGCTCGACCTTCTCCTAGTGTCCAAATTGAAGGACTGAAGATTTTCGAAGGCGCTGCTCATGTTCGGGCAAATCGGGAAAAAACCGAATCTGAACCTGAAATTTCGGGCACCCGAATGTTGGGTTTTGATTTTTTTCGAGAGAATTTCGGGTGTGAGATTTGGGAACCCGAAATTTTGGGAAAACTGCCTAGCTCCCAGGACCATTAGTGGGGCATTCCCCACTTTGTCTTGAGGGCTAAGGAAGGGGGGATAGCCGAATGGGCCAAAAGGCCCACTAGAGTTAGTATCCCCCCTTTCTTGGGGGGCAAGGCCACCTAGTGCACCGGCCCTAGGAGGAGGGTTGCGCCCCTCCGCCCCCTCCCTCCCCTATATGAAGAGGGGGAGAGGCACACCTCCTCCCCACGCGTTGGATTTGTGGAGGTGCCCCTCCTGATTGATCCTCATCCAACGGGTTTTTAAGGTGTCCTCTCCTGTTAGATCCAAATCTAATCTCTCTCTCCCATTTGTTGGGATCTCCACCATACTTATTCCAGTAGATGCTTTGTCCTGGACGACGAAGTTTTGCTGAACTAGAGGAGACGAACGCGTGCGAACTCTAAGAGGGATCATCGATGAAAAAACAGCGCGGTATAGCAAAATAGCGTCGGTCTTAAAATACGCTATAAGCGTGTTATATCGCGATATAGCGTGCTATTAGCAATACATTGTACACTGATTGATTTAGCGAGACAGTTCTCAAAACGCTATAGCGTGCTATTAGCGGCGCTATAGCGCGCTATTTTTTTCCATGGGGATCATGCCTCTGATTCTATTTGAGTTGACGCTGACGTCAGGATTCTGGACGGCGGGATGCTGATGGAGTGGAGGGGGGAATCGGCTAGGCTGAGCCGTGAGGATGTTCATCGGGTTTCATTAACATGTACTTTTGCTACATGGTGTTGGTATGAACCTAGATCATCTCTCGCTTGTATCTTTATAGATAGATCTTGACTGTTGCGTGTAAGACGATTTTTTTGTTTTCCATCACGTAACAGAACAACCACGCTATATAGGGGAGCTGCTAAACCGACAAGGGACGCGTCCTGATCAACGTTTACCCAGGGCCGGTTCTGGCCGTTGAGGGGCCCTTTTTCTAACAAAATCTTATAAACACCTGAAAATTTATGATTTTCTTTAAGTTGCAATATATTCCCTCCAAACTGACATCACAAAAACTCACTCGATACACATCATGATAGTCGTTTTAGTATTAGCTTGGATGAGCATATCCTTCTCGACGCATATAGTAGCAAATCCATTCAAGGTTCAACCATTTGGACCTAAGATTTTTTTTGGTTACTTGAAATCAAATTATGTCATGCAATTTTTTTTGGAAAACAATTAATAATCTATTAGGGATTCTATCATGTCATTTTCTCGCTTTCTTCCCTCTTTTATGGCAGTATAAACTGTGCCTAGATGAGGAGGGGACCCGTCAATTGCTAGCCGAATGGAACAGGGAGCTAGGGTTTTTTTAGAGGTGGCGGCGTTATACTATTTTTTTTTTCTAATTCTCAGTTGACCATGAGTTTGATTTGGATTTTTTCTATAAACACATTACAAAATGAACCACATACACGCGCATATGCTCACTCCTATAGACACACAAAGACACCCTACTCATATATACTCATATGCGCACCTCTGAAATACTGAACCGATAGCAGGTCTTAAGATTGACGAAGTCACCATAGTCGCCTCGATATCGACATGAACGTCGGCATCCAACAGAAAGAATATTTGGCTTTTATGAGTCAGACATGTGTTAAATTTAGCATTTAAACTCTAATGGATCCATCCATAGTTCTCAGTGTGATATGGATGGAAGCATGCATCGATGAACCCAAACCTTGTACGCACTACGCACACGCATACATGATCACGTACCACCGTCTCTCCCCACTCCAAACCTCAGCTAGCCATTGAGACGCTAATTAAAATTAAAATCGTATCCGGTTTTATTTACCGTGAGATCGTATCCACACCACCATGGCCCCACCTTCCAGCCAGACCGCAAGAAGTATGCGCGAAGTCAAAAACTTGGCGCGAAGGTGTGATTGACGGCCGCCGCGAGACGGCAGTTAGGCAGGGTGCCGGCGATCGACGCTTTCTTCTTCTCCCTCCGTCCTTTAAAACCCCGCGCTGTGCAGCAAACGTTGCTATCACCAACCCATTTAAAATTTGCCTAGCTCCGATGTGAGCTTGAGCTCCAACTCCAGCTACCCACAGCAGCACCACGCGCCCGCTCTCATGGCGGCCACGCCAGCCACAGCCCTCGTCTTCACATTTCTCCTTTTCCTCCACGGCGAAGGCCCAGCTCTCGCAGCCAGCGGCTCGTCGGAAGAGGACGACCGCTCCGCGCTATTATCATTCAAGGCCGGCGTGCCCGGCGACCCCAATGGAGCACTCGCCGGGTGGGGCGCCTCGCCGGACGTGTGCAACTGGACCGGCGTCGTTTGTGACACGGCGTCACGGCGTGTCGTCAAGTTGGTTCTACCACGCCATAAGCTCTCCGGCGAGGTCTCTCCGGCGCTCGGTAACCTGTCCCACCTCAGGATACTCAATCTCTCCGGCAACCTTTTCGCCGGCAGGTTCCCGCCG
Source organism: Poa pratensis (assembly GCA_947311845.1). Classification (NCBI taxonomy): domain Eukaryota; kingdom Viridiplantae; phylum Streptophyta; class Magnoliopsida; order Poales; family Poaceae; genus Poa; species Poa pratensis. Next base: position 39,767,552 of record CAMZMU010000085.1, read on the forward strand.
GAGCTCGGCAACCTCTCCCGCCTCAAGTCGCTCGACGTGTCGTCGAACATGCTTGCCGGTACGGTCCCGCCGGAGCTCGGCAATCTCTCCAGCCTCAGCTCACTCGATCTCTCCGGGAACGTCTTTACCGGGGCGGTGCCACCGGAGCTCGGGAAACTCTCCGGGCTAAAGCAGCTGAGCCTGGGTTTCAACCAACTCCAGGGCTCGATTCCGGTGGAGCTCACGCACATCCGGAACCTGGAATATCTCAACCTCGGTGTAAACAATCTCTCAGGTTACATCCCGGCGGCCATCTTCTGCAACCTCTCCGCCTTGCACTACATCGACCTCTCCTCCAACTCTCTCGACGGCGAGATCCCCATCCGAGCAGATTGCCCCCTCCCAGACCTGACGTTCCTTGTCCTGTGGTCCAACAACCTCGTCGGCGAGATCCCTCGCTCGCTCTCCAACTCGACCAAGCTCCGGTGGCTTCTGCTGGAGTCAAACTTCCTCACCGGCGAGCTGCCGTCGTCCGGCATGTTCGGCGGCATGAGAAGTCTCGAGCTTCTGTACCTGTCGTTCAACTACTTCAAGAGCCCACGCAACAACACCGATCTCGAGCCGTTCTTCGCGTCCCTCACAAACTGCACCAGCCTGAAGGAGCTTGCCGTCGCCGGGAACGACCTCGGCGGCACGATCCCAACGGTCGTCGGCCGCCTCTCCCCGGCACTCACGCAGCTCCACCTGGAGTTCAATAGCATCTTCGGCCCGATACCGGCGGACCTCTCCGACCTCGCTAACCTCACCGCCCTCAACCTCTCCCACAACCTCCTCAACGGCTCCATCCCGCCGGGAATCGGCAGCATGCGGCGGCTCGAGCGGCTGTACCTCTCCGACAACCTGCTCTCTGGCGACATCCCGCCGTCCCTCGGAGAGATCCCGCGGCTCGGGCTCGTCGACCTCTCGCAGAACCGGCTCAGCGGTGCCATCCCCGGCACCCTCTCTGGCCTCACGCAGCTGCGCGTGCTCGCGCTGCATCACAACGAGCTCGCCGGCGCCATTCCTCCGAGCATCGTGCAGTGCGTGAACCTCCAGAATCTTGATCTCTCCCACAACATGTTGCAAGGGGAGATCCCCGCCGACTTGTCCGGGATGATCGGCTTGCTGTATCTGAACCTCTCAGGCAACCATCTGGAAGGCCCGATCCCGGCAACCATCAGCAAGATGGCGATGCTGCAAGTGCTCAACCTGTCCTCCAACCGGCTTTCCGGCGCGATCCCGCCGCAGCTCGGCAGCTGCATCGCGCTCGAGTACCTGGACGTCTCCGGCAACGCGCTGAGAGGTGGCTTACCGGAGACCGTTGGGTCGCTTCCGTTCTTGCAGGTCCTCGACGTGTCCTGCAATGGCCTCACGGGACCCCTGCCTCTGTCCCTTGAGAAGGCCGCTACGCTGCGGCGTGTCAACTTTTCCTACAACGGCTTCTCCGGCGAGGTGCCGAGCGGCGGGGCCTTCGCGTGGTTCCCAGCGGACGCGTTCCTCGGCGATTCCGCGCTGTGCGCGGCGGTGGGGACGTCGTCGATGGCGCGGGCGCCAAGCTTGAATTTGTGCGGCAGCACGAAGCGCAGAGTGCTCGACAACCGGCGGGTGGTGGTGCCCGTCGCCGTCATGGTCGCGAGCTTCACGGTGGCTATCTTTGGGCTCGCCGCGTGCCGCGCCGTGGCGAGAACGGCGACCGTCACGCGAGATGGGCGGCAATCGACGCTGCTCTCGTTCGGCGGCGACGAGCGGACCGAGATGGGGGATCACCCGAGGATCTCGCACAGGGAGCTCTTCGAGGCGACAGGCGGCTTCCAGCAGTCGGGCCTCATCGGCGCCGGGCGGTTCGGGCGCGTGTACGAGGGGACGCTCCGCGACGGCACGCGGGTAGCAGTCAAGGTGCTCGACCCGAAGACAGGCGGCGGCGAGGTCTCCCGGAGCTTCAAGCGGGAGTGCGATGTGCTGCGGCGGACGCGGCATCGGAACCTGGTGCGCGTGGTCACCACGTGCAGCCAGCCGGACTTCCACGCGCTCGTGCTCCCGTTGATGCCCAACGGCAGCCTCGAGAGCCGCCTCTACCCCCGTGACGGCTGCACGGGCCGCGGCATGGACCTCGCAAGGCTTCTCGCCATCGCCGGCGACGTCGCCGAGGGGCTCGCCTACCTGCACCACTACGCGCCCGTCCGCGTCGCGCACTGCGACCTGAAGCCAAGCAACGTACTCCTCGACGACGACATGACGGCCGTTGTGGCCGACTTCGGCATCGCGCGGCTTGTCAAGGACGACGGCGACATCACCGGCTCTGCCGATCCGTGCAACTCCATTACGGGACTGTTACAAGGTTCCGTCGGCTATATCGCGCCAGGTAATTTACTGCTATTCATCGACTAAACACATGAACAAATGCGTGCCTGCCACCTTCATCGCTTAACATTTTCCTTGTGTTCTTGCCTGGTTTCAGAGTACGGGTTAGGAGGCCACCCTTCGATAGAAGGCGACGTGTACAGCTTCGGCGTGATGATCCTGGAGCTGATCACCGGGAAGCGGCCAACCGACGTGCTTTTCCAAGAAGGGCTCACGCTGCACGACTGGGTCAGGCGGCACCACCCGCACAATTTCGCCGCCGTTGTCACGCGGTCATGGCTAACAGACAGGGGGTCGCCGGCGGTGCAGGCTGACGACATCATGGCCGACCTGATCGACCTCGGGCTTGCGTGCACGGAGCACTCGCCGCCGGCGCGGCCGACCATGGTGGAGGTGTGCCACGAGATTACCCTCCTGAGGGAGGACCTCGCCAAGCGTGGCTGGGCGGCGCCGTCTGTGGCCATGACAGTCAGCGATGGGTCATGCTCCAGCACAGATTCGTCTTTCTGACAAACCGTTGTGAATTCAGGGCATAGTTATGCGGCGCTTACACATTTTGGTCCTCTATTGATCTAGCTAGTTTGTATTGTTTGAGTTACTTGTATTTCCCATTTTCTAGTTCTGTTATTGAAAACATATACAGTACAATTGTTCATAATTGTTATCAACAGATGTAAACCTATGGTTGCATGTTGAATGGAACCAGGGGGGGGGGGGGGGGGGGGGGGCCCTCTTTTATCTAAAAAAACATATACAATTTTACCATGTATATATACCGTTTTAGAAATTCAGCTACTCCATTATAACATTATATATGAATTATTTTGCACAAATGGAAACCGTTATATCGAACAAGAGTTGTAATCACAAAACTCCAGTTTATATAAGAAAAACAATATATACAGGAGTGCTAAACTGAAGTTGGACCCAAAAGTAATTATGCTGCAATGAGCTTCTGGATGTCCTTCTGCAAGAAAGTTCATGCATGAAGGCTGTGAGCTGCGGGAAACATCAGCAGATGGTCCAAAAGAATAACATGCATGTAATTGGACAGATGCAGTAGTTCCTAACAATAAGAGGGAGTAAGGAATATACCACTCGTTACAAAAGTTGTCGTTCTTAGTTTAAGAGATTTAAGAGTGTATAATGACACGGAAACATAGTAACAAAATGGGCCGAAAGTGAAATAGTGGCTAAATTCGAGATGAAGTAACTGGACTTTTGACTGATGGACGTCATTCCAGACCATAATGATAACGTGAAATGCAATTACAGGTCATATAACCCGTCTACTGCTGCAATTTGATATTCCCTCCATTCCTTGATATAAGGCGCCTAAGTTTTTTGAAAAATTTCAAAATATAAGGTGTATCGTGATTTATAGACAATTTTACCCATCAGAAAACGACTCACAATCCAAATGGAGGAATTTAACGGTTTCTTTTCAGTTTGTGGCTAATAGGGACTCCTTTCTCTCAATTATTTTCAGTAGAAAAGTAGTCCACCGCATGCAAAATACCGACGTCTTAATATCCATGCCAAAACCTTAGGCACCTTATATTAATGAATGGAGGGAGTACGTTGTATACTTGTGACTAAATGGGCTTTAGTTCAGGACCCTTATCTTCACTTTCGCCTAATGTTCTGAATTACATAGTCCCACTATAGGCAGAAGAAGATTGACAAACTTGCCAAGCCCATACTGCTTGCCGGTCGCTGCAGGTGCCCCGTGGACCATTGTCAGAAACAGTCAGCAGGAACTTAACATAATTCCAGCATCTAAAGCTTGACCGATTATTGCAACCTGGATCATGTGCCCTTTGAATCACTCAAGTAGGGATACCACTTGAGTCGAAACGCGTACCCCTCCGCGTCGCCTCCTCTCTGGGCAACGGGAGGGGCGAACCCCAGCCACCCGCCGCCGCCACCTCCCCCACCACCTTCCTCCCTCGCCGTCCCCCAAGGCTGCCGCCGGGAGAAGCCCGCGCGACGCCGGTGAAGGGGGCGGCGGGAAACTTCCGCTCGCGGAGCACTCCAGCAGCTCGAGGAGGCTACTGCTTGCGGGTGCGCCGCCGCCTCACCACCCCCCGCGCTCCCCCGCCTCCCTGGCCCCTGCACCTGCCCACGGCGGCCCCTCGGCGAGCTTGGCGCGGCCGTGCTGCTCGTCGGCGCGGCTGTGGCGGCGTCCTGCTGCTCAAGCCCATCTGGGCCCAGATGGGCTTGGCGGGCCGCGGCGCCGTTCGTCGTCAGCTCTGGGAGGCTGCTGCTCCCGCCAGGCCCCGGTGGTCCGGCCGTCGATCCCGGCCCCGGGGGTGCCGTCGGTCTTGACGGTGCTCGGTTGTTCCGGCGCGGGCGCTCTCTGGGTCCGTCCTTGTGGCCGGCGCGGTGCTCTCCGGTGGTTGCAAGGGTCGTCTCCTTCTTCACTTGGCCATCATCCTGCAGCGGGGCGTCGTTGGGGATGGCTGGTGCCGTGGCTTCGCAGATGGCGGCCATGGTGGTGATGTGCTCCCTACGTGGGGGGCCGTCGTGGCTGGGTGCCGAGCCCCTCTGTCTTGCCATCAGTGTAGTTCTGATGTGCCCCATGGTTCTGTAGATGGCAGCCATGGGTGCGGTCTCCTCTCCGATGTGAGGCGAGCCGTGGCAGAGGTGGTGGGAGCTTCTCCTTGCCGGTTGCTAGACCCTCGCGTCGGATTCTTGTCGAAGTATTTGGCGTGGCTGGCGTGGGTGGGCTTCGTGCGTGCTCTAGGCTAGCCCACCCTTCGGGTAATCGAACCCAGGTGGGGTTGGGGTTGCACTCGGTGGTGCTACGCCTTGCAACTACGGCAACGACCTCCACGTTGCGGTGAGGGTATCTCCGATACCCTTCAACTTCAGCCGGCGACACACAGGCGTCGTGGCGTCGTCTATGCCGCGTGCGACCTTTCGACCATGCCCCGACACAGGTGGTGTCGGCACGCTGTGTGGTCTCGGATGCGTGCTGCTTGATTACGTCGATGGTGCAGTGTCGCAGTGCTTGGGTCTCCGCTGCCATGTCCGGTGTACTTCCCATTGTGATTGCAGTGCTTGGGTCGTGATGAGTTCTTCATCAATCAACTGACTCTGAGGATTCTCAGAGTAACCCCCTATTGTGTGTTGTTGGCGTGCGTTCCTTTTCTTTTATTTCACTCTGGTGTACCCTGTAAACTCTGGTTCATTTGAACCTATCTTGTAGAGGCCGCAAAGACTCAAGGCAACTTTTGATATATATTCAGGTGGGGATTACTCCCCCCGGTGAAAAACTCAAAAAAAAAATCACTCAAGTAGATCTAAGGTTACCCAAGGCCCCCCTCACACACAAACACACACTTTTCTAGGAATTATTGTTCTGTAATTCTGTTGGACAAAGCTTACTTTTAGTTGGATGTCCACAACCCAAATTTGAGCCTGCAAGGGACTGGGACTATGCATTTTTATATATGAATACATGAGAATTTTTTGGTATCCTTTTAGAAACACATGCCAACATCAACATACGCTTTGGAATCTAAGAAACATAGACCTGAGTTCACTGTAGTTAGTGAAAATTTGGAAGATCACGCTAAATGCTGATAGCTTTAGTTAGCACGCACTGTTCTTTGCAGTCACTATATGAAGGAGAAAAAATGAGACCGTTTATTTCGGCAACTCAAATTTGGAAATCAAGTAAACAGGAGAAAAAGTGGTATAAAGAGAGAAAAGCTTCACAAACCTCAATTTGGAATGGTGAAGTTGTTGGTGGATACCTCTCCACAACTTTGCCGTTTTTATCAACTAAGAACTTCTCAAAGTTCCACTTCACTAGATCACCCAAAAATCCTCCAGCACTTGACTTGAGGAACTTATAAATAGGGGCAGTGAAAGGTCCATTGACATCAACCTGCCATTGTATGCATATCCATTAATTTTGGTAAACGGCATGAAATACTGGACACATATGTTGCTTCTTAAGCTGGACCTATCATACCTTATCAAAAATAGGAAATTCAGCTTTAAACCTTGTACAGGCGAACTGCTTTATCTGTGAATTTGATCCAGGTTCTTGAAAACCAAATTGATTGCATGGAAACGCCAGAATCTCAAATCCTGCAATTTAAGATGTATGATGATATCAAGCCTACTATGGTCCTGGAATCTCTGCCCATATGCCAACAACAACTTTAGAAAAGGCAATGTTAATTGTTTCTACCCGCAAAAAAAAATGTTAATTGTTTCTCTAGTAGTTATTGGGAATATGATCTTTGCACAGTTTGCTGATCAAATCTAAGCAGAAGTAACTCAATATCATAGGTGTTATTCAGAGGATATGATCGAGTATATATTTTAAATCCCCGAAAGAAAAAAGAATATTAATTTCAAAATTCTATCACTAACAAATGGAGGATGCGGGAAAAGTACAAAAACCAGCGTATAATCTGAACCACATCAAGGATCTGTCCTACTAAATAGGCATGCCATGTAATGCATGCAAGCAAATTGTTGGAGATAACTTTGATGTTTCAACTTGGATGTGGCTGACTGCCGCTAGGTGAACAAGATGTTCCTGCTATATGTTCCCATGCATTTCCTGCACCAACGATTCCCTAGTTTTTAGACACATTGCTTCAAACTATTCCGTTAAACTCAAGCAAAGTATCTTCAATCCCATCCATGGATATTCATAGGAGCCCAGGAATTGGCCAACATGTTTGAAAAATGTTGGTCGAATACTGAAAAAGGCGCCATATTACTGGTAGAAATGTGGGATATTTTCCCCTCAGAATAAAGGTAACCGCTGTCGTAGAAAGATATTTTTAATTAAACCAGATGGTTTCTAAATAACTGGACCAGCAAAGGTGACTGGGGAGGGGTTACTTATCGTGGAAGAGTATAAAATACAGATTGGTTCCACAAGTTATCAAGGTTTTAGAAATCTGCATACGCATTGGGGTTAGTTTCTGGAGCAAGAGTGCTAGATAAATGAAAAGTTGTCACTCACATAATAAGAAAGGTCACAAATGATTGAGTGACCCATGAACATTTATAACGAAATCCAATATAAATAGAACGTACACGCTCATAAAACATAGCTATGATTAGACATACTAATGAAAGGGTCAAGCAACTCAACATAAATCACAGTGCTTGATTGACAGAACTGATAAATCAGCAGTGTCTAGTCCAGTGAAAACAAAGCCTAAACTGGAAATGAAGATTACCTTGAGCTTTGTACTTTTCGTAAAGATGCGATAGTTCAGTGTAATTTGATGTTGTAAGCCCACTGGATTTCATAGAAGAATACGAGGTTCAACACACAATATAGCATAACTTACGGTACTGGGTATGAGGAAAAGATTAAGGCTATGTTTGGTAGCGAAGTATCTTAAAAAGCAAAGTATTCTAAACCGAAGTTTTCTAGCCCGTAGGCATAACTTACCAAAGTATTGACAAACTGAAGTATTTTGGAGTATTGAGAATACTGTAACCTGTTTGGCTAGCGCTGTAATTAGCTACGTATTGTGGCTACCGTTAGGGAATTCTGTTCCAAACTCGCGGGAAAACACGCACTTCTTCCGCCCGGCGCGCCATGACGCCCAGCTTGGCTCGCCATTACCACCACGCCTGACGAGTCGGCCAGGTGTTGCAGTTCCTCTCACAGGCTACTCCACCCACCACGAACGCGAAGGCCGGCGAGCACGACAGGGAAGGCAGGCACTCGGCCCCGTCCGCGACCTCGAAAGCTACGGCCGGCGACTGGAGTGCGGCTGCTCCGCCCCGTCCGCGACCTCGAAACCTACCGCCGGAGTGCGGCTGCTCCGCCCCGTTCGCGAGCTTGAAGGGCGCCGCTGGATTCAGGCTGATTCGCCCCATCCGCGACCGCCAAGGCTGCTGCGTGAGTCAACGCCCTCCGTGCTATTTTTCCATTGATGAAAGTACCAACAGTAGCGCGTCTTTGCTTCCAAGTTTAGTAGACTTTCTTGTGCTGGATAGATGGATGGATTAGATAACTAAATGAGAACCTTTTCCCATTTGATAGGTACTGATTTGGACTGAACGTTTTGCTGAAGTTCGATGATCTGAAGCTTATTCTCCCAGGTGAAAGCATGCTTTTACTTTTCTTGGATTCACCCTGTTTTATGTATTGTTCTGTTTCAGAAATTGATTTTCTCTGGTTGTAGTAGTGCTGCATCAATGTGGGGGAATTTTTTAAAGCGCAAACAAAGAGAAGATGATGAATTGGTCATCATCGAAGCCTTGCAGAAATACAAGAGAGGTTCAAGCAATTGTCGACGTATTCATACTTCCATACTTACAGGAGATAAGTACGTAAAAGAAGTCTTGGAGGGTCATGAACGGAGATGCAAGAGGGATTTTAGGATGGAAAAATATGTATTCCATAATCTGGTTAACTGCTTTCGAGACAGAAAACTTCTGAGAGATTCTCAGCTAATCACTGTGGAAGAACAGGTAGGCATATTTTTATATGCCCTTTCAGCAAATGCAAGCAACCGTACTCTTCAAGGGCGATTTCAGCATAGTGGTCAAACTATAAGTGTCCGTTTCAATCAGGTTCTAGAAAAGATCATGGCAATATCTGGAAGGCTTATACAGTTGCCACCAATTAATGTTCCTCAGAAAGTTTCAAGCAACCCCAAGTTCATGCCATACTTCCAGGTATACATCCTATAATTGTTAAATATCATTTATAATTGTCGAGTTACATAATTTTCTCACCAGTTCTTGTCTTTATGAAGGATTGTATTGGAGCAATTGATGGAACGCACGTTCCGATTACTATGTCGCCGGGAAAGCAAGACCCATACCGCAACAGAAAAGGAACATTATCACAAAACGTCATGGTGGCGTGTAATTTTGACAATCAGTTTGTCCATGTCAGTGCGGGTTGGGAAGGTTCAGCTTCTGATGCTCGGGTCCTACAAGATGCACTACAAAACAAATTCTATGTGCCCGAGGGGAAATTCTATTTGGTTGATGCTGGATATGCAAATACACCTAATTTCATTGCACCATATCGAAATGTCAGGTACCATTTGAATGAGCAAGCTAGAAGCAATCAAAGGCCACAAAACGCTAAAGAGCTATTCAATTTGAGGCATGCACAGCTCCGTAATCATGTCGAGCGTATCATTGGTGTTCTGAAGAAGCGTTTCCCAATTCTGAAATGTGCTTCATATTACCCTATTGACTCTCAAGCTTATATTGTCATAGCATGTTGTGCTCTACATAACTTCATTCGCAATCATGAGGGAGGAGAACAATGGCTTGACCAGGTTGGCTCAAATATCGACCCAAAAAACATAGTCGATATTCCTAGTGGGGATGGACAGTACCGAAGTGATGTACAATCTCTCAACGAGCGGCGTGCATTGGGCAATACAAAAAGGGATCAAATAGCTGAAGCAATGTGGAAAGACTATTGTGACTATCTGCAACGGCGCACTAGAAGAAACAATGCATGATATGTGTATCATGTTCTGTATAGTTGAACAGTTGAATGTCAAGTAGTGTTTGTCAATGTTCTATATGTTGATAGCTGAATGTCACTTTACCTTTCTTAATTTTATCATGTCAAAAGAATTCCAAGTTCTCTTGTATCATCCATGTATTGTTATGACGAGCAACATATAATCTATATTATGCAGCCAATGGGTACATATGTGTTCTGAATACACCTAAAACTGAAATATGGGTTTACATGAACCAAATAAAATGGAGAACATATGGTGCTAAGTTCCTTGCTGGCAGAAAATAATTAAATAAAAAATGAACCACTTAATCATGATAAAGTATAAAAGAGCTTCCTTATTGATATGAAAACGATGTAGCTTCAGACTTCACGTGCAAGCACTTTCTTGTACATCTCCAGAACAACGTCATGATCCACATTCATGAAAATTTCTCTGTCCACTCTATCTTGTTTTAGATATTCAATCATCTTTAGCTTTTCACATGCTGTGAGGTCTCCTACATTCTTCAGTTTTTCAATGCAATTGCCAATGCAATAAGGATCTTTGTCAGGATCATTTTTTTCCATCTGTGCCATTTTCATATCTCTATAACTTTCGATTTGCTTTGTCTTCAACTCCTTATAAGTTTGAAGTTCTTCTTTCCTGACAGCAACCAGATTGTCAATAGCTACATCCTTGCTTTTCTTAGGCTTGCCTTCATCACTTCCTTTTGAATCTTTAGCCTTCTTTACTGGTGGTGATTCTGGAAGTTTGTAGTTGTCCTCGGGTGCAAACTGGCTAGCATTATTCCCCATACTTTCAGAGTAGCCACCGTATGATAATTCCACATCTTCCCCATAAGTGTTTCTATTCCAATCAAAATCTCCATCACCTAATCCCGGAGCCGGTAAGGTTGGACTAGGTGAATCTAGTCCAGAGGACTCAAGCATTTGCTCGGTAAAGGTTTTGTTATGCGACACAAAAGAAGATGGATTGTACTTCTCTTCAAGAACATCAGTCGTCCTTACGCATCGTTTCCCCTCGGCTGTTTTACCTGATTAGCGATAAATACATTGTAAGTACATGCATAGAATCACTCAAGTGATAAATAAGAAATGTATGAACCTAACGTACCTTGATATATTCCATGCAAATCATCATAGTATGGAAATTCTTTGTATCTCCACTTCCGTTGTTCTTCGGTCAGTTCATCCCATTTTTCATCAATGGCTGTTGCAACATTTTTGTCAGGATCCCAACCAAATCCACTCTTTTCTAAAAGAGTAAATTGCACAGAACCACAGTTTCAGGTCAACTTATAACACTTTGCCCCAACTTTTGGGCAAACTTTCACAATACCACAACTTTTGATGCAACCAGCATCGACTCATGTACAGACACTGTATAATTGCAAAACTGACGTACAAGCCCAATTTGTCAGGCCAGCGTGGCGCACAGGCCTGCCAGCGTGGCGTACAGCCAACTAATTCAGCTCGTAAGAGGACAGGCCGGAGCGATAGCTGCCAGTGCCTCCGCCGCCACGGTCCGGCTCCTCCGCCGCCGCTCATCCCTACTGCCACGGACGCTCCCTCCGCCGCAGCCGCCGCCACCGCTGCTCCTCTCCGCCGGCGCAGTCGCCGCCTCTGCCCCAACGCTGCTGCCCCTCCGCCTCTTCCCCACCGTGTCAGATTACTCCGCCTCAGCCCACCCCTCCGTCTGGTTCCGCCCATCCACCTCGTCTCCGCCACAGCCACAGCCGCTCCGCCATAGATGCTCTGCTGCGCTGCGGTGAATAGGTGACTGCATGAGTTGTCCATTTCGATTTCAATTGGGGATTTCAATCAGGGTAAGGGTTTCCTTCAATTGCGAATCGATTTCTGATGAATTTGGGTGTCTGTATCTCAGTTCCATTGCGTATTGGAGGATGGCTAGAAGGTCCAGCGGTGCAAGATGAGCTGTAGTTTTTTTTTTTTTTGCAAGATGAACTGAAGTTGGCGCTTCAGTTTGCTGACAAGATGAAGATGACCGAAGTTGGATATTGTACTGTGTTGTTTGTGTAGCATGTACATTCAACTTTTGTAGAAAATATGTTAACTGTACAATATTGGCAATGAAATAAGAATGGTTTTGTGATGTCAACTAATATCTTGTTGTTTCAGACAGTCAAAATGAGTGCAATTTACATACTTGGTGTACATAGAAGATATATTCTGGAGAGAAGTAGAGAACAAAATGACAGAATGAGTGCATGGACAACAAATATGTACTGGTTGACACTTGCAAACTGCTACACAATGCACAATAATTTCTCACACAACGAATTCACGAAAGACATTTCATTTCAGCAATTGTCATATGGAACCCAATTTACTAAATAAACTTATGAGCATCCACACTAGTCTGTGCTCAACCATGATGTACCAAAAGAGACTTTAGCTAGATTTGAGTGTGTAATTAGAGTAAAAGATTGCACTACAAGTTCTTCTCAGTAGTTGCCACTGGCTGTGAGAAACTTGACCCTCTGATCACTGGTAGCTTATCTCTAACTGGAAGTGCTGGTACATCAAATGAATTTTCTTGTGATTGATATACATAATTCACATCTGGTTGTTGTTCCTCCTCAACAACAGCTGCTCTTCCTCTCTTTTTATCTCTTCCTCTAACTCTGATTACTTTAGCAGGGGGTCCTTCTTGTCGTTGTTCTTTGTCAACATGAGCTTCTGCTTCACTGTCTCGTGCTTCGGCTCTATGCTCTTGGGCTTTCCTATTACTCTGAAAAATAGGGAGATCAAATAAAGTTATGAATTAGAGCAAACTAAAGTACAAGCGGCTAGTTTTGAAAAAAAAATCACCTTGTGCTTGCTCTTTCTTATCTCCAAATCTGCTCTCAAAGGCTTAGAACAATTTGTGTATTTGTGTCCGAGTGTATGGCAATTAGAACATGTAGTTGTTGTCATCCTATGCCTACCACTTGGTTGCGGTACCTCATGAACACCCTTTCTCCTATTTTTCTTCGGTCTTCCAGGATGCCTTAAGAATATTGGTGGGTCAATATCAGGTGAGTCTGTCTTTGTCCAGTTCTCCTTGGAAGGTACAGGAAAAATTACATTGTTGTAGGCAATCTGGTAGAGTGGCTTTTTGAAGAAATCACTTAAGTAATCTTCAGGATGCTCTTTCTTTTTATAGATACATGCAACTGCGTGCTTGCATGGCACACCATTCAAATCCCATCTTCTGCACCCGCAAGTTTTAGCAAATAAATTAACGGCATAGATTTTCTCCCCTGATGGAACTTGCCATAACCCATACCTGCAGCCACTGGCCTAATATGCTTTGCTCTGACCTTCTCAAGCTCAAGTTTCTCTGCATAATTAGGTGTAATCTCCCAACTTGAACTATCAGCCCCCTCCCTGTTGTTGTTGAATCTAGACATGAGCTTTGTCCTAATGGTGTCTATCATGGTTTGAATTGGCTTATCCCTCGTATCCAAGATATATTTGTTGAAAACTTCACTTAAATTGTTGACGACCAAATCTGTCTTGCAAACACTGTCCATCGCATGCCTAGCCCAATGCCTAGGTGGAATTTTTGATAGCCACTCCCATGCACTCTCACTCTCAGCTTTCAAATCACTCATGGCAGCATCAAAGTCAGATTTTTGGTAAGCATATGCAGCAGAATCCATGATTTTCTTAAGATCAGCACCCCTAAATCCAGCAGTTTGAAAGTTTGCATATATATGCCTTAGACAAAATCTCTGATCGCAATGAGGGAAAACTTTGTCTATGGCGTTAAGAAGGCCCTAAAATAATAACATGCAGATTTTTAAGTTCAGAATGAACATAGATATAGAAAATAACATAGAAACTGAGATTTATTATACCTTTTGCCTATCGGACATGAAAGTAAACCTTCCAAAAGGCCCTGAATCACCACCAAGAGCGTACTTGAGTTGTTCTAGAAACCAACACCATGAGGCTGTATCTTCTTTACCTACAACTCCGAATGCAATTGGGAACAAGTTGTTGTTACCATCCCTCCCCGAGGCAGCCAACACTTGAGCCCCTGTTGTCAACTTAACAAAGCATCCATCAACACCAATAAATGGTCTACATCCATTCAGAAACCCCTCTTTAGCAGCACTCAAACAGAAAAATAGGCCATGGAACCTAGGATTAACTGCAGGTGGAGGCTGTTGGACGGTTGTAACAATGCATCTACTCCCTGGGTTAGTGTCAATTACTGTCTGAAGGTAGTCTCTGATCCTCTTGTACTGTTCTTTGTGATTACCCAACACAATGTCTGCTGCCTTGTTTTTTGCCCTATATGCCATCATTGGAGTAATCTCTACACCATGATCTCTAATAGTAGTGTCAATGAGTCCACTTATCTTCCAACCTGGATCACCTCTGAATGTGCTCTCATACCTCTTGCTCAACCATGTGCTGCTCACTCTAGAACTATCATAGGTAATACCACAAGTGTGAGGCAATACCATCTTTCGAATGCAAACTGTTTGTTCCCTCTTTATAGCTGAAGCAGTCATGTAGAATTGGCAATGCTCGTTGACACAACACACATTAACCCTGTCTCCATCATTTCGAAGATACTCATAATCCCTACTCTGGAGTATGTGATAGTTTTTGAGTGCTCTTCTAAATTGATGCATGTTGACAAAGCACATCTTCAAACATAGTTGTTCACCTCCAAGTAACCTTCCTTCGTCATACCAAACTCTAGGTGGTAGTGGCTTTGCTCAACTTTTCTGATATTTAGGTGCAATGGAAATGGGGGTTTCAAAACAATCATCATCACTAGATATTATTTCCACTCCAAGATCCTCACTGCCTTCATCTGAGAGCTCAAATACTACTGAACTTGTTCCATCTCGAGCCTTAGCTTGTGATTTACGAAGTGCTGCCTTTCTACTAGCCATGTTTTTTTCTTCTCTCCTCTGGCTGCAAGCCCTTTCTTCTTTGCTAGATTGCTAGAACCAATTACCTCATCTTCAATTGTGATAGTAGGCGCCTCATCTACCATGGGGAACATATCCTCAACATCCGTGTCACCCTCCATGTGCTCATTGGGGTCTTCCTTCTGCCTCTTTAATTGGGCAATATTGTACAATTCTTCTTCATCAAAATCTTGTGTTGTAGCTCCTTTATCAGCCACCTCTTCTTCTTGCTCAGCCACATATTTGTCTTCCTCATATGCACTTGATTTGCCCTTCTCTGTATTTGACTTGCTAACTTGGTTTGCTTGGTTGACACTTTGTTGAGTTGCATGATCTGTGGAATCTGGCTGTCTTGATGTTGGATCGAATCCCTCATGATTGTCAGATTTAATCTCTTAATGTTCTTGTACTGAATCACCATCGTTGTAACCTTCTCATTGCTGTCCAGAACCTCCAACCCAGCTAATCCTCACCCTTCTTCTTTCACATAACATATGAAGTCATTGACATTGTAACCAGCAGAACAAACCAAACTGACTAGCTTCCAATGAGTTATGTCAGAATGTCCAATTGTTCTTTGCACAGCTTCTCGGCCTTCGGAAAACATGTTGACCAACCAACGTTCATCATCATCACTGCAAGGCAAAACATACACGTTTATAGGAGATAAAGCACCAACATCATCACTAGCTGCAAATGAAATTCATGTTCCCAAATAACCTAACCAAAATTTGACCGACCCTAACCTTAAATCCATTGAACCTTGACATAAATCTCAAACTGGAGGAAAAATAGTGCAAGTACAGATAAATCGAGCACCATATACACGTCGATCATCGGTTCATACTCAAGACGCCTCACTTTTTCATCCTTTTCCGTCAGCCCTAATTCCCCAAACCCACTGGATTATGGACCATGACGAGAGAGTGCTCGCTTTACAACCAGGGCTGGATCAATGCAACGTGGACTTACTCTACTCCAGATGCATCGAAGCTCCAGTCCATGGTGTGGTTCTGCGACGCGAGCAGAGCGTCGGCCGCCGTCCAGTAGATGCGATCGGGAGAGCAAACTGCAGGTGCCGATGGAGAAGGAACTGAATGGGGGCATGTGAGACGAGGCCGGACTCAAGCTTCAGGTCGGTTCGGTCCACGTAAGAAGGCATGTGCGCCACGCTGGCCTGACAAGTTGGGCTTGTACGTCAGTTTTGCAATTATACGGTGTCTATACATGAGTCGATGCTGGTTGCATCAAAAGTTGTGGTATTGTGAAAGTTTGCCCAAAAAGTTGGGGCAAAGTGTTATAAGTTGACCTGAAACTGTGGTTCTGTGCAATTTACTCTTTCTAAAATGGACTTGACAATTCCATAATCTCTCTTCAAGCGTTGCTCTCTATCTTTCACTTGTTTAAGTGTGAAATCAGCTCTGGGGAACTGTTTATTCAGGCGTGCTGCCATGCAATTCCAACCTTCCTTAGTCCATCCATTCTGAGCACGATATCTTGATGCGTCATTGTACTCCTTCATCATAAAAACGAGCATATCAGTTTGCCCATCTGTCCATGATGCTCTAGGTTTAGTTTCTGCAGTTGAAAAATCTTTGGCATTAGATCTTACAATTGGAGAGCACTGATTATAGATTATGTAAACAAGAGAAATCGACAACAGTCCCACTCAGCTAGCTATTAGCAGTACAACATCATCGGCTGCGTGCTCCCTGGTTATAGATTGTAGATTATGAAGTTCGATGATCTGAAGCTTATACTCCCTGGTGACGAGCGCGCTGCCGCACCTGGGCAACATCATCGGCTGCGTGCTTAGCGCCGACGTCTTCGCGCGCTACTGCCGCCTGCGGGGACACAACGTGCTCTACGTCTGCATCACCAACGAGTATGGCACCGCCACCGAGAACAAGGCCTAATCGATCTCCTCCGTAGAGTCACAACTACATAGTATCTCACAGCACGAAGGTACCCAACAATGGCCGTCACCACTGCCTTGTGCCACCCTTGGGCTCTTGCAACTCGTGGTCTCTCTCTTTCCTAGGACCATCGGATCTAACGCAAACCGGCGGCCGTCCTCTCACCATGGCCATGCCAAGCACTTGTCGCCACAAGCACCATCGCCGCGCCAGTCGCCCGATGGCCTGGGAGCCGCGAAAAGCTTCGACAGCTCGAATCAACAGAAATAAACACGAGGACAGAGGCAGCACTCACCTTTCTTCTCTCCATCGATGTCTTTTCTCTTGCCCATGGCTGGCGACGATCCGATCTCGCGAGGAAACAAGGAGGCGGCGGCGGCGGCTAACCAACGTAGCGAGCAGAGCGGGTCGTTTTCCTCGCGTTCTCCGTTTCCGAAAAAGTGGTCTCGAGTTGTTTTTTCAATAAGTTGAGAAAACGTCAGTTTTCGGGAAACTGCAGTATTAATACAACGTTTTTTTGTGATAGCCAAACACATCAAAGTATTACATACTGCAGTAATTTTGGAAACTGAAGTATTTTTGCAATACTTCGAAAATACTTCGCTACCAAACATAGCCTAAAAAAATGTATCAAGAAAATTACCACTGTGAAGCAACATTAACAATCAATAGTGCCTTCCCCTTGAATTTGCTAAGCGAAATACCTTTTCCATCAATATCCTGAGAAACAGAGAAGAGAACTATTTGTTCAGCACGGAAGCTAAAAATGGACACATCTGATCCCCTTACGAAAATGTGCTGAATAACTCATGAATTGTTTATCAATATTTAAATATAAATAATGTTGTATTGTAACTATGGGAAAGGCCCTAGGGAAATAAAATCATACTAGAAAGTAGCCAAAATTTGCAAACTAATTGTTTCTCAGGAACAAAGATGAATACAGTACTATACAAGTCAAATGGCCCACAATCAATGACTGTTCAATATTACTTTGTTTCTAAATAGGAGGATCACCCCGGGCGGCCGGGCCTCTTCATTGATTGATGCACGCGGCCACAAATGTCTAATTTTATTGGTAAAATAAATGGCTTCCTGAAAATATCTTATATTCCATCTCTTCATTTTACTTGGACTGCACCTCTGCTTGAATATGTCCTCCATGTGCAATTTAAGTCTGCAAACGAACCACACACCCACGCCAGTATGTTTGTCTAAATGTACAAGCACATAGATTTTCACAAAATTGCATGTAGCCTTTCAGATGTTTACTTAAATTTAGAGAAAAAAAATTAAACATGTTACTAGATCATGTTGAAAACTAGGACGTCGGTAAAAAGAATCGGAATCAAATATTCTTGGTGATTTTCAGCATTGTCCTCTTGAGGCTTCACTAAGACGCATACGTTATTTCTATGATTGGCATGTATCTGACAAGATGTTTTTTGATTATGTAAAACTTCTGTCGATCTACTATATGTTAACTCTTTGCATCCCAACCAAAAATTATACGGATAAATTAGATCTCCGGACATATGCATTTCACATTGAATGATACTTGACTAGTTGACAGTTCCACAACAAAAACATACTATTTTAATCTTATAAATTCAGAAAGCTCAGCATGTTAGTCAACCTAGAGTTTCAACACAATGCACCTTAGATAGCTAATGTTGTAACGCTCTTGCAAATGAACAGTTTCTACTATATACAGTAGTATATATTAACCTATATCTAGCTAATTTCAAGCACATCTGCCGGCACCATGAAACATATTTTACGCTCTTTGGAGTTTGTACCAACGACCTAACTTAACATTTCAACAAAACGACATCAACTACCAAGGTTCGGAGGTAGTATCTTCGAATGGATTGGCCTGACTCAACAAAACGACATCAACTACCAATGGATTGCGCACAGGAGATGGTTGCAACATCTACCGCCCCACCTAACTGAAGGACAGCACATCAAACACCTAATACCGCGGCAAGCAACAAAACAATACTATCATCTAAATCCACACAGATCTCGCCTAGCACTTCCATTCAGCCAGCGCGCACAATTTCACCGACCGCGCCCGGTGGCGCCTCACACGCAATGAATCAAGTACGATACCCAGAAAAGAAAAAAAAAACGCCGCCATTCACAATTATCGCGAAAACCAGAAGGCGAGAACCGGTCACCTTCACGGTGAAGTCGTAGATGCTCTTCTCCGTGGCGGCGGCGGCGTAGGCGACTCCGGGCGCGAACCTGCGGCTCCGCGGCGCGGCCACGGAGACCGCCGCCCTTCTTCTCCAGACCGCCGAGTGCGCCGGGAGGGGCGCGAAGGATGCCGCCTTGGGCAGCCGCGAGGCCTGCGATGCGGGGAGGAGGCAGGCGAGCGCGGCGGCCGTGGTGGAAGAGGCCATGGTGCCTGGCGTCGGTGTGGTGTGGAAGGCCTGGGCGCGTGTGGGCGGTAGCGGCGCCGGATTGGTTCGCGGCGATTCTGGTTAAGGACGGAGGGGAGCTTTTGCAGGTGAACCCCTCAGTTTTGATACATATGCGTCAAAGTACTCCACTTTTCTACATTTGCCTCTATCAGTTTTTTCTTCAAAAATACAAAGTCAATGGACAATGGAGATGTACTACCTCTGTTCCCAAATATAATCCTTTTTGGCCTTTCTATTCGTATATATGCAGAAGTGTTTTAGAAAAAAAATCGTGTGTGGACTCACTCATTCCGCTCCGTACGTAGTCCACCTTGAGATATATCTAAAACATTTATCATGAAACGGATGGAGTACCCTTCATCGATTTAGAAAATTATGCAAGTGGTAGATTATGTGAAAACAAAATTCTTCTTTTTTTGCCAGGAAAGTGAAATAAATATTGCAATCGTCTTACAATGTAGTACCGTTTTGGCAACCTAAAACAGCTTGCCAAAATATCTTATAGTATGAGATGGGGGAAGTAGTATTTAACAAATTACGTAGTTACATATTTTAGAGAAAAAAAACATGTTAGAAATATGAAGTAACCAATTGTACACTACTATTACACTAAAATATGCATATAATTTTTTTTTTATCACTATGTACTTCATAAGTTAAATGTGATTGGTTCGTAAATAAAAGTTTGTGGGTGAGCAAGGAATGATATACCTTGCTTTGCAGTTATGTGGTTATACCGAAGTTTTTCTGTTAGTCAAAACATACTGAAACATGAATTTTGTACATTACATATTGTAAAACTATTTTCACCCAAGATTGCAATTTTGCCACACCGCAGGGGGGCTGCAAAAAACACTATAACTTGAGTTTGGGCTGGTGGCTCTGGTGGGGCAGCGGACACGTGAAGCGCTGTGGGCCGGGCGGGTGTTGGTCTTTTTCAGTGGAAGCAAGGCACAAAGCTGGACCAGCCAATTGTCAGAAGCTTTATCCACTTCGTTGCGGACTTGCAACGCCCCGCGTTCCGGCCTGTGTATATTTGAGGCAGTGGATGATGCTTCCATCATCGCCCTGATGAGGATGCGGCCTGCATTTGAGTTACTATAATTGTCAATAATTTGCCTGATATTCATGTTCTCACAAATCAAATACTCTAGTTTGTTAAAAAGGCTTACATTGTGAAGCATAGGTAGATTCAAGGCCAGCAAGGTACGAGAGCGGGATATGGAGACCAAGCAACATGTAACTCTTTATTTTGAGATATTTTAAAGTCATATTTTAAAGTTTCTAGAAATTTGATAAACGTTCTGAAAGTAGATGATGTTGTATTGTATCGATCTAAAATCTAAACTGAATATGAACATAGTGAGTAGTGGAAAATCTCAACTCTACATGATATGACAGGTTTTACTATCTTTTTGTAGGATGGATTATGAATTGTTTTGAGTTGAGATTTTGCACGTTAGTAGGATAAAAAATTAACTTCATGCAAGATTTTTTATAAATATAAAAATATGGTTTTTGAATTTACAAAAAAAGATTTATGTGTAGCTCGGCCTCCACTGTTACTTTACGAGCAAAATACTTGGCTTTGGCTCTTGCTTGATGATCAATCATTGCACTTGGTTCGTATGAGCAAGTTTATCCTGGTATCTATCGCCACACAAAATTATTATTTTTGATAGTATATTTCAGATAAAGATGTTGTCTTTTTACTGTTCAGGTTGTTTCACGAGAGGTGGTGTGTTAGTCCTGAAAATTAACAGCGAGGACCCTTCGAGGGTGAGCTCGGTGAAGGTTATTCGGCCTACAACTCAACTCTCAGCAATCTCCGGTGCATACACCATAAAGATCATCGAAATAGCCACTGGGAGGACATCACCTGGTATAGAGCACGTTGGAGGCCCTTGGAGTATGCAAATGTTGTATGTTCAAGTTGGAGTTGTTGATGAAAAAACAATTGTTGTTTGGCTCCATTATTAGTCTTCAGCATTTTCGTCCCGAGTTGGGGCCATCTTGTAGTTGCTCTATGAAGCTTTGCACATCTTGTTCTTTTTTTGAGTCTCTAGAGCAATGTTGTACCGTGATAAAATAATCTATTATGTCAACAACTCAACATTATCTCGGTCGTTGCCACACTAGTTTTGGTTAGCGGTTCACTCTGCAGAACCTACACAATGAGTTGGAGCTTACTTTTACCGAAATTGGTATGTCGTTTCTCAAGAAGCTTAAGGACTCGCTTGGAATAACGTTTCAATTGCCGCTCCGTATAGACTTCCTTCCTCTGGAATGTAATCTTAATGGACCTAGCAAGGTTGCTAGGTCCGTAATTTTCGTCGGTCCGTTTCCCCCTCCAAAACGACGAACCAATCGGGACCTAAGCTGTTTTTTTTTTGGTCGTGTTTGAGCAATCAAGAAGCTTAAGCTCAAAACAAATGGCCCACTATTCCATATGAAAATTGAACCGTTGTTGTATACCTTCAATCCTTCAGAGTACAGACTGTCGACGGTCTATCAGCGATCAGACGGCCACCGTCAGCATAAACCACATGACAAACCCCTGAATCCTGCACGGCCCCGACCACACAGATGCCTTCTCCCCACCACCCAGCCTCCGCCGCCCTGCTCGTCGCCGACGCCGGCGCTCTCCGGCGCTCATACCTACGCCTCATCTCCCTCTCCTCCACCCGCCGCCACCTCGACCAGCTCCTCGCCGTCTCCCTCGCCTCCGGCCATTACCCCCTCGACCCCGCCCCGGCCACCTCGCTCCTCCTCCGCTACGCCTCCTTCCGCGCCCCTCCCCGCCACCTCCTCCGCCTCTTCCGCGCCTTCCCGCGCCCCGACCGCTTCCTACGCAACGCCCTCCTCCGCTCCCTCCCGTCCTCCGCCCCGAGCTCCTCTTCCCCTCCCCTGACTCCTTCTCTTTCGCCTTCGCCGCCACCTCGCTCGCCTCTTCCTACTCCCGTGGCGACCTCGCTTCTCCTTCCGCCGCCGTCCGTCCTCTGCACGCGCTCGCTGTGGCCGCGGGGTTCGCGGGAGACACGTTCGTGGCGTCGGCCTTGACCAAGGTCTACTTCACTCTGTCCAGGAGCGACGACGCACGCAAGGTGTTCGACGTGGTGCCGTTGCCCGACACCGTCCTTTGGAACACGCTGCTCGCTGGGCTGTCCGGTGCTGAGGCCATGGAGGCGTTTGTGCGGATGACAGCGGGAGGATCGGTGCGGCCTGACACGACCACGCTGTCGTCGGTCCTGCCGGCGGCAGCGGAGGTGACTGATGTGACGATGGGAAGGTGCGTACACGCGTTCGGGGAGAAGTGCGGATTGGCGCAGCACGAGCATGTTGTGACTGGGCTTATTTTCTTTATGCCAAGTGCGGAGAAATGGACTGTGCGCGCAGTCTCTTTGACAGAATGGTGGGGCCAGACTTGGTTGCATACAATGCCTTGATCTCAGGCTACTCCGTTAATGGCATGGTTGGATCATCGGTGGAGCTGTTTAAGGATTTGGTGGCCTTGAGCCTGAGGCCCAACTCGAGCACATTGGTGGCACTGATCCCGGTGCACAGTCCATTCGGGCATGAACAGCTTACTTGGTGCACCTTCTTCCAACAAGCTCCACCTTCCTGTCAGTACTCTATGCATGCAGCCATGGAGGATTGGTTGAGGATGGACGGACAGTCTTCCGGTCAATGACCAGCGATTACAGGATCACTCCAGGCATCGAGCACTGCACTTGCATGGTGGACCTTCTTGGCCGAGCTGGCCATCTCAATGAGGCTTTTGACCTCATCTCGGAGTTCCCCAAGAGCGCTGTTGGACCTGGCGTATGGGGGGCTTTACTTGCTGCTTGCATGGTTCATAAGGATAGCGACCTTGCAAAAGTGGCCTCACAGAAGTTGTTTGAACTAGAAGGTGAGAACGCCGGGTACTATGTGCTGCTGTCCAATCTGTACACATCAAAGAAACAGTTTTCTGAAGCAGCTGTGGTGAGGCAGGAGGTCAAGAGCAGGAAGCTAGTGAAAACACCTGGGTGTACTCTAATCGAAATCGACGACAAACCGCATGTATTCATGGCTGGTGATCGTGCCCACCCACAGTCAGATGCCATCTACACATACTTGGAAAAGTTAACCACAAAGATGATTGAAGCTGGGTACCGACCCGACACAGGGGCGGCGTTGCACGATGTTGAGGAGGAAGAGAAGGAGCATATGGTGAAGGTGCACAGCGAGAAGCTGGCTATCGCCTTTGGATTACTCAGTACACTGCCGGGGACAGAAATCAGGATCATCAAGAATCTTAGGGTGTGCCTGGACTGCCATAACGCCACCAAGATTATATCCAAGGTGACACAGAGGCTGATTGTTGTTAGGGATGCATCCAGGTTTCACCATTTCAGAGATGGTGTTTGCTCCTGTGGTGATTACTGGTGATTTACTTGGAATGCCTCTTGATCTCTTAACAAATGATCGATTGATTCTTTTGAAGTAATACTCTCTGGAGAGCATTAACTGAGCATAAGAATGTTGTAACCATAGGATGTCAACTTTACGAGTCTGGGAAAAGTGTGAAAATCAACTGATGGCCAGCACATTCCGTTTTGGTCTTTCGCTACAAGAGCCAAGGTTCAGACTCCCCAGTGTACAACATTTTTTTTCTGGCTTACACAGAAGCTCGACTGCTTCTAGATACAATGCAGTTCATAAAAACATACTCCCTCCGTTCGGAAAAGGATGTCACAAAAATGAGCTACAGAAACTAGAATGATTGTAGTTGATTTAATTATTTAATTGCCAATTGGCATCTGATTTGATCTACAGAATAGTACATATAGCTTTTTCTACAAGTCTGGTTAAATAAGTTGCCCCGAATTGCTAAAAGCCAATACACACGACTTTTTATTTGCTTTCCTGGTAACAAAGTTCATATGTTCTCAAATTAAAGTTGTTGAGGGCAGCTCTTTATGCCTACATGCTGAAATAACTGCAGTATTTCAGCATTGGCCGTGTAAAGGTTGCTGTTGGGCCGCCTTTTCTTCAGCAGATGCGCTCCATTCTAGAAAACGAGATATGTGTTCTTCCTGTTGACAATGGGCAAAGATTTATATTAGCCTCCATTAAATGAACCGAATAAATTCAAGTCGTGTTATACATTGGTACTAGGCCTATGCTACCACGTCAGAAAAACTGTTACATAACACGCTCCAGCGCAGTAAATCAAATGTTCTGGGCTTGTGGCAACCACTTACCCGTAATCCTCATTATCTAGGTTTATTCCCAAAAGTCAGCTTATCAGTTATCCTCGTTATCTCAGTCTTTATTCCAAATCCTCATGAGCAGCAACCAGACGACAAACTCCACAGTCCACGGAGCAAGTATAATATTCTATCCCCATTCTGCTTCTTTGGCCTCTCACAAGAAAAAAAAACATATTTCCACACACATTTAAAATTTTCTAGACTTCAAGTTCCGTAGCATTCAACTCTTTGTGCACCCAGGAGACACAAAGATAAATCCTCCTGAATAGTCAATAGCTTGCTATGGTTCATCAGGCGAGAAAGTTCAAGTCTGCAGACTTTTGTGTTCAGAGACAGAAAGCACCAGGTTCATCCATTTTCAAGTCCCACAGAGCTGGACCCAGGTAGCTTGACTAATCCTCTTTCCTTCATTGATCTCCTGATAGCAAGAGACTTATCCCACCGTCCATATGAGGTATACAGGTTGGACATCAGCACATAAAAATCCGGTGTATCAGGATGAAGAACTGCCATCCGGTTAATGGCCTCTTCTCCAAACTCTAACCTGGAATGGAGCTTGCACCCATGGAGAAAAGCTCCCCAGACACTAATATCTGCCTGCATTGGCATTTTCTGTATGAACTCCAACGCTTCCTCCAGATTTCCAGCACGCGCAAGCACATCAACCATACATGCATAATGCTTCATGGAAGGAGTAATGTTGAAAAACTGTGCCATGCTATCAAAATACTTCTTTCCTACAGTCACCATTCCAGTATGGCTGCAAGTGGAAAGGATGCTTGTGAACACAACTTCATTTGGTTGGATATTGTCCTTCAACATTTCGTTAAAAAGATCAACAGAACCAGCAGAATCGCCCTGCATACCACAACCGCCAATCATGGCACCCCAGGTGACAGAATTACGGCTTTTCATCTCATTGAACACACCCTGAGCAGATGGGAGATCAGCACACTTGTTGTACAGGTTGAGTAGAGCAGTATTGACATAAATGTTGTACATAAATGCACATTTGACAGCATAAGTATGGAAACATTTACCAATAAGTATATCACCCAAACAAACACATGCTGACAGAGCGTTTACCACGGAGATGGCATCAGGTTTAGAACCCTGCACTCTCATCTGACTAAACAGGATCAGAGCTTCATTTCCCATGTCATTCTCAACGTACCCAGCATCAATGAATTCCATGTGACAACATTCTTGTTCAAAGAATTTCCAAATACAGTGTTGGCCTCTGACACTGCCTTACACTTTGCATACATGTCAACAAGCGCATTCATCACCACATCGTTGTCAACCACGCCTAACTTAACTGATATTCCATGAATCGACCTTCCCAGAGATAAGTTGCGCAACTGAGCAGAAGCTGAAATTGTCATTGCTATGGTCACCCCATTGGGAACAATGTGCGTGAATTTCTTGTCAAGAAACAGGAGTAATGCATCAAGAGGACTCCCATTCTGTGCGTAACCCACGATCATCGTCGTCCACAGAACAAGGTCAACAAACCTGAGCTCATTAAACACTCGCCGAGCATCCTCTAGCTCTCCGCACTTGACATACATATCCAGCATGGCTGCAGTAACGAAAGGGTTAGAGACCACACCCTGTTTGAGCACAGACCCATGAATCCACCTCCCCTGGTGTAAAGTACCCAGCATGGTGCAAGCGGTGAGCACGCTCGCCATCGTGTGCTCGCTCGGCAGCACGTGCTCTCCTCTCATCTGGTTGAACAGCGCCAGCCCTTCTTCGGCGAAACCGTTCTGAAGGCACCCGCTCAGCATCGACGTCCAGGACACCACGTTCCGTTCACGACCTGTCGAAAACCTTCCGCGCGTTCTCCAGGTCGCCGCTTTTGGCATACATGTCGACCAGGCAGTTCATCACAAACCCGTCCCCGCCGCCGGCCTTGACGGCGTCACAGTGCAGCCATCTGCCGTAGCGGAAGTCCGCGGACCTGACGGAGGCCTTGAGTGCGAGGGAGAGCAGGATGACGTCGTCCTGCGCCTCGGGACAGCGCCGCCGCATGTCTCGGTGGAGGGATACGGTATCCGCGTGGCGCCCCGCGGCGGCGTGCGACCCGAGCGCGAGCCTGTAGGTGTACGCGTCCGGGCGGGGCGTTCCATCGAGCACCCTACGCGCGGAGGCGAGGTCGCCGAGCGCCGTGTAGCAGCTGAGCAGCTTGGTGTGGGTGCGGAGGCCGCGGAGAAGGCCGTGCGTGAGGAGGCGCCCGTGGAGGGAGCGGAGGGAGGGGAGGGTGGCGCACGCCGGGAGAAGGCGGTGGAGGAGGGGCGGCGCGCGCGGCAGGTGCTCGACGGAGTGCGCCTCCGCGGAGGGCTAGGTGTGCGCATTGGTGTTCCGGGCTTTCGCTTCTGTTTTCGTGCTGGATTCATATCTTAGCCCAGCTTTGCTGATGCCCAGTTTAAAGCCCACTTCTTTCTGGTATGATTAAGTATACATTTCACCGAGAACTTACTTCTGGCAAGATGGTTAAACGGTGGTTGTACCCCAACCTACCAGAATTCAAATCCAGGTTTGACGTGATGTTTCTCGTTTAGGCGGAATTCAGGCGACGGCCCGTGGTGACTTTGTCAATCTCAAGACAGTCAATCTCAAGATCCAACCGTCGGCTAGTCTTTCGGAGGTGCTCATAGGGTAGGTGTGCGTGTGTTCGTTCATAGGGGTGAGTGCATGCGCGTGTATGTGAGCGTCTACGTTGTACTGTGTTTGCAAAAAAAAAAAATACATTTCACCCGAATTAAAAAAAATGTATATATTTCACCCTCCACTATAAAAAAATATATATTTCACCCTCAAATCTCACACACAGGATAAAAATTCCCTGGACACTGGTTCGGGTGATTGATGCATGTAAAATGCATACATGAACTTTGCACTATATCACTCATATTCCAATCATATTTGCATCATATAAGGGTTATACCACTGTTATTTAATGATTTTAGGAAATAAAATAATTGTTTCCTATTTTTATGGAATTAACCCTGCGCAGGCAGAAAACCCTATTTCTTTCCTTTTATGTTTCAGGGACCTAAACGACGTCATAAAAATCTGGAAAAATACAGGCGTCATTATTTTGGAAGGAGGAAGACGTAGGAGCGAAGGAATCAAGCAAACGGAGGCCGGAGGGCCAAAAGGGGTGGCCCACGCGGCCACTGTACCTGGCCGCGTGGGGCCCACCAAATTGGGCCTCGAGGCTCCGCAGCCGTCGATCTTTGCTCCACCGCCTTCGTCTTGACCTAAAAACGCCTATAAAAGAAGTCCCACGGCGTTCTCGAAAACAAGCGCCGCCATATCACAGAAACACGAAAACGAAGATCTGGAGCTGCAGATTGGAGGGGGAAAACTCCGGCGGGGCGCTGCCGGGGTGGTCTCCACCTTCTCCAACGACTTCTCCACCGTCTCCATGATGAAGGGGGAGTAGTCCACCCTCTGGACTATGGGTTTGTGGTGGTAACTTATGTATCTCTCATCTCTTTGAGCTTCACTAATTAGTACCGTATGAGCTGCTGAACATGATTACGGTCATCTATGTAATTCTTATGGTGGATATTGTGGTATGAGATGATTTGTTATGCATTTACTGTTGTGTTGGAACTTTCATGACTTGTCATACTTTGATAGAATATTGTTCTTTAAGAAGTATGATGTATGTGGGTACGGGATGGCCGATGTGACACGGCATAGGTATTGAGTGACACAGTACCGCCCAACATCCTTTATCTGGGGGTAAAAAGGAAGAGTATGATGTGGGAGTGACAGCAACCACGCTAGCCTTACGAGGGTGACCTAGCAACACAAATGAGTACTTCTTTCAACTATGTGTTTTAGGACATATAGCCGTTATAAAAGCTACCATTAAAACATGACAATTGTGTGTACTTTATCTATAACATGATAATCACCGTAGATGAGGAGAGAGGATTAAGTGAACCCATGAACCCATGTCCATTGTTCCTATAAGAGAAAACATTTGTCTTGTCCTCTTGCATTGAAGAGGATTGGGACACTTTTACATTCTTGCTTGGTTACATTAAACTTCATCCATCAAATCAACCACCTTGTTCTTTAAACTTGTTTAGTGCATAATCAACTAAAACTTGTGACACTTTAGTTGTAGGGAATAGATAACTTTTCCTTCTTGCTCCTGCGGATCGATACCTTACTTCCACATTGAGAGGTGCTATAGTGATCCCCTGCTCTTGGGGGTAATCAAGTACTTTTCTGGCGCCGTTGCCGGGGAGCGTAGCGCTTAAGTTTCTATTCTTGTGTGCACTAAACTAAGCTTGGGGAGGTTTCTTTAACTTGTTTTATATCTTGCAATCATCTAAGCTTGGGGAGGTTTATGGCTTTTATGAATCGTGCATCGCTGCATCTTGCTTTATATGAAAGTGCTTATGCCACTACTGCTAAAGTGGTTGAAACTACTGTGTCTGAGGTACCTAAAGTGGGATTTAAAGTTCCCATTGGCCATGTTAAAAGAGTTATGAACAAACCATTTACAGGGGATGGAACTAAGTCTGCATGTGAACACATAGAAACAATTGATGAAATATGTGGTTTATTTAGGCTTCCTGGTATTTCTGATGATCAAATAAAAAGGAAGCTATTATATTGTCTTTATCTGGTAATGCTCGTGATTGGTACATGTCTTTGGATGAAGAAGTGAAAACTGATTGGAGTATTTTGAGGGAGGTTTTTCTTAAATATTTTACTCCCCAAGAAAGTACTAATATTTTGCAGGAAGAATGTGAAGAAGAGGATAAAAACCTAAGCTTGGGGATGCCCATGCAATCTCAAGAAGATGCTGAAAAAGATGAACAACTGGAGAATGAAGAGTTGGATCCCCCAACTTCACCATCAACATGTGATAGTAACACTCAAACTCAAAAACCTTTTGTTAGTAAACTTATTGATAATAATGAGGAGTGTTGCTTAAATATGTTATATGATAATGCTTTAGATGATGGTCCTATGCTTATTGATAATCCTCCATGTTTAGAACTTGTTACTACTTTATGTGAGGATAAAAATGATATACTTGCTGTTTGTGAAAATACTCTTACTAATAAGAGTCCTACTTTGTTCCTGAATTCTCCTAATAACACCATAGAGGAAAATTTGCTTATGTTGAGAAATACTTATGTGGTTTGCAATTATCTTTAGTTCCAAATCTTTGTTGCAACCATGATATTAAACTTGATATTGATCTTATAACTATTTTGAAAGAGGGAAGCATGCTAATGAATTCCAAATAAATTTAATGATCCTCTTTATGTGCCTAAATTATCTAAGTTGAATGATTCCTGTGGTTATATGGTTGAATTTGCTTCTACTACTTGCAACTATTCTGAAAAAAGGAGGTGATAAGAACCCTCTATATGCTAGTAATAATTATGGGCTGCAAGTAACTACTGTTAATATGCATTGGAAAACTTCTATTTATTATGATTCATTCATATACATAATGCCAATGCATAGAAAAAAGTTAGGCTTCGCTGTTATTACTTTTGTGTTTTGTCTTTCTCTCTACTAGGTTTCAACTTGATTATTATTTTCATTGGCTTGAGAGCAAATGGGATCCTGGTATTATGCATGAAACACTTCTCAAAGATCAAGAAGGACAACCACTCAAGCTTGGGGATGCCAAGCCACCTCACTCCAACCTTCTTGATAACAAGTAAGTAAGCCTAGCTATATGGCTATAAAGAAAGCGCTTTGCGGGAGGCAACCCGGTTATTTTTATGTGTGATTTTCTTTGTGTCCTCTTGCTGTAACAAGAGAGTTTGTTTTTAGTTTAGTTTCTGGAGTTTTTAATAAAGTGCCAAGTTTTACCCTTTTTGGTTTGAAAAGTTGCTTATAGCGTTCGGAGATTTTATTCCTGCACGAATCTGTGCACGGTATGATTTTTAATTCTTATTCTGTAACTCCGAATGAGCTCATATTTGAACTGTAGTTGCAACTTTTCATCCTCTGTATGCATGAATTTTTGCGAATTTTTCGGCAAAGTTTGGTAGGGTAGAAAAATACGTTTTGCTGCTGCTGTTTTTCTGGACAGATTCTGTCCCATTTTGTTTTATGCATGTTTTGAACTTTTATCTTGAATCTTTTTGATTCAAATGAGTTTATGAGTAGGCATACAACATAATATACTTTCTGGACATTCATATGATGTTTTTTTAAGGATTATATGCAGCAAGAAACCTATTTGTTTATCACTACTAATGCACCCCACAGAAAAGAAAATGGGAGAAACGGTGTTTTGAAGTTTTTTCACAGGGATTGGAGGAGATGCACCAAGAGTTATCCAAGGATGGTGAAGACCATAAGCTTGGGGATGTGAAGACAACCCCACTGGACCTACACACTCTCGGTTTGCACACGTCTAACTTCTGTTTTTCGATCGAAACACTTTATCGCATAAACTTGGAGCGTCTTTTTGTTTGTTTTTGGTTTGTTTTTATTTTGTGAGACCACCACATTATCATTTATATGAGAAAGAGCTACTGGAAATATGGGTTGAAATATGTTGGATGCTTTTATATTGGGAAAAGGGATGTTTGAGTTGATTTTTAATGATACATATAGTTGCATGATTCATGAGCTTGTTTATGAGTAATAATTTGCAAATGCTTTATCAAGAGCTATCACTTATTCATGTTTTGATGCTGAAAGTTATTTTACTTTGTTTAACATGGATTAGTTAGTTCTATGGACACTCATGCATGCATCTAGATGGTCAACTTTCTCCCTCTTGCTAGCCCAAAATTCCAACAAGTAAAAACTTGTTTCCAACACCTTCAACCAAAGTTATTCCAGTGAGTCCACCATATCTACCTATTGGCTTTATGCTATTCCGAGTATGTTATCATGATATTTGTGTTATCTATACCTCTGAATGAAAATGTTTATGTTATTGATTGTTATGGGAAAAGTTGGTTATATAGCTCTCACGAACTTGATGCACAATTTATTTTTATTGCATAAATAAAACATGACCCATTGTGATTAAAATATGATGCTAGTGGCTTGATAAATGTCCGAGGTTGGGAGTTAGCCCATATGTGCTGTCACATGCAAAGCTTTCAACATGCTCCTTCATCTCATTTAGTTGATATCATGTACTTTTGTTTATGGATGCCTATCATGGTGAAATAAGGTGGAAATGAAGTAGTTTAAATGAGTTTGTATAAATGGTTAGAGAGACGCCTGGGCCGCTAATCTAAGCCATGCATCATTCATGGTGGAAATTTACTTACATGCTATGGTGAACCGTCTGTGATGCACCTTATAATAAAAAGCTATTCCAATGGTAAATAAAAAGGGTGTTGAGGTTGTTCATCTTGTTTGTTTGTCTTGTCATTTTGATATGGGCTTGTTCCATATCCTGGGACAAGAGGTACCCCAGTTGACGCTCTTGATGATACTATTATTACTTACAATGATATATAACTTGAACTTGCTTTGTTTCCTAAGTTGAGTAATCATGGTGTAGGTACTTGTATTCAAGGGGCATGAGACACCTAACCTTTACTTTATCAAGCACACTACTCATATTTGCTTTCACATTAAACTTTAATCATTCAAGATGCTATGATAGGGGTAATGAGAGCTTGACACCAAGAATTCCACATTGCAATCATTAACTTAAGTAGAAGAGTTTGGAAGTTAGATGAAACTTATGCATGCTTTACCTCTACTCACATATACATCTTTCCAAAGTGTCCACCTTTTATATTCAGATTTTCATCTACACTCTATGACCAATGTAGGATGTTCTTACTTATCATTATGCATACATGTGGTCCATATTACTATCTTCTATGTTACACTTTGTGAACTATCATTGAACATCCTTGCTTGAATACTTGATATCACTTCATAAACTATTTTGCATATTGCTACTCCTTTGAAGAATGAATCATTTGACTCTATGTAGCAGTAGCAATCATCTTTGATATTCATTGTTAGTGCTATATTGCAAAGCCCATGTTAGTTTTATCACCTTCATACTCGAGGACGAGTATTGGTTAAGCTTGGGGATGTTGATGCATGTAAAATGCATACATGAACTTTGCACTATATCACTCATATTCCAATCATATTTGCATCATATAAGGGTTATACCACTGTTATTTAATGATTTTAGGAAATAAAATAATTGTTTCCTATTTTTATGGAATTAACCCTGCGCAGGCAGAAAACCCTATTTCTTTCCTTTTATGTTTCAGGGACCTAAACGACGTCATAAAAATCTGGAAAAATACAGCGTCATTATTTTGGAAGGAGGAAGACGTAGGAGCGAAGGAATCAAGCAAACGGAGGCCGGAGGGCCAAAAGGGGTGGCCCACGCGGCCACTGTACCTGGCCGCGTGGGGCCCACCAATTGGGCCTCGAGGCTCCGCAGCCGTCGATCTTTGCTCCACCGCCTTCGTCTTGACCTAAAAACGCCTATAAAAGAAGTCCCACGGCGTTCTCGAAAACAAGCGCCGCCATATCACAGAAACACGAAAACGAAGATCTGGAGCTGCAGATTGGAGGGGGAAAACTCCGGCGGGGCGCTGCCGGGGTGGTCTCCACCTTCTCCAACGACTTCTCCACCGTCTCCATGATGAAGGGGGAGTAGTCCACCCTCTGGACTATGGGTTTGTGGTGGTAACTTATGTATCTCTCCTCTTTGAGCTTCACTAATTAGTACCGTATGAGCTGCTGAACATGATTACGGTCATCTATGTAATTCTTATGGTGGATATTGTGGTATGAGATGATTTGTTATGCATTTACTGTTGTGTTGGAACTTTTATGACTTGTCATACTTTGATAGAATATTGTTCTTTAAGAAGTATGATGTATGTGGGTACGGGATGGCCGATGTGACACGGCATAGGTATTGAGTGACACAGTACCGCCCAACATCCTTTATCTGGGGGTAAAAAGGAAGAGTATGATGTGGGAGTGACAGCAACCACGCTAGCCTTACGAGGGTGACCTAGCAACACAAATGAGTACTTCTTTCAACTATGTGTTTTAGGACATATAGCCGTTATAAAAGCTACCATTAAAACATGACAATTGTGTGTACTTTATCTATAACATGATAATCACCGTAGATGAGGAGAGAGGATTAAGTGAACCCATGAACCCATGTCCATTGTTCCTATAAGAGAAAACCTTTGTCTTGTCCTCTTGCATTGAAGAGGATTGGGACACTTTTACATTCTTGCTTGGTTACATTAAACTTCCATCCATCAAATCAACCACCTTGTTCTTTAAACTTGTTTAGTGCATAATCAACTAAAACTTGTGACACTTTAGTTGTAGGGAATAGATAACTTTTCCTTCTTGCTCCTGCGGATCGATACCTTACTTCCACATTGAAAGGTGCTATAGTGACCCCTGCTCTTGGGGGTAATCAAGTACTTTTCTGGCGCCGTTGCCGGGGAGCGTAGCGCTTAAGTTCCTATTCTTGTGTGCACTAAACTAAGCTTGGGGAGGTTTCTTTAACTTGTTTTATATCTTGCAATCATCTAAGCTTGGGGAGGTTTATGGCTTTTATGAATCGTGCATCGCTGCATCTTGCTTTATATGAAAGTGCTTATGCCACTACTGCTAAAGTGGTTGAAACTACTGTGTCTGAGGTACCTAAAGTGGGATTTAAAGTTCCCATTGGCCATGTTAAAAGAGTTATGAACAAACCATTTACAGGGGATGGAACTAAGTCTGCATGTGAACACATAGAAACAATTGATGAAATATGTGGTTTATTTAGACTTCCTGGTATTTCTGATGATCAAATAAAAAGGAAGCTATTATATTTGTCTTTATCTGGTAATGCTCGTGATTGGTACATGTCTTTGGATGAAGAAGTGAAAACTGATTGGAGTATTTTGAGGGAGGTTTTTCTTAAATATTTTACTCCCCAAGAAAGTACTAATATTTTGCAGGAAGAATGTGAAGAATAGGATAAAAACCTAAGCTTGGGGATGCCCATGCAATCTAAAGAAGATGCTGAAAAAGATGAACAACTGGAGAATGAAGAGTTGGATCCCCCAACTTCACCATCAACATGTGATAGTAACACTCAAACTCAAAAACCTTTTGTTAGTAAACTTAATGATAATAATGAGGAGTGTTGCTTAAATATGTTATATGATAATGCTTTAGATGATGGTCCTATGCTTATTGATAATCCTCCATGTTTAGAACTTGTTACTACTTTATGTGAGGATAAAAATGATATACTTGTTGTTTGTGAAAGTACTCTTACTAATAAGAGTCCTACTTTGTTCCTGAATTCTCCTAATAACACCATAGAGGAGAAATTTGCTTATGTTGAGAAATACTTATGTGGTTTGCAATTATCTTTAGTTCCAAATCTTTGTTGCAACCATGATATTAAACTAGATATTGATTTTGATAACTATTTTGAAAGAGGGAAGCATGCTAATGAATTCCAAGATAAATTTAATAATCCTCTTTATGTGCCTAAATTATCTAAGTTGAATGATTCTTGTGGTTATATGGTTGAATTTTCTTCTACTACTTGCAACTATTCTGAAAAAGGAGGTGATAAGAGCCCTCTATATGCTAGTAATAATTATGGGCTGCAAGAAACTACTATTAATATGCATTGGAAAACTTCGATTTATTATGATTCATTCATATACATAATGCCAATGCATAGAAAGAAAGTTAGGCTTCAATACCTTACTTCCACATTGAAAGGTGCTATAGTGATCCTCTGCTCTTGGGGGTAATCAAGTACTTTTCTGGCGCCGTTGCCGGGGAGTGTAGCGCTTAAGTTTTTATTCTTGTGTGCACTAAACTAAGCTTGGGGAGGTTTCTTTAACTTGTTTTATATCTTGCAATCATCTAAGCTTGGGGAGGTTTATGGCTTTTATGAATCGTGCATCGCTGCATCTTGCTTTATATGAAAGTGCTTATGCCACTACTGCTAAAGTGGTTGAAACTACTGTGTCTGAGGTACCTAAAGTGGGATTTAAAGTTCCCATTGACCATGTTAAAAGAGTTATGAACAAACCATTTACATGGGATGGAACTAAGTCTGCATGTGAACACATAGAAACAATTGATGAAATATGTGGTTTATTTAGACTTCCTGGTATTTCTGATGATCAAATAAAAAGGAAGCTATTATATTTGTCTTTATCTTGTAATGCTCGTGATTGGTACATGTCTTTGGATGAAGAAGTGAAAACTGATTGGAGTATTTTGAGGGAGGTTTTTCTTAAATATTTTACTCCCCAAGAAAGTACTAATATTTTGCAGGAAGAATGTGAAGAAGAGGATAAAAACCTAAGCTTGGGGATGCCCATGCAATCTCAAGAAGATGCTGAAAAAGATGAACAACTGGAGAATGAAGAGTTGGATCCCCCAACTTCACCATCAACATGTGATAGTAACACTAAAACTCAAAAACCTTTTGTTAGTAAACTTATTGATAATAATGAGGAGTGTTGCTTAAATATGTTACTCCTCCGATCCGACATAAGTTTCGTAGGAAACGACCTGATCATGCACAAGTTATACGTACGACTCGCGAAGCTCTTTTAGGATCGGAGGGAGTATATGATAATGCTTTAGATGATGGTCCTATGCTTATTGATAATCCTCCATGTTTAGAACTTGTTACTACTTTATGTGAGGATAAAAATGATATACTTGCTGTTTGTGAAAATACTCTTACTAATAAGAGTCCTACTTTGTTCTTGAATTCTCCTAATAACACCATAGAGGAGAAATTTGCTTATGTTGAGAAATACTTATGTGGTTTGCAATTATCTTTAGTTCCAAATCTTTGTTGCAACCATGATATTAAACTTGATATTGATCTTGATAACTATTTTGAAAGAGGGAAGCATGCTAATGAATTCCAAGATAAATTTAATAATCCTCTTTATGTGCCTAAATTATCTAAGTTGAATGATTCCTGTGGTTATATGGTTGAATTTGCTTCTACTACTTGCAACTATTCTGAAAAAGGAGGTGATAAGAGCCCTCTATATGCTAGTAATAATTATGGGCTGCAAGTAACTACTGTTAATATGCATTGGAAAACTTCTATTTATTATGATTCATTCATATACATAATGCCAATGCATAGAAAGAAAGTTAGGCTTCAATACCTTACTTCCACATTGAAAGGTGCTATAGTGATCCCCTGTCTTGGGGGTAATCAAGTACTTTTCTGGCGCCGTTGCCGGGGAGCGTAGCGCTTAAGTTTTTATTCTTGTGTGCACTAAACTAAGCTTGGGGAGGTTTCTTTAACTTGTTTTATATCTTGCAATCATCTAAGCTTGGGGAGGTTTATGGCTATTATGAATTGTGCATCGCCGCATCTTGCTTTATATGAAAGTGCTTATGCCACTACTGCTAAAGTGGTTGAAACTACTGTGTCTGAGGTACCTAAAGTGGAATTTAAAGTTCCCATTGGCCATGTTAAAAGAGTTATGAACAAACCATTTACAGGGGATGGAACTAAGTCTGCATGTGAACACATAGAAACAATTGATGAAATATGTGGTTTATTTAGACTTCCTGGTATTTCTGATGATCAAATAAAAAGGAAGCTATTATATTTGTCTTTATCTGGTAATGCTCGTGATTGGTACATGTCTTTGGATGAAGAAGTGAAAACTGATTGGAGTATTTTGAGGGAGGTTTTTCTTAAATATTTTACTCCCCAAGAAAGTACTAATATTTTGCAGGAAGAATGTGAAGAAGAGGATAAAAACCTAAGCTTGGGGATGCCCATGCAATCTCAAGAAGATGCTGAAAAAGATGAACAACTGGAGAATGAAGAGTTGGATCCCCAACTTCACCATCAACATGTGATAGTAACACTCAAACTCAAAAACCTTTTGTTACTAAACTTATTGATAATAATGAGGAGTGTTGCTTAAATATGTTATATGATAATGCTCTAGATGATGGTCCTATGCTTATTGATAATCCTCCATGTTTAGAACTTGTTACTACTTTATGTGAGGATAAAAGTGATATACTTGCTGTTTGTGAAAATACTCTTACTAATAAGAGTCCTACTTTGTTCCTGAATTCTCCTAATAACACCATAGAGGAGAAATTTGCTTATGTTGAGAAATACTTATGTGGTTTGCAATTATCTTTAGTTCCAAATCTTTGTTGCAACTATGATATTAAACTTGATATTGATCTTGATAACTATTTTGAAAGAGGGAAGCATGCTAATGAATTCCAAGATAAATTTAATAATCCTCTTTATGTGCCTAAATTATCTAAGTTGAATGATTCCTGTGGTTATATGGTTGAATTTGCTTCTACTACTTGCAACTATTCTGAAAAAGGAGGTGATAAGAGCCCTCTATGCTAGTAATAATTATGGGCTGCAAGTAACTACTGTTAATATGCATTGGAAAACTTCTATTTATTATGATTCATTCATATACATAATGCCAATGCATAGAAAGAAAGTTAGGTTTCGCTGTTATTACTTTTGTGTTTTGTCTTTCTCTCTACTAGGTTTCAACTTGATTATTATTTTCATTGGCTTGAGAGCACAATGGGATCCTGATATTATGCATGAAACACTTCTCAAAGATCAAGAAGGACAACCACTCAAGCTTGGGGATGCCAAGCCACCTCACTCCAACCTTCTTGATAACAAGTAAGTAAGCCTAGCTATATGGCCATAAAGAAAGCGCTTTGCGGGAGGCAACCCGGTTATTTTTATGTGCGATTTTCTTTGTGTCCTCTTACTGTAACAAGAGAGTTTGTTTATAGTTTAGTTTCTGGAGTTTTTAATAAAGTGCGAAGTTTTACCCTTTTTGGTTTGAGAAAGTTGCTTATAGCGTTCGGAGATTTTATTCCTGCACGAATCTGTGCACGGTATGATTTTTAATTCTTATTCTGTAACTCCGAATGAGCTCATATTTGAACTGTAGTTGCATATTTTCATCCTCTGTATGCATGAAGTTTTGCATAATTTTTCGGCAAAGTTTGGTAGCGTAGAAAAATACGTTTTGCTGCTGATGTTTTTCTGGACAGATTCTATCCCATTTTGTTTTATGCATGTTTTGAACTTTTATCTTAAATCTTTTTGATTCAAATGAGTTTATGAGTAGGCATACAACATAATATACTTTCTGGACATTCATATGATGTTTGGTTTAAGGATTATATGCAGCAAGAAACCTATTTGTTTATCACTACTAATGCACCCCACAGAAAAGAAAATGGGAGAAACGGTGTTTTGAAGTTTTTTCACAGGGATTGGAGGAGATGCACCAAGAGTTATCCAAGGATGGTTAAGACCATAAGCTTGGGGATGTGAAGACAACCCCACTGGACCTACACACTCTCGGTTTGCACACGTCTAACTTCTGTTTTTCGATTGAAACACTTTATCGCATAAACTTGGAGCGTCTTTTTGTTTGTTTTTGGTTTGATTTTTATTTTGTGAGACCACCACACTATCATTTATATGTGAAAGAGCTACTGGAAATATGGGTTGAAATATGTTGGATGCTTTTATTAAATTGGGAAAAGGGATGTTTGAGTTGATTTTAAATGATACATATAGTTGCATGATTCATGAGCTTGTTAATGAGTAATAATTTGCAAATGCTTTATCAAGAGCTACCACTTATTCATGTTTTGATGCTGAAAGTTATTTTACTTTGTTTAACATGGATTAGCTAGTTCTATGGACACTCATGCATGCATCTAGATGGTCAACTTTCTCCCTCTTGCTAGCCTAAAAATTCCAACAAGTAAAAACTTGTTTCCAACACATTCAACCAAAGTTATTCCAGTGAGTCCACCATATCTACCTATTGGCTTTATGCCATTCTGAGTATGTTTATCATGTTATTTGTGTTATCTATACCTCTGAATGAAAATATTTATGTTATTGATTGTTATGGGAAAAGTTGGTTATATAGCTCTCACGAACTTGATGCACAATTTATTTTTATTGCATAAATAAAACATGACCCATTGTGATTAAAATTATGATGTTAGTGGCTTGATAAATGTCCGAGGTTGGGAGTTAGCTATGTGCTGTCACATGCAAAGCTTTCAACATGCTCCTTCATCTCATTTAGTCGATATCATATACCTTTGTTTATGGATGCCTATCATGGTGAAATAAGGTGGAAATGAAGTAGTTTAAATGAGTTTGTGTAAATGGTTAGAGTGACGCCTGGGCCGCTAATCTAAGCCATGCATCATTCATGGTGGAAATTTACTTACATACTATGGTGAACCGTCTGTGATGCACCTTATACTAAAAAGCTATTCCAATGGTAAATAAAAAGGGTGTTGAGGTTGTTCATCTTGTTTGTTTGTCTTGTCATTTTGATATGGGCTTGTTCCATATCCTGGGACAAGAGGTACCCCAGTTGACGCTCTTGATGATACTATTATTACTTACAATGATATATAACTTGAACTTGCTTTTTTTTCCTAAGTTGAGTAATCTTGGTGTAGGTACTTGTATTCAAGGGGCATGAGACACCTAACCTTTACTTTATCAAGCACGCTACTTGTCGGGGGAATGATTAACCCGCGACTTAAGGCTGCGCTATCATTGTTGGGCCACGTGAAAGATGGGCCAATCTCGCATCGCGACTCGATAAAGGAAAGTTCCAGAAGGTCGGTGCAAACTTGCCTTGGAAGACAAGAAAGATAATCAGGCTTCGTGTAGAACTCTTGTAACCTGACGAGCCTCTGTGTATATAAAGAGGACTCGCAGGACTTAGAGAGGGTCAAGCTATATCAAGCCCTAAACCCTAGCTCATACGGCGAGTACCAGATCGGATCGCCTCCATTGTAACACCTCGATTATCATATCAATACCAATCTAGGGTAGGCAGGAAGTAGGTCTTTTACCTCACATTGAGGGGGCCGAACCTGGGTAAATCTGTGTTGATCTTTGTTCCTGCGATCCCAAGCTCGGAGATGCTTGACTCGCGTAATCCCACACCTACGAAGTCATCTATGACACCTGACGTGACAAACCCACGACAGTTGGCGCCCACCGTGGGGCCTGCGGTCAAGAGCGTCACGTTCCGCGCAGGATCCATGAAGGGAGCTGAAGATCTTGTTGTTGGCCGTATCATCACGGTCAATGGCACACCCCTCATCGACGATTCAAGCTGGGGGCCGGAAGCAGATTACTTGGAGACCGGCCACGTCATCCCGTTTGGATCCATCAACGTCTTCGTTGGCTTCATCGGTGGCAGGTCCATTAGATCGGTCCAAGAAGGCGATTCAGTAGAAGAAGTCGCCGATGATGGGGAAGAATCCGTGGAAAGCATGGACTCGCAAGAGTTTGGGTCCATTATACCTGCCTTTGAAGAAAGTTGCTGGGGTTACCCACCAGAAATCGCATTATCACCAGATCGAGAGACGGCGCAAGTCGCGGTTTACACGACCGGAGGAGCAGGCGCATCAGGAACTGCTGGAGAAACCGAGGCATCGGCACCCCCAAGCAACCCACTTCTTGTCCCGTGTCAGCCACGAACGCCGCCCTCCGTGCAACAGAAATTGAGGCCGCCAGGGCCGAGCTCCTGTATGAGGTTCGAAGGATGGAAGAAGAGCGCCGCAGGCTCGATCAGATAAACCAAGGAATCCAACAGGAGCGGCAGAGAGTAGCCGCGCTGGCTGCGACTCAACGACAGGTTGACCCGCAAACACAACTGCGCGCGACTCAACCAACAGTGGAAATCCCGCTCACTCCAGCCGCGGGAACGGGAATCCAGACGACACGGAAGGAAGGGTACCAACAAATCAAGAGACCCAGCAACAACCAAGGAGGTTTCACACCCCGCAGGGCCATTACCAGAACCCTGTCGATAATATGTATGCTGCGGCTAATATCTTGACTCAGATGGTACCAACAGGCGATGACCCGGTCAATGCTGAGGCGCGGCGCGCGATTCAGATGCTAAGTACGGCAGTCCTGCAACAAGCCAATAGGGCGGAAGCCGAAGCACAGCTGCCCCTCGTACCAGCCAATCACAGGATTGCAGCAGAAAGAAGCGTCCAAAGCAGGCCACCAGAGAACGTATCAGGAGTCGCACAGAGGCAGCAGGAGCAAGTCGCAGAAGCGCAGGCGAATATGCCAGTGGTGCAAACGCGGCCCGCAGATAACCCCGCGGGCGCGCCCACAGCCCTGTCCTCGCGACTCAAGGGACCGGCGTGTTTCACTGAAAGGATCAGATCGGAACCTTTTCCTGAAGATTTCAAAGGGCCACGCAAGGTGGCAAACTACAACGCCAGCATGGATCCAACCACCTGGCTGAACAATTACGAGATGGGGATGAGCATTTTGAACGCCTCAGAGGAAATATGTGCAAGGTACCTCAACATGATGCTAGAAGGTGCAGCGCACATATGGCTGCAAAATTTGCCTCCCAACTCTATAAATACTTGGGAGGAACTGAAGGATGCCTTCGTTAAGAACTTCCAAGGAACTTGCAAGCGACTCTGCAATATAGAAGATCGAGCGTTGTGTCCAGAAGGAA
Source organism: Poa pratensis (assembly GCA_947311845.1). NCBI lineage: Eukaryota > Viridiplantae > Streptophyta > Magnoliopsida > Poales > Poaceae > Poa > Poa pratensis. Next base: position 39,809,503 of record CAMZMU010000085.1, read on the forward strand.
GGCGAGTCAAGTCGCCATTGGATGAAAAGGGTGGCAGAAATAATACACTCCTCAGATAATATACCACCAAGCTCAGCCGTCCTGGTAATGGAGAAAAACTGCAAGTTTGAGCCGCTGATTCATAAGCTGGGTCGCATGAAGGATAAAGTCAAGAGCCTCAGCGAGGTGATGGCTGCGGCTAACAAATATGCCGGCTCAGATAAAACCAGAGACGCGTCAGACGGAGAAGAAGAGGAGGTTGCTGCCAAAGGAAAGAAAAACTCCAACAAGCCCCAGCAGCAGCAAACAAGCCACAACAACGCGAATCAAAACAAACGCAAAAACGAAGATGGTCACTCAGGGCTCGTCGCCAATGCGCGTGGAGGATTCAGAGGCCAGCGTGGAAGGGGTCGAGGATACGGCTCCCGTCCAATCAATATGCAAGAAGTTTTTAACCGGCCATGCGACCTTCATGCGACAGGTGATGGACGGCCAGCGGACCATACCAAGGCGCAATGCCACTATTACAAGAAGTGGAAAGAAGAGAGCCAACACAACGGGGGGAATTCCATGAAGGAAACCCTAGTGCGGCTCATAACACAAATATTGGGCAGCACGGCGCGAGTAACCCCAGGCAAACGGGGCAGTATCACACAATAGTTATCGATACCTCCAAAAGGGAAGAGAAATTGAGCCGCAGAAGTCAGCAGGTGAACGCCGTGATACCAGCAACACCCAATTGGTTAAGGTGGTCAGAATACGCAGTAACCTGGAGTCGCGACGATCACCCGCCACAAGTACGGGAACCTGGCAAGTTGGCGCTGGTTGTGGCACCGTACGTTGCAGGATACAAGCTGACCAAAGTGCTTATGGATGGAGGAAGCAGCATTAATATCTTGTACTACGATACGTTCCAGCGTCTAGGACTCAAGGATTCCAGCCTGCAGCCCACGTCAACAGTGTTTCACGGCATTGTCCCAGGAAGGTCCGCACCCAGCGGGGAAAATAACCCTAGGGGTAACTTTTGGACAGAAGAGAACTTTAGAAGCGAATTCCTATGCTTCGAAGTGGTAAAATTCCAAAGCCCATATCACGCCTTGTTTGGAAGAACGGCCTTTGCTAAGTTTATGGCCAGGCCATGCTACGTGTACCTACAGTTGAAGATACCAGGACCAAAAGGGGTCATCACAGTGTACGGAGATAGAGAAAAAGCGATAGAATGTGAAAAGGGAGATGCGGCCTTCGCAGAATCCGCCTGTGCCGCGGAAGAGCTAAAAGGTTATAAGTCGCAGGTGGACCCAAACGACATGAGTGTAGTTACCACGCCATCTGCCGAGCCACCAATGAAATTCAAAGCGGCCCAGGACACTAAGCAGATAAATCTTGTTCCTGGCGACTCATCCAAGCAAACCAGCATTGGAGCACACATGGAAGAAGAGCAGGAGAAGGCCCTCGTCGCTTTTCTCCAGGAAAATAAGGACATCTTCGCATGGAAGCCGTCAGATATGCCAGGGGTACCAAGAGAATTAGCAGAACATAGCCTCAAAGTGAACCCTGCGGCTAAACCAGTGAAGCAGCCACTACGGCGTTTCCATGATGACAGGAGAAAGGCAATAGGAGAGGAAATAGCTCGCTTGCTGGCTGCAGGATTCATCACGGAGGTATACCATCCGGAGTGGGTGGCAAACCCAGTGTTGGTTATGAAAAAGAATGGTACGTGGCGAATGTGCGTTGATTACACCAGTCTTAACAAAGCTTGTCCAAAGGATCCATTTGCTTTGCCGCGAATCGACCAAGTAATTGATTCAACTGCTGGGTGCGAGCTGTTATGCTTTTTGGACGCCTATTCAGGCTACCATCAAATCAAGATGAAGAGGGAGGACCAAGAAAAGCGTCCTTCATCACACCCTTTGGACCTTTTTGTTATGTCAGCATGCCCTTTATTAACGATTGGACAGAAATCCAAGTCGCTCCTAGCATGGCAGAAACCAAATACTGGACCATGCATTTTGATGGGTCAAGACAGTTGCAAGGCTCGGGGGCTGGAGTTGTTCTAACATCTCCCAAGGGAGACAAGCTGCGGTATGTGTTACAGATACACTTCAACTGCACAAATAACGTGGCGGAATACGAGGCACTACTTCATGGTCTACGTATAGCAAAGGAGATGAACATCAGTCGCATACGCTGTTTTGGCGACTCAGACTTAGTGGCACAGCAGGTCTTTGGAACGTGGGACAGCAAGGATGCGAACATGGCTGCATATAGAAGAGAGGTGGACAGAATTGCTGGACATTTTACTGGATACCAAGTTGAACATATTGATCGGAGACAAAATGAAGCTGCAGATGCCCTGTCTCGGCTTGGATCCAATAGACAGTCAGTCCCACCCAATGTTTTCCTGGATGAACTGCACAATCCATCAATCAAACCTCCAGCAGAGATTGACATTGCAGAGCCAGAGGACGATTCAACTTTAGTCGCAGCCCTGCATGAACAGCCAGGATGGACAGAGCCATACATGGCATATTTAAGTCGCGGAGTGCTGCCAGACGATGAGATTGAGGCGCGCAAAATCATACGACGATCAAAGGCCTATACAATCATCAACAACGAATTATACAAGCGCAGCGTGTCAGGAGCATTCCAAAGATGTGTCTCACCAGAAGAGGGACGAAAAATCTTGCACGAAATTCATTCAGGCGATTGTGGCCATCATGCTTCGTCGAGATCTTTGGTGGCAAAGGCGTTCCGACATGGATTCTTCTGGTTAACAGCATTAGCAGATGCAGAGCAAATTGTCAGAGTGTGCGACGGATGTCAAAGATACGCTAGGCAAGATCATATGCCAGCTCAAGCACTTCGCACAATACCCATCACATGGCCTTTTGCCGTATGGGGTTTTGACATGGTAGGGCCCTTCAGACGGTCTTCAAACGGAAAAACTCACCTCCTGGTCATGGTGGAGAAATTCACAAAGTGGATAGAAGCAGAGCCTGTGGGAGATTGCGAGGCTGAAACAGCAGTCAAGTTCTTGAAGAAGGTCATATTCCGCTTCGGGTACCCCCATAGTATCATTACAGACAATGGGAGCAACACCTCTGAAGGGGCTACACAGATATTTTGCGCAGACAATGGGATAAGATTGGACCTCACATCAGTAGCACACCCGCAGAGCAATGGACAAGCTGAGCGAGCTAACCAGGAAATTCTCCATGGAATTAAGCCGCGCCTTATTGAAAAGGTCGAAGCATCTCCAGGATGTTGGGTGGAAGAATTGCCAGCAGTACTGTGGAGCTTAAGAACAACCCCTAACAGATCCACAGGATTTACACCATATTTCATGGTCTATGGAGCAGAAGCAGTCATGCCCAGCGACATCATACATGATTCACCAAGAGTTGCGGCTTACATCGAGACAGATAATGAGATAGCTCGGCAAGACTCGGTGGATACATTAGAAGAGGTTAGAGACTTGGCAGCATCAAGGTCAGCGGTATATCAACAAGATTTGCGACGCTATCATGCCAGACGCATCAAAACCCGCACCTTTCAAGAAGGCGACCTAGTACTGCGACTTAAACAAGATCACAAAGGAATGCATAAGCTGTCCTCTCCATGGGAAGGACCCTACATCATCAGCAAGAAGCTGAACAATGGGTCGTACTATCTGCTGGATGTAAGGGAAGAAAGCAGCAAACGCCATGATTTCGAGGATCCTCTCGAGGCACCTCGCCCTTGGAACGTCGCACACCTGCGACCGTACTATACATAAGAAAAGGCTAATTAGAGCCAAGCATCATCCTTTCCAGCTTTATAGCTGAGTATCATCACAGCCACTCAGGGCTAGAACTTCAACTTTGGTCGCCACCTAGGCGCGACCTATGCAACATCTGATCGCCACCCATGCGCGATCGACCCTTGTATCAGAAACCGGCTGCCACCTAGGCGCGGCCGTAAACTTTGTATCATCTCTGGTCGCCACCTAGGCGCGACCGACCCCATGTATCACCATGGATCGCCACCTACGCGCGATCCAACCCTATGTATAACACTCGGTTGCCACCAAGGCGCGACCTTATGTGTCATCATAATCAAAGCTTATCATAGCTTAGCCTATCATGGCAATATCATTATGTTTCTTGGGGTCTTTCTTACCCTGAAACAGCCAACTTATTGGCAATTATCAAATTTACCTTAAGTTGGATTGCTACTCGCATTATGTGGCCAAAGTACTGGGGTGTGGCGTCAATCGAGCTTGATTGCCTATCATGGCCGCTCTCGACCCTGAACACACATGTTCCTAGGAAATACTGAGTCGCGCGAGTGCCCACTTAAGGGTTCAGATGGCCTAACTAGAGGTCGATGTACTGCTTATAGTACGGCAACACCAATTACAATTACTTGTATCTTAACAATTGTTTTATTCATGATATCAAGTTACAGGTGATGACCTTCAAAATTCCCTGAGAAGAATTAAGATGATTACCACATTACATCCTCTCAATTCTTGGGGGCTACATCATATTATTATCAAAAATTTGAAGATGGATCGTCATCAAGTTCTGAAGCTATCAGGCTACTCTAACAAAGAAGCTCACGAAGTCAGATGATCTTCCAGGTGCGAGTCAAGGCCAATCCTGCACAATTATAAGTCGCGAAACAAGGAAAAGCGCGGCCTAAACATTCAAGATCAAGAAATACTATGAAGATTCAGGCCACGCTTGGGGGCTAATGTCGGGGGAATGATTAACCCGCGACTTAAGGCTGCGCTATCATTGTTGGGCCACGTGAAAGATGGGCCAATCTCGCATCGCGACTCGATGAAGGAAAGTTCCAGAAGGTCGGTGCAAACTTGCCTTGGAAGACAAGAAAGATAATCAGGCTTCGTGTAGAACTCTTGTAACCTGACGAGCCTCTGTGTATATAAAGAGGACTCGCAGGACTTAGAGAAGGTCAAGCTGTCAAGCTATCAAGCCCTAAACCCTAGCTCATACGGCGAGTACCAGATCGGATCACCTCCATTGTAACACCTCGATTATCATATCAATACCAATCTAGGGTAGGCAGGAAGTAGGTCTTTTACCTCACATTGAGGGGTCCGAACCTGGGTAAATCTGTGTTGATCTTTGTTCCTGCGATCCCAAGCTCGGAGATGCTTGACTCGCGTAATCCCACACCTACGAAGTCATCTATGACACCTGACGTGACAAACCCACGACACTACTCATATTTGCTTTCACATTAAACTTTAATCATTCAAGATGCTATGATAGGGGTAATGAGAGCTTGACACCAAGAATTCCACATTGCAATCATTAACTTAACTAGAAGAGTTTGGAAGTTAGATGAAACTTATGCATGCTTTACCTCTACTCACATATACATCTTTCCAAAGTGTCCACCTTTTATATTCAGATTTTCATCTACACTCTATGACCAATGTAGGATGTTCTTACTTATCATTATGCATACATGTGGTCCATATTACTATCTTCTATGTTACACTTTGTGAACTATCATTGAACATCCTTGCTTGAATACTTGATATCACTTCATAAACTATTTTGCATATTGCTACTCCTTTGAAGAATGAATCATTTGACTCTATGTAGCAGTAGCAATCATCTTTGATATTCATTGTTAGTGCTATATTGTAAAGCCCATGTTAGTTTTATCACCTTCATACTCGAGGACGAATATTGGTTAAGCTTGGGGATGTTGATGCATGTAAAATGCATACATGAACTTTGCACTATATTACTCATATTCCAATCATATTTGCATCATATAAGGGTTATACCACTGTTATTTAATGATTTTAGGAAACAAAATAATTGTTTCCTACTTTTATGGAATTAACCCTGCGCAGGCAGAAAAGCCTATTTCTTTCCTTTTATGTTTCAGGGACCTAAACGACGTCATAAAAATCTGGAAAAATACAGGCGTCATTATTTTGGAAGGAGGAAGACGTAGGAGCGAATGAATCAAGCAAACGGAGGCCGGAGGGCCAAAAGGGGTGGCCCACGCGGCCACTGTACCTGGCCGCGTGGGGCCTACCAAATTGGGCCTCGAGGCTCCGCAGCCGTCGATCTTTGCTCCACCGCCTTCGTCTTGACCTAAAAACGCCTATAAAAGAAGTCCCACGGTGTTCTCGAAAACAAGCGCCGCCATATCACAGAAACACGAAAACGAAGATCTGGAGCTGCAGATTGGAGGGGGAAAACTCCGGCGGGGCGCTGCCGGGGTGGTCTCCACCTTCTCCAATGACTTCTCCACCGTCTCCATGATGAAGGGGAGTAGTCCACCCTCTGGACTACGGGTTTGTGGTGGTAACTTATGTATCTCTCATCTCTTTGAGCTTCACTAATTAGTACCGTATGAGCTGCTGAATATGATTACGGTCATCTATGTAATTCTTATGGTGGATATTGTGGTATGAGATGATTTGTTATGCATTTAATGTTGTGTTGGAACTTTAATGACTTGTCATACTTTGATAGAATATTGTTCTTTATGAAGTATGATGTATGTGGGTACGGGATGGCCGATGTGACACGGCATAGGTATTGAGTGACACAGTACCGCCCAACATCCTTTATCTGGGGGTAAAAAGGAAGAGTATGATGTGGGAGTGACAACAACCACGCTAGCCTTACGAGGGTGACCTAGCAACACAAATGAGTACTTCTTTCAACTATGTGTTTTAAGACATATAGCCGTTATAAAAGCTACCATTAAAACATGACAATTGTGTGTACTTTATCTATAACATGATAATCACCGTAGATGAGGGAGAGAGGATTAAGTGAACCCATGAACCCATGTCCATTGTTCCTATAAGAGAAAACCTTTGTCTTGTCCTATTGCATTGAAGAGGATTGGGACACTTTTACATTCTTGCTTGGTTACATTAAACTTCCATCCATCAAATCAACCACCTTATTCTTTAAACTTGTTTAGTGCATAATAAACTAAAACTTGTGACACTTTAGTTGTAGGGAATAGATAACTTTTCCTTCTTGCTCCTGCGGATCGATACCTTACTTCCACATTGAAAGGTGCTATAGTGGTCCCCTGCTCTTGAGGCTAATCAGTGATTTAGACGGTATTGTGGATTTGAGGGTTGCAAGTAGACCAATTGATTGTTCGGGGGGGGGGGGGGGGGGTGTAATGTCTAATCAACGATGTGAACGCGAGCAGGGCTAGCGACTCCACCAAACGGGGCCGGCCCACGTACGACGCCGCCAGGTGCGTTGTGTTCGTTTGGTACGACGACGCTGAATTGCGACGCAGTTTCAGCTCACGACGCAACCGCATGCGTCACCTCGATCAACCGGGTTCACGCTTCACTCTATTGTCAAGCAAGCGTTGCTGGATTGAAGCAGAAGTGGATGTGGAAGTGGATATATACAATTACACTAGTATCAAATTATAGGAGCGGAGATTTCGTGCAACACTGATCCCCGTGTTTCTAAAATGTTAAATGCAATATTTTGAAGTATGAAACAAACAAAGGATGTAGTCATTGATGTATTCCTCAAACGTACGAAAAGCAACTTCATGATATGGTTATGCCTCGTGTTTAAATTCTGACTTCGCTTCTACCTTGGGGCATGATTATGTGCACTTCTCTCCGTGATACAAAACCTTGCGCATCAGCACATTTCGCTGGCTCCCTCTCTCGTCTGTTGATATCTCGCCGTCATAAGTTATATCGTGTGATATCCTCCATATTATATAGAAGATCAAGTGTATAAGTGTCTGATTCCAACTCATTTATAGCTTGTCCAGGCTGCATGGTAAAACAGAGGGTGGAGAGCCGAAAAAAACCTCGTCCCCCGCGTCGTCTCCCCGAGAGAGACGGCCGGGGGCTCCCACCTCTCTCTTTCCCAGAGCCTCCCTCCTCCTAGCTCCCTCCCGTCGCCGCCGGCGTGTGCCACCGGGCCTTGCCCGCGCGCGGCGTTCCATCTCGGGTGGCGGCGGCTGGCGGCGGTGTGCTTCGGCCGGTGACGGTTCCGGCTGGAGGTGGCTGGTGGCGGCGGCGCGCCGGCCCCAGGTGGCCTCCCCGCGACGGTGCTGCTCCTTGGCGGCGAACGGAGCGCTGCAGCTTCCGCTGGTGGCCGCACGGCCTAGATCTGGGCCCGATCTGGGTCCGGGCGGGCTGGTCGGCTTGCAAGGCAGCAATCGTTTCTAGAGTTGGGGATGGAGGCGACGGTGACGGGGCCGTGGCGATGGAGCCTTCTTGCTGCAGCTCGGTGGTGGAGCTTAACGGCCCGATTTCGGACCGGCCGGGCCGATTACGATGAAGAAGAGGGTAGCGGCGGCGGCCTACGTGCTGCAGCGTGGCAGCGGACTTTACGGACCCAACCTTGGTCCGGCCGGGCTGCTCGGCCTGGTGTGTCCCTGCTGCGTCCGGTCGGCACCCGCCGCTGGTGGTGGAGGCCGTCCTCCAGGTGGCCGTGCTGCTGCCGCCCTCCGATTCTAGTGTTGGCCTGGTGTGCTCCTGCCGCCGCGTCCGGTCGGCTATCGCGTCAGCGATGGAGGTAGTTCCCTCCCGTGTGGTTCCAGAGCTGTCGATCCCGGAACCTGGTGTTTCCGTTTTCCATTTCTAGGCCTCGCATCGGTTTACAGTGAGACGGCGACGGTGGTGCGAAGACCGTGGTGGCGAATGTAGGTGGGCGGCGTGGATGGGTGGAAGACAACAAATCGCTTGGTGTAGTGGTTTTTTGGGGGTCGGGAGAAATCCTTGTCATCTTATGACATCGATGCGGCGACGCTTGCGGGTATCGTCTTTCCTTCTTCAAGGGCGTCGAGTGTACCCCTTCTCCACTCACACCTGCGTACGGGGGAAACCCTAGGACTTGTCCGGGCAGTAGCATCGTCATCGTCGCAGTCCTTCTTGAAGGTGTTTCTTGGTACGCGACGTTTCGTAGTCTAGTAGTGTGGTGGGACTTTTCGGTGGACGCAGCGGTTGCCGGACATCTTAGTTTGTTGAACTGCCGTTGTCGGCATTTTTTCTTCTTGTTTTCTCTTCTTTTATCGTTTAGGTATGTCTGTGCTGTGGCCCCAGCAGGTGTATCGGTTGGTTGCTATATTTATATAGCGGGGCGAAAGCCTATTTCGAGAGATTTATAGCTTGTCCACACCTAATATAGTTCCAAGTTCAAACGTAATCGGACTCACCACGAACCATCAAGCTTATATGTTTAGTTAACGGTTTGCTAGTTCTCAATCGATTGAGAATTAGCTTAGTTCTCAATTGCATGACGTCATCAGTTGCAAGTGGAGTTGTAACTGATTCGGAACACTTTATTTGCATTGTGATTTGTGCATCATTTGCAACTGGGATTTGATAACGTCATGCGATTGAGAATTAAGTTACTTCTCATTCGTCTGAGTTGCAAGTGGACTTGCAACTGCTTCACACCGTTCGATTTACTTCGTGATTCGTGCTAATCATGAGTTACAACTTAATTTGCAACTGGGATTGATGACATCATGCGAATGAGAATTAAGTTAGTTCTCATTCGATTGAGAATTAGAGAAACCCTTTAGTTAAATTACCACGTCTGTTTTACCAGATCACTAGCTAGATCAGGATACAGCGTCATGGATGTATTTGTCCTGCGCAGATTCTATCCCGCCTAGATTATGGCAGTCGTCCATGGTTTATGGTTGTTGTGTTCCCGGAAACGAATCGTCCGCCGTCACCATTGTACGCAGATAAACTGAAGCGCAAGAAGTCGATCGATCAGCTAAAGAAGAAGCGCCAAGAAGTCGATTACAGCGGTCGAATTAGGCCAAGCTAACCACTGCGAAAGAAGGACAGTGACTGCTCTCTAATTAGCTACCGAATTGATTTCGTACGCCTACAGTACAGACACCTAGCCTTCAACTGTGCCCACTGAGCTCATGAGTTATCGGATGGCTCTGTTAAAGCAGTTATCTGCTGTTGCTCTGTCTGCTAAGGTCTTTGAAGATTAAAATATTAAAATTATAGATTTCCATGTTTGGGAGTATCTTTACTTTTTAATGCGGAACGCTTTCAGGTTCCTTGGATCATTGCTGACGTTGCAGTGTCGTCCTTTGTCAGCACATAAGTGCCCATGGAATGCCAATGCCCAATGCAAATACGAGATTTCATTTTTTTTATCCACCTCATGCAACCAATTGCCAAAGATATTAGCAATATTGGTAAGGGGATGAATGTTGAAAGTAAAATGAATTAGCATCAAGTATGACGTGCAAAATGAGAAGATATAAACAGATGTTCAGTACATCCATCTGAATCACAAAACACACATCGCTTACATCCAGTGCAATGTCTCTTAGCCAGGTGTATTCAGCTAATAAGACCTTCACTCTCGTTTTAAAAAAAAAGACCTTCACGTAAGATTTCCCTTGAGAGTGCATGTACTCATAGTGGCACGTGTAGATAGGTGTACTGCTTCTCACCAAACATAGGACATTATTGACCCCTGCTAATAAACCATTGGACATGAATCATTGCCGTCTAGCTTGAAAGTTTTCTTTACACATGTAGTGGTATTGATGACTCGACGGAGTGTTCTGAATCCAAAATAAATTGAAAAGGCCATCCCATCTTTCATTATCCAAAATAGCTGGCCAATCAAAACCCATATAATATCATGACTGATTAAGGAGCAAAATAATGGTGGCTCAGAGAATGTTTTCTATGTTACACTCAGGTCTAAACAGTAAGGCCTATGTGCATTGTTTCGATGCAGAGACAAGTTTGTTCACCGCTCCGAAAATGAGCAGAATCCTACTTCCTCTGTATCAAAATGTAAGACTTTCTAGCCTTTTGTGTTGTAAGACTTTCTAGCCTTTTGTGTTTGTCCTTTTTTATACGTATGTAAACATGTTTTAGTCTGATAAAATTAAAAAAGGATAGAAAGTTTTATATCTTGATACAGAGGGGAGTCAATCGTTTGTACAGATTGTATGGTTTTTGGACCCGGTTTTCCTTATAAACTGGGTCAACTCATCTATTATATTATTAAAACAACAAACAATGAACGGTGAAGATTTATCTAATCAAAGTTTAGATTTTTCAGCGGTTAAGATGATTTGATAGACCGAACGCACAACCCAATCTGTACCCTACCGTGTCTTTCAGTTTCCTGTTCAGTCTCACCTCACGCGCGTGTAGATAAAGGAAACTGCGGTTTCGTACACGTTTCTGCCTTTCTCCTTCAAATAAATCTGAACAGCTTTTAGTCTCCTATTCAACGACGTAGATGCCAGTAAAAAAACATACTGCTTACAATCAATGGATGCAAAGTCGCTGCGTCCTAGGCTCCTATAGCATCGCCGCTACCCGCCGCCGACGTTTATGAATTTGTGTTGTCATTGCTGCAGATCTGTTCTCAAATTATATTTTTCCCGGCGGCCGGCACTGTCCACCGGTAATTGAGTAGACGGTGGCGCCGGGCATCGCTGTAGCAGCAAGATCGGGGCTAGGACCCGGCGACCCGCACAAAACTACCAAAACCGGCATCTGGTCGACGTAGCCACATCAAGCTTTAGGCGTCATGAAGCAATATCGCCGACGTTTACTCCATGGCCGTGGAGGCGTTGTGTGAATCTGTGATAATCATTGCCGGATGTTCAGCACACCGCTTTTTCAGTAGACGGTGGCGCCAGGTCCGTTGTACCAGCCGAGATCAGGCGCTCTCTGCCTGCCCTTTCTTTTGTCAGAGCGCACAAGGGCTTGACCTCTACTACCAGGAAAGGTATGGTTTTTCCCCTGAGCAGAACCCTCGATTTGGCCACCGAAGCTGGTTTATTACAACCCATTCCTGATACCTTGGCGACACTGCGTGTTTCCCTCTACGCTGACGATGCTGCTATTTTCTTGGTCCCCGCTGCTGATGACATCTCCAACCTAGCCACTACCTTGCAACACTTTGGCGTTGTGACGGGGCTGTCCACAAATGTCGCCAAGAGCTCCATTTCCCCGATTCGATGCTCTGAGCTAAACCTCCAGGAGATTCTCGCCGATTTCCCTGCCTCGGTCACGCATTTTCCCATCAAGTATTTGGGTCTGCCCCTCTCCCTGGGTAGGTTGCGCCGTGCTGATCTTCAACCTTACATCGACAAGATCGCCTCACGCCTTCAGCCTTGGAAAGGAAAGTTCTTAAATAGGGCGGGTTGTTCGGAGTTGGTCAAATCCGTCCTGTCCTCGCTTCCTATTTTCCTGTTGACGGCGATCCGGGCTGATAAGAGAACTCTCAAGGCTTTTGAAAAGCTTTGCCGGGGCATGCTATGGAATAACAGCGAAACTGTGAGCGGGGGGAAATGCAAGGTCAGCTGGGACAAGGTCTGCCGCCCCAAACAGTTTGGTGGTTTGGGGATCCTGAACTTGGAGAAGTTTTCGAGGGCGCTCAGACTACGTTGGCTGTGGTATGAATGGACTGCTGAAGACAAGCCTTGGGTGGGATCCGAAACGCCAAATGATAATATGGACAGATGCCTGTTCAATGCGGCTACTAAGGTCACAGTGGGGGATGGCCTCAAAGCTTCTTTCTGGGGCTCGTCTTGGTTGGATGGCCTCTCGCCAAAGTCCATTGCTCCAGATCTCTTTACGGCTTCTCGACGTAAGAATAGGCGCGTGCATGATGCCCTTCTGAATTTCAACTGGATCTCTGACCTTTCCGTGGACAACTTTACGACTGAGCATATCTCCCAGTATTTCCACCTCTGGGACCTGATTCAGGTGGTGACGCTCACGCCGGGAACTGCTGATACTATCATATGGACTTTGACTAGCAATGGGATCTACTCGGCAAAGTCTGCCTATTTGGCTCAGTTCATCGGCGCTAATCCCTGCTCTTTTGTGAACATCGTTTGGAAGACTTGGGCTCCTCCAAAGTGCTCTTTCTTCGCTTGGCTAGCGGTGCAGAACAGGCTTTGGACATCAGATCGCCTCGCTATTAGGGGGTGGCCTCACCAACCCACTTGCCAGCTCTGTAGGTGTCACCCGGAGACGGCTAGGCACCTCCTGTTTGAGTGTCGTTACTCCAGGCGGATTTGGTGTGACGCCGCGGTTTGGCTTAAGTGTCCAAGCCTCGTGCATGACTTGGGTGCTACTAGGGCTACAGTGCGTGATTATTGGCAAGCCCTCTCTGAAACGTCTTCGGTTTCTCGCAAGGGTCTCAAGACGGCGATCATTCTCATCACTTGGGAGATATGGAAGGAGCGCAATGCGCGCATTTTCAACAACAAGTTTACCATGCCAACAGTGCTTTGGCAACGAATCAAGGATGAGGGGAGGAACTGGATCCTTGCAGGCGCGAGGAAGCTGGCGGAGATAACAGCCGTTTGAGGCGATGACGATTTTCCTTTCCAAGAGAGTGGATGGTGTCGGTTGAGTTTCGAGTTTGTTTACCGCTTTCTAGTATTTGTTTTTACTTTGGCCTAGGCCTTGTTGTGTGTGCTCCTTCTATATCAATATAAAAGGCAAAGCTTTTGCCTTCGTTTCAAAAAACATATTCATACTGAATCTAGCGCCCAGCTAGGTTGGAAACCAAAGGTTGTGTCAAATTGGGAGGTATTTGAGTTTATAGTATGTTTTCTCGATTTCCTGTGAATTTGTTTGTGTAGCCACGAAGGCCATCACTGAAATCTTGCTCACTGTGACATAGTTCAGTGTATCTAACACATGGAATTAATTATCTGCAGATAGGCTACCGCATTTTTAAAATCATGCTAGCTGGGGACCTGTTTATTACACCTTTTGGAATATCTGATGCTTTTAAAAATTTATGTAACTATATAAAATGCAAATTGCTTGATGTTGCTGCTGGCAGTATAGAGTGCATATTGCGTGATGTCGCTGCTCGACAGTGCTAATCTGTTTCCTGACAGATTAGGACTCAATCTTATTTTCTATTTTGCTCAGCTTGCCTGCTGTGTATATCCTTCATCTATTCGTTGCTACTATTTATTGCAGAACTAATATAACGACACAAAGAGATTTCCTGATGTAGCAGAACTTAAAAGGGTATGTCTCTTTCTTTCTTTCTTTTTTCCTTTCGAAATTATTTTGATGTTTTCTGCTAGAGATGAACGTTTCTACTGGAAAATAAATAGTGTACCTATTAGGATAGCTAACGGTGAAGTATTTCAAGCACGTGTGAATTCTTTGAAGTATCTAACTTGGCTAAGTTGTTGATCCTACCTTTTGATTTTACAGTCAACCGTCTATAATTTTCAGAAGCACTGAATATTGCAGGTTAAGGTCAGGAAGATTATAAATGTATATTTTACAATGTTCATGTCTTCCCTTTCTTCAATTATATGCATGAGTCAAGGGATAAGTGAGTTGCTTCAGTTACATCAGCTGTAAGGCACCCTAAATAATTAGATTTCTTCACCGCTGTATTATTTAACTCGAACCTGATGAGCTTATGGCAATTTCATTTTCAGACCAAACCAGTTTTGTGTGATGTGCTTCTGGAATAGCTAAGAGTCTGGCGTGATCTCTACTTGGGAACAAAATGGGGAAGGGCCTACAGGTCAAAGAATCATCTGTTGTTCTTCTAGAATCAGGTAATTCTCAAAATCAGTTGACCAGTGCGTGATAACATACAATCTTCTGAAATATCGCTGTTCAACTTCTTTCCATGCATGGTGAATGTCATTGAAACGATACTAGAGAAATCCAGTAACTGCAGATGTAGTGATAGAGTCTGAATAATTCTTGCATACATTTGGGAAATGTGTAGGCATGTGTGAAAAAACAGTGGTGCTTAATCCTTTATATTTATGATGTTATGTTAATCTGATTGAGACCGTGTAGGATGAGTACAAGGGCATGTACAATGTTAGAAAAGGTGGGACTTCTCTTAGCCCATCACGTCATTTAGAGAGGGCAATAAATATGAGACACAATTAAATTTCCTAACAGTTATATCGTGCTTGAGAGAAAAAAAAACCTTACTTTCGATGGGTGATGGAAACTACTACCAATACTATTGGCAGGAGAACATATAATTGTTGTTACTTTTACTTGCTATCTATGCTCAAAACAAAAACTAAAGCTTACATTCTCAGGTCATCTAAAACAATAGAGCCTTCTCTTGATATTTTTCAATTTTGCAGGCGTCGAATTCTTCATGATAATGGTTGTTGAATACAGGAAAAAGAAATTCGGTAATTCAGCTTGATATCTGGTGGTTTTGTTTTAATGTTTCCTCAAACACTAGATACATCAGAAAAGAGCCCGAGTCAGAATCAGGCACGGCCCCAAACATGTAATATATTGGCGGCGGGAGGTTTCGGATGCCATGAGCGCTAATGAACACCCACAATCGTCGTGCTAGACCAACAGGACTGTCGACCGCGATGAACCCCAGCAGCCTGCCCTATCAAGGAATTCCAGTTCATATATTCCAGGAATTAGTCCAGCTAAAGTTCGTGCTGGTGGTAAAACTGGAGCCTGACGAGGCAACGACTCCAAGTACGAGCTCAGCCATTGCCTGATCCACACGCTCTCAAGTTTCATCTCCACATACCGACACGATGGATTTGATATTTACTTCTTTGGAGTTGAGATCTGCATGAAGTCGAGATCAGTATGGAATTATGGACGAAGTCGATACAGAGGAACCAGGAACGACGTTGGTCCAGTGGCTGGTGTAAGCTGATGTCAATCTTAACAGGTTGTAGCTGCCGTCGTTCATCCATGTGTGTTCACGCCCCTGCACAATGAGCCACGAAATATTTTCCGTGTCCTAAAGTCAATTAGCTTTGGTCTTGACTGATGGTGTATGCGTAAATACTCTCAACAGCAACCTGACGCTTTAGAAGGCTGGGGTTTCGTCGACTGACCTGTGCCGCCGCCTCTCCATTGTTGTACAGGTAAAGCAAAATTATAAGAGGGATCGCAGGTGAGTAGAACAGGCCTACCAAGAGTGTTTGTATGTTATTCCCTTATCCCTGACAGTTACCGAAGCCTTCAAAAGTAATCAATATTTTATCACTGAGTGCACTGTCGGTGCTTCAAGAAGCTGGTAACTAGCAGCCGAGGCTGAAGACTTAGATGGTTGAATGAAGCCTCGGTGAAAGGATCATGGATATTTCAATTGCTTTTCATCTTCATTGCAGGTGCTACAGTCTATCAGGTATCAGAATCCGCTAGAATAAGTACAAGTCTACATTAGATCCGAAGATTCTTTTATACATGGATGAATATGTGTTAGATCCTAAGCAAAATTGTAGATAGCGAGGCAAATACTGATTATTTATTTCACCCGTTTTCTACATCATTATGTTCCTGGGGCTCAAAATTTAATGCTTGACATTTCTACATGTGCAAAATATTTATCACCTGAAACGTGAAAGTATAGGTGAATATCGTAATTCCTATATGTATTTTGCTTCTCTTTCATTGTTCAAAAATGGTATCAATTAGAAAAAATATCATTACATATGAAGATTCAAAATATGTATGTGAGATGAATCTACTGGAAGTTTTTTTAATTCAGGTGATTGATTAGCAAGTAGCATAATAGGTAGTGGATGTTGCTATTGTATCCTATAGACAATACATTTTTATAATGTTCCTGTTGATGGGAAAATCATTCCAAGTGCGCCAAGCAGCTTGAGGAAAAATAGGTGAAAGGTCCAATACAACATAATCGAACTTTCCAGTCTAAACAATTCACTTATCAAGTTTTGCATTTGTAACACACAAACATGCGAAATTTTTTTCATCTAGCCGCGCAATTGCGCGGGCCACCCAGCTAGTTCTATCTATTCGGGCGGTGGATACGACCACCTTATGCCTCAAATATGGAGGGGAGTATTTCTTAGACTCGTGTCTACTCTTTTACTACGTCTATATATGGCGCCATAGGCTACGCAATCTCATCACTCGATTTTACACTGCCGCGAGCGTATACACTATACAGTACAAATGCCACCAATCACTACATGCTTCTATATAACGGACGGGATCCCGCAGAAACCACCACACCGACATAGCCAACAGCGACAGTAGCACTAGCACACTAGCTGATCACTGCAGCTAGCTCGATCGTGAAGTAAAGTTGGCAATGGCGAAGGTGGAGGTGCTGTCGTCGGAGCTGGTTGTCCCGGCCGACGAGACGCCGCGGGGCAGCATCTGGCTCTCCAACCTCGACCTCGCCGGGCGGAGAGGCTACACGCCACGGTCTACTTTTTCCACCCCAACGGCGACCCGGGATTCTTCTCGACAGACCACATGAAGGACAGCCTCGCAAGGGCACTCGTCGCGTTCTACCCGCTCGCCGGACGACTCGGGCTCGACGGCGCCGGCCGCGTCCAGGTGGACTGCACCGGCGAGGGCGTGGTATTCGTCACCGCGCGCTCCGAGCATTACGCGCTCGAGGACCTGATGAACGAGTTCGTGCCGTGCGGCGAGATGCGCGACCTGCTCGTGCCGCCCACGCCTGAGCCCAACCCGCCGTGCGGACTGCTCTTCGTGCAGGTCACGCGCCTCCGGTGCGGCGGCGTCGTGCTCGGCCAGGCCATGCACCACTCCGCCGTCGACGCGCGCGGCGCCGCGCTATTCTTCGAGACCTGGGCTAGCATCTTCCGGGGCGGCGGGAGCGGGACGCCGCCCGTGCCGCCGTGCTTCGACCACACGTTGCTCGCCGCACGCCCTGCTGCCGCGCGCGCAGTTGTGTACGACCACCCGGAGTACAAACCGGAGCCGGAGCCGGTGGACCCAGTGTCGGCGTTCACGTACGCGAGCGCCATCATCACGATGACGAAGGCCCAGGTGGGCGCGCTCAAGGCGCGGTGCGCCGGCTGTTCCACGTTCCGCGCCGTGGTGGCGCTGGCGTGGCAGTGCGTGTGCCATGGTCGACATGCGCGCGCGGCTCTACTCCATGGTCGACATGCGCGCGCGGCTTGACCCGCCGCTCCCGCCGGGGTACTTCGGCAACGCGGTGATCCGCACGTCGGTGTCGGCCACAGTCGGGGAGGTGGTGTACAGCCCGGTGGCCCATGCCGCTCGGCTGGTGCGCGCGACGACGGGCCAGGGCAACGAGCACGCGAGGTCGCTGGTGGACTACCTGGAAGGGTGGACATGATGAAGCAGCTGCCACGGAGCGGCATCTCGCGCGCGCACCTCCGCGCCATCAGCTGGATGGGGATGTCGCTCTCCGACGCCGACTTCGGGTGGGGCGCGCCCGCGTTCATGGGGCCCGCGCTCATGTACTACAGCGGCTTCGTGTACGTGATGAACGCGCCGGGGAAGGACGGCGCCCTCGCGCTCGTGCTCTCGCTGGAGCCGGAGAGCATGCCGGCGTTCAGGAAGGTGTTCGCCGACGAGCTGGCCCGCCTCGTGCTGTAATCGTACGTCCCGTTCATATACTCTACATGCATGCATGCATGGGTTATACACTGCATGCACGCTACGTTCGCGTCTTGCTTAATATGTATTGGCTGGTTAATTAGTTACCGCCGTGAATATTGTCCAGCGCTGCAGCACCAGCTTGGTAAGCAATGGAAAATATTGGAAAATGAATACTAGAAGAATATCCGGCGTGTTGCAACCATATCCTTTTAGAAATATGCAAATTTTATTTGTCATAGTTGAGATACAAAATTTGATAGAAATGAAATGAGTGTGTACTATTAAATAATTTATGTGCACAATTGGATTGTTGAAAGAATGATGATGTAGAGATTAATAATTATTAGTGGAGATGACATACACAAGTGATTAGCTAAGAGAATGGATGATTTAGATAATTTGCATGTTGAGATAGACAATGTCAATAGGGTTTTGCTTTATAACAGATGTAGGTATATGTGTAAATGAGTAAACATCGATGAAAGCAGAGTATCTCGTGTTGATTGTTGCCTCTGAGCTGCCTCTTTAGACGTCGCTTCAACTTTGAGACCCGGGAAATGTTTTGTACCCAACTTTACATGCATTATATACATGTAAAATTCCGACACCATTGTTGCCCTTTCTGGTGCCGTAAGATCTGGACGTTGTCCTGCGATATTTGGTCGGCCAACTCACGTCTACCTCCATCATGGTACCCACTGGGTCATCGTGTGCTTGAGCTGGCCCTGTGGTCAGCACTCATGTACCGGCGACTGTAGGATGAAAATACAGATAGGTTGATGATCTTGCTTGTTTATTCTGCAATGAACATGAGAGTTTGAGAGACTATACTCACCTGTTATTTGATTCTGTAGTTGCTATACATATTTGGAAAACTATTGCACTTTAATAGAAACATTGGCTGCGAAGTGGAATCTATTCTAGATGGTGGATCAGTGAAAATAATACGAGTAATTCAGTCGTCCGTGTACTTTTGTCATTTACAACTCTTTGGTGCACATGGTCCTTGCGCAAAGATATGTGTTTTAGAGGCTAAAATGGCCGTAAATGGAACTAATCAGAACCTGAAAGATACTTTGCATGGAAAAACATTAAGCTCTACTAGACGAGAACCTGCTCCATGCGAACCACTGGCGTGGAAAGCTACTGAGAATTACTTGGTTATGAACTTGTTGATGCAGAGGTTGGGGATTCTACCTCCATTTGGAGAAAAGAAATGAAATTGTTGATGCTAGGTGCTGTCACTAGTAATCCAACCAGTCACTCATCAACAAACCCCTTTGATCTCTGGCATCGACGGATTGCTCGCCAGAAGCTCAATCTGGAGTAAGCGTATATAAGTTTGTCATGTAATAGAGCTCATTTGTGGACATGTCTTGTCTTTCCCTTATCTGTACTGGGCTGATGAAGTTGTGCTCAAAACCCTGTCACACTTTTTTTTTTGCGAAACACAGTACAACACAGACGCCCATATACACGCGTGTACACTCACCCTTATGAACACACACGCACACCCTACCCCTATGAGCAACTCCGAAATACTGAGCCAGCGGGTCAGTCTTGAGATTGACGAAGTCACCACGGGCGTCTCGCTGTCGACGGGAACGTCGCCTCCCACTGAAGAATATTCCGCCTAAATGAGAAACAACAGCGTCAAACCTGGGATTTGAACTCTGGTGGGCTGGAGGTACAACCACCCTCCTAACCATCTTGCCACAGGCAAGTTCTCAAAAAACCCTGTCACACTTTGGTTACATTGATTAAATGAAACTAGCAGGCGTGTCCTCTATTTTCTCCAAAATATAAAAATTAGCTATGATACTAGGGTGACTAGATCGAGCTAAAGGCTAAAACCCCATGAAGGGGCAGGTAAGGTAGGCAGAGATAAGGTGGGTCGATCAGGATCATTTGGAAGAAAAAAAAAAGGCAAGTTCCTACTTCCTAGTAGTCTGGTTGGACAAGCATCAAGAAATTAACCCAGGCGTGGATCGGAGGCGACACATCTCCGTGTGTTCAAAATTAACTAACGGCGTACCAACCCCCGTTCTTTTGTTTGCTATAGTTGAGTCAAATTAATCAATTGACTATATACTAGAAGGTCTGGGCGCGCTTTGCCGCGCCCGTGGGTACAGGTTGCGTTGGTACCAGCCGGCCCAAATTTGTTGATGTAACCGTATTACTAAGGGTCACATAAATACTGAGACGTCACGTTGCCAGCGATGGTTTACCTTGTAACCGATCGAAGAATGCATAAACACTCTCAACATAGAACAAAAGGACGGGGCCTTCCGGTGAAATGGCAATCCGCAACATAGTGTACTAAATCCTGCACAAAACTGGGCAGCGGCACCAACTGCAAAAAACAATGGTTATCTAGGGAAGCATAAAAAATAGTCTCAGACAGGTTAACAACATGAATGATCTTATTACACCAAGGGGATGTCCTAGTTGCTCGAATGCACACGTCGTCCGCGGCAACCCATCCAAACATACAGACGCACAACCATAAGGCGAAAGTAACATATGTCATCGACAGAGAGGAAGCCATTACAACAGAGAACTAAGAAGACCTACTAAACACATAATGCACTCGAGACACTTGACTCGAAGCACACAAACGCCTTGTGAGCAACCGGTCTTCTTCCAGTCAAGGATGTTCACTTCTGCAGACTGCAGGCCACTGTAAACAAAATCACTACAGCTTAGCTAACCTGGCTGGCTCTGCTGGGACCCAAAATAATCACACAATAGAAAAGATGATGTAGTCTAAGGGAAAATATTACCTGTGCTCTCAAGAACCATGTCCTTCACCGAATAACTTCTTTGCAGCTGCAGGCTTTGATGCGCTGGAGCCTGACCTGCAAAGCAACAAACAATATAACCAAAAGGACATACACATCTCTAAAGTTTTATTCAAAAGAAAAGACATTGGTGATGTTGGGACGCCCACTGACCTATTTTTTCGGACAGTCCGCCGGCTTACCATTTGTGTCGGAATCGCCCCTGTCGATTTCTTCTCCAGCAGGCTCCTACACGGTTAGCATTTCTTTACCATAGAGTAAATAACATGAGAAGATACTATTATCCCAGTAGGCAGAAAATGTTGTTTGCTTCTTAACTGACTTATACAGTCACTCCCTAGAATGATAACTGAGCCTACAGTGATACACTACTCTCAGACCACACCCAGGTAAGAAGTTATTAAAGACTTTGTAAGTGCCTGACCATGGCCGACAGATTTCATTCGTCTTAGCTCCTAGCAGTATCATGCTTTCTATACTCGAAAGTATAATGAGAGTTCCAAAGAACATTTGCGACTCAGTCAACACAGCCTACAACAATTCAGCAGTTCAGTGCGATCACTAAACAAATAAATAATTGGATTGTCAACTTCATGCCTGGCTATAATGGGTATTTCATGGCAAAGCAAAATGAAGTTCCGTCAGTGAAGACATGTATATATCTTATGGTGTTTCTACCTTTTGTACAGTCATTGCAGCCTCATCTTTATTAGCTGTTGGAGAATAAAGACAAAAGGAAGATGTTTGCTTACAAGTACGGAGCCGGGTGGCGTAGATTCACCTGTTGGCTCAATGCTAGGTCCCTGCTTGACGGGGGTGCTAAGAAGTTCCTCCCTGGTGGCGATGCATCTGAACACCTTATTCTGAATAATCATCT
Source organism: Poa pratensis (assembly GCA_947311845.1). Classification (NCBI taxonomy): domain Eukaryota; kingdom Viridiplantae; phylum Streptophyta; class Magnoliopsida; order Poales; family Poaceae; genus Poa; species Poa pratensis. Next base: position 39,831,530 of record CAMZMU010000085.1, read on the forward strand.
CACACATTTCAGCTCAGCTGGTAACAATAGAAGGATGTGGTTGACAAGGCAAAGAAAAGAAAGTCACCAGAGTTCATGCGTGATAAGTCCTGGGAGTTACGACACAAGAGACATTCTCTATCTAGCACATAGCACAGAAGATTCATGAACCCCGAAAGACAAAAACAAGAGTAATCAACATTGACCAAACGACAGAGCAGGACGGGTACCAGCACACTTACAACCACGACAACCACCATGATCCGGCTACGCAATATCGGAAGGAAATCCGAACATAAGAAGAAAGGGTACCACGACCATTAGCGTGACGACGGCCAACCACATCCGACCAAGAAGAAGAAGCCTCCAAGGTGGCTTCAGCTAACACATGTCAAGAAGACTTGCAGAAACAGACAGCAGGAATAGGCAAAACGAAAATCCAAACAAAATATCAAAACAACAATAATAGCATTACACTTAGAGCCAGGCCAAACATGGTTCACCTGTGAGTCCTGCTTCTAAAGAAAGAGCACCATTGCAAATGAGGTCGAAAAGAAGCAAGAACCAAAACTGAAGCCTAATTTACCAAGGAGTGCAAATATACGGCGCCTCCAACAAATGCAACAATAGTAGAAAAGAATCCCAAAAACACAGGTAACAACGCTTTGCGGTGCCCCATTTGGAGTAGGAATTTTGAAAATAATGCTAATTCTTCAAAGGCTTTATAAATCTCCACCCATGATAATTATCTCAAAACCATACATTGATATTACAACTTCTCTCCAAAACACATTTATACGTAGACAAACAATGAACTCGCCTGCTAAACACAAACTGAAGAATGATCCTCCGAAAAATCAAGCTACCAGGAAAGCAAGGATTTAACCTCACGCACACACCATTAGAGTAAGACCTAGTCCAAAGCGAGTTCAAGACAGCCAACACCTAAAATAAGAGGTAAACGCAGGTCGTCAGGGACACCCAAATCTCCGTCTACACCCAAAGCACCAGACGCTCCTCTCACCTTAATGTTAGTGCCCTCAAAACACAGATATGTACATGAGCCCAAAATCACATAGAAAATAAAGCCACAACCAGCCACATTGGAGTATGTCCGCAAAATAAACCAAACACGTGCTAACAGCAGCCTTATCCCTACACCACACACGTCAAGTGTACCAATGCCATGAAGCAAAATAAGTGCACCAGTAGCAACATGATATAACAAATAGATTAGAAAATCTAACAGTATGTAATTTAAATTCTCGGATAAATATTTAAAGCAAAAGCACAGAAATATCATATCTATCTTGTACAACAGGATGTATGTCTTTAATTTAGGATAAACACTTGAATCTATCGTGTAAAACTAACACATTTCTCTTGCTAAACTTTGTATCACAACATCAAATGTCAATATGGCAACTCAAAGCATAAATCAACCACATCACCAGCGAGTGCTCTCCCTAGCCACCGAACCCAACGCCCAACAAACAAGAACCACCACCATCATCACGCTCAATCCACACACAAATAAGGAACAACTAGTTAAGTTTTGCGCGGCGTCACGCCGCGGCCTCGCTGAGATTAATTTGTGGTAATTTGTGTTTTTTTTAAAATCGTGGTATATATATTGTAAGGAAAGTCAGTAGTTATAACGTGTATAATGTAGTTAGCGCAAATTCAATTTGAAATCATCCTCAAATATGCATGTAATAAAGCGTTATTTAAATTTAAGTTCATATTTAAAGAGATTTAAGTTTACTTTAAGCATTTAGTAAATTGAATCGCATAATTGGAGCGAGTTTAGGTATTTTATTTGTAAATGTTAACCTAGTCGGTTTGGTATGATATGCTTGTGTTTTATCTTACATATTAAATTTAACTCAATATTCGGAGGGAATTTTAATTGAACCCAATATTCGGAGGGAGTACATTGCGTGAGCATTTTTTGAATTTAATTTTAAACTCATAATATGAGGAAAATGAATTTGCAGGAAATATTTTGTATAAGTATTTATTAAAGTAAGTCCATAATTAGCTGAAATGAGTTTGTATTTCCTACAAATATCCAACTAATCAAGCATTTTTAAATCTAAATAGAAATTAGAGAAAACTTAGCCATATTATCTCTAATATGTTAGCTAAATTGAAATGATAAAATTTGTTTCCTATTCTGACGTAAGTAGTTCATTTAAATTCATAATTAGAGGAAATACATTATGATTATATCGAAATATTCACCAGATTGAGCATTTATTAAATTTAACTACATATTTGGAGAGAGATTAATTATATTATATCTAAATGTGAAATATCTTGAAATGTTTGTATTTTGCTTTAATCATTTATTAAATTAAGTCCATAATTAGAGGAAGTGAATTTGTATTTGCTTTAAATATCCATCTAATAAAGGTTTTTTAAAATTTAAGCATACAATTAGAGAGATTTTAGTTATATTACATCTAATATGTTAGCTAGATTTAAATGGTAAAATATGTTTTCCTTTGTGACATAAATATTCTATTTAATTTCATTTTAAGAGTAAAAATATTATGGTTATATAGAATTATTAACCAATTTGAGTATTTATTTAGTTAAATTGCATATTTAGAGAGAGTTTTGTTATGTTATCTTTAAATGCAAACTGGTTTTTAAATGGTATGATATGTTTTTATGTTGTCTTAAATAGTTAATTAAGGTACTTAAGTAGAGGAAATAAAGTATATAATATTTTTTTAATTCGAAATCAGCTTCATTTAATCAGAAGAAGTGCATTTTGGTTTTTTTGTAAATGTTTACCGATTTTGAAATGCCCAAAAATATTTGCATTATGGTACAATTAATTAGAATTTATTTTTCTGGTTCTTGCGATATATTTTGCATAATTTTCTAGTAGGTAGATTCTAAACCATTAATTTTATAGTATTATTCATTTTCTATAAATTATTTAAGTGAGTTGGGTCCAATTTAAAAAATGTCAAAAAATGTTTGTATTATGATATAAGTAATTAGAATTTGTTTTTCTGTTTATGCTGATATATTTTTTACATTTTTCTGGTAGATAGTTCTTAAACTATTGATTTTCTAATTTTTTTTTCATTTTCTGCAAATTCTCTAAGTGAACTGGACCCACTTGTCAGGGTTTTAGTATTCACGCCGCGGCCTTTAAGAGAAATTTTATGTATGAAATGTTTTGTTATAATGACATAATAATTGTCGAAGGAAATTCGAATTTGACGAAATTCGTGGAATGGCTGTGCGAATTTGGATCTAAAAATTGCGGAGTTAGAGTCGACCAAACTCGAAAGCGATGACGGGGATGGAACCTACTTGTTGACGCGCATATATTTCATGTATGTAATTTTTGGTAAACGCGGGGTTTTTTGCGAAACATTTGACAAAATTCGTCAACGTTTGTGCGAATTTGGATCCAAAATCGAGGAGTTAGAGCCGACAAAACTCGAAAACGTTCACGGGGATGGAACCCACTCGTCGACGCGCATATATTTAAAAACAAATTGACAAAATTCGTCAATGTTTGTGCGAATTTGGATCCAAAATCGAGGAGTTAGATCCGACAAAACTCGAAACCGATCACGGGGTGGAACCCACCCGTCGACGCGCATATTTTTCCAAAAAATTGACAGAATTCGTGAAATGTTTGTGCGAATTTGGATCCAAAATCGAGGAGTTAGAGCCGACGAAACTCGAAACCGTTAATTTTTGGAAAAACATGAGGACTTTTCTGCAAAAAATTTGAATTTTTTTTGTCAAATGTTTGTGTGAATCTGGATCCAAAATTGAGGAGTTAGAGTCGACGAATCTCGAAACCGTTCATGAGAATGAATCCACTTGTCGACGCGAATATATTTCATGTATATAAGTTTTGGGGAAACAAAAAAAAAGCTGAGGAGAAAAAGCGGGGAAATTGGATCCAAAATCGAGGCGACAAAACTCGAAACCGTTAATTTTTTGGAAAACGTGAGGACTTTTCTGAAAAAAAATTGGAAAAAATTTGTCAAATGTTTGTGTGAATCTGGATCCAAATTGAGGAGTCAGAGTCGACGAATCTCGAAACCGTTCACGGGGATGGAACCCACTTGTCGATGCGAATATATTTCATGTATGTAAGTTCTGGGGAAACAAAAAAAATTCGAGGAGAAAAAACGGGGGGGAAAATGTTGGCAAAAAAAAAAAAAAATCGCTACATTACCCGGGCACTGTAGAACACTGTAGATGAACAGTGCCATCTACAGTGCCCGGGGCGCTCCCAGGCCGCGGAAGTGCACAGCTTTTATATATACTATATATAGTGCTGAAAGAGAGGGGGAAACGTTCGTCCTTGCCCATAGTAATTATCAAAAAAAAAAAAAAATGCAAGGAGAGAAGGCAGAGGAGACCATACATCCGGCCGGTGCGACCTGTAGTCGGGGTGGACGCCAATAACAACAGATCGGGGAGGAGGCAACCAGCAGCACCTCCAAAATGATCCCGACCTGCAGATCTGGCGCTCGTCTAAAGATCAGGTCCAGGGCGGTTCACAGCTTTAACGGGGGCGGGGACGTGCCGTGGCGCCCGCCAGCTCCATGGCGTCGATGCGGATCTCCCTGACGACCAGGAGTTCAGGCATCACATACGGGGTACTTGAGGCTAGAGGGGAGTAGGAAGAGGAGGAGAGGCCAACGGTGGGGGAGACGACGAGCGGCGACGGAGAGGCCATATTTTTTGGGAGAGAATGGCAAGGAGGAGAGAGGGTGCGACCATCTGAAAGAAAGAAGGAAACCGACCAAACACTGCGGTTCGTACCACGCGTTACCTTGTTACTGGTGCAGACGGGAGAAGCTGAGGTAAACGAGCCACGAGTCGGGGCAGGTGTCCAGCATGCTATGGCCTCAAAGCCCCGAACCGACCTCTGCAGTAAAGCCACCAAAACACCATCTACACCACCCTGACACATGGGACCCAATGTGGATGATGAGGTGGACGCACCAGAAATCAGAAAAGCTAGGGAGCTTACATCTTGTAAGGGATGTGTCTCATGCATGAATCTTTGACTCTTTGAGTGAGTGCATGATTAGCTGCACTAGATAGCCTTCTTCTTCACTCGGAAGGAAGGAAGACGATCAACAAAAGGTCCTTTCGCTGAACTGAATCCCGGCCGTGTGCTGACTGCTGAGATTAGAGAAAGGAGGAGAAAACGAGATCAGCGTTCCCACCTTACGCTGTATTTTAACCCTCTTCTGAGCCAGACGTACGTTTTACCTGTTTTGGCTTAAGCCCTCTCCAATGTGCTGCAATTTTTTCTTGAAATTTTGAAATTTGAGTTTGGAAAAATCAAATATTTTTCGTTGGATACATACACATGTTTTCTACACATATGCAATTTTTTGATGCAAAAAAAAAAGAATGTTCCCAGAAATCAAAACAAAATTGTGGACACAAAGAATAATAATGGGTGTTTCCCAGAAATTTCTTTTTTGTGTAGCTTAAAATAGAATACACACTTTGTTTTTTAGGAAAGTTCTGCCGTCCGTACATAATGTGTACATGTAGTTCTACACCAAATATTAATTTTTTTCGCTACAAATATTGTTTCCAATGTTTTTTAGATCGAGCACCGGTGAGGTCAGGAGTCACTGGCATGTTCCGAAAAAGCTATCCTTACTATAAAGCTATGCGATATGGTTACCTATTCAGTTGGTAGTTGGTTGTCTTTCCTTTCCTATATATTGGCTTAAAGCTTTAAAGATGGACTATAGCAATGTATGGTTCAACGATAGTTTTATCAAGGATTGAAAACCAAATCTACTTGTTTTAAAAAGTTAATTTGTTCTGACCATTTTGGTCTGTGTACCAAATATTAACTATTTTTGGTACCTAGAAATAAAATTTCTAAAAAAATGAGCACTGGGAGATACTAGTATGCTTGGAAAAGGCTGTCCTTACTATAAAGCTATGTGATTTTGTGTCCTATTCGGTTTATTTTGGTACATGTATACCAAATATATTATATTTGTTTTGGTACTTGTATAACAAATATTGAATATTTTTTATACCGAGAATATGGTTTGATTTTTTCAATTATAAAATCGAGCACCGCGAGCCACCAGTGTGTTCGGAAAAAGCTGCCCTTACTATAAGCTATGCGATATGGTTACCTATTCGGTTGGTAGATGACGGTCTTTCCTTTCATATATGGGCTTAAAGACGGAATATAGCAAAGTACAGTTGAATAATAGTTTTATCAAGGACTGAAAAAACAAAATCTACTTGAATTTTTTGAAAAACTTTATTCTGTTTATTTAGGTTTAGGTTCTGTCGCTAGCTACACATGGAACCAGCCAATTGGTCACCTGTCATGGACTCATGGGCCTAGGCCGAATGGAGTTGTTAATTAAGGGTGGCAGCAATGTGCTGACGAACACCTGTAGTGATTAAGCTTTCCTGACCACGGAGCAGCAAGCGTGTGAGAAAGGAGTAAAGGAGTGGATGGCCGGCCAGTTGGTGGGTGCGCGCCATTAGACATAGACACCACGATCGCAGATTCGTAGTCAACCGTCAAACTTAATTCACTAGCTTGGGGCTTGCACTAACCACTGCTGTCATCATGATCGCAGTCAACTGTCAAACTTAATTCACTAGCTTGGGGCTCGCACTAACCATTGCTGTCGTCGATCAATCTTTACATATCTTCAACGACATTGCTCCTCCTGCCATACATATGACACTCCTGTAGCAACTTTCGGACTAAAGCGAAATTTTGAGTGGTTAGGTATGAAGTATGATTGGCGGTGGTCACACAAAGACCTGGGATTTTTTTTCTGAACTTGGCGGAGACTTTCAAAGTTTCACCTGCTGATGTTTTCTAAGTGTGTGCACTGTGCAACATAGATCATCATCGCCGTCATGAGTAGTTGGTTTTCTTAATCTCCGGTGCATGTGCACCCTCCTATTTGTGCCATCCAGGGTAGTGTCAAGATCCGAGCTAGCTCTAGTAATTTTTCTCTTTTGTTTCATCACAACCTAAAGTATGCATGAACCTGAAACTTTACATGTCAACGAAATTTAGGAAGCAAAATAAAAGAATGGCTTAAGCATCCTCACATTATTGGTGTAGAAAGGAACTTGTGGTCATTTCCCCTTACTTTCATGAAAAGAGACAGGACCGACATGAAAAAATTGCAATGGCGAAGAAAATTAAATTATATAGAATATGTTGTATGAAAGGAACACCAGTATTTTCGGAAAAGGTATGATCTTGTATGTACGTATCCTCTCCGGCGATAGCATGCGACAACGCTCTTGAAGCTTTCGATCATGCCATAAACGATACTCCCTCCGTTTCACAATAATATACATTCTAAACTTAAATTTTGTTGCATATTAATCTACATTCTAGTTTCTAGACATTAATTATATTCGATAAGAAAACCAACACATACAACGAAAGAGTCTTGTTGTCCCTGTTGGAAGTCAATAATCTTAATCTGTAATGTGTTTTATATTTTTGTAGAATGTTGATTAATTATATTGAAACATAGGGAGTATATGGAAAAGAAATTCTGCTTGGTGTATGGTTAATCAGGTGGAAGAACCTAAAATAGGTGGAGTGAATTTTACCAAATTGCAAAAAATATATGCGACATAGAATATATTTTTAGTCATTCCATACAAGACTAAAATTATATTCAATAATTTATTTTCAATAAATATCGATTTTCAAAATAACTTTTGAAGTTGAGGACTAAAATATTTCCATTTCCAAAATGTTACGAGTTCTCGAGAGATATCCAATTTAATATCACTTGTTTGTTCTTCTTATACTTAACATTTTTTATTTTCAAACATTACCTAAATTTATGCTGACCAATTATTTGTAACTTTGTAAAGAGATTGAGGCTACATTGTTTTTTTAGTATTTGCTACATTTTTTACTCGACAATGGGAAATAAACTCCCATGGCCTCGAGCCCATATACAAGCACACAAGTGGCGGAACACACTAAAAAAAAAAATATGAGAAAATCCGGGCCATGGTTTTTCAAAATAATTATGACCAGCCATGGCTCGTCCTCTTTACTGATTTTTCATTAGGATTTGATATCAACTGGGTACAAGATCATGATCTTCACTTTATTTTCCACTTATATGAATTATATCTTGTTTGTAGCAAATCAAATGGCTCACATAATTTATTAAGAATTCGTTATTTCTCGCCTTAGTAAACAACAAACCCATACAAGAATACATAATATAGACACCAATAAACACGTCGCGCGCACCACCAAATCAGCTATCAGCTACGTAAAATCCATGCATCGACGTCGACGTGCGTCCTGCTTTTTTTAGATAAAGAGAATATATTAATACCAAGCAGATATCAATTACACCCAGCCTCTGCAACAACATAATGTCTATAAAGACATCAAGGATGCACACAGCCAAAAAAAGAAGAAAGAAAAGAAGAAAAAACCCCGCCGAACTGATCAGCGCAGCAGCAGGAACTACCACCACAAATGGCCACACCCGGACTACAAAATGGTTCTCCAAGAACGACGCCTCCAGAAAGGAAACAATGCTGAAACATCGTCGTCGCCTGATCATCAGATCATGAGTTTTCACCCGAAGAAAGTCCGAATAAATTCCAGACAATGCCTTCAACAAGGAGGTAATCCGTCATTGCCAGGTACAACCAGTGAAGGCCAGACCTAAGGTTTTTACCCCGGAAATCGAAACTTGGTGCCCAAAAAACACAACCAAGAAAGCCCCCCTGTGTGGCTGCCCCCGCTAACCGAGCCTGCTGCAAAGCACCGATCATCCGACTCATAGTTTTCACCACATCCAAAACTTCGCCTCCATCTGGAAAACTCAAACTTGACATAAGACATCGAATCCAATGGTCTTCCGGCACAACCATCTTTATATTCCCAATCATTATCAGCACCACGACAATCGCAGCTAAAAATGGCATGTCGATGTACCTGGTGGTGCCGACAAAGGTAGATCCTCCATAGGTGCCTCCTCAATTCCACACGGACAGATTCGCCAATGTCGTGGTAGTTCTGCCTGGTGGAGAGCTGCACATCTTCGGCTCGATCTATGGGTTGCATCTGGTGTTGATTCAGCTTGAGACCCTCGTGGCGGCCGCCGATCGCCCGGCAGGACCAACTGATGCCGACGAAACAAGGGCTTAGTGTTGCCTAGGCCACACCCATCGGTGGAGACGATGCACCCGAGACCAATTTAGACCTTAAACGGGAGGCGTCGCCGCATACCGGCAGGCTGGCCGGCCGCCGATCTCAATTGCACGCATGTGCTCAGCCTGGCACACGTGCATGAGTAGATGATCCGTAGTGGACATGCATCTAGCCATGCATGCACGCCGGCATCAAAGCCTCCTGCCCGACTGCATCCGATCCGGTCAACATCCATTAGGACTAGCGGCCACATAGATGCACCATCAGATCGGGAGACTGGCGGCGTCGGCCAACTTGGCCATTGACGCCTCTGCTGTCCGCCACCGTGCTGCCCTGCAGCAACCTGGCCGCAGCTTCGTCGTAGATCGGTTGCCGGCGACAAGAAATCAACCTCAGTCAGATTGAGTTACAGGAGGTTGCTAGATCGTGGAAGATGGCAAAAACCATTAGGGTTGGAGAAAAAAGACGGCCATGAGATGCCGCGCCGCCGCCGTCCGCCGTGGGACGGCTTCCTCCGGCGGCGGCGAGGTGGGATTGGCGGTGGTTTTGAGGTTTTTGTGACGGCGGCTGGGGCCTCCGGAGTCGCCCTAGATGGCGACCCGGGAGTCGCCCTAGACGTGCGTCCTGCTAGAGTTATTAGCATAAAACCACCACATTTCAAGTCAAATTTCGAAAAAACCACCACTTTGTGTTTTGATCACAAAAAACCACCGGTATTCGCGAAATTTGTTACAATGTGCGCTAAGCTGGGATTGAACAAGAAATTGACAGCGATTCTGACAGCGGGACCCACGTAACAGGATGACGTGGCACTGTTGACTTTTCAGCCCAATAAAAAATAAAAAAAGAGGCCACTCTCGTAAGTATATACGTAGGTTCTTCAGAGGAGCAACGCTCGTCACTCACCGCGAGCTCGCCGGCGGTGGCGATGTTAACCTGCGCGTGGGGCCTGGTGGCGCAAAGAAGCGCCGCGAACTGGCTGGCCGTGACGATAAGGAGGCAGTAGAGTACCTGCGCCGCGAGCCAGGGGGAAGGAGTACCTGCGCCTGCCGGAGCTCTCGACGCTGTGGATGGCCACCTGCTGCCCGGGCTGGGCCGACGAGGCGCTGGTCAAGCCGGCGCTGCAGGCGCTCGAGATCACCTTCCGCTTCGTCTCCCTGGCGCTCTCCGACCCGCGGGGCTACGCTAGCCGCCGCGAGCTCGCGCGCCGGCTCGAGTCGCTCGCCGCGCGGGAGGTGGAGCTGGTGGCGGCCCTCTGCGAGGGCGCCGAGCGGTGCGCGCCGCTGGCCGAGCTGAGCGCCTCCGAGGGCGTGCTGCCGCGTGACCGGAGCGCGTCCGAGGTGTGGCTGCTCCCCGGGAGCGCCGCGGCCGTCGTGTACCTCACCGGCAAGCCCGTGCTGGAGTACGACCGCGTCGTGCGCCCACACAAGCTTCATGCGCTCAAGCCCAGGGTCGCGCCGGAGCCCAGGACCGCTGGCCAGTGGGTGTGGTCGTTGAGGGAGCAGTAGGTGTACGGCTGTACGGGCGCACACGCATCGCCGCGGGCCCCTGGGCGTCGGTCGCCCCGGGCGCCAGGTCGAGTGCGCCGGACCATGCCGGGCGCCACCGTCGCCGCAGGGACCGGGAACAGCACCTTGCCCCTCGTCGCGGGAACCTGACGCAGCCGGGCGCGTCCGCCTCCTACGCGGCGTGGACCCAGACCTGGGAGACGCACTCGCGGACGCGGTTGGCCTCGGTGTTGAGCGCCGGGTCCATGGCCGGCAGCCGGGCGGCGTAGGCGAGGACCTGCAGCTGCCCCTGCTCGCCGCTTGCCCCGCCACCGCTCGCCGCCCCTGCTCGCGGCTCAGCCTGCACGGAGGCCATGCCGGCATGGAGAAGAGCAGGCGCGGCGACGGTTAGCAGGGGAACGGGACGAAGGAGGTCGGAGCCCTGCCATGGATTGGGGTTGATTTTTTTATTTTTTTGAGATATTTTTTATTTTTTATTATCTGACATGTGGGCTCATGGTGCCACCTCAGCAAAAAGTCAACATTTCTGCCACGTAAGCCCTGACTGGTGGGTCCCACCTTTCAAAAATCGTGTCAATTTGTGTTCAATTTGTTTTTAGCGCGAATTGCAACAAATGTCGCGAATACTGGTGGGTTTTTGTGATCAAAACACAAAGTGGTGGTTTTTTCGAAATTTGACTTGAAATGTGGTGGTTTTATGCTAATAACTCGTCCTGCTACCACGTACTACACCTTGAGGCGAGCGAGCTCGTCCGCGAACACCTTCTTGAACTCCGGCATGCTCTCCGGCTCCAGCGACAGTGCGAGCGCGATGGCGTCGTCCTTGCCCGGTGCGTTCATCACGTACACGAAGCCGCTGTAGTACATGAGCGCCGGTCCCATGAACACTCGCGCGCCCCACCCGAAGTCGGCGTCGGTGAGCGACATGCCCATCCAGCTAATGGCGCGGAGGTGTGCTCGAGATATGCCGCTCCTCGGGAGGTTCATCGCGTCCACCTCCTCCAGGTAGTCCACGAGCGAGCGCGCATAGTCGTCGCCCTGGCTCGTCGCCGCACGCGCCCGTCGTGCGCCGTAGCCGACTGGGCTGGACACCACCTCTTCGACGGTGGCCACCGTCGACGTGCGGATCACCGCGTTCCCGAAGTAGCCCTAAGGGAGCGGCGGCTCCAGGCACGAGCGCATGTCGATCATGGAGTAGAGTCGCGTCTCCGCGTCCGGGGGCAGCGCCCGCGCCCGGCACGCGCACTGCCACACGAGCGCCACCACGGGTTAACATATATTGCACTAATATAGTGTCCTAGAACAATTTTTAACTCAAAACTTGTTTAAAAGTTGGTTTGATTTTAGTTGACCAATTTTTGAAATATTCAAAAAATATTCAAAAACATCAAAAAAATGCAAATCCAGTGCACATGGTCTTAGTTTATCATGTACTAACAGCTCCAACTGATAAACAAGGTCTACATACATATTAAACAAGAAATAATTCAGTATGGTATGAAATCTTACAACTCAAACTATAGAGTTCATAGTTTGAGATGTGTGATTTCACACCATATTGAAGCATTTCTTGTTTAATATGTGTCTAGACCTTGTTTATCAGTTGGAAATGTTAGTACATGACAAAATAAGACCATGTGCACTGGATTTGCATTTTTTTGATGTTTTTTGAATATTTCATGAATATTTCAAAATCGGTCAAACCCAAATTTAACCAACATTTAAACAAGTTTTAAATACCAAAATGAAAAACTAAGCCTGGGTCATTCTTAGTCACACCAAAATGAAGCTTTGGTGATTTTTTCAATTTTTTTAAATTTTCAAAACATCAAACCCTCTCTCACTTCCTTGAACTCCCTGCAACTTCGTTCGTGGTAAGTCATTTGTGTGAAGGATTTCTCATGAAAATACTCATATACAAGGTTTATATTTTTTTCATAACTATGTCATGTAAGTAGATCATGTGCGCTGGTTTTATGTTATTTTGATTTTTTTTGAATTATTTGTGCTCATTTGAATGTTTGGTCAAACTTTGCACAAAACCGTTGACCGACTCAAAATCAAAGTTTATATTTTTTTTTATAACTATGTCATGTAAGTAGACCATGTGCGCTGGTTTTATATTTATTTGATTTGTTTTGAATTAGTTATGCTCAACCCTATCTCATTCCATTGATATCGTGAACGTGTGAATGTTGGAATTGAAATGTGGATATAACAAGTTTTATATTTTTTATAGCAACTTAGTTGCATAAGTAGACCATGTGCGCTGGTTCTATGTTGTTTTGATTTTTGTTGAATTAGTTGTGCTCAACCCTAGCTCATTCCATCGATAGCTTGAATTGTGTGAATGTTTTTCATTTAACTGTGGATATAACAAGTTTTAATTTTTTTTTAGCAACGTAGTTGCATAAGTAAACAGTGAGCGAAAGTTTCATATTTATTTGATTTTTTCTAAATTATTTATGCTCAACCCTAGCTCACTGAAACCCTAAACCCCGGAAACCCTAAACCCCGTCCGAAACCCCCCTGCTTCAGAGCTGTTGATCGCTGGTTAGTGAATGGTTGGATCAGAAGGAAACCCCCGATCCGCGCCACTCCCAGTTCTGCGCGCTGATTGGCCACTCCCAGTTCCTCGCCATTCCTAGAAAAAAAAACTAAATTTGGGCCCAGCAGCAGGATTTGGCCCGCTAATGTTTTTTCCTTGATTAAATTCACCGTGCGCCGTTCAACTTTGGGCCCAGCCCAGCCCTTTCTCAGGCCCAGCCGATCGCCTCCCGTTCCCCTCCCTATATCTACTGTGTCGAACCCTAGCTATTATCCAGATCCACTCTCGCCGCCGGCCACGCAATCCAGCCCCTCCGCCACAGATCAAGCCCCGACGTGCGACGAGGATGAGGCCTGGAGGTTCCTGCTCGCGCGGCGGCCATTCCGGCCGCGGAAATGGCTCCGACGAGGAGCGGAGAAGGCAGAAGCGGCCGGCGCCCGCTGACCCCGTACGGGCTAAGCTGGTTGATTCCGACGCCGGTCGGAAGCGCGGCGCTCGCGCGTGGACGAATCTGGGGCGGGAGGTGCCGCCTGCGTACTCCCGGCGCGAAGTGGAGGAGTACGACCACGCGATGGCGGCGGCGGCGGCGAGAGGCACGGGGAGCTCCTCTGGCGCGGGGACCTCCGACATCGCACGAGCACCGCTGCCGCCGAAGAGGGAGGAGGAGGAGGAGCAGCAGGGCGCGGCACCGCGCGCCTGGCGCGGGTATCTGCCAGGGGACTTCATCGACGACGCCGACCTCGACTGGGTCACCGCCGAGCTCCTCGAGCGCACCAAGGACGAGCAGAAGCAGCTCGAGGCCGACCGGGAGATGAAGAAGAAGCTCTACGAGTACCAGTACCTCCATGCCATCGAGGAGTCCAAGGCAGACATCCCATGGGGCGCAACCGACTCCGACTCTGACTCCGGCTGAGCGGCGCCGCCGCCTCGTCGCCGCAGCACCCCTGGGGCTCAGGTGAGTCCAATTTTGGATGGATCGATGGGGGTTAGAGCTGCGGTTGATGTCCGTCGCCCATTTGTAATAGCTAAGAACTAGTGCCCGTGCGGCTTTTGCTCCGACGAGCCGCCGTTAAAACTACTCCGTGTGTAATAGTACTAATTAGCTGTTAATTATCTACTATGTTTGCTTGTCTGTTTGTTAATTAGAGTTCGGTTCAATGTGTATTGGTTCGGTTTAATTTGAGTTATTGTCTGAATCGGAGCTCGCCGGCGTTGCGTGCTTCGTCGCTGGAGAAGAAGAGGAAGGATGCGCGCGAAAGGGAAAACGGTTTAACCGTCGTCGCTGCTGTCTGGGCCCCACGCTGAAGTGGGTCCCACCAGGCTCCACTAATCCGCGTGGGTCCCACCCCTAATCCTGACGGTGGTTGCGCTTAAGAGCCTTGTTGTGCCTGGGCTATATTTGCTCAGAGAGATGTCGTAGCAGAGCTATTACAACGAACGACGTCGCTGCCCATCAATTGCCGTGAAAAAACGTCGCATAGGAGCTATTCACCCGCTTTATATGGAGACGGGCAAGATGTAGAGTAGAATCTTCAGTGCAGGCGTGTATGTAAAAAAGAATATTCAGGAGTGGGAACCATTTGAGCCTTTGAGAGCACTGAAGTAAAAAATACACACGTTTTTGTTAGATTAAGACCATGCTCGTTCTTTCTTTATTGACCAGCCTGATAAACGCGCACGCACCAAATTACCATTCCAAACTTCCACCAAACAGGTGCATAAAATACACAGAACTGAAGCTACTCCACTCCGTACATAACTTGTAATCCCTATGTTCCAAATTATAAGATGTTGTAACGATTTCAATACGAACAAAATACGGATATATATATATATATATATATATATATATATATATATATATATATGGACTGAAATGAGTATTTCTACATTCTACACACTAAAACTCATCTAAATGTAGTTTTGACATTGCGGTTCAAAATTTGAACTTATGGGAGAACCCTCGTTCGTATTCACAGGATTGTAGTTTGATATCCGTGTCATTCTACGGGTGTCTTCAGAAAAGTAAAAGACTGTATTATAGAAGAAGAAATAGTTTGAAAATCTCAAAGATTTTCTTGTTTTTTTTAAACTTTACCTTTATAATCGCTGTAGTCCGCTTATGTATCTCTAACATGTACTACTCCCTACTATAATACTAGGCAACTTAGCACGGCATATGCCGCGCCTGTGTGAGAAAATTAAAATTTGGAACTGCCGACATTTTTAAATTGCGGAAAGTTGAAAATTGGTGAAATAGATAGAAAGTTTAGGTTTAAAGAATTTCTAAGTTTTTGAAAATTGTTCGAATTGAGAGGTTTTTAAGTTTTGAATTCTTTTCACGGTTATTGAATGATCAGATTTGAAAGGCATTCAAAATTTTGGAATATTCAAATTTGAATTTTGATCATATGCCATAAATAGTCAGCGTTTATTTTTGTGTTCGGGTTGATATTTTTGTCATATTTGTAAATACCGTGGTGTGAAGAATTCAAATTCCGTTTATTTTTTGTGTTCATGTTGATATATTTGTCATATTTTTCTGACGGATAGATTTGAAGTTATTATTATACTTCACATTTCACATTTCTCTTATCTTTTTATTTTGCTCAAATAATACTCCAAATATTTTTGATTTGTTTTAGACAAATGACTTCGTTATTATAAATTGGAACATTACTTATAGTTTTTAGATAAATGACTCCATTATTAAGAGAGATGTGAAACGTTTGGAGTATTGCAAAAAATTGACTCCATTATCATTTGTTTAAGGAATTGGAACATTGCTTAAACATTACTTCCTTTTTTCTCTTTTTCTTTTGTTTAAACAATACTCAAAATATTTCATATTTCTTTTATCGTTTGTAGATCATAAAAAAATATTCGTTGAAACTAAACAAAAACCGATCTTATATTCCATCACTTAGTAAACCCCATCCAGGACGTTGTGATTTAAAATGTTAAAAGTCGTCGTAATTTGTCATCTGGAGTATCTCTAATTTTTTTTAGCAAATTTAAATGTTCAAATATGTTTGTAGTTTGACATAGATATTTAATTAATCTACATAATCAGGAGAAATACGCTATATAAGTATTTTGTAAATTCAAATCCATTTATTTAGAGGGAATGCATTTAGGTTTTATCCAAATATTTGCCAAGTTGAAATGTTGAAAAATGTTTGTATATTGTTGCAAGTAGCTAGCATATATTTTTCTGGTCATTTCGATATTTTTTGTATTTTTGTATTGGTTATTTTTAAAACTATTGATTATGCAATATTTTTTCTGGAATTTGTGTGAGCAAAATGGGCCCACATGTCAGGGATTTATCATTTTTCTAAGAATTTGGCGAAAAAGAATAAAAGCTGACGTCGGCAATGGCGGCAGCGGGTGCATTGAGCTCGCCGTCGCCGCATCCGTGCGAGGCAGGACGCACGGTTGGGCGCGGAGGCGCCGCTCCATTTTGGTGGCCGTACCGTCACCGGCGGCGAGCAGGGGCGGCGGAGAGAGCGGGGCTAGTGCGGCATCGATTCCGCCGCGTGTCGTACGGCCCAGCAGGCGAGACTCGCCGGAGATGGAGAGGACGCGACGGCGGAGCTCCCCGCGTGTGTCGATCTGAGCGGGGAGGGCCACATAGGCGACGACGCGCGTGGGCGGCGCCTGCGACGTCGGTTCGCCTAGAGAGAGAGGAGGAGAGGGTGGGGGATTCGTTGACGCTTTTCCAGGGAGGGACCTGCGTTTTCCACGAATTGCAAAAATAGGTCCCTCGCATCGGAAAGCATGGGACTGAGGAGCAGTGTTTCGATCTGCGAGGGAGTTTTTATTTGCAAAAGAGGCACGGTGACCGGCTGGAACCGGGACGACCGGCTGGATACCGGGCGACGTGGCCGCCTGTGATTGGCAGAAAATCAGGCTGGTACCGTACACGGCGCTGGGGCTGGCGTGGACGCTCCACAGCCGTCGGATCGGTCGGATCAGACGGCCCGGAAAAGTCGATGACGTGGCTCGCGGGAAGGGGTCGAATTCTTCCAGCTTTTATGTATAGATCTATATGGTATTGGTCGTAAATAAAAACTTTGTGAGTAAAGCAGTATTTCGTTTCCTCAAAAAAAAAAAAAGTTCGTTAACATGCCACGGACCAAACTCGTGGGCCGAATTCACCAGTACAGGCGATTTGACGGTACAAATTGCCTCGGCGTCATGGAGCAATTTCCGCTCCTCTAGTGCGCTTACCTGAATAACAGTGCCTCCTTCACCGTTCCTCTCCAATGGCAAAACCTGACCCAAATCAAACAAGACAAGAGGATAGAGAGGAAGAGGAGAGGTGAGTCGTGGGAGACCTGTCAGACAGATCAATGTGGTGGGAGATTTGAGTTGCGTTGGAAACATCGGAGCGTTCTGAAACTACGACTTCGACGTGCATTTTGGCTTCGCCGTCAACAACTTCGACGAGGACGAAATTGATCCCCAGCTGCATCACTCCTTCCAGGTAAACAGAATATTGGTTTGCGAAATGCCCCTTTCTCTACCCAGCTCCTTTCATCAGATGCACCTCTTTGACATGGCACTTGACCACAAGGTGTTTGATATAATGTGTGAAGGGAACACTTAAGTTTATCTCTTTTCATCGCACTGTGGTATTTATAGTTGAACGGGTATACAGTGATACAGACGATCTGACTACATATTGTTGGATGGAATGCCAATGGTCCTGAACTAGGACACAATACATCGTGTGTCCTTACTATCAGTATACCTGCTGTCGTTGTGTACGGATTTTTTCCTACAAGACACTATTTGCAAATTCATATCTCTCCAATGATTTTAATAGACTGTAACATTGGAACTGTAGTAAGAGTTGGTCTCTCCGGTTTCTCCATTTGAGTCTGATAGATAGGGTTATTGTTTTCTTCTATAGCAAGAGTACAGATGAGTTCAGATATTGACATAAGTCGTCTATTCACGACCTGCATATTCCATCCCGTCGTGCATTTTGAGAGTATATTCACTGTCAGTGTAAAGGCATATTGCAGTTTTGCATGGGTGAACAGACACACAGCATACTGTTGCATGCTTTGCATTTGAAGGAAAAACTCCGAAAATAATCAGCATGCATTTCCCATGAATCAAGATGTGAAGATAATCAGTATGTTGCAGAACTATGTATACTATGTAGATCGGTATCTGGGAATGAGAAAAGAACCAATAATCCTGAAAAACACCCGAGGTAGGACTCATCCATCTGCCTAGCTAGCTTTTATTTTTTAGAAAAAAAACTAACTGGATATTCTTTTTTTTCTCATCATGGCATATAGAGATTTTGTGGACCTGTATTGTCTGGACTTGAAGATTCGTATTTAAACTATCTCATGCAGTACTGATTTGCGAACATTGATTTTTCATAGTATTACTCATGGAATGCCTTGTGATATATGGGACGAACAAACAAACCTTATACAGTGCTCTCAACTTTCAGGCTAGATACTTTCATTGATGTATTGTCTTTGCTTCCCACGCCAACACAGATTCCTATGTGTTTTTTCAATGGTTTCCTCCTTACATTATAGTATTTCTTGTACTGTTGTTCATTGAAACAATCAAGTTACCTCTTAAATTTCATGACCGTTGCAGTGTGTAATCTTTTTTATTTTACCATGCCATCCACACAGTCAAATGTTGAATCCTTGATCATTTAATACTGCCATGGAAGATGGAAGAGATAGCAATTTGAGAGAAGCTGTAGAACTATCACTTGGCACCATCCTTTAGGTAACATTATACCTCTCATATTGCTTTGTTTTCTTATTGATCAGTACCTTTTGCCTTAAAGTTTATCTGTTTCAAACAGTGCTGCTCACAAATTCAGTATTCCACGATTTCTAAGGGAGTTGCAGCAAAAATAAAACTAACTACAATGTTGCATTGTTGTTTTAACTTTGTCATTCACTTCCTAATTTTCAACAACTATAGAAACATCAAACAACATAGAGATAACTAAGTCTTGCTGCATATGACCATATTATCTCTATAGTCATAGAGCGACGATAACTGAATATGTTTTCTGTTTCTGAATAAATAGATTGAAATGACTTTAAGCACGCAATCTATTGGAAGATTTATGAACAATATTTATATTATCGCTCTTAATCTGTATTTCCAGCATTGTTGTACCCTGTAGTCAGAAAGTTGCCTTCTTTTCTTCAGATATTGTGTTAAATATGATGGAGAAGAATCCAGGGCTAAAAATAGCCTGAGTAGATTATTATTCTAACATCATGTCAGATAGCACAATATGACATTTGAACAAGGTTCTCATTCTTTTTCATTTGTTTAAAGTTCTACATCTTGTATCTACTAAGTTAAGCATCTTTTGAGCCTCCACGTTTATCCTCATGTCCGGAAAGTATCTATCCATTCGATTTGGCTGGTCGTATCTGTTAGATTAAGACTTGACATCCAGTTCAGCACGGCTCCTCTCCCTTTAGGCTCAATAACTTCACTATTTTCAGGGCGGTTGCCTCCCTTTAGATGGTGCTCTCACCGCGTCACATTTTCACCCCTTCGACGGTGGCCGGATGTGCGTTGATCCTCCTCTTCTCCGTGTCTTGCACCTACCAGACCCATCTCTCATCATGACGCCTACCACACTGCCAGGTAGCTGATTATGTTGTCTTCTGGTTTCTTTGCCTGCTAGAGTAATGGCCAGACTGAAACCTATATGAGAAGAAACAGGTTGCTCACTGGCAGGCGGTAGTCTAAATGATTCGTCATAACTGCCCCTCTTTCCAGTCTGTACCATCTTATGATGAGATATCAGAATTATCAATATATGATATTGGTTACAGCTTCACTCCTCTGTCTCTTAATTGGCTAACAGCGCCGGAATTACCGATAACACACACTTAACCCCAATGTCTACACCTTCTACGTGTTTATTGAAATTATAAATAACATCGTTCATATGATTTTTTTCCATCCATCCATGATGGCTTCAACAAGGATACATGGCATTCGGCTTTCACCAACTCCACTGCATCTAATATTCAGCTTTATCCAGAGTTCACATCATCTCCAAGCATGTGACAAGCTATTTGCAGTTCAGAGTTCATATCATCATCAGGCCTATATTCTATCATAGTTTAGAAGTTTTTCTTGGAAAATGAAAATTTTAAATGCTGCAATTATGATTAAATTGTGCTTTCTTAAAACCCCTTTCTCCTGTTATTTTTCATGTGAAAAGCAAGGCAGACGTTCTTTTTTGCCTATCTTATATAGTTATAAAGATATATTGGAACCTATGAGGAACTACTAATTGTACTGGTCTTAGACCCTAACATATCCAATATTACCAAGGAAATGTGCAACTTCTTCAAGTTTGATATTTATACCACCAGTAGAAATACACTTATTGGCAGTGCCACTCGTCATTGTGGCGTGCCAGAAGCCACAGTTGGACACAGCACTAGAAATACCATTTAGGTGTCGAAATGTGGTACACCACTACTATCTAGCTGGTAATGGCGTGCCACCATCAGGACCACGCCACTAGTCTGGGGCAGAATTTAGCGGTGGCGCAACACTTCTTTGACACGCCACTGGTAGCCACGTAGGGGTGGCCTGATGTGTCTCTGTAAATGAACACCATCGATACAATTGCTGCATGAAATTGTCGGCACCCACTGGGGAACCGGCGAGAGCTGAGTGCGCCCTTAATTAAGCTGACCACTTGACCGCCGACTTGAGACACTAACAGGGTTCGCCGGCTTGTCGGGGTCGTCATGAGAACACTGGACATGTCAGATCCGATAGGTGGGTCAGCCATGTCAGCGTTTCGAGTCGCCCGTCACATGATCCTCTTAGTTAATGACGCAGCCACCACTCACCGGTTCCTCAAGCGGGAACCTTCCAATCCCCAAGCGGCGGTGACGGTGTTGCTCCACAAACAGGCATTTCATGCCATGGCGCACCGCTGCTATATAACCCCCTTTAGGCGGTTTGTAATATATTCAGACTTTCCCAATAATTATGAGAAAAGATATACCAGTCGCCAGTGCATCATGATACCTATGTGGGAGCATGGTCCAGTTTATTATAAAAGCATAAGCTTATAAGTAGAGCAAACAGTAAAACACATCGACAAGGAAAAACAACATGCTGACGAACAGAACACGTAGTAGAAGCTCAATGATCTGTTGCAAATCTCGACTGGCACTTGCAGCGACCAAGGGATGATCATGCGTCCACGGCAACCGGAGACGACGATGGCACTGCTGCGGATGCTGCCCCCTTGGGTTTAACCTGGCCGTCTCCTTTCTCCTCGGACAGGCAAGCGTCGCACTCCTGAATCCAGAGGTCGGCGAACTCACAATCCCTATACCGCTCGAACCAGGGGCCACCTGATGTGTAGT
Organism: Poa pratensis; assembly: GCA_947311845.1. NCBI lineage: Eukaryota > Viridiplantae > Streptophyta > Magnoliopsida > Poales > Poaceae > Poa > Poa pratensis. Next base: position 39,853,172 of record CAMZMU010000085.1, read on the forward strand.
GTATGGCACGCGGCATGGTCCCTGTGACATCCTCGGGGTCGACGCGGTTGTGGCCGACGAGGAAGTTCCACGTGAAGGGCACCTCACCGACCTCGGCGTCGTCAAGCCACGCGAAACGGTGCAGGTGAGCGCCGCTTTGCGTGCTGACGGCTTCGGGGGTGAGCGCGGCTCGGTTCTTGGGGTGACCGCAGTTGAAGAGCACCATGGAGGACCAGTTCTTGCGCGGGTATAGCGTTTGCACGGCTCCGTCCATCTTGGTGGCCTCCTTGGGCGCATAGTCGTGGTGCACACATAGCACGGCGTACCGTGGGTCGGCCATGCGCGCCAGCTCCGCGACATCGGCAACGAAGAGGAAGTCACAGTCGATGAAGAGCGCCCAGCCATGGTAGCCGGCGAGGTGGGGCGTCAGGAAGCGGGTGAAGGAGAACTCGGTGCTCTCCGTCGGGCCGCGCTCCCGCCAGTACAGCCCCGCCTCGCGGAGCTCCTGCTGGACTATCGGAATCACCTCCAGCGGCACAGAGGAGCGGCGCAGCAGCGAGCGACGGCACACACGATAAGCGATGTCCTCGCGAGAGTCGTAGCCCACGAAGACGCGGAATGGCTCGGCCTTCGCGTCGGCACCGGCGCCGGGGACGGTGAGGTGGGATGCTGCTGGAGGCGACATTTTCAGACGCTATCACGTAAGAGCGAGACAAGTTGATGCTACGATAGCTTGCCCGGGTTATCAGGTCCATGGGGTGGCGCCTTTTATAGGCAGCCGTTGATGGTGCCTCGATTGCGCAGGATATTTTCCTCAGTATTATGTCATTGTTTTTTACATTCAGTTGTGTCCATTCTCTTTTACTTCAAGCTGTCTAAAGTGGTTAGCTGCCTACAGTTGCGTTAGACACTGCAATCTTATCTTACTACTAGTAAGATTTATGAAAATGGGAAGGTGCTGAAGACTAGTGGCGGCATCTTTGGACGGCATAGCTTATGCCGTATGGGGCCGCAGGCAAGTGAGTGTGGGAGATAAATAAAGGGATGCGCAACTTGCACCAAATGATGCCACTTGAATATTTGAATAGCCTCTGCGAGTTATCACGTGCAGAACGAGTTATTCGTGGCTCTCTTCGTCGCTCTCTCCCGACGTGGGCGACCCAAACCATAGCCGCTGCCACCCCTACTTCCCCTCGCCACCGCCTACAAGTTGCACGACCATAATAGCGGCGGCGAGGTCTATACCTACAAAGCTTCTTGCAATGAGGGTTCTGATGGCGAGGCGGCGGACAGTGATAGCGGACACGCGAGTAGCTCTTTCCTCTATATTCATCTCCACATGTAGGTATCTCATCCCTTCCAAGATATCTGAAATATTTCTTTGTATTGTGCAGATTGGTGTTCATCCTTGTATTTGCTGGCATGGATATTGTTGACTTGTTGTAGATTTTGTGCAGAAGATAATAAACAAGGCAGCACCCGTCCACATGATATCTTAGCAGAGGGCCTATCAGCAGAAAGTAACTCATATTGTCGATTGATTCTTAATGCACCTAACTTCGAACTATCTACTGGAACTGATGCTTGGTGTTCTGGATTTATCTACAAACAAGATAAAGTTTACTAGACTCGTCTAGTACATATATATGTGTATATGCCTTATATCGGACTGGAACTGTAGGATGTTTTTTTGCGGCACAACGTATTTACTCTCAGATCATAACATTCTAAGTGTGGTCCAATTGTTAATAATTTACCGATTATTTTTTTTCTCTGCAGTCGTCATCAGCATATATTTTTTGGGAAGTTTTTCGAAGCAGAATATCATAGAGAGCAAGAAAGTCCGTAGAAGCAGTGAACCGGATAGTAGATGCTTTCAAGACCTAACAGATCAATTCCCATTAGTTAGGAATTACAGATGGACATTATATGAATTATCCAGTCGTGTATGTAAATTTTAAAGCACGTACATTTGGCTTGTACAGTACATTTACCATCAAATGATATCATAGAAATTTTTCTACAATGTACTGTGTTTTTGTAATGCTTTTTTTTATGGCTGGATTTGAATTTAGTCGTATGAATGCAGCCGTGTGCTAGTTGATTACGAAGATTTTAAGAAAAATATATTTTTTTAAAATCCTTCCAAGGACGCAATTAAAGCGACTAAATGTTGGTAGAGACGATATGGTGGGCATCTACAAAGCGCCTCTATTTGCATGAACAAGGTTTTAAAAACGTCTCTTTTATTTCTGAGATGCTTAGAGTGCTTAAGGTATTTGAGACGGTGCATAACAAGATGCTCCTACGACACTTGTCTTTACAACCACGTAGAGATGAAATTTAGGGTCTTTAGCTTACAAATCAGTCGACTCTACATGGACTTTTTGTTGTAGTGTCATCTTCAACGGGTTCAATCCATCTTGATCTTGTGATTATGGACGGCATTGGCAATATATAACTCTGATCTTCTATTTTTGTCACCACCTCTTTAAATTTCCGGTTTTTTTCTCTTCAACTAGGTCTAACTTCTCGACACAATATTGCAAGTAGGTTTCACCTCCACTGTAGTTATCTCAAATGTGGAAACCTAAATAAGAATGTCTATGTCTAATTAAATCGGCATAATTTCTTATACGAAATGAAGTTAATAACCTAACCGAAAAGAAAATATACCACGCCTGATTCATCAAATGTAGAGCCACCGAATTTGACAACCATGGTGGCGTGTCCTAAATCAACCTAAATCGAGCAAAATGAAACCAAATCGATCAAATCCGAGCTAAATCAATCAAAACAAAGACTACACAAATATAAATGAGAAGAGGGGAGAGGAGAAGAGGCTCACCGAGGCGTTGGTGCGTTGGTGGAGAGTTGCGGTGATGGATACGGAGGAGAGAATTGCCGTCGTCGGCGTCCGGCGGCAACCGCGTAATGGTGTAACTGGTCAAGCTGCGTCTCTGAATTAATTCGATGCAGTCTTTGCATCCACTTTTTTTTTTGAATTTTCCACGTATATTAAACCAACACAGAGTACACGACTACATCGATTACAAAAACAAACCTAAAATGGACTAGCGAATTTATGAGATCTTCAAGCCCTTTCTTCATCCATGACATAATCTTGTACTTTCCTGAAAGCAGCCGTAGAACAACGCCAAAACCACCAAACCAAAGACCTGTAAATACCACCGAAGGTTCTCCCTTTTTAATTATGAGCTGCAATGCCAAATCTTTGTGCACGCACGCAGCCATTAAATTAATCAAGCAACATCGGCAGGAGCACCACCACTGATATTCCAGGGACAAATAACCGAACCACGTTGTCGACGTCGTTGGGAGCCGAGAGAACGAATCACCATTGCCGAAGACGTAGTAGCCGGGATAGATATCGCGAGGACCAACCTCCTCGCGGCCACAATGAGAAATAATCCAAGATTGATCTGGCGAAGCAAGATCTGAAGAACTATACCTAGACAGACTTAATCTTCCAAAGCCCCCATTGACGTCGGGAAGGATATCTCGTCGTCGAATGAAGCGTCGGAGATCACTTATTGCAGACGATATCATCTCCATTAACAAAGAAGATGACGACCAAAACCAAGCTCTAACATTAAGGACCTTCGTATAGCGCCGTGCGCAGGTCCAAGGTCCCCACCCCTCCTAGTGCCAGAACGGCAACTAGAGGAGGCGAGGACCCGTCGAATCTTTGCCGGCGGTGACGATGAACCTGCAGATGACACCGGCGGCGACGGCTATGACAGAAATAGTTTTCTTCTCGGAAGCAGGAATAAATCCAGCGCAGATCCTTTGGCAAGAATCCCTCCATTCACTTGGATGACTGGAAAGAAGTCGTCTTTCTATTACCCAGAGAAATGGAAGTGCAAGAATAAACAACTCTCTGTCGGAGAAGTAAGAGGCAACCTTGGTGCCCATCCATGTTTTTGATAAAACACGTAACCTATCCCGTAATCCAAATCCAATTGTAGGCTATACACATATTCACCACAACTTCAACAACGAGTCTAACACACTGATTTTGTCTGTTGATGCTTTCGCATGGGAGACGCTTATCTCAGTGTTTTTTTTTGTTTTGAAAAGGGAATTTTATTCTCAGTGATATATTGTGTGTTGGATACTTTGTCTCGGTTACTTCGTGTTGGTTAAAGATGTAATGTTGGATTGTCCTTTGTTGCTCAATGGTTGAGCATCGCGTGCAGGGGATGCTATGTTTTTGTGCGTTCTTTCTCTGTTTCAGCTGGTTTAGTTTGGAGTTTGTATGAAATTTGGGCTGTTTCTTTATATGAAAACGATGAGGGTCTCGTTCATTAAAAAAAACACACCTTACATTCTTTTGAATAGGAAGATGGCACTTCTGCGTATTCTGGAAAATGTGTTTGATCTTGGAGCATTCTACTTTAGTTCGACTTCGAACAATGATTCATAATAGCTATCGTATGAGATCTTTGTAGATGGAAGTGCATATGCCTGCCTTGCTTTGGAAAATAAAAACAGGGGAAGATACAGTTCGAAGACATTCATTCATGATTTCATTCATCCAGATCTAAGAACAGAACCATATGGGCCGCACGTATGGTTTACTGCTCTCGATCCAATCCACCACAGTAGCATCTGTCTCCATGTTAATAAAAGGAGAACGCAGTGCACGAGGGTGACAAGCATGTTACCTCCCGAGAGGAAGACGAAGATCCACGTATCCTGCAGAGGCAACAGGAGATGGCATGGTGGTTGTGCTCAGAGCTCTAACTCTAGCAATACAGGCTGTGATAGGACGATCCTCTCTGTCAGTCTCGTTTCTTTTAGATAAGGGGGTGCGGATTCCCGACCTCTGCATCCAAAAGATGCACACAGCCACCCACAATTATTTAACATCCAAGAGTACAAGTTCACAATTCATGGGTCGCTTAAGGTGGCCACAAAGATCAACCACTCGAACAAATGAATATTAAACATCTAGACATCTAGGTTGAAGCCATCCTTCCCAGCTGAAGATAGCCCGCACAATCGTCAGCATACGGGTATATCCGGCATCCATAAGCCCACGCTGGTCCGCAGGGAGTAGGAATGACCATGAGTGGATCCAGTGGCGGATCCAGCCGAGAACGAAGCCCCGGGCCACCTACACATGAAGCCTGCGTCACCGTCGCGCCCCGGGCCAAACAGTGTTGCTACAGTTCACTGGAAGCCTGCGTCGCCGCCGTCGCGCCCCGGGCCATGGCCCCGGCTGCCCGGGGTGTAGATCCGCCCCTGAGTGGATCCAATAGCACGCCTTGTATATAACCTGCAAATAATGAGTGGAGTTTGATTTGTTAAAAACAATGTCATTTCTACAGTTCCAAGTAGCCCACAAGATGGCCGCAACACCAATACGAATACGAGCTTTAGTAATTTTATCTATGCCATTTAACCAACTACCAAACAGATTTGCAATGCTCGTAGGTGGGTAGACATTAAAAGTGAAGTGCAATAATCTCCAAATATCACGAATAAACGGACACTTAATGAATAGGTGTTCAACGGACTCATCCGCATCGCAAAAAACACACTTTTTACATCCAATCCACCTTCTTTTAATCAAGTTGTCTTTCGTCAAGATTTCTTTTCTATTTAGAAACCATAGGAAATTTTTTATTTTTAGCGGGATTTTTAACTTCCATACATACTTACGCAAGTATCTAGTATGTCCATTTAATAAGTCCTCATAATATGACTTAACCGTAAAGGTTCCATTGGAACTAAGCATCCATTTAAATTTATCTTCCTCATCTACAAGGTTAACTCGCATAAGCCTCGCAACTAGGTTAAGCCAATGTGTTCTATTATTTCCTACCAATACCCGGCGAAATGGGAGATTAATAGGTACTGTCCCAAGAACATTAGCTACTGTGTTGTGTTTGTTGGAAGCAATGGCATATAAGGATGGATATTCAGTTTGAAGAGCGACAGGTCCTAACCAGCTATCTTCCCAAAACTGAATCTGCTCCCCATTACCTACTGAAAAGCTGCCCCGCTTAAAGAAATCATCTTTTACCTTCAAATGCCTTTCCAAAAAGGTGAATCCATAGGTTTAACTTGTACTTGAGATAACGTTTTATCTCCTAAGTACTTGTTAACTAATAATTCTTTCCATACACCCTCTTCATTCAAAATTTTATGCAACCATTTACTAAGGAGACATTTATTTTGCACTTCTAACACCGAAATTCCCAATCCACCTTGATCCTTTGGTCTACAAACCAAGTTCCATTTAGTTAGTCTATACTTCTGTTTAGGGATGAAAACGGAACGGAATCTTTCCGACTTTTCCGCGGAAAAACGGAAACGGAATGGAAATACGGAAACGGAAGCGGAATTTTTCAAAACGGAAACGGAAACGGAAACTTTTATGCGGAAACGGAAACGGAAACGGAACAGCGTATTCCGGCGGAACGACCACGGAAACGGAAATTCCATTTCCGGCAATACGGAACTTTCTGTTTTTTACTACGTAGTGCTTTACAAATCCAGCAGGACCAGAAATTCTAGTGGGAACAGGCACAACTTAGATCTGAATAAAAAAAGATTAAAGCAACCATGTTTGGGCCCTATTTAATCATGATATATGCTTCAATTTTTTGTTCATCTTATAAATTTGACAAGTTTGTTGGTTTAGTAGAGTTTTCCTGCATTATTGAAGGGGTCTCTTGGTTCCGGCAGACATCTACTTTCTGTTCCGTGTCCGCACCGTATTCGGTCTGTATTTGTTTCCGACAATATTTGTTTCCGTATTTGTTTTCGGGGTTTCTGTATTCGTTTCCACTTCCGTAAAAAAATATGAAAACAAATGTGGCACCACTCAGTTTCGTCCGTATCCGCTTCGTTTTCATCCCTACTTCTGTTTGAGTTGATTGCTTTGCCAAAAAAAGCGAGAACGATAAAAATCTAATCGTTTTCTAACCCCCTTTGGGATTTCGAAAAACGATAGTAAGAACATTGGTAGGCTTGTTAAAACTGAATTTATAAGCACAAGACGGTCACCGTATGACAACATTCTCGCCACCCAAGCCGCCAATTTCTTCTCAAACCGATCCTCCACTGTTTTCCATTCCTTGTTCAACAATTTTCTATAATGTATTGGTATACCCAAATACCTAAACGGTAATGAACCGATCTCACAACCGAATATACGACGATACTCCTCCTGATCATCTTTAGCTTACCCCAAACAATACAATTCACTCTTGTGAAAATTTATTTTCAGCCCCGACAGTTGTTTAAAAAGTGCTAATATTAATTTCATATTCACGGCCTTCGCAATGTCGTGTTCGAGAAATAATATAGTGTCATCCGCATATTGAAGCATTGAGACCCCCCTTCGACAAGGTGAGGAACTAAACCCCCCACTTGGCCATCCTCCTTCGCACGAGAAATGAGGATAGCCAACATATCAACAACTAGTTTAAATAACAATGGAGACAACGGATCTCCTTGTCTTAACCCTTTGAGTGTCTGGAAATAATGACCAATATCGTCATTAACTCGGATCCCTACACTGCCACCTTGTACAAACCGAGCTACCCACTCACACCATTGCGGCGTAAACCCCTTCATGCGTAACGTTTGCCGTAAAAAGGACCATTTCACTTTGTCATACGCTTTCTCAAAGTCAATTTTGAAGAGGACCCCATCCATCTTCTTTTTATGTAGTTCATGTATCGTCTCATGTAAGACAACCACCCCTTCAAGAATATTTCTACCAGGTATAAACGCAGTTTGGGTGGGGCGTACAACTCTACTCGCAATAGAGGTGACACGATTTGTTCCTACCTTTGTGAAAATCTTGAAGCTCACATTCAAGAGGCAAATAGGACGGTATTGTTCAATTTTACTTGCATCTTCTCTTTTTGGTAGCAACGTGATAATACCAAAGTTTAGCTTAAATAACGGCAAGTTTCCGCACGCAGTTGCGCAAACATAGCCATTAAATCAGCTTTTAAAATTTCCCAGAATTTTTGATAGAATTCAGCGGGGAATCCATCCGGTCCTGGAGCTTTATTATGTTCCATTTGTTGGATTGCCTCAAACACTTCTTTCGTAGAGAAGTCCTGAGTCAAAATCTGATTTTCTTCGTCAGATATTTGCGGCAAATCATTGATCACACTCTCGTCCAAAGAAAAGTTATTTGTAGTCGGCGCGCCAAATAATTTCTTATAGTACTCTGAAATATATGTTTTAAGATTTTCCTGCCCAACTATCGTGCCTTCCTCTTGTTCTAATTGTAATATTCTCTTTTTTCGATGTTTACCATTCGCAATAATGTGGAAATATTTTGTATTACTCCCCCCTTCCTGAATGTGTCTAACTTTAGCTCGCTGTGCCCACTTCGATTCCTCATCACGATGCAATTGGGCCAGTTTATCATCCGCCTCTCTCTCGTTAGAGGGGTTGTTTCTGCTTTAACATCTAATTCATTAGTTAGTAAGATCAATTTATCTCGTAGCATTTTGTACTCCCCACTCAAATTCCTCGCCCATCCATGAAGAAAATGTCGTAGATGGCGGATTTTATTTTGCCGCCGCTCAACTGGTGAGTTGCCCGTTTGGATCGCATTCCATTCATGTGCAATTGTGTCATAAAATCCTTATTGTCGGAACCACGATAGTTCAAAAGAAAATCTGGAACAATTACCCTTAAACGCATGTTCCCCGGTATCTAATAGCAACGGTGTATGATCCGACCCCGCACGGGTAAGAGCTTGCATCGTGACCAGTGGATACTTTTGTTCTCAGTCCACACTTGCTAGAAAACGATCCAACTTCTCAAGTGTTGGCGTATCTCGTCGACTAGTCCAAGTATATTGTCTTCCAGACAATTCTAAATCATTTAGGCTCAAACTCTCTATTATCGCATTAAAGATAGTAGGCCATCTAGCATTAAAATTGTCATTATTTTTCTCCTCTTGTCTCCTAATAATATTGAAATCCCCCCAACCAACAACGGTAACGTCTCTCCTTCGCAAATCCTTACTAATTCAGCAAGAAATTCTGGTTTTTTGTTGTCCTGAGCTGCCCCATATACCACTACTAACGCCCAACTAAATCCATCTAACTTTGTTTTCAGGTGCAATTTGACGCAAAAATCACCTGTAATCACATTTTGTACTGTAATAGAAGCACTATTAAACCCTACTAGCATGCCACCTGACCTCCTGTGTGGAGGTATACAGTACCACACAAAATCTGAACCTGCAGCCAAAAAATTTAGGAAAGGTGTAGCGAAAGAAGACCTCCCTGTCTCAATTATAGCCACAAAGTCTAGATTATTTTCTTTAACAAATTCATGAACAGCCAAGTGTTATGCAGTGTCTCCAAACCCATCTGAATTCCAAACCATGCCCCTCATTCTAATTTTGTTCTAATCTCACACCCCTTCTAATCGCACGTTTAGAAAGTGACTTTTTCTTTCCTCTACCTCTCATTGACGCTAAAGTCTCATTAAGATCCGCATGATCATCCGAGACATCAGCCTCCTCATCCACTAAATCTTCGCAAATATTAGTGGCATGTTTTAAAGCTAAACTAGATTCAGATTCATCATTTATTGGAGGCAAAGAATTTTTCAGAAAATAACCTCCCTCTCCGTTCTACCTCCATCATGGCTGAAATAGAAGAATCTACTTCTGCATCATTAATTCCTAACGAGATACCCAATTTTGTTGCTCTATGTTTAATTTCAGAATTAGATAATGACCGTAAAGAAAGCTTGGCGTGTGCTGGAGTACCTGATGGGGAGCCATATGCCTTGCGCGAGGAAAGCTCCATCGCGCGCTCAAGTTGAGGAAGATCCGCATTGTGTTGCTCCCTCAATCTCTGGCTGGAACGCACCTCCTTCTCCATCATCCCCCCAAACGCCAAGACCTCGCTCTCCGATGGCCTTGCAGCTATCCCATTGACAATAGATATGTCCCTTGATGTCCCCTGCCCGCAAGACAGAGGCTGCGGCCTCAAAGCAGTCCCTTGCGGACCCATGTACAGACCACCGACATCATATGTTATCAGAGGTACACGGGGACAGCAGCTTTGTTGGTGTAGTCCAATCCGCTCCCTTGGGCTGGGAAACCGGTGAACCTCCTCCTCTCTCGCTGCCCGTCTACCCGCCGGCAGAGAAAACAGGAAAATCTCTGCCACGGCAGAGAAAACTGGAGATGTGTCGCCGGCAGAGAAAACAGAGAAATATGTGCCGCCGACAGGAATAACCACATCGTTGTCGTCGCCGGCAGAGATAGCAGCAGACCCGTTGTCGCCGTCGGAGGAAACCGCATCGTTTCCGTCGGTAGAGACAACAGCGTTGTCACCGGCAGAGAAAGCAGCAGAAACATTGCCGCCGGCAGATAAAAGCTCGTTTCCGTCAGCAGAAACGTTACTGTCGTTGGAGAAATCAGCAGACCCGTTTCTGTCGGCAGAGAAAACAGCAGAATTTTTGCCATGGCAGAGCGGCTCGTTTTCCGTCAGCAGAAACGTTACTGTCGTCGGAGTAAACAGCAGACCCGTTACCGCCGCAGAGAAAACAGCAGAATTTTTGCCATGGCAGAGAGATGAATAAGAACTGTTTTCTCCGCTGTATTCAATGGTAATGCGCGACCTTGGTCCAGCCACTCCTGCCTAGCCTCTCTGAATTGTTTCTGCACCATCGGAGAAAAAACCACTCCCGATGTCTTGGCCTTTTCTTGCATAGTATCGGAGATCGCATTACCCCCATTACCTTTCATACCTGAATCTTTAGTGACCTCATCCGTGACATATCATCTGTGGTTTTGTGCTCCTTCTCCCTCTCATCCCCCGTGTGATTATTGGATTCCTCATTTGCATTGTCCTCTTCATCATCACTCGGTGGTGGTGACCTCGGATCATCATCATCCTCTTTATCACCAACATCGGCTGGATGCTCCACTTTGAACTTCAGCCGATAGAATCCATCCTTTATGAAAATTGGCCAACTAATTGGAATAAGAGTGTAGTCTACACAGCCCACGAGGATACGCAGCACCCCATGTTTGCGAGTGAATTTCATGTCAACTTTGATAGTTTTTCCGAACAAAGACCCTAAACTCCAAAGGGAAAGATAGTCCCCTGTAGTTTTGGGAGGAATACCATACACTCGTATCCACTTTTGTGGTAGCATCTCCATTGGCTCCACCGTAGCAACCCAAGGAACTACTGTAATCTCACACTTGTTGTTCGGCACCCTACATGCCCCGAAGATAGCAAGCTTCTCAAGTTCACTCTTGGAGGGAACGACACTTTGAAGACATTGTGTCCTACCTGCTGAACATCCCAATGGAACTGTTCCCAAGGAACCAAACGCTGCAACTGAGTCACAATTTGAGGAATTGAGAGCTCACCGCTAGTGACAGTCAACATAGCCATACGGACATTGTCGATATTTGGTTTGTAGGTATCGGAGGTTGGCTGCTCATAGAACATTAAGCCCTCATTTATCAACCCATGCACGATCACCTGTGGTTTAGGCGCAGTCAACAAGGGACACACCTCCGACGCATGTTCCTTGCTCTCACAGATACCGCACACCTCAACTGAGCATTCCTTTCCATGGTGTCCAGGACCATCACATCGATAGCATCGCGTTTTATAACTTGTTTTTGCCTTCTTAGCTGCGGTTAACTCCGAACCATCCTGTCCAACAACTCCACCACGAGGACGCTCGCCCCCAATATGCTGTGTTCTTGGAACCACATGCGATGAGGTCGCAGTCCCCATCGGTGTGGCACCTTTAGCCCTAAGTTGAGCCGCCGTCGCCGTCTCTCCAGTTTTTGCCGCAGCAACCAATGGAGCAGAAGGTCGTGGCGCAGCAGCAGCCGCAGCAGCAGCCGCCGGAGGTTAGAGAGCCTCCGTAACCTGGCTCACGATCCTAGAGAGAACCTCCTCGGACAGGCCCTGGAGGTTTGCATTCGCACCTGCATATCCCCTCCGTGATTACCACGAAACGGAGCTGATCTTCCTCCATTATCTGCCCGGAACTGATACAGACGATTGACATTGTATTGCCGCAGCCCCTGTCCGCCATTAGCAAAACCAGACCCCGCATGATAGCCTCCAAAGTTTGCTTGAAATCCTTGATGCCGATATTCATTGTTTCCTGCCGTCCCACTAGACCCTCCGACCTCAAAGTTGTTGTGCCTAGTTTCCCCTTGACCTGCATCGCCGTTTGATCCTCCCGTCTGCAGTCCGCGTCCCCCCGCAGCTCCATGGTACGGAGGACCGCGACCACCATTGCCCCGGCCAGCATTGAAGCCGCCAAAGCCACGTCCTGGAGGAATGCTGCGGCCATCCCCAGCACCCCCATGACCTCCACCACTGCTTGCCATGGCGATAGCAGAATCGCCCGGCGGCCGCGATGCAGCGCATAACCCTAACCTGGAGTCGTCGTTTGTTTGTTTCAGGTTGATTCGACCCGAGGTGCCCCAGGTTCACGACCAGCATGATGGGCCGCAACCCAACCCGGGACCCTCCGTTGCTTTCCAGAACAAAACCCACGGATACGGCCCGCAAGACCGATCGCAGGTTTAAAAAAAAATTGAATTCACTGATCAGTCTTTTCCGCTCGTCCTCTCCGACGCCGGCGACGCATCACCGGCGTGGCAGCATCGACATCGTGAAACCAATGTCCATTCTCTAGTACCATCATCAGTCAACACCGATGGAGCTAGTACCGGGAATTTTAGCTGGAGCGATCTTCCATACGGTAGTAGCGCCGCCGCGGTCCGTATGCCTCCTCCGGACTCCGTCGCAACTGGAGTCCCATAGCTCTTCCCGGCGAAAACGGAAACAACGTACGAGCAGTGTACCTTGGGCTTCCCGCCTGCCGATCCTCTTCTCTTCTCGTGATCGCCGATCGACCATGGAGATCGCCGCCTCAGGCGATGGCAGCCGAGATAGGTACAGCGTACGTGATTCACCCAGCTCGCCGTATTCGCGATCCCCGTCCTTGCCCTCCACGCAGTCTTCTTCCTCGCCGGCGATCGAGTCCCGGTCATCGCCGTCGGAGTCGACGGCCAATGCCCAGAATCGCCCTCGAGTCGTATGGACGTCGGCGAGCGGCGTCGCAGCCTGCGTCACCGAGGTCTCCTCCACGCTTGCCGCATGAACGCCGGCGGGCGGCGGATCCACGGCCGCGCGATCGCCTCCGCAGTCGCCTCACCTAACGGCTCTCTCATCGCCTCGCTCCGGCGACCGGTATCTAATGATTTTAAAAATTGGGGGAGAATTTCACTTCCCCGGCCTCTGCACCAACTAGAGATGCACACAGCCTTTTAGGCATGAGTACCAGGATTTTTATCTTGATTAATAACCAAGCCTAGTTCTCAAGATAAATTGCATGAGTATCAGGAAGGCATGGTCCTCAAGTATAAATAGGAACCCAAATTCGTGTCCCTGTAAACTTGAAGTACATCCACTTCCCCAACCAGTTGAGCTAAGCTCCACTCCTTCTGTCAGTCTGGTTCCGGCCATGCCGGCCGGCCGGAGCAGCTCGAAGTGCTCAACGGTCGATAGCGCTCGACGTCGTCCAAGTGCAATCATGGGCACTGATTGCCACCACCGCGGCGTTGTCTTTTCTTTCAGCTGCACCTCGAGATCACGAGGTGATCCATCACTTACATGCTATCGCTTGATCGATGGGCACATGCATGCATCATGCCGCGCCATTGGATGGTTGCGTTTTATTTATAAATCGTACGATATATCTAGATGTGTTTTAGTTAATTTATCTCCTTAGGCATTTGAATCATATGTTGACCAACACTATATTTAAAACATGTTATAATTCGGAACGGAGCGATAAAGCTACATGCGCAACGGAACCAAGTTACTTGCCCGAAGTTTCTAGAATCTCTTCACGTAGTTTGGTGATGAGTGCCTGATTTATCACGTGTTGAATTATGATCCAGCCATGGGTGGACCTGGCATCCCTCATTCCCGTGCAGCCGCCCAGATTTCGGCGGTGATGCCCCTCTACTTGAGATATGTGACTTTCTACGGTGGTTTTATCCGAACAGTGAACTACTAGCATCTTAAGCATTTTGCCAAGACTGAGAGAAGTTTATGGATCCGCCACTAGCTCTAGATGGTTTTTGTGGCACAGGTCCTTAACGTGGCATCCACTATGTCTTTTGAGGTACAAAGGGTAATTTACCCATAAATACATTTGTATTGTTATGCTTGTGTTGAATATTATTACATAGGCTTTGTTTTTTGTTAGACTTAAGTTGTATTAGGTGTGGATAGCTCGACTTGGACACTTGTAAACTTGACTCACCATATAATATGGGGGTACACGAAACGGCTTGATAGAACCATACACGTAGGGAGAGTCCGCGGTTTCTTGCTGACCTCAGGACGTAAAAAGTGTTGGGGTATCAAGAAAAAGGACCATTTGCAGTCATGTCCTATAACGTAGGTGGTTCGTCGAACCTCATTAACACAGATCAATATTGTAATTGTGTTGTTATTGCTTGATTTTCAATTCGTTTGTGCGTCTACGACGATAAAAAGTGCTATCAAAGGAAGATTCAAAGCTCCATGGTTTCGACGGGTTTTATAGCGTTCTATGGCACCGGGATTCAAACAGAAGGGATGTGTCCGATAAATTTCACCATGGCAAATCGAAAACATCAATAACATATGCGGTAGGATCGGTGAGAGCGAGATCGGATGAAAATGTAAAACAGCGGCGACAATTTTTTTTTTAAGATTGCGACGACTTGTTGCACGGGAGGGCAGGCAGCATGCAGTTTTTATAAGAGAAATGCAGAAAATTTCTATTTTGGTTATTGAGACCAGGCAACATCTTTTGTTTTTGAGAATCAGGGAACAGATTGGTGAAGCAGCAAGGATACGCATGGCCGAAATCCAGCGGGGCTAACAGCCCATGCCGCATGGCGGACGTACAGCGAATTAGGCGCATGCGATGGCCCAAATAAGCAGGCCAATAGTTGCTCTTTGGATGGCCAGAAGGCCCAGAATATCTTTTGGGCTACGTCTGAATGTGCGAGCGCGCAGGGCGACCCTATAAATGGACAGATCGACAAAAAATGAGTTCAAGACAGAATCAACCTTGTAGCTTAAAATTCTAGAACTGTTGTACACATACTAGTTGAATCGGCGAGGAGAAATATTATGTATAATTTATTTTAGTAGCATAATATATCTTGTAAGTAGAACTATTTGGTTTGGCCTTCTTTATAGCAGACTGGCGAACTTTGCTTGTTGCCAAATGACCATCAAATATAGATAAACTTCTTATTCTTAATCCGAATCTAATATAGCAGAACATGTAAAAAATCCAGACATCAGTATTCATATATTTTCATCATTTTCATGTGTTGTCATCAAAAGAATAACAATCAACCTTACCGTTCAGAGTGTGTGTCAATGATAATGTATGTCTACAGGACATTTGGGAATTATTTATAGGGTAAGCACCTTAGACAGTTAAATAAAAGCTAAAACTAAGTTCTCACCTTTATAGCATTCTAGCTAAATAAAAGATAGCTAAACTCTCACTTTCATAGCATTCTAGCACTGAGAATAGTCATTATGTAATATGTATACTGAAGATTGCCACCACCTTTGGAAGTGCACATATAAACTGAAATTCCTAATCAATGATGTAGCAACAACCCATACAATCTTGCAAGGGCCGGCATTGCACAACTCCCCACAATTCCTCAATTCCATGGATGCAAATCTGTTAATATATGAACCATGAAGGCCTAGTTAAGAAACATCAAAGAACCAGTAGGATAAATGAGTATGTATAGTGGTAAAATAGCTAGTCGGTAAGCACCAACAAATCGTCCACAATCAGGTATCATTTAGAAAGTCTAATACTTAAGCAAATTAAATTGGCATAAATGAAAATAAGATAAATTAAAGCCATAACGACATCAAATATACCAAAGTGCACCCATCAGGACAGAATACATCAACTTATCTCTAAGAAATATTCTTGAGGCTTGGTGAGCAAACATCATTTAGTTCATGTGAAACTGTGGACATCAGTTGTATTCATGTATAACTCTAAGTTGCAGCATAGGCCATCAAAATATCAAATATACCACCTATTACTATTAGATTAAAATGTGCTCGGTACTTACCATATTAAGCAGATACTAGCAAGATGCCCGTGCGTTGCATCGGGTGTAAAATAAATAAAACATCTTAAGTTTAAAGTAAAATCTGTTTTACCCCGTGTGTTTCTACTGTGTACATTAAATTGAAACGAGTTTTCTTTCATATGTTTAAATCCATAGTGTACACGGGATCCAAATGGCATGGAGTCCTTAATCTACATGTTTTAAAACGCATTGCATTAATTTAGAACGCATGATGCTAGTTGACACATAATCATAAGCTATATATTCCACAAATGACAAGCATCAGAAGATTTTCAAGAATAGTGTAACTGTGATTTGCTTGTTCAAATACGTGTGGCAAAAGTTAGACCACATGTCAATTTCACAATAATATACGGCAGCAGAGCTTCTCAGATTTCCTTGCAACCAGGTACAACACGGAGATTTAATTTATAGATCTTTCAATGAACTGCCAAATTACAGAACAAGGATCAAGGGACATCACGAAGAGAGCAGTAGCAATACCAGTCACCGCAAGCAGGACATCAACACCTCCTGGATGGTCCTCCAAATACTTGGTATGAATAAATTTTACTTGACAGCCTTAAAACATGAGACTACTGAAAATTCAGAACAGTGTAAATTTGACAGACTCGGATAGGGGTTCATAGTCAGAGAGAACCATCATTTTTTTTCGGTAATTCAGTAGCCGGCGCGCTGCAGTTCCTTGGGCGACAGTGCAGAACTACCGCGGCGAGGCTTGTGCACTCCCGCGGTGTTGTCATTTCCGTCAGAAACAGGCAGCGTCCATGGTGGTGTCGGTGACACCGCTGTGTCGCAGGAAGAAGTGCAGCTGTGGCAACCCAACCAGCAACGACATAGCAGGTGCTGGCTCCTGCCTCCCGACGGCATATCCGCAACGACGCAGGCACGACGAATCCTACATGTGTGGGGAGGTCGGGAGTTGGAGATAGGTTCGGATCGAGACGCTTGGGCTGCCGACGCGGACGACAGAACTAGAGGCCGCTCGCGCCATGGCCATTGCCACCCCGAAAACGCCGCACACCTGCGCCACTCGCATAGGAGGGCTCGTACCTCCGGCCTACACCACCACGGCGCGGTGCCTCTTCTCCGCCCCAGGCCAACAGCCGCCGTCGCCCTGCACCAGAACCACCAACGCATCACTATGCCCACCACCGTTCCCGCCGCCACACGCCACCACGGCGACCGCTCCCCTCCAGCCGCCACCGAGATCGCGCCCTCCACCACCGAGCAAGAACGGTTTGACAGAGAAGAATAGGAGGGGATCGAGTGGATAGGTTTGGGGGGCAAGTGCAAAAGTGTCAATTATTTGGACTGCGGGTTGATTGTACAAATCGTAAGGGCTAAAATGAAAAACTACCACGACGTATGTTACATACGGTCGTTAGGCCGCATTATACTTTAGATATCTAAAATTTGAATGGCTTTCCAATGCAATGCAGATATTCATAGAACTGTTTTGAAACATGATTATAGTTTTATTCGCAACTGATAACAGATACGAAACATAAAACGAAGCAAAAGCAAGCACGAAAGGACTCTGTTTGCAACAACGTGGTTGCAAATATAGTACAACTCATGGATTGGTAATATTATATTATCTACTACACCGGCAAGGTTGAAGAAATAGAGCTGGTTACACTAAGGACTAAAGCGAAACCCAGAAACAAAGAGGGTAAATCTAAGCGCAAGTCAACACCTCGCATATGCTCTGGTAGTTTCATATGGTAAACGAACCGCTGCTAATGATGGAAAAATTCAAAGCTACTATAGCTGCATAAACAGAAGAGTATGGCAAATTAGATGAAATAGCCAACGGAAGAAGTAAACTGCAGAAATGGTATACAAAATCATACATGTTACATTAATTACGGACGATTGCTAACCTCTTTAAATACAATATTACTTATTTCATTTGTCGCAACATGACAGTCATCCTCAATTAAAAACTTGAGTCCTTTACATTCGACAATACTAATTTGCAGACTGACAAACGTAGTGAAACTTGGAACCATGCAAGAATTTTTCATGCAGAATCACACAGATCAATGAGGCAGGCATGTAACGACTGTGAAATAATCTGGAAAGACAAATCCCTCTATGATTACATAATAGCAGTCAATATACTACTCTCACAACATAATTAACTATATCCACCTTAGGATTGTTCTATAATTTACAGAGCTAATAAAGCATATATACATATATCGACGCGGATTTTCTACCATGGATGGTAGCTGTGCATAGGCTGAAGACCGTTGGATAAGCTGCTCATATGCTCTTTTGATGAATGGCTTCCGAACATAGCTGCATGTGACGGAGATGTTTTCCGTCCACTGCCGTTGGCTGATATCATAGATTCTCCCAGCCTTGCTAGTTCATCCTTCACCATCTGGGATTTACCCTGCAAACTGAAATAGTAAAACAGAAAGTGAGAGCATGCAATAGCAGCATTAAGCACAGTACTGATTTATCAATGTAGTAAGGGAAGGCCTTCTTGTACTATGCGGATCAATTTAACAGGTACTGGCTACAATTATCACTGAAGCATGAGACACATCTTACCCAGTCAATAGATTAGGAACGCGCACTTTCATCCGTTTACGTATCTGCTTAGCAATGGTGTCAACCAAAGAAATTCTACCTAGCTTACTACTAGGAGCTCCAGTTAAGATGGACTTGAGGCTCTCAGCTTCAGCTTGCCATGCAGCCTCCAGCGAGTTCTCAGAAACAACTGATCCAGATGATGCTGATGCAATTGCAACGGATTGTCCTATCAGAGCAACCCACTCAATGTCAGGAAGGTTTTTTGGGCCCTTGTTCGACAGAAGGGCCTGAACACAAGCTATAGTTTTCTCATCTCCTGCTGCTTGATCAAGCTTGCTTAAGACACCGATAGTTCTGGAACCTACAACAAGTGGAAAAACATCATTTGCTAATGAACAAAGAGCGATGTTATTATTTATGATATTTGCTCCGGTTTAAAGACAGACCATCTGAATCAATATCCTTCGCCAGCCTGAGAGCACGAGATGACGCAACTTCGGCTGCCTGTGCTGCGGGTATCACAACTAGCAGTATTGCATCATTGTGTCCAGCATAATCATTGATCTGAATTAAGAAATTAGTCAGCATACTGTAAGACAGTGTAACCAAGTATGACGAGACTAAAGAACTAGGTTTTCCATGCTGTCCATGAAGTAGGCAAATACGAATAGTTCAAAAGGTTCCAAATCAATATAAGGAGACATGACAGCATAAATATGATTTATACAAAATAAAATCTGTATAACCATACCGTTCTAAATAAATCCCATAGATGGCATAAGATGTATAGGTCGAGGTTAAACTGATATGGTTGAACAGTGGCCATGATTGGCGATTGTAAACTATATACTCTGATGTTCTAATCTTTAAGCATTAACACTATATAAGAACTAATTGTGACAAGTAAAGTATCCATATTGAAATACTTACCATTGAATCATCTACAACTCGCTGGTCCAACCCAGGTAGATCAATAAGTTTTAGGGAAGGAGCTGAAACATAAACAGAAAAATGTACAGTGAGAAATTAATAAGTTTCCACAAAGCGCCATAACAGATATTACAGGCGAACAGAAACAATAAGAACAGATTTGGTAAAGAAACACTGAACTAAGGAAAAATTGGACTGTCCATGCTGTAGCAATTACATAGTACACCCCAAGATTCTACCGACGGGTATTCCACAGCAAGTACAATGCTACAAGCATGAATACCATAGCCCGATTCAAATGCTTAGCTGCGTTCCAGTCACTACTCTATGCCGCTATTTACATTGCCAACGGAAGGATAAGAAGGTATAGGTTCACTGAGATCACCAAGTTTCTCATGCACAAACCTGTACTCGTCCGCATTTTGAGAGAAATCTCCTCCGCGCGGCCCCTCCCGGACGCGGCCTTGCTGAGCCTGTCCTGCAGCGAACGCCGCAGAGCACCTGCACCACCAACAGGCACGGAGAATTCATCAGCGCCATGTCAATCAACCCCGAAAACAGAACGCACTCGCGATGATCAAGGCGGTGAGGGTCCTACTGACTTGAGGACACCTGCTGCGACTTGCTGTCGATCTGCAGCATGATGGTCTTGGTGCTGAGCCCCGGCTCCCTCTGCAGGTCCACGACGATCGGCGCCCTGGTCGCCCCGTTCTCGCCCGTCGGCTGCACCACACAATCTAAGTTTAAGAAACAACGCACACGGAGGGGGAGGTGTGGGAGGGTGGGAGGGGAGATGGGGTACTGGGACTGAGAGGCTCACCAGCACGGCGTGTCCGATGAGGCTGTTGAGCACGGCCGACTTGCCGGCGCCCTGCACGTACAGATCGGAACGGATCGGTCATCAGATCGAGGCACGAGGGGGGTCCGCGAGGGAGGGAGGGACGGTACTCACGACGTTGCCGAGGACGACGGCGTTGAGGAAGGTGGAGGGGCGGCGCGGCGCGGAGTCGTCGGAGGGGTCGTCGTCGGCGAGGAGCGAGGCCGCCTGGCGGATGGACTCGGAGAGCTGCGACAGCTCCTCCATGGCCTCCATGGTCGGAGAAGGGAGGATCTCGCGGGGTCGCGGGCGGCCGCCGGATCGGGAGCGGGCGGGGATGGCGGCGGCGGCGGCGTAGACCTGGCCTTCCTCGTCGACTGCCCCGACGCGGATTTGAAACCTGCGGGGACGTGGGCGAGGTAGAGATAGAAAGAGAAGGGGAGAGAGAGAGATGGGAACGGGACGCGTCGTAGTAGTCGTTTGCTTGCTTGGCTGCGAAGGAGGTGACCGAGTCGAGTCAGTGCAGTTTCGACTTGGGTTCGGCCGGCCGGTTGGGTACAAAAAAGGCTTTGGGCCGGTCGGGTTTCCGGCTTATTCCCGTCGGCACTCGGGACGTATTCGAATTTGCTTGCAAGCTGGGCTGCGCCGCGCGGCCCGGTTGGTCAAAGAGCTTGCCCGCATGGGGCATGGTCATACTGGGCATAAAACCCGATACCCGAACCCCGAACCCGAGAAACCCGGACCCGTACCCGTATATCCCGAACCCGAGAAACCCGAGTGCTTGATCGGGTATCACATCTAGAAACCCGAAATTAGTACAGGTAATCCGGGTATCAGTATCTAGAACCCGAATACCCCGAATTACCCGAACGAAACGTTTTGCAGGCTGCAGCCCAGGCCCAGCCCATCAAGCACGCTATCCCCATCGCATTTCTCCTCTCCCAGAAACCCTATCCCCATTCCCCAGCATTCCCCACTCCCCACTCCCACGCCGCCCGCCCTCACGCGGTCACGCCCTCACGCCGCCGCCCGCTGCCAGACCAACCAGTCAACCACCATGTGTCCCTGTCCCTTCTTCTCCGACGCGCCGCCTCCATCTGCTTCCCGTTCCCGCGGCGATAGATCTACGGCGTCAAGCACTGAAGAATCGACGACCAAGGTCTGGGCGAGGAGCTCCTCCATCTGCTTCCCGTTCCCGCGGCGATAGATCTAGGGCGGAGGAAGGCCAAGGACGACGCCAGGGCGCGGGAGATGCTCGCGATGCTCGGCGCCATCCCGCCGCTCGTCGCCATGCTGGACGAGACCAGAGGCGGCGAGGAGCTCCTGGCCGCCGCGCTGTGACGGAGGCGCTCGTCGCCAACTTCCTCTGCCTCAGCGCGCTGGACGCGAACAAGCCCATCATCGGCGCCTCCGGGGCTGCCCTCTTCCTCGTGCGTGCGTTTCTCGGGTATTCCGGGATTACCTGAACCCGGACCCGAAAATACGGGTACCCGAATTGTCGGGTAGCAGGTTTTTGGGATACATCTCGGGTGTGATGTTTGGAAACCCGAATCGATTTTTACCCGAAAATACCCGACCCGAAATTTCGGGTAACCCGAACGCCCAGCGTGACCGTGTGCATCCGTCGCCGATAAGGATTTGAATTTCAGCTTTTTCATCAGTTCGCCCCGTTGAGCGGTTATTGATTTCTAACTAACTGTTAAATAAGATAATACCTTGGGACCTCCCGTTTAGTGTGTAGGTTTAATTTCGTGTACTCAGTGGCACAGCCGTGGCGGTAGCTGGCCAAACGGGCCGGGCCAAACGGGCCGGCCCGAGGCACGGCACTGTGGGCACGGCCCAAGCACGGCCCGGCCCGTGGCGAAACGTGCCGTGCCGGCCCGCGGCCCGCCCGTGCCCGTGCCGCATCTGAATTTCGAGCACGTGGGCCGGCCCGAGCACGGCACGGCTTAATCGTGCCGGCCCAAGCACGGCACGGCCCGGCACGGGCACGGGCACGCGAGGCTCTGTCTTCCTCCCCCGAGCTCTCCGTCCTCACCCCGCGTCCTCTGTCTTCCTCCCCCCGAGCTCTGTCTTCCTCCCCGCGATCCTCCTGCGGCTCGCCGGCGCTGCCAGATCCCTCTCCCCGTTGTCCACCGCCGCCAGATCCCTCTCCCCGTTGTCCACCGCCGCCAGATCCCTCTCCACGTTGTCCAGATCGACGGTCTCCGGCGCGCGGCGTCGACGGCGACCGCCGCGAGCTAGCCGTGCTCGCCGTGCCGTGCTCGCCGTGCCGGGCCGCCGGGCCGCTACCGTGCCCGCCGTGCCGTGCCGAGCTCCGATTTGGAGCCCGCGTGCCGGCTCGGCACGGCACGATTAGCACCGTGCCGCATCCGTGCCGTGCCGTTGCCGTGCCGTGCCGGCGGCGAGCCGTGCCGTGCCGTGCCGGGCCGTGCCGCCCGTTTGGCCAGGTAGCCCTTGTTTTGACTCACAAATTTTACAATCAATGTGTTCAGAAAATAAATCGCATACCATGGTTTGACAAATAATACACGGATCAATGGATTTTTCAAATCCTTGTATGAACAAAAGAAATGGATACATTACACGACATCCGTTTGGATCTCGATTTTCAAGAACACATATATTGACATTTTTATTGGATCTGGGACTATTTTCTTCCATTCATTTATAATAATTTCGTATCAAAATTAAAAATGATGCATAAACAGTTTTCTAATTCATGCATTCATGTACTAACAAGATATTTTTGTTTCATGTACTATTTTTTTAAAATCCATGCATTAATAAGAGCTTTTTTGTCAATGGATTATCAAAAATAATCACACATGAACATGATTCTCGAAAAAAAATCATGAACATGGATCTGCCTGAAACTTTGCATTACGGTATGAACAACGTGAGCATCTTAACCATGAATCTCAGCTTGAAAAATTGCAAGTAAAGAATCTGAATCCAAGAACAACTAAAAATTTATTTTGGAGCACATGACCAGCCCGTCATAATTTTTCAGATCCATTCCAGCACGGTAGATTAAAAAAGAGATAGGGAGGGAAGGAAGGAAGAAACTGCAGCACCAGATCCATTTCAGAAAAGGAAATAGGAAAAGATGAGATCAAGAAAACAACACGTATCAAACAGACCTTCCATTCACAAAAGAGAAAGGCAAGAAAACAGCACGTATCAAACAGATCCTCGTCGCCGCCGTTGTCTTGGAGCTTCGGATCTAGCGAGGCTTGGTTCGCGGAGGTTATTTCCGGGGGCTTGTCCTCGGTGACGGATCTTGTTCTCCTCGGACGGATCTTCTCTTCGAAGCTGCAGCCTCCCTCCCCACTACAGGTCGCCGGACGCGCCCTCGCTCCCCGCTGCAGATCACGGGACGAGCCCTCCCTCCAAGCTGCAGGCCGCCGGATTTATCTTGTTTTCCAACCGCCGGCCTTGCCTGATCCGTCGGACGCGGAGAAGGGTAGCGACCGCCCGCACCGTCTTACGACGGCGTGGCGTTCCCTTGTCGGTGCGGCGCACGGCCACAAAGCATGGGCGGTGACGCCGTCGAGGCAAGAAGGATAAATGGCGGCGGGGTGGGAGAGAAGCAGGAATGGCCTGCGCGTTTTGGGGGAGAGGGAGATAAAGTGATTCCTACCCAAAATGACGTGGGGAACGTGTGGTCAACTGGTCACCCAAAATAAGTGATTCCTAACGGCAATATTGACGTAGTTCCGTTAGTGGCGTGCTCCTAGTGACTATAATATGTGTTCCTTATACAGATCCAACGGGTGGATCAGGGGTGTGTACCTACCACCCTAGGCATCCCACTATTTCCCATACATATATATGCTATTTATTTTTCTTGAATCTTGAGGAGGGGAAGAAGAGAACCTGCTGGATGTGAGGAATGCAGCAGTGCCATCATCGAATAAGCAATACATGGTACCTCCAGATAAGCAGCCAAACATCTAACATAATAGGATAAATCAGGTCTCTAGTAAATAGAAAAAAAGCTGAAAAGAGGAGGTGAAGCGCAAGAAATTAGTACCTGAACCAGCGTGTCCCCAACGTCTCTTCCGAACACAGATCGGCCGAACCCTGCTGTAGAAAGGGGAAGGGAAGATGATGATCATTTCCAGTAAGAATAAATTTGTTTTTAACTTTCGATTGCACCGAATTCTAATGTAACGTACAGCCCCACATCATTTTGGACCAGACTTAAATTTTATCATGGACGGCAGCACGTCGCATAATAACATTAGTGTAAGCACATATAAGACCAAGTTTACAAAGTCTATGGGAAGAAAACAATCTCTTACCTATGTCTGAAAATCTGGAACATATGTGCGGGAAAACCTGGCTGGTTTGCCTTACTTTTTGCATCCTGCTCAAAAGAGATTTCAGAAAAATAATAATATACAATTAGCTTGTCTGGGCTGAGAACTGGATAGAGAAATCAAGTTGCAAACTTGAGAGTACAAAGAAGGATCAATACATCACCAGATAGCACCATTACGAAAGTAATTTGATGTGTCCATAGCAGGCCTGGCAGCTCAAATTAATTCCAATGCTGACCAATCTACACCGTCCGTTTCCGTGGTGAAATATGCCTACTATTTTTGGGGCATCGAATATAACTCTAGGGGGAATTTCGATAACCTCCATGGCACACACCTGGTGAAGAGGGAAGCAGATAGCAGATAAGCCGAGAGAAATAGTACACTTGTATGATAGTAGGCTAATCTAAGTTATACCTTATCTAGCATGGATGGCTAGGTTAAATTAGATATTAGTTTATGGTTCTGCAGACCGAAGGAAGATCAAACATGATACAGAATAAATGTAAATGGAGAACGAAGAAAAAAACGTAGGCATGCCCATCTCATGAAACTGTATATAATCATCAAGCACCAACATCCAGCAGTAAATAATTCTGTGAACATACCAAAGAAAAGACGCCACAAACTTGATGACTGAAACCAAGTAACAACAATCAAACTTCAGTGGCTAAAACCAATTAACAAAAAGACCTCGTAAACATACCAAAGGAAAGACAACACATAACCATCTAGCATGAGAAATTTTCAGGTTAGGCAATCATCTAGCAGCAGTAACCCCACAAACTTCAATAACACGAACCAAGCAACAAATAGACCTCGTGCATCCAAAATGGTGCAGGAATAAATAACTGTGCTTGATCTTTAGCTATACTGATTCAGCACATTTTTTGTTATGTAAGGACATAATAAGTATATACTCGCAAGCAAAGCCCTCACAGCAATAAATGTTCGAGCTCCATGCTGAAAGATCAAGAGCAGCAGGCAATAACCCAGTTGTATGCATGTCTTCGTTTGCATTCACCAACGCGCGAGGACAGTACAAAATTATGAAACAGAAACATATTCATATATATCAGCTTAGATAGGCTCCTACACAATCAGAAGCGAAGAAAATACATGCATTAAAACATGAAACTCACCGGAATGAATCCTAAATCAATTCTGGACTTGCACATCACAACAACAAATGCTCCATCATGTGGTGATGCAACCATCGTTGAACTGCTCTTTTTAGAAGAAAATAACATGTTCTTATTTCCAGCAGCAGTTTCACCGATGAAAAGTCCTGTTGAACACAAGTTTCGCTCACCCGACGTTCTTGGGGGAACCAAGGCGCTTCTCAGGCCATGTGATGTTTAGACAGAACCTATCATATCAAAATATTATTAGAATCATCATGTGGCGCGTGGACACAATTTTAAATCTATGATTAGAACATAACCATGGACACAAGTTTACCTCTTACTATACAGAACTATTTGCAAGAAGCAATCATTTATTGAAAATTGCTAGTTGGTCAGACACCATCTATTGCTGCTACACAGAACTACAAAGCTTACTGCAGATAAATCTTTTAGATGCAAACCTTGAGAAATCAAAAATTCAACTAAACCGACCTCCCTACAACCTAACAAAATTTAACTACCACGAGTAACACATAAATAGTCAGGAAAAACTTGTATGGTGTGGATGAAAAACATCCCTAGAGAAGACAATAAACGGAACATGTAAGGCAGAACAGTAATAATTAGAAAGGTGCCTCTATCACTATCAGCATGCAACAACTGATACACAAACTTAAAGTAACGAACCTCGAACCAGCACTTCCGCTCTGCAGCAGATCCAATCGAAAAGGAGGTCTCAGCTGCAATTAGACGGACAGAAAAGTCGGACAAAATTATAGAACAGTAAAAACATTGCTAGCTAGAATAAAGGGCAAGAACATGGCACAGAGGAAAAGAAACACGAAAACGCAGGTAGCAGCTACCGACCTTGGTCGCCTGGAGAAGAGGCGGCGTAGGCGGCGGCAGCCAAACTGAGACGGCAAGGACTGCTGGATCGTGCGTTGCCGCGGGAGATAATGAGTAGGAGGGGCCATGAGTAGGAAGAGGGGCATCACCTGCAGGAGAACACGGCAAGGTCAACATATGGAAATCCAATCTGAACGGATCTTCTAGCATCCTGCAATGGCTCTTCTCCCGTCGCTCTATGGGGTCGCCCAGGAGAGGAAGCCGCGATGTAGAGGTCCTCGTTGTCGTGGCCGCACTCCAGGGCGACGTGCGCCACGGGAGCCGCCGGCGAAGGTCAGGGTCTCGGTGGCGAAGCCCCCGACGGTGAGGGACGGCGCCGTAGGAGCCCGAGCAGCGCGGGTCGAACACCGGGCCGGACTGCTCGTAGTAGCGGCTGCACGGTGCGCCACATGACGTCGCTGCCGGTGTCAAGCACCATCAGCGCCGGCGTCGCGGTCCGTCGCGGAGGGGAAGCAGGAGGAGGGCGAGTGGAGGCGGCCGCGTCGGGAGGAGAACCGCGGCGTCGTCGTAGGCCTCTCCCCGCGGCGACGGCTCGGAGCTCCTGTGCGTCCACGGTGGCCGCCGTGGGAGAGGAAAGCGAGGCGGCGCCGTCGCGCGGCGCCGGCGACGCGCGAAAGCGGCGGAAGGCAGCGGGCGCGGCGGCGACGATTACGGCGCGCGCGCGGCGGCTCGACGGCCGATCTACGGCGAGGGGGGAGAAGAGGCGACGGCGGAGACGCCCGTGCCCTCCGATCTGAACGGGGAGGCCCGGCGCAGGGACAGAGAGGAAGGAGAGGGGGGATGTGGTGGCATTTTTACACCGAGGTCCCTGCGTTTTCCTCAATTTTCGAATACGTCCATTGCCTTGGTAAATCGTGGATCGCGGGTTAATGTGTCGAAATGTGAGGGGTGTTTTCGCAAATTTGTCGCGGGATGCATCTGGGGCCGTTGGCTCAACGATGGATGGCCCGGATCACGCGCGACACTGCAGAGAACTGTTCATTGAACAGTACCTGACAGGTCCGGACCGCGGATCTCGATCCAACGGCCCAATTTGCGAGCGCGGAGAGGGCTCTAAAATCTTGCCCCTTAATATATAGGGGTAATATGATTCTACCAAATAATATTCGAGCTAAGCACCCAAAAATACGAGCACATTCTATAACATCCACGTTGGCACGATGTATGCAGTTTCAAAACAGTCAATATCCTACTGATTCCTCTTGCAAAAAAAAACTCGTGAGCTGTGGATTTTTTCCTTTTTTCTGAAGGTTGAGGATTCCGTTACAAGCTAGGAAGTATTAACAAACAAGTTTCCATGCTATGAAAGAAGCAACTGTTCTTCATTGGGATGGCAATGGGTACCCATCACCCGCGTACCCTGCGGGTAAAAACCCTATTAAGCTAAGGGTTTAGGCGGAAAAAATACCCATGGGTACGTAAATGGGAAAATCTTGTACCCATCGGGTAGAGAGGGTACGGGTATGGGTTCGCATAACCCATACCCGCGTACCCATGTACCCTTCTAAATATGTAACAATTGACAAATTGGTCCACAAATAATAACCTAATTTTACTATAAAAAATCATCGCATGTGTTGCTTATGCGCAAGTGTTAATATTTATAAGTATATGTGCTAATATTTACAATGTGTTTCTTTGGACTATGTCAATGTGCTGCAGTTTATAATTTTGTGATGTGGTTTAAATGTGTTGCTGCTAAGAGTTATATGATTATACGATGTTTTTACGACATTTTCCTACTCATTCCATTGTGTTGCAAACGAGAGTATTTTTACCCACGGGTAACCCTTTACCGTGACGGGTGAAGGGTATGGGAAAAAGTTGTACCCGCATAAGGGTATGGGTACGGGTGACGGGTACGGTTGAAGGCGACGGGTAAGGGTATGGGGTGGCTCCACCCTTACCCATACCCTGCGGGTGCCGTCCCTAGTTGTTCACAAAGTGTCAAGAGATGATGCTGGGAGCCTGGGACAAAGACGTACGTAGATGCAAGGGAGCTCCAAGAGCTGAACTGAGGATGCCTCCTTTTCTCTTCTTGTTCGTCTCTATATTTAATTATGTATCCAAATCAATGACCTTGTAAATAGGATATCAAGAGTAATATATCAAAGTGGGGATCCATTCCCCACATGTGATTGTTTTAAAAAAGAAAAATCTCCAATGAGAGTTGTCGATCTCTAAATGTATAATAAATCGTGGAGTATTGGTTTTCACGCGCAGTCCAACATAAAAATCCACACAGCTGAATAGAGAGTATAAATTATACACGTCTTTGGTTACGGAACACGCTTTGCCATGCGTATTTTTCCAATTTGTTACATTTGTTCTCAATGAAAAAGGGATAAAAATCCAAGTAGAAAAAAAAGGGATAAAAATCAGGCACACTACGGAAAGGAGCAAATGGACAGACTCAGCCTCATTCAAACTTGCAAGAGCACTATGAACTTGCAAATGCACACTATACCCTGTTTGATCATATTACTCACGTTTACGAACCTAACATAAACACTCCGCGAAAACAACTGCGAACTAGGAAGAGCAAAACGAGTTTAAAACATAACATAAGTTCGAGTTTGAAAAACGATTTGTTGGCAAAATTGAACTACTGCTTAAACTCTGTGTAGAACATCTCCCTGAACCTGGCCAAGCTCTTGGGCTCCATGGCCACCACGACGTCAAGCCGTCCGTCGCCGTCGGGGCCGGGCATGAGGTACACTACCCCGCCGGACTTGAAGCACGCGCGGCCCATGAACGCCGGGCGTCCCCAACCGAAGTCTGCTTCGTAGATAGGCAGCCCCTGCCAGCTTATCACCCACAGGTCGGTCTCCGGCATCACCCACCGCTTGCCGGCCGGGCCTGCCTCTGCCTGCACGTCAAGGTAGTCCACCAAGGACCGGACGTACCCGTCGTCTAGCCGTGCAGCCGCGGAGTTGACCTTCTCCGCGACGGTACCGAGCGGCCCGGAGGTGATCTCGTCGACCTTGGCCGCCGCCGACACGCGGAAGATGGCGTTGCCGAAGTAGCCGGCCGGGAGCGGCGGGTGGATACGGGAGCGCGCGTCGGCGGCCATGTACAGCCGAGTATCCGCTCCCCCCTCGAGCCCGCGCGCCCTGCATGCAACCCGCCATGCGTGGGCGACCACCGCCTTAAACGTTGAGAGCTTCTTGCCCTGGCCGGCGGCGTCGCCCTTGAGCGCGTCGATCTGGCCTTTGGACATGGGGAGGATGGCGGTTCCCACCGGGACACTGGTCTGTAACTCACCGCCGGCACCGTCGGCGCCGAGCCAGGAGTACTCGGCGTGGTCGAAGTGCACGGCCGGAGGACAGCGCGCGCGGAGGAGCGTACGGTCGAGGCATGGGCTCGCCCCGAGCACGCCAGTATCTCCCTTCGCAATGGCCGCCCAAGCGTTCACGAAATCCAGGGACGCAAGGCCGTCCGCCG
Organism: Poa pratensis; assembly: GCA_947311845.1. Lineage (NCBI taxonomy): Eukaryota > Viridiplantae > Streptophyta > Magnoliopsida > Poales > Poaceae > Poa > Poa pratensis. The sequence goes on from CAMZMU010000085.1 coordinate 39,883,442, forward strand.
CCGTGTGGTGGATGGCGACGCCCACGCACACACCGCCGCACTGAAAGAACGTCACCTGCATCGATCAAACGCATGCAAGAGTCAGCCAACAACCCGTACTGCAATGACCAAATGTGCACGTGTCGCCTACACGCCATGCATGCGCAAAAGGTGTCACCTGAAACACCGCCAAAATGCCGGCGCCGGTAGGCTCGGCAGAGGGGCAAGCATCCGCCGCAGCTCGTTCGACGGGGCGAAGTCGCCGAGGACGTCGAGCGTGGTGTCCGCCCGCGCTGTCACGAAGAGGACCCCTCACCGTTGCACTGAATCTCCGGACGTCCGGCGTCGTCCTGCCCAAGCCGGCCGGCGAGCGGGTAGAACGGGACGAGCGCCTTGGATAGTGCGTTCTTGAGGATGGCAGGCAAGAAGATGGCCGGGACAGAGCTTGCGCGGTAGATGTAGATTGTGGGCGTGAGACTCCTGGCCACCATGAGATCGAGGTTGGAGAGCCATAGTCCGTGCTTCGGCGTCGCCTCGCTCGGTGTCACCATGCAGGATTCCAAGATCTCCACTGCCATTTTCTCTTTGAGGGCCGGGTGAGAGGACTGAGCAACTGAGGAAAGAGAAGTCGACTGGATGGATGCTCTCACTTTTTCGTTAAAGTACGTTAAAGTATATGAAGAGAAGCTGATGTGCTATGACATATTCATGTGACGAAACTAAAGGAAAACGTTGTCAGGAAATATTAACACTTTTCCAGTCTTTTCTCTTCGCGCGGGAATAATTTATAGTCCTAGCTAAGTTTGTCAAACTTAACGTGTATTTGGAAAGGGTGTGACTAGTGCTCTGCTCAGTCGATAACTCTCAACCGATGACGTCAGCCTGTTATTTTGAACGATTTTTTTTAATCTTGGTTTTGATTGATTTCTTTTAATCCCCGATCGATTGGTTAGATCCCTGTATGAATCCGGTTGTGGTCGTGTTGTTTCTTTCCGAATGCCAAGCACCACCCGAGTTTGGGCTTGTTTCGAGTTTTGTTTGGTCTGTTGGGCCTTTTGGTCAGCGTGTTTTCTCTGTTTCTACACTGTAATAATACTTCTTTTTGTAAATTCTTTGTGGAACATAGCCGTGCAAGGGGTTTTAGCACACAAACATGTTCAGTTAAATGTCCAATGTCATATTTTTGGCGTCTGTGGAAGCAACAAATGATTTACCCAATTATCTTGGAGCTAATGTGGGATTTATGCCAAATGCTATCAAAATGTCACGCGAGTTTGGGAAAAATTTGTATCGACACGTCAGCAGAGAGGCGAATAAGGTAGCGGATAACTTAGCTAAGTTCGGAACTGCTATAGAATCTCATAGGTCTTGGGAGGATGATCCGACTGAGTTTATTGATGCAATGATTGTAATTTTTTTGTTCTCAAACTTCACCTATTAAAAAATGGTGTGACTAATGCTCAGTCGATGACGTGATGCGGTTGATTTTGAACGATTTCCTTTAATCCCTGGTCGATTGGTATATGCGTGTATGAATCCGGTTGTTTGTGTTGTTTCTTTCCAAGTGAATGTTGGACCTGTTTCTAGTTTTGTTTGGTTTGTTGGCCTTTTGGCTAGCGGTCTATCTCTGTTTTCTATATACTATACCGATTTTTTCTAGAGTCAGGCGAGTGAATCAATGAATAAATCGAACACCATGTGCGCTGTTGAGGGACGATTCACATGAATCGATCATCTCATTGGGTATTAGTGCATCCTGTGGTAGAAAATGAAGATCCACAATCAATCTAACTCATTTAATGGTATTGTGCACTCTAGTTATGGGCTCCTGCCGCTAAGTCGTGTGAACATGGACAGAACTGAACCTATTCAGAAACTTTCGACACAAAATGAATGAGACCAACTTTTTTCATAATTTAAGTTACTATCTTCTGAGTTTTTATCGACAACCTTGCTGAGTGTATGCACTGTCAAACATCACAATCTTCTGAGTTCTCATCGATCGACAACCTTTTTAATTGATGTGCTAATCCAGTATGTCACTGCCCGTATATATATCCAGACCAATCTTGGGATTTTACGTCTAAACAGGTCCTTGCTTCTGCCGGTGACTGTCGGCATGGTTGCATGCAACGTGTAAATGCACGCATGATAGACTATTAGTATTCCATGAGTAATATATAACTTATCCATGAGTAGCTTGGCAAGTTCGCAGACCGCCGAAATCACAACTTTCATGGATTGATGACCTTGAGAACACTGCATGCATGACACATAAACTTGGCAGTACGTATACAGTGAAATACTTAAAAACACACCCGATCGAGTATCATCATACTCCCTCCGATCCACAAAAAGTTTCGTAAGTATAGTTATGGATTTGTACTAGGCAAGTCCATTTTCCACGACAATTTTTATGTTTCGGAGGGAGTAGCTGAAACCGATGATCGATCTGTTGGCAGCTGTAGTAGGACTCGAGGTGCATGCCAGCCTGCAGCTAGCCTATATGCATGGTGAGACAATCAATAGAGAAACAGTACAACTTGGTGAGATGCAGAAGACAGATTGTGGATGTCGTTTGGACTTTGAACAAATCTGGTCAATTTCAGTGCATTCCAGTAATACTTTTGTTTTGGAGTATATGTATGTTGCACTAGAAAGTGCTCTGGTGGCTTGTCGTTTCAGCGAACTTTTGTTTCTTTAAGTACTTCTGAAGTCACTTTGACTGATTACTTGATCTTTATGATTGTGATGAAACTAGAGGCCACTTTTCCTTCACGTTCAGGCCAGGTGGTTATATTATATCAACGCGGATTTTATAACAAGGGTGATAGCACCGCATGCCGTTAAAACCGTCCGATATAGAGAGTATCTGATCTCATTGCTACTGGATGTGGTGGATAATGTTTCTTTCGTTGACGGCTGTCGACGGAATTCCGCAGTCCGTGACATGTATCCGTTGTTTCTGGATTGTGGGAAATTTGAATTGCGGTGCCGGTGCTGCTTGTCGGGTAGAGAGTTTGTCGTTTGTAGTAGCTTGTCACGGTGGTGGAGAATTGTATATGGAGTCATAATCATTAATTTTCGGTAACGGCAGCCATGGGCTTTTGTCACGGTCCATGGTTCATTGTTTTTTGCCATGTGATATGGTGACTATTTTTGCTGTACATAATGGGCTACGGTTTGGAGAAAGGGGTGTGCTTACGGTGGTGGAAAGTTAGATATTGGAGAATGGTTTTACAGGGTTTTTTTTGTTGCGTGAAAAGGTTTTGCAGATTTTAAAAAGGACAAAAATCGTTGACACATTCCATTCCCAGCTACTCCGTATTAATTTAGTCACCATTCACATAACACAGAAGGTCCATCATCAATAATGAACTCCCGAACCGGAAAAGATCTGATCTGAAGGAAATCCAGTGACAAAAATGCCAAGTAAATTTCAGAAAAGGCAGTGCATCTTGGAACGGTGCCTACTCTGAATCCCGAACGGTGCTTGAAAATCATGGAACAAAAGTGGAATAGCAGAAAGAATATTGGAAAAGGAACATGGAGGCCCAATTCATACACCGAAGAAACATGGAACAAATCTGGATCTTAAAGAATATTGTAAAGAGAACTGAAAAAACGAATCACGCCCCCGTCGCCCCGTGTCCCACGCCGTTGACAGGCTCGGCCGCCGACGCCCGCGACCAGCGCTGCTGCGGTAGCTCGCCGCATGGCTCCTCCGGCTGCCTCTGGTTGACCCTGCAACGCATCCGTCGCCTGACGCCGGCACCAAAAGCAAGGGGAGGTGTTGTCGCTGCGGCACGGGCTGGAGAGGTAAGGCTCCGCGGCGGGCTCCTTCGTTGCTGCCATGGCCGACGCCGGAGAAAAACGGAGGAGGTTACAGAGAACCAATGAACTGAAACCTTGGCTGGGAAAGGTCTCCGTCCAATGCGTGAGAAAGATCACCAGAGAAAAATGGAAACAACGCCATGGATGGGGGAGAAAGTCACGGGCAAAAAATGAATATTCATGAGAAAACAGACCCAAGAAAAAAGACATCATAACTGCCGCAAAACCAACAAAGTATCCTGAATCTCATTGATCAAGCGACCAAGAGATCACGCAGAACTATGCTAGGCTGCAAAAGACATCACCATTGCCGGCCAATAACCGGACTCCTTCCTCAACGCATCCGTCGCCTCAAGCTGGCGCACCAAAAGCAAGGGGTGGTGACGTCGCTGTCGCAGGGACTGGAGAGGTAAGGATCTGCGGTGAGCTCCTTCATTGCCGCCATGGCCGACGCCGTGTGCGGCGGCGCGGCGGAGGTGACGCGCCTGAGAAGCTGCAGCTCCGTCAAGCCGCAACGTCGCCACACTTCCGACTGGCGGCATACGCGCGGAGGCCGGCGATGCCGCGCGATGGAGGGGCGTCAGTGGTTCCGCGTTCGGTCGACGGAAGCTGCGCTCGCTCGGTGCAAGGTGGGATTCGTGGTGGTGGTGAGATCTGGTGGGATGTGGGAAATGAACCAGAGAGAAGCGTCTAGGGTAGGTGGTGGCCAGCGGGTATTTTTACTGACAGATATATTCGTGTGCTCTTGTTATGACGCCGTTCCGTTAAGCTATCCTGCTCTCGCGTTGCTTCATTGTACTCTCTATGCATGATCCAATGGATGGATGCATATGCATAGCTATACCCCATGTTAGCCCACTATTTTCGTATATTATATATTTGTAGAATCAGTCTTATATGTGGTATTACCCGCAAAAAAAAGTCTTATATGTGGTACACTGATTACAATCTCCTAAGAATCATCACGTTATTTCCAAGTCCATAGATGGTGGGCGTGGAACTCCTGGCCACCAATCCACAGCATGAGATCGAGGTTGGAAGCCATAGCCCACTAAGCGTCACCATGCAGGACTCGACTACTCGAGGATCTGCACTGCCATTTTCGAACAGTCAGAGCCTCAGAGGACTGAGCTAGAGCTGAGATATATACTCTTCCGGGTGAATCTGCCCTTAACAAAACAAACTCTTTAGAAAAAAAATATAACACTGACCGTTCTGCATGGGAGCATGCAATGTATGAATGCACACATAATAGTACACAAATAACTTACCCGTGAGCTTGAAATCGCAGACATCGCACGGTGCATGAATTGATGAAGACCCATGATATGAGGTACCGGTACGTGTACACTGAAATAGTTATAAACAACCTGCATGCGGGGAACGCGGTGTTGTATTGATGCACACACCTTGGAAACAAAATAAAAGTGATATGATCGATCGGGAGCTTGGTGATACACATCAATAACGAAACAATAAACGTTGACAGATGTACCGCAGAATGGGGGAGGAGTTGGCGAGTTCTCATCCACGATCTTGTAATAAATTTCTCTGTCTGAATTAGTGGCTACCAGGAAGCAAGCGTTGTCATGCATGCATGCGATTATTGTCGTGTGTCTTCCTTTAAAACAGAATCGAAATCCTAGCTTAAAAAAATTGCTCTTATTTTAGATAAAAAGAGTTTTTTATTACTTAAAGAGTATTAAGTATTACACCCAGCCTTTGCATAACTAAGATGCACACAGCTGACAGAACTTCCGAAGTACCAAACATAAAATATAGGCAAATTACATATCATGATGAGAAATTGTAGAAACTCCTAAGGTATTGGAGAGCCGACCGCAAATTATGCTGCCATTCAAGTTGCGATGAAAATTTTCTCGCCGTATTCTCAAGTCTTGTACACACCTCCATAAACAGGTCTCGATACTTCACACGTTTCAATTGAGACAAAAAAAAACGGAGCGTAGCTATATTTCTGTGGATAACCTGCATGAGAGAACAATTTTTATCATTAAAATTTGCTCTTATATGATTTAGGGTCTAAATAATTAATGCATGTCAATACGAGACATATACAATGTGAAGGTTAGGGCCTCTTTGTGGATACGAGCGACATAAACATTTAGGATCATAACTGTCCTAGAGTAATTGCGAGAACATATTACATTGTTGTCATGGAAGCACTCAGATCAAGTGACGGAACTCGTGGGTATTTCCAGGTTCGGACCTCTTTGTGCAGGAAATAACCCCACTCTATCATGATCGAGTTACTCTTGATTATAAGATGAATACAGTGGGAATTACAATGTGGAGGAACTTGCTAAGAGCATATGTGGTCCACGTCGATACTGAGACGTGGACGAACTAGGACGTTAAACCCACAATTGGTGAACGGTTGGCAGCTCGGATGCTAGGTGCATGCAAGCCAGCCAGCCTATATGGCGAGACAAGCAACCAATAGCAAAAAAAAGGAACTTGGTGGTGCAGAAGATAGATGTTGTTTAGCTAGGCTTTAAACAAATCTGAACAATTTTCAGTGCATTCCATATATGTATGTTGGCATTGGAAAGTGGTCAAGTGGCTTGTCCTTCAGCAACCTTTGGTTTCTTAATGTACTTCAGAAGTAGATATTGTAGTGTCGATCTTGAGATTTTCACGTCAAAACATGGCACCTTGCTTCTGCCCTTGACCGATCTGCATGGGAGCATATGCACCTTCCTCGTGAGTTTGGCAGACCGGAGACATCCCATTGTGCATGGATAATTGTAAACAACCTGCATGCGGGGAACGCGGTTGTTGTATTGATGCACACATTAGAAAAGAATGAAATTGATGATCGGTTGGCAGCTTGGTGATACACACCAATAACAAAACAATAAATCTTGACAGACGTACCGTGGAATGGGGGAGGAGTTAGCGAGTTCTCATCCACGATCTTGTAATAAATTTGTCTATCTGACTACTAGCGATTACTACCACGATGCCATCATCGCCATTGGAGCATGTAGTACATTTTATATAGGCCCATATTGTAGGTAGAGCCTTCCGTCTAAATTTGAGTCCCCATATGGCATGAATGAGCCGCAGTCCCTTGTGCCGACGATAGGTTTTCTTATGCTATCTTTTTCCTACATCGAGATCTTTCGAACCTGAATTTTGCCTTTGGGAGGGGTCTGAAAAGAGGCTTTCTAGAGGTTCTTTGACTTGTACCATCGGGCCATCTCGCTGGAGCTTTAAGGTGGCCCGATCTTTCACAACGATGAATATCAAGACAACTAAAGGGGCATCGACCAATCCAAAGATCAAATGTAAAGCCTAAATAAATTCAATGTTGGGAAAACGAGATCTAGTCCACAGGTGGCTGCAATATGATCACACATAGATCACTAGGAAAAACAAACGATATTGGTGCCCCCGACGTGGTACTTTTTTCTTACAAAATCTCAATAGAAAGATAATTTAACTCCCCTACAATTGTCGATTGCTGTCGTTTATATAGGCTTCATCTAACGTAATATGGATATACACCTAAACCGATAGGGCTCTTTAATCAAACCAATTTAGCCCACAACTTGCCTTGTAATATTAACCGCTTTAGGCTCAAATAACCGAAACTTAAAAAACACAATACCTGGTGTCTATTTTTTTTTTTTTTGCGAAACACAGTACAACGCAAGCGCTCATATACACGCGCACACACTCACCCCTATGAACGCACGCACGCACACCCTACCCCTATGAGCACCTCCGAGAGACTGAGTCGGCGGGTCGAGTCTTGAGATTGACGAAGTCACCACGGGCGCCTCGCTGTCGACGGGAACGTCGCCTCCCACTGAAGAATATTCCGCCTTAAATGAGAAACACCAGCGTCAAACCTGGGGTTTGAACTCTGGTGGGCTAGGGGTACAACCACCCAACTAACCATCTTGCCACAGGCAAGTTCTCATACCTGGTGTCTATTTGGTGACCCATCTTATCAGAACTCCGGGAAACTGAATTCGCTGGCTAATAGTGCATGTATATCTCGGAAGGGTGTAGTGCGCACCGTTTTTTCAGATCGGGTCCATAGCGTTCCGTAGGCGAACATAAAAGTACAAGTTGATGTCTACTTAGGGGGTTGAACTGTAGTGCCTATGTCTCACAGCTATGCAGCCTGATGACCCATTGGCAGAGTCGATGGAACCCGCTGGGTTGTAAAATCCCTTGTCTCTAAAGTCGTAATAGCCCATGTCGAGGCAGATCCAATCTGATGATGTTAGCTCCCCAAAGTCAGAGCCAACTTTATCTTAAGGAAAAATACATGAGGTTTATGACCTCGCCACAAGAGCATGTGAATTTCTAGTAGTGGAAACACTCATGTCAACAGAGGGGACATGGGACGCCGGTTTCTACCGCGGTTCGATCCCCCTTTTTGTAGAAATAGCCTAATTCCGGCCTTGCTCTTCATTTTTCCTCTGTTCCAAACTTATCCAGTTACATCCTTTGAAAAAAATAGATGCTTACGCAATTTTCTGTTGGTTCATGTAGGAAAGCAACTCGCCAACAAACCATTACGGTGAACACGGTACACGCACACGACAAAATTATCCAAATTACATCCATATAAAATTAGATGCTTACGCATATGCGAAAAAACAATATACGATATGCAATTTCGTGTTCGTGTTGTAAACTTGTAATAATGTATCTATTCCACCATGTACACTATCTTCAGGTTTCCGATTTGAACCTTCCCATATCTTGGCACCAACGTCACAGTCACGCTCTCGTCTCCATCAGCGCCGAGGTCTTCCAAGAGCTCGTTCAGCGCCACCCTCATGCTCATTTTTACACCCATCCCCTTCCCTGTGTCGTCGTCCCTACTGGGATGACCCAAGCAGACGTAGCTCCCGGCCATCTCCCGCCCCATTGGCTCGACCTTCTCGTGCTCCATGGCATTTACGTACACGTCGAACTTGACCATGTCAATGCCGTCGGCCTCGATGCCCTCGACGACAAGCACCTCTTCCTGCGCCTCCTTCTCCTCTGGGCTTCGCAGCACCCGTGGCCGCACCACGCTCGCCGTTACAGCCGCCGCGTCAAGGGACACAGGGAACCTGACGGATTCGAGCGAGCCTTTCTTGCTGTTCACGCCGGGAGTCGTCGGTGGACGCGCGTTGAGCCACGGCATGCCGACGCCGTCATATCTGTACCGGAGCTTCTCGGTGTCGAGCACGTCGCGCACGGTGATCCGCACGAGGCGGGCCTCCTCGTCGTAGAAGAGGAAGGAGGAGTCGAGCCAGTCCGGGTCGGTGAAGTCGACATGGCCGCGGTAGCTGAGGTCGCGCCAGGCCTGCCATAGGCGGTCGATGTTGTTGTGGTGCGGGTAGAAGAGCGGGTCTCGGCCGGCAGAGTAGTAGGTGCCCATGTCCTCCGCGACGGGGTTGTTGTTGATGATGTCGCCGGTCCACTTGTGCATCGTGTTGTGCGGGAAGATCTCCACCGTCCCGGGGCCCGGCTTGTCGGGCTGGCCGGCACGGAAGGGCTGGCCGTGGAAGAGGGAGGGCAAAGCAGCATTGCTAATCATCCGAAATTAATTGTCAGCAGATGCGTGGCAAAGAAGCAAAGACATTAAGTATCAGCGTAATTCACCTGTTTGTACATAACCCTGAGGTTGTGTACGATCTGCTGCTCGTCAGTCAAGTTCCTCTCCACGTTTGCGTAGTCTAGGTCGACGATCGCCGGTGGCGCGTGCATCTTGTTCCTGACGGGGTCGTACAGCGGCGAGGACGAGTTGGCGAACTCCGGCGGCATCCGCATCCCCTCCGGCACGTCCCAGCTCCAGAACGGCACGGCGAACCCGGGCTCACCTAGCAGCTTGGCGGCGATGCGCTCGAAGAAGTACATGTAGGCGCGATGGAAGGCGAAGAAGAACCATGAGAAGTGGATCTGCACGTACAGCTCCCGGTTCTCCGTCTGCCGGAAAGAGCCGGTGCAGTACGCGCAGTGGATGTTGGCCTGCTGGTAGAAGCTGCGCGGGTCGGTGTGCGGCAGCGCCTTCATCAGCGCCATGGCGCGCTCGTACTTGGCGATGTGCTCCGTCCCCATGGCGTGCACCGGCCGGCGGACCCTGAGCGGCTCGGCCGGGTCCGGGAGCGTGAAGTTGATAGGTTTGGAGTTTGACACCGGTGTGGGCAGCAGTAGAAGGGCAATGCCGGGAGGGAATGCGCTGGGAGCGTCGCCTCGCCGCACGTCCGTTGGTCGGTCACGATTGGCCCGCCGATCTTCTTGCCGTCGGAAATTGGGCTGGTGATGCCGGCGTCGCCTCCTGCAGTACATGCGATGATGTACGGGTCGACGCCGGAGCCGGCGAGAAGCACTCTCGACAGAGAGTGGGTGCATGGGTTCATGAACAGCGGGCGAGTAGTATAGAAGATTGTGGCGACAGCGCAGATGAGAAAAACCCAGACTCCGAGTGGAGCGCAACGTCTAATGGCCATGGCTAGAGGTGCTTGTTGATTCGCAATCTATCGAGGCTATATATGGTAATCTGCCCACACAGGTGCTACAAATATTTCACCTAGGTCCTGGGCTAAGGACTGGTTTGTTGAGGATATGTCTACGCTGGTTCAAATCCAGCACGGCCAAACAATCTAAGGCTTCATGAATAAGAGCTGAATCAATTTACTTTCCTCTATACAAACTGTATATATAGAAATAAATGAGAAACAAAAAGGGAGAAATTTGATCTCTAACTTATAGCACCAGCTGTTTTGGCCGGGTGCAAACTGGGAGAGCTAAGACGGAGATGCGGATCATGGTGGAGGAAGCACCCTTGACTATCTGAAGATGGATCCTGCTGAGGAAGTGAACATGATGTCATTCATGTCCTGGTCATGTGAAGGATATGTGTTTTTACTTTTTATTAGTTGGTAGCTTCAGAACTACCATCTGTATACTCGATCGTCTGACTGCTTGTTTTTGCTATTGCTTTGGTTCGCTGTGTTGCTAAAGTCAATTTCAAACTAAGGCAGTAGGGGTAGGTGTTGTAATATGTGTATGACTAGGGTAATAGTTGGATTTATTAACAGAGTTAGATGTTTATGTGAAAAGTTATATCCCGGACCTGATATATAAATGTATTGTGTTGAATAAGTGCGATAAATCAAGCCGTATGCATCACTTCCATGCAGAGGCGCGTTAAGTCTCCTTTGCGAAACAAAAAATAAAGACACCGCGAGGTAGCCAAATTCGATGAGGCACAAACTGTTGCATCCATAATCCATCCGTTGACGCATTGTCGGGCATAGGATTTTACCAATTGGTATGGCCACTAAATTTGACGTGCATTTTAACATCTATTTTGTCTTAGAATAGAAAAATAAATAATGATTATGAAATATTACAAAAAATGGTTTTGTTCTTTAATAACAAAGCTAAACTCTTCGACACCGGCACCATTGATGGGGGCATTTTTATATCAAACTAAACTCTCAACATCGTGGGACCCTAAATGTCTGTGGAAGGACCACTACCATCATATTGTAATAAAAAATACCGTGAAACATATACTCTTTCTTTTCCGAACGGAGGGAGTAGAAAAGAATCATATACTAATTAACTACTAATGATCAATTATCAGCTGAAAAAATTATCAACTGATGCCACACAACTAGCCCAGATGCCTAGATGGAGAGCTTGCCTGTGGCAAGATGGTTAGGAGTGCGGTTGTACCCCAGCCCATGATACCCGTAGATGTGATAGCCTTCAGTAGCTACCTGCGTGATAAAGTAAACGGGGTTAGGTTGAGACTCCAAGTGTAGAGTGTGTAGTAAGTGGAAGACGTGTTTTCCCTACGAGGGTGACTCGAGGGTTTAATATCGAACTCTCGGGGAATCAGTAGTGAAAGATTTATCTTCCTATCCTTCTTTTGGTTACCTATAAAATAAAGTTAAATGTTTTGGTCCTCAACCTCACCTGTAGTTGTCAAGCACAAGGTGTAAGAATGATATCAACATAGTATGTGATGCAAACAAGAAATAAATATGCAATGATGGTAAATAAATATGCAAGGATGTGATCACCATCATTTATATGCATAAATCACAGACCTAAAACCTCAAAAACCTCACTACTTCCATATTCAGAACTGCAAATATCTGCATTTTACAGTGCTTTCACTCTTTTTACAGTTCAGTGCGCAAAGGCACATAATCTTCAGAAGATCCAATGAAGAAGTGAGGCAAAGAAGCAGCATTCAACTCATATCAATGCAGCAAACAAGATGGCCATGATCAACAAGCTCAAATCAAGCCAGAAACTGAAGAACATCTATGTGCCAGAAAGTGAACAGTAACTGACAGAGATCAATTCTGTCAGTTAACTCAAGTTCTTCATCACCACTCGAAGCAAAGCACAAGTGAAGCAATACAAGACCACAAGAGAAGAGAAGAAGCAATTCAAATAAGTTTGAATCATAGAAAGGGAAAGAAGATCAACTTGGAGATCAAGGAAACCACAAAAGGCATAAAGGCAAAAAGGTGAAAAAGAGAGAAACATGCCATGTGCACAGTGCTGCAGCAAGAAGGAGGAAGCTTCCCTCTCCATCAACTCGTACCACACCTCCACCACAAATGGAAAAAGGTGTATAAAGCCACCACCACCACAGACCCTCTCTCTCGCACACACTCGCCATTCACCATCCACTCCACTCCACCTTTCCCTCAGCCTCCACTACACCTTTCCACCACCAACTCGAGACCAAGAACACCAAGAACTCCAAGAACCAGAGCAAGAACAAGAAGGACATGATGAACAAGGAGATCAGGAGAAGAAGTACAAGGCCTTGGTGACCAGAAGCTCATGATCTGCAACTCTTCTTCCACCTCTCTGCTTCCTCTGCTTCGACTAGGGTTTCTGTGAGCTAAAGCAAAGACTTCTCTCCACTTTCTTGTGTAATCCTGTGTGAAACTAGTAGATCATCCATCTGCAAGTAGGGCTTGTGATATTTGGCTACTGCAGTGAATTGAGTGACACAGTTCTCTGTTTTATCTGAAGATTTACTTGATCTGTTTGCTGTTTGCTTTGATCTGTGTGTGTAAGGCTAGTCCCTGCACACTGAGTGTTGTAATTCTGTCCCTAGCCTCCCTTGCTTGTTAACTCACTGTGATCTGGCTTGACAACCCAGAAAGCAGTGATCTTTGTGTTATGCATTTTTCTCCTGCTAAAAACCCTTGCTTGCATGACTAGTCTCTGCAAGCTGTTCGAGTAATTCTTGTTCCCTGTCTAAACCATGCTTGGATCCTTGCAGTGGACTTGATTGACAACCAAGAACCTGCAAGTTAAATTCTGAAATCTAGTTCTTAAACCCTTTCAGTAAAAACCTTTACTTTTCTGTTGGAAACACAAAAACCTGAAGATTTGGTTTAGCTTCTGCCAACCCTTAGAACCATCATAACCTTGTTGATCCCTGTGGAGACGATAACACAAACCCCCCTATAAATCTACAGCTTGATCAAAATTGGCGCCGTTGCCGGGGATTGACTTATGATTGTTTCTTTGAAAGAGCAGTAGACTAGACTGTGTGATTCAGTGAAATTGTTAGCAAATTTGCATGATCTAGATGCTTGTGATGCTTTTAGTGCAGTAATCTGAGAACTAGAATTGTTATTAGGGGTTTTAATTCACTAACCCTTGATAAAAGTTCTTGTTGTGATTGTGTGTAGAGGAAAAATGATCTCCTTTATGCAGTGTTTGGACTTATTGATGCAGTCGTCTGAAGACTCTCCTCTAGCTCCATTTGATCCAGAACCTGAAAGAACTTTTCTTGCAAGAAGAAGAGCAGCTTCAGTGTCTTCAGTTGAGGAAACAGAGGAAAGACAGGCAGTAATCAACATGGGTGACAAAAACTGAGAGATTTGTGGATCCCCAAGGATCAGATATCAAATGCAGATGTTATTATGCCTGCCATTCAGGCAAATAACTGGGAGATCAAGCCTGCCTTGATCAACATGGTGCAGCATAATCCATTCAAAGGCAGTGCTTTGGAAAGTCCACATGAGCATATCAGGAATTTTCTGGAGTATTGCAATACACTCAAGCACAATGGTGTGCCCCCTGAAGCAATAAGGATGCAGTTGTTCCCTTTTCTTGTCAGGAACAGCAAAGATATGGTATCATGCTTTACCAGTTCATTGCAGAGACACCTGGGAACATTTGGTGCAGGCCTTCTTTGAGAGATATTTTCCACCCACCAAAGCAGCTGAGTGCAGAGACAAAATCACCAGATTTGTGCAGTACAATGGTGAGAGTTTGTATGATACATGGCAGAGATACCAAGGACTCATCAGAATGTGTCCTAATCATGGCCAGGAACATGGCTAATTCTGCAGACATTCTACAAGGGTCTGACAGAACAGACCAGAGCTTTTGTTGATTCAGCTGCTGGTGGAGGAATTATGAACAAGACACTAGATGAAGCTACTGAATTGATTGAGAGTATGGCTTCTCATAATTTCTCTTGGACCAATGAAAGGACAGTTCATCCAAATGGTCAAGGTGCTCTGGAAGCAAAGCTTGATAGCTGACAACTCAGATATCTCAGCTCATGCAAGAGAAGAACAGTAAGGCAATAGTGCCTGTGAACCAAGTTTCTGCCACTTGTCTCATTTGTGGCAATGAAGGGCATTCACCTCAAGAGTGTACTCTGTTTGTACCCACAGACAACCAACTGGCAGAAGTGAATTATACTCAGAATCAAGGCCCTTTTTCTCAGAGCTACAACCCTGCTTGGAGAAACCATCCCAACTATCATACAAGAATGCAGCTCAGCAGAGTTATCCTCAAGCAAATCAACAGAATTACCATCAAGCAGCTCAGCCACAGTATGCTCAAACATCACAGCAAAATTTCAGACCTCAAGGCAATATGCAGTACCAACAGCAACAGCAGAATCAAGCTAATCAGCAAAATGCTTCTACAAGCAACAGCAAGTCTGAAATAAATGAAATGATGAGGCTGCAGAAAGAAATGTTCAGTGGTATGCAGGAAACAATGAAGATGCAGTCTGAACTTTTCTATAAAACAATGCAGCAACTAACAGCTGGAATCTCTAATACTCAAGGCAATCAGCCTGAGAACAAGTTGCCAGCACAAGCAGAAAAGAATCCAAAACAGTGTGGTGCCATATCCACCACTGTAGTTGTAGATGCTGTAACAACTAGGAGTGGAATAAACACTGAACCAGTGCTCAAAACACCCCCAGCTGTCACTTATGTAGCACCACAGAGAAGAGTTCATAATCAGCAAACAGTTAGGCAAGAAACTGTCCCAGAAGAGAAGGTGGCAGAGCCAGAAATTGCAGAGCAGCCTGCTACTGAAACTGAAAAAACAGCTAACACTGTAACAAAACCTGCATCAGAAAAGCCTGTTTACAGAAAATACCATTTCCTGAAAGATTGGAGAAATCTAAGGATGAAAAGCAGTATGCTAAGTTCCTGGAAACATGAAGGAAGTTCAGATAACAATACCCATTCTGGATGCAGTGTTACATATTCCCTTGTATGCAAAAATTTCAAAGACCTGATAACAAAGAAGAGAAGCTTGGATGACCCAGAAATTGTTGCTCTGACAGAGGATTGCAGTGCTGTCATACTGAATTATATGCCAAAGAAGCTGGGTGATCCAGGGAGTTTTAGCATCCCATGTGTTGTGGGAAAGAGAACATTCACACATTGTGTGATTTGGGTTCATCAGTTAGTGTTTTACCTTTGGCTGTCAGTCAAATATTGCAGTTAGGAATTCTGAAGCCTACATCATGACTCTGCAGTTAGCTGACAGAACACTGAGGAAACCAGCTGGAATTCTTGAAGATGTGCCAGTACAAGTTGGAAATTTTGCTTATCCAGTCGATTTTGTGGTACTGGAAATGGAAGACAATTCTGAATCCATGATACTAGGCAGACCTTTCTTGGCAACAGCTGGAGCAATAATAGATGTAAAAGGTGGAACTCTGAAACTGCAGTTTGGTTCTGAACAAGCTGAGTTCAGCATGAAGCATGCCTCTCATCTGCCAAACATACTGGAGCAATGCCAGTCCATTGATGTAATAGACCAAAGTGTGTTGGATACACTACAAGAAATGCAGACAGAAGAACCTGAAGCTCAAGTGTTTGTGACAGCAGATAGTCCTAATCACCAGGATGTGTGGAATATCTCTATGTGAAAAAGATGCAGATGCTGAAGGAATTGAAGTTAGCAAACCAGTTCATAATTCTATAGTTGAGCTGAAAGAATTACCATCTCACTGAAATACATATTCCTTGAGAAAGAAAAGATACACCCAGTGATAATCAGTTCTGCTCTGGACAATGAACAAGAAGAAAGCTTGTTGTCAGTATTGAGGTTGTACAAGAATGTTATTGGGTACTCTATTGATGATATCAGAGGAATTGATGAGAAATTGTTCTCACAGAATACATTTAGAAGATGGCAGTAAACCAACTAGAGAAGGGCAGAGAAGACTGAACCCAGCAATGCAAGAAGTGGTGAAAAAGAAGTACTGAAACTGCTAAAGGCAGGAATGATTTACCCCATTTCTGACAGTGAGTGGGTGAGCCCTATACACATTGTGCCTAAGAAAGGAGGTTATACAGTGGTAGAAAATGAGGAAGGGAGATTAATGACCACAAGACCAGTTACTGGATGGAGAATGGTCAATGACTTCAGAAAGCTGAATAAGGCAACTAGGAAAGATCATTTTCCTTTGCCATTTATGGATCAGATGCTAGAAAGGCTTGCTGGTCAGAAATTTTATTGCTATCTAGATGGATATTCTGGGTTTCTGCAAATACCCATTCATCCATCTGACCAGGACAAGACAACATTCACTTGTCCATATGGAACATTTGCTTACAAGAGGTTACCATTTGGTTTGTGTAATGCACCTGGCACATTTCAAAGGTGTATGATGTCTATATTTTCTGATCAAATTGAGAAGATCATGGAAGTGTTCATGGATGATTTTACAGTATATGGAAAAGATTTCATCTCTTGCCTGAAAAATCTGACAGCAGTATTACACAGATGCTCTGAACAAAATTTGATCTTAAATTGGGAGAAGTGTCACTTCTTGGTAACTGACAATACAAAACTATTGGAGATCCGCAACCTTTTGGTAGGGACGATTACGTTACGTCACGACAAACCGTCGTGCCCGTCGAAAAGGGCAACTTTTCACACGACGTTTTATTTGTTGCCGTCGCGGGGTAAATTCTAGCGACGTTTCTCGTTTTTTACGTCGTTGATCTTCGTCCCCAGCCCATTAGCGCAGGTTAGGCCCAGTTTGTGAGGACGAAACTAACCTAGGTCGGGGATAACGTCGCGGACCTTCGTATCTCGTGTAAATGGGGTCCAGACTGCGGGGACGAAACTCGGACGTGTCAATGAACACGTCGCGGATTGGCGTCCCTCGGCTAGTTGACTGGCAACGACCACGGCGGTTGTTTCATGGACCCCATCTGACATACAGCGGCGTATCTTAGTTTTGTTACCGAACCATGGAGTTTTAAACGTCGCGGATATTCGTTACAACAGGTTCAGACTCACACCATCAACAAAAGTTTAAAACTATTAAAATCATCAACAGGGTCACCCAACATTGAAAATGTACTGAAAATAATCATAAATCACATGATTTTCAATGCAAACTTATTTATTTAATTGGGCGCCTAAATGGCGATCACAAAGACAAAGACATACATAGATGAGATCTAGGTGTACTATGTCTCTCAACCAAACTTGAGAGGATCTACATTGGTATCGTAGCCAACTAACTGCCGATAATACCTAGTAATCTCAAAGCCTAGACGAGCATCCAGAGCAGCATACTTGACTCGGTTTAAGCTCAATGGAACTTTCATCCATCCTCCGTGGCTGTAATTTATGACCTTAGGACAATCCTTATCAAGATCTGTCCCAATGTAATAATTGGCAAGATCATAGAGAGCCGGAGTAGTGTTTTTTGTTGGGTTCGGAATCGCCACCTGGAGATCTAGCATTGTCGCAATGGAAAGTCTGTCGTATTTCAATATACGGTCATCATTGCCGATAGCCGCGCCACTGAAGATGATTTCCTTGTCGCTCAAGAATTCCCTAAGGAGCTCCGGAACTGAATCAGCATGGCAAATCTGAAAGACGAGGGTCTCATTGGCCACAGAGAGTTGCAGGACGGCGGCGCGCTGCCTCTTCCCGGCTGGGAGAGTCTTCTGGCTCACACCCTTCAGCGCGTCGGTGTACTCACAGTCCAGGCCAACGCACTTGACTGGTGCGCCGTCTAGGAACTTCTTCTTCACGTGACGGATCCAATTCTCCACGGTGGATGCGCGGAGGGTGACTGTCGCCTTGAAGTGCATGCCTTCTTGTTCGAAGTAGTAGATGCGGGAGTGAGGAGCCTGGAACGGCGTCGCCATTGGAAAAGGAAGGAGAGAAAACGTGGATGTGTGTTTCTAGCTGATAACTATGGCACGAGAGAGACGATTGATCGATTGTGTGGTAATGCTCGATATGGTAGGAAGGTTATATATAGTAGGAGGAGACGGTATATGGAACGCCAACAGGGTGTAGGGTAAATCCAGTATGAACACCTCCAGAAATTATTAATGGCGCATCTTCCGAGAGCAAAGCGACGGCGGCGTGCACGAATTAATTAACGGCGCATCGTAAAGATGCGTGTACTGCGACGGCGGCGGCAGTGTGGCAGCGCCGGAGACAGTGCGAAGGTGTGGAGAACGATGCGCGCATTGGGCGCGGCGGCGTGCACGAAGCGACTGCATCGCGCGCACTGGGCTACGGCGGCAGCGTTCAGAACGATGCGCGCGGCGTGCTGTGCGTCTGCGTCGGCGGCGTGCAATAAGAGACTGCAGCGACGATAGTATGGCAGCATTCAGAACGATGCGAACTGGGCTATGGCGGCAGCGTTCAGAACGATGCGCGCGGCGTGCTGTGCGTCTGCGGCGTGCAATAAGAGACTGCGGCGACGATAGTGTGGCAGCGTTCAGGGAATCTGAGATGTTGAAATGATTAGAGTAGAAGAAGGGAACGAAATGATCAGGGTGAGTAGAATAAGTATCCTTGGAAAACTTTCATCTATGTCCAAAAAATGAACATAAAACAGAGTCGAGACTAATTAAGTTTTTAGACCACTAGCAGCAATCAAAGTTCCATTCAACGGAGCAGTACTTCCACATTACAGTTCCATAGCAAAAGACAAAGAAACTAATCATAAGTTAGTTGTTCTGACTCATAAGGTAGCTCTACACAAGTTCGACAGCAAATGTCAGCAAACAGTGATACATCTCCAGGTGGCCGGCACGACAATCTCAGTCCAACTGAGATTCCTCAGCAACTTCCGCACCACCCAGGAGATCGCTCTGCAACCTTGTCACCATGCTGTGATTTATATGGGTTATTGACAAATCTTCATTGTAGCAGTGACATGTTTTATAGCCTCCTGTTATTCCTACCAAAGCGCTCACAGATGGATAATCAGTGATACTGCACATAAGAGCACCATGCTTGGCAAGCACATCTTGATTAAGTACACCCTGCAACCGTAGATTTTCGCAAGCACGACGGATGCGGATAGAACCTGTCTTCAACCTCTGGAGAACGTATCTGATTTTCGCATCCATGGACTCCGCGTCAGGCTGGAACTGGAAGCGGGCCTCATCATCTTCCTGCAAAAAAAGAAGGATATAAGAATAACAATACTAAACTGGACACCAGATCGTTAACTATGTAAACCAGGAAGATACTCCCTCTGTCCTAGTTCATAAGGCATAATTTGCAAATCTCTTTGCACAAGGTGCTACCTAATTGGAACTAAAAGCTTGCATGCATTGGTGGGAGAGGCAACTAGCCAATTATATAGAGGAAATTAAATGCAATTGTGCCTAGGAGGTAGTGTTTTGGGACAAATTGTTTTTGAGATTATGCCCTATAAACTAGGACGGAGGAAGTACAACATATCAGTTCGATAGTGACTACATACAGCATTAATATGAAACATTTCATTATTACTAACACTAACACATGACCAAAAATTGATATTCGAGATATCTAAATATTCAACAAAAGTAAATTTCTAGCACACATTGGCATGTGACCATGAAAATTATAGATACACTAAATCGTACCGAAATTAGCAACCAAAAAAGTGCTCTGTTTAGGGAAGCCACTGCTCAAGATAAGATTTGTTTAGGGAAGCACCTCGGAATACTCCACCCGCACCCCGTAGTGGTTATGCACCGCGGCGGTGACAGGCGGAGGAGGCGCGGCGGTGACAGGCGGAGGAGACGCGGCGATGCATTCCATAGCCGCGACTAAGGCATCTGAAGCCGCAGCTATGGCATCGAAAGTGGCGGGTAGGGAAGCCGATGCCGCGGTGACGGCATCCATAGCCGCGTCGGCGGCATCTGATGCCGCGGCGAATGCATCCGAAGCCGCGGCAATGGCACCCGAAGCCGCTTCCGCAGATGCATGGACGACGGCTGGCGCAATGGTGTTGTCCTTTAGTTGCATCGGATCTGCCATCCCTCTGTTCTTAGCGGCTCGTGTGCACGGCGGCAGAGAGAGGTGGGGGCTCTGTTTTGCGGCCGGAGCAGAGTAGGGTTTTCACAGTGCGATTTGAGGAAAGAGGTGGGGGAAGAGAGGTGGCAGAAAGAGTGGGGTGAGGGGCGAGTTTACGGACTCACCTGTCAGCGGGTAAGGGTCAGATGCTTTGGGTACCCTAACTCGTGGGGTCGGTTGGAATCGCATCCAGTGGGGCCGGGGAACTTGTATAATCAATGGATACCGCCGCGTGGCCTTTCTTCCCTGGCTCACCTGCTGCCGCCCATAGAACCCCGAGAAAACCCAGGAACCCCCAAGAACAGAGCAATAGGAGTTGGATTGAAGGCGCAGAGCAGGGTGATTGAAGGCACAAAGGAGCTCCATCGCCATTGCCATTTCCATCGCCCGTCTCCCGTCGCCCGTCGAGAAAGAGGGACAAGCAAGGAGCTCCATCGCCATCGCCATTGTACAGCCGCCTTCGCCGTTGGGTTTTTCCGGTCGTCGACGGTTACAGCTGCAATCCATCAACCCCTGTTCGATGGTCGGTGCTATCTTCTCTGCATGTTTCATTTACCCGTTTGAGCTCCCGAATGGTGCATTGTATGTGAGTAGATTTGATTATCTATTTGGGTTGCGGAATGGGGAAAACCCCAGGTTCCGCCTGTTTATCTGGTTATAAATTTCATTTGTTAAAATAGGATTCCGATGGCTCCGATAGCGATGGCATCAATCTCTGTCCTATGTGCCATCACGAAGCAACTTTCTGTCGTAGACTCACTCGGCGGCGTTCCAAATCTATCAGAGTCCCGATTTAATACGGTTACGAAGAGGAAGTTGTAAGTGTTGCCTTTCAAATTCGAAGGAATGCATTACTTGTTTTACCTTCAATTAGTGTCTTCATAGTTCATCCGGTTTTGTATTACTTGTAGATTCTGCCATGCCCTTTACGATTTCTTCTAGAGAGCTGGGCAATTGGCCCTCGTAAGAACTGGATGGAGGCTAAATGCTCGAATGGGGACACGTACTACTTCTACCTGGAAAGGTGGGAAATTGAAGTTGAAACGCAGCCGAGAGCCCTGTGTAAGCAGCTAAGTGGTAGTTCGAAGACGCATATGCATACCTCAATCTGTGGAACGCAGTGGAGAGCATTGTGTGTAGGCTACGACATCGTAATCGGCGATGTTGTCAACTTCACTTGGGATGAAGATCAGCATGTGTTCAATGTTGAAGTGACTAACGAACACAATTCTACAAAACCTTTTGTTGAATACACGGGTATGCTGGTTTGTGTTCTTTTTCTTACACATTAAGTTGTTTACACATTTTCTGATTGTCTTCGTCTCTTTGATCAGAGTTTAAACAGATAAAAAGATGGTGCAAGCCAGCCCTTCTAAAGACCATATTTCACGAACCGAGAGATGTCACCTATTCAGAAATGAATGCGATATCTTTCGCTTTATTCAAAGACGCCACAAGGGAATTGGAAATTGACGAGTTCTTTGAGATCCCTCAGTTCTACGTGCGCAGGATTGAGGATGATAGTATAGATGAAGAATCTCTGGTATCATTCAAACCTTTCTTATTCATTTACATTTTCTGAACTATTCTGATGTCGAATCACCTATTCCGTCATTTGAATTTTCTAATACGATGTTCATGTTATTTTGATAGCATCTCAAGACTGAGGTAGTAGATGGTTATGGTTACATATTTCCATCGAGGGATCGAAGATTACGTCAAGTTCACGGGGCTTCTCGTCTTTGCGCGAGGGATGTCGAGGTCTTTGGATCATATCGAGTGGACGAAGATTACATCGAGTTCGCGGGGAACTGGGATATATTCTGGGATCAAGCACATATTAGCTTTGGTGATCTCTTTGTTATCAAGGTGATCGTCAAGGAGGAGTACATCAAGCTGAAATTTGAGAAGGTCAGCAAAGACGTCAAGGGGGCCAACGAAGACATCGAGCAGTGGGTTGACGAGGTCATGTCCAACTTTGACGACTCCAGCGACGTCGAGATGTGGGTCAAAGAAGAGACTGGATAATATTACTATGAGTTGTATTTTGGTCGGATGTATTTTGGTCGAACACTTTATGGGCGTGCTCTGGGCATGAACATGGAAATGAAAAACTAAGCATGGATCCTTCTTAGTCACTCCAGAATGAAACATTGCCGAGGTTTTTAAACTTTTTCATGTTGAAAATCCAAAACCTCTTCCCTTCACCCTTGAATTCATAGGACATAGTCAGGGATATCACCTTAGATACATGAATTTCTCGTCTGAATGTTTATAGATGATGTTTAACATCTTGAATCGTTAGTATAGAGGTCAAAGAAGAGAGTGGTTTATCATACTCTGAGTTGTATTTTGGTGGGATGTAATTTGGTCGAACACCTTCTGGGCGTGCTCTGGGCGCGCTCTGGGCGCGCTCTGGGCGTCACCGTAGTAAAAAAATTTGATGTTTCTAACTTTTATTGTGATGTCTAAGCTTGCCGCCTATTGCCCGGTCATTTGTTTCTCACTTTTTTGTTTCAAGTGCAAAACCCTCTCTCTTCACCCTTGAGTTCATACGGCATAGTTTGAGAATCACAATAGATACATGAATTTTGCTTTTGAATTTATGTAGTATATATGACATAGGAAGACTATGTGTGCGCAGGTTTTTTCTTTTTCTGATTTTGTTTGAATTTTGTATGCTCATTTCAAATATCGGTCAAACCTAAGCGCTTGTCCAACATTTAAAAAAGTTTAAAACATGAAAATGAAAAACTAAGCCTAGATCCATCTTAGTCACTCCAAAATGACACTTTGGTGAGGTTTGTTTTGAATTTTCCATGTTGCAGATCCAAAACCCTTTCTCTTCACCCTTGAGTTCATACGACATAGTTTGAGAATCACAATAGATACATGAATTTTTCTTTTGAATTTATGTAGACCTTGTTTTATCAACTAGAATGGTATGACATAGGAAGACTATGTGTGCGCATGTTTTTTCTTTTTCTGATTTTGTTTGAATTTTGTATGCTCGTTTCAAATATCGGTCAAACCTAAGCGCTTGTCCAACATTTAAACAAGTTTAAAACATGAAAATGAAAAACTAAGCCTGGATCCATCTTAGTCACTCCAAAATGACACTTTGGTGAGGTTTGTTTTGAATTTTCCATGTTGCAGATCCAAAACCTTTCTCTCACCCTTGAGTTCATACGGCATAGTTTGAGAATCACAATAGATACATGAATTTTTCTTCTGAATTTTTGTAGACCTTGGTTTATCAACTAGAATGGTAAGTATATGACATAAGAAGACTATGTGTGCGCGGGTTTTTTTTTTTTTGATTTTGTTTGAATTTTGTATGTTCGTTTAAATATCGGTCAAACCTAAGCGCTTGTCCAACATTTAAACAAGTTTAAAACATGAAAATGAAAAACTAAGCCTGGATCCATCTTAGTCACTCCAAAATGAAACTTTGGTTAGGTTTGTTTTGAATTTTCCATGTTGCAGATCCAAAACCCTTTCTCTTCACCCTTGAGTTCATACGACATAGTTTGAGAATCACAATAGATACATGAATTTTTCTTTTGAATTTATGTAGACCTTGTTTTATCAACTAGAATGGTAAGTATATGACATAAGAAGACTATGTGTGCACGGGTTTTTTCTTTTTTTTGATTTTGTTTGAATTTTGTATGCTTGTTTCAAATATCGGTCAAACCTAAGCGCTTGTCCAACATTTAAACAAGTTTAAAACATGAAAATGAAAAACTAAGCCTGGATCCATCTTAGTCAATCCAAAATGACACTTTGGTGAGGTTTGTTTTGAATTTTCCATATTGCAGATCCAAAACCCTTTCTCTTCACCCTTGAGTTCATACGGCATAGTTTGAGAATCACAATAGATACATGAATTTTTCTTTTGAATTTATGTAGACCTTGTTTTATCAACTAGAATGGTATGACATAGGAAGACTATGTGTGCGCATGTTTTTTCTTTTTTGATTTTGTTTGAATTTTGTATGCTCGTTTCAAATATCGGTCAAACCTAAGTGCTTGTCCAACATTTAAACAAGTTTAAAACATGAAAATGAAAAACTAAGCCTGGATCCATCTTAGTCACTCCAAAATGACACTTTGGTGAGGTTTGTTTTGAATTTTCCATGTTGCAGATCCAAACACTTTCTCTTCACCCTTGAGTTCATACGGCATAGTTTGAGAATCACAATAGATACATGAATTTTTCTTTTGAATTTATGTAGACCTTGTTTTATCAACTAGAATGGTAAGTATATGATATAAGAAGACTATGTGTGCGCGGGTTTTTTTTTTTTTTTATTTTGTTTGAATTTTGTATGCTCGTTTCAAATATCGGTCAAACCTAAGCGCTTGTCCAACATTTAAACAAGTTTAAAACATGAAAATGAAAAACTAAGCCTGGATCCATCTTAGTCACTCCAAAATGACACTTTGGTGAGGTTTGTTTTGAATTTTCCATGTTGCAGATCCAAAACCCTTTCTCTTCACCCTTGAGTTCATACGTCATAGTTTGAGAATCACAATAGATACACGAATTTTTCTTTTGAATTTATGTAGACCTTGTTTTATCAACTAGAATGGTATGACATAGGAAGACTATGTGTGCGCATGTTTTTTCTTTTTCTGATTTTGTTTGAATTTTGTATGCTCGTTTCAAATATCGATCAAACCTAAGCGCTTGTCCAACATTTAAACAAATTTAAGACTTGAAAATAAAAAACTAAGCCTGGATCCATCTTAGTCACTCCAAAATGACACTTTGGAGAGGTTTGTTTTGAATTTTCCATGTTGCAGATCCAAAACACTTTCTCTTCACCCTTGAGTTCATACGGCATAGTTTGAGAATCACAATAGATACATGAATTTTTCTTTTGAATTTATGTAGACCTTGTTTTATCAACTAGAATGGTAATTATATGACATAAGAAGACTATGTGTGCGCGGGTTTTTTTTTTTTGTTTGAATTTTGTATGCTCGTTTCAAATATCGGTCAAACCTAAGCGCTTGTCCAACATTTAAACAAGTTTAAAACATGAAAATGAAAAACTAAGCCTGGATCCATCTTAGTCACTCCAAAATGACACTTTGGTGAGGTTTGTTTTGAATTTTCCATGTTGCAGATCCAAAACCCTTTCTCTTCACCCTTGAGTTCATACGTCATAGTTTGAGAATCAAAATAGATACATGAATTTTTCTTTTGAATTTATGTAGACCTTGTTTTATCAACTAGAATGGTATGACATAGGAAGACTATGTGTGCGCATGTTTTTTCTTTTTCTGGTTTTGTTTGAATTTTGTATGCTCGTTTCAAATATCGTTCAAAACTAAGCGCTTGTCCAACATTTAAACAAGTTTAAAACATGCAAATGAAAAACTAAGCCTGGATCCATCTTAGTCACTCCAAAATGACACTTTGGTGAGGTTTGTTTTGAATTTTCCATGTTGCAGATCCAAAACCCTTTCTCTCCACCCTTGAGTTCATACGGGATAGTTTGAGAATCACAATAGATACATGAATTTTTCTTTTGAATTTATGTAGACCTTGTTTTATCAACTAGAATGGTAAGTATATGACATAAGAAGACTATGTGTGTGCGGGTTTTTTCTTTTTTTTATTTTGTTTGAATTTTGTATGCTCGTTTTAAATATCGGTCAAACATAAGCGCTTGTCCAACATTTAAACAAGTTTAAAACATGAAAATGAAAAACTAAGCCTGGATCCATCTTAGTCACTCCAAAATGAAACTTTGGTTAGGTTTGTTTTGAATTTTCCATGTTGCAGATCCAAAACCCTTTCTCTTCACCCTTGAGTTCATACGGCATAGTTTGAGAATCACAATAGATACATGAATTTTTCTTTTGAATTTATGTAGACCTTGTTTTATCAACTAGAATGGTAAGTATATGACATAAGAAGACTATGTGTGCGCGGGTTTTTTTTTTTTGATTTTGTTTGAATTTTGTATGCTCGTTTCAAATATCGGTCAAACCTAAGCGCTTGTCCAACATTTAAACAAGTTTAAAACATTAAAATGAAAAACTAAGCCTGGATCCATCTTAGTCACTCCAAAATGAAACTTTGGTGAGGTTTGTTTTGAATTTTCCATGTTGCAGATCCAAAACCCTTTCTCTTCACCCTCGAGTTCATACGGCATAGTTTGAGAATCAAATAGATACATGAATTTTTCTTTTGAATTTATGTAGACCTTGTTTTATCAACTAGAATAGTAAGTATATGACATAAGAAGACTATGTGTGCGCGGGTTTTTTCTTTTTTTTTGATTTTGTTTGAATTTTGTATGCTCGTTTTAAATATCGGTCAAACCTAAGCGCTTGTCCAACATTTAAACAAGTTTAAAACATTAAAATGAAAAACTAAGCCTGGATCCATCTTAGTCACTCCAAAATGAAACTTTGGTGAGGTTTGTTTTGAATTTTCCATGTTGCAGATCCAAAACCCTTTCTCTTCACCCTTGAGTTCATACGGCATAGTTTGAGAATCACAATAGATACATGAATTTTTCTTTTGAATTTATGTAGACCTTGTTTTATCAACTAGAATGGTAAGTATATGACATAAGAAGACTATGTGTGCGCGGGTTTTTTCTTTTTTTTTGATTTGTTTGAATTTTGTATGCTTGTTTTAAATATCGGTCAAACCTAAGCGCTTGTCCAACATTTAAACAAGTTTAAAACATGAAAATGAAAAACTAAGCCTGGATCCATCTTAGTCACTCCAAAATGAAACTTTGATGAGGTTTGTTTTGAATTTTCCATGTTGCAGATCCAAAACCTTTTCTCTTCACCCTTGAGTTCATACGGCATAGTTTGAGAATCACAATAGATACATGAATTTTTCTTTTGAATTTATGTAGACCTTGTTTTATCAACTAGAATCGTAAGTATATGACATAGAAAGCTAAATATTAAGACATTACATTAAAAAAATTCTAAGTTAGGCAGCGACTGGCCAGATCGCTGGGTCAAATTTTCAAAGAAAGTTCAATTTGTTTAAGCCGCCCACATCATGCATCCGACGGCCACGAAAGATTCCCGCACAGCCCGTGAAAATTTCGAGTTGGCTCGAAATTTTCGCGCCAGGCCTGGGCATTCAAGTTTTCGCGCCGAGGGCATTTCGGAAAGCTTCTCCTTATCCCCTCGGCCCTCAACCATAGAAGCCAGATCCAAATTATTTACCCCCTTCTCCTCCTCCTCCCCTCCCAAACCCTAGCTTCTCCTCGCCCTGCAGCTCGCCGTCCCTTTCTCCAATCCCGCCCTATAGCTCGCCATCCCTTTTTCCAACCCCGCCCTGTAGCTCGCTTGCAAGGTGTTTGACTCCTCGCTGTCTATTTCGACCCCCAGATCTGCAACCACGCCGTCGAGATCGACATCTAGATCTGCCACCACGCCGCGGAGGACCCCAGTTCCACCAGCTCGCCGACAAGCTCACCGTCCAGATCTCTCACCTCAGAGAGGAGGTCGCCGTACCGGTCTTCCACCTGGACGTCCAGCGCGCCTGTCGGCCACCTCGTCTCCAACCTCGCCGCCAAGGTCTGCCACCTCGTCTCCAACCTCGTCGTCAAGGTCTGCCACCTCGATGTCACGAAGACAACCAAGGGCTTCCCTATTGGCGCTGTCAAAAGTTACATCTTCGATGGCACCAGTAAAGTTTCCTGGCCGGAAACGCCCTAAGAATGAAGTCTTAAAAGCCAAAGGCAAATATTCTCTCAATTTTTTTTCTGTTCAGTTGTATGCTTGATGCTTCCTAAATGGTTTGCCTGTTTAGTTGTATGCTTGATGCTTCCTAAATTGTTTGCTCGTTTAATTGTATGTTTGATGCTTCTTTATTATGCTGCTAATGTTTGATGAAAATAGTCTGTCACAATTGTAGGCCTGTTTAATTGTTTGATCGATTCTTCATCTGTATAAATTGATTCACTTTTTAATTCTATGATTGACGCTGCTTTATTATCCTGCCTATGTTTGATGCAATTACATGTCTAAATGGTTTGCCTGTGATCCTATCATGCTTTGGATCGGAATTACATGATCAGTAACTTACTTTGAGTTCTTTGTTCATGTTAGAACCAAAATTACTTCCCATAGAAGAAGAGCGGATCAAAACTATCATGAGGAACAATGCACGGCTGCAACAACTGGGGTTGACGTCTTTATCCACTATTCTGGTAGCTCATCATCCTCTAATGATATCTTGTCAACATACATGCTTCATCATCTGCTAGCTTCATATATGTTATGTACATGCTTGTCAACATACATGCTTTATCATCTGCTAGCTTCATCTATGTTCTGTACATGATTTTCAACACATGCTTCATCATCTGTTAGTTTCATCTACGTTCTGTACATGCTTATCAACATATATGCTTTGTCATCTTCTAGTTTCATCTATGTTCTTTACATTCTTGTCAACATACATGATTTATCATCTGGTAGCTTCATATATGTTATGTACATGCTAGTCAACATACATGCTTTATCATCTGCTAGCTTCATCTATGTTCTGTACATGATTTTCAACACATGCTTCATCATCAGTTAGTTTCATCTATGTTCTGTACATGCTTATCAACATATATGCTTTGTCATCTTCTAGTTTCATCTATCAGTTCATTCTCTGTAATTTACAGATAGGTTCTATACATGCTTGTCATCTGTAATTTACAAATATGTTCTGTACATGCTTGTCATCTGTAATTTACAAATACGTTCTTTACATCTTGTTAGGCATTTAAGAAAAGAAAGATGGACCCACTTGATTCAGAGGATGCCACGGTGGAGATTGGACTGCCTACTTTGCCGCACAAGATCAGTCTGCATTCCCCGCTTTCAAAGTCTCAGCTTCAAACTCAACTTGATTCTGAGATAGCAGTTGCTACGAATCTCTGGAGTTCATTTGATGAGTTGCAGAAGATGGAAAAAACTGCAACCCTCAAGTTAGAAAAAGAATTTGAAGCATTTCGCAATCAACAACAATACATAAATAAGTCGCAAGAGCAGGCCAATGCCCTAATTAAGAAGTTGACTCAACAACTTTGCTGTTAGAATCTGGGAGGCTTTGTGCTTGTTGCTGAACATTATGATCCTTTGGCATGTGAGGCTATGCCCTTGTTGCTGACAACTGTGAGCATTTGGCATGTAGCTGTATTAATGACTCGCTGTAGACTATGGTATTGAAATTAAATTTATGTATTTGATTCACGTGTCATCATATTCGTCGCCGCCGTGGTGCTGTGTGGTCGTTCCACGTGCCTCCATTCTATTTGCTTCCCGTCCCGACGAACAAAAAAACGACACGAGGGTAATGACGTCATCACTCAGCCCACGACATAAATTTTCGTCGATCAAGAGCGTGACGTGGCTGCGCATGTGTTGCCCACGTGTCGGCGGATGGTAACGTGACACAAGGACGTAATAAAACGTCGCAGTGATATGACGTACAAAACGGAATGGATGATGTCATACGTGTGGGCGTAACGGGATCATTGAGTCGAAAATAAACATCGCCCCGAGATGACGTCACCGGGAAAGCTTTGTTCGCCACGTGGCAGTAGTGAGCGACGAAAGAAAACGTTGCCCCTTTAATGGGCCTGGGCCGCCGCTCGCGACGTCCTACGACCGTCGCGCGTAACCTCGACGTCCTCGGGTGCAACAGAAACGTCATAACCGCGTCTGTGACTATCGATCGCCGACGAATTCATTACGTCGCATGAATCGTCGCGATTGCTAGCCAATGACGTTTTTTGGCCTTCGGGGCGACGGTATCCAAACGTTACCTATCGCGAATAGTTTTGTAGTGTGAAGGCATAGTGCTTGGTCACTTGGTGTCTGCCAGAGGAATAGAAGTGGACAAGGCAAAAGTAGATGTAATTGCTAAGCTACCTCCTCCTGAAAATGTAAAAGGAATACAGAGTTTCTTGGGACATGCTGGTTTCTACAGAAGGTTCATCAAAGATTTTTCTCACATTGCAAAACCAATTACACACTTGCTGAATCATAATGTAGAGTTTGTGTTCGATGAAGCATGTATGCAAGCTTTCAATAAGCTAAAAGAAGCTCTGATAACAGCTCCAATAGTGCAGCCACCTGACTGGACAGTGCCATTTGAGCTGATGTGTGATGCAAGTGATTTTGCAGTAGGAGCAGTACTTGGTCAGAGAAAAGAGAAAGCAGTTCATGTGATTTACTATGCCAGCAGAACACTAGATGATGCTCAGATCAACTACACAACCACTGAGAAGGAATTGCTAGCAGTAGTGTTTGCATTTGATAAATTCAGACCCTATCTTGTTGGGCACAAGTGTGTTATTTACACAGATCATGCAGCAATAAAATACTTAGTGAGCAAAAATGATGCTAAGCCTAGGCTGATCAATGGATTCTCCTGCTGCAAGAGTTTAATACTGAAATCAAGGATAAAAAGGGATCTGAAAATTCAGTAGCAGATCACCTGTCAAGAATCAATTGCCCAGGTGGCAGAGAGATACAAGATAGAATGTCTGGTGAGCAGCTAATGGCAGTAAGTGCTAGTTCTCCTTGGTATGCAGATATTTTGAATTATCTGGTCTGTGAAATTATGCCAGTAGATATGTCTTACCAGCAGAAAAAGAAGTTCATGCATGATGTAAAAAGCTATTACTGGGATGAGCCATTCATGTACAAACATTGTGCAGATGGAATTGTGAGAAG
This sequence comes from Poa pratensis, assembly GCA_947311845.1. Lineage (NCBI taxonomy): Eukaryota > Viridiplantae > Streptophyta > Magnoliopsida > Poales > Poaceae > Poa > Poa pratensis. Next base: position 39,914,588 of record CAMZMU010000085.1, read on the forward strand.
ATATGTGCCAGCTGAAGAAATCAGTGATGATATGTACCAATGCCATGCAGACATGTATGGAGGCCATGCTGGAGTTATGAAGACCCAAGAAAAAATTCTGCAAGCAGGATTCTATTGGCCTAACTTATTCAAAGATGTGCATGATTATATAAAACAATGTGATCCCTGCCAGAGAACTGGAAAAATATCAAGAAGAAATGAAATGCCACAGAAGGGAATTCTGGTGGTAGAGCTATTTGATGTATGGGGAGTGGATTTTGTTGGTCCTTTACCATCATCAAATGGATACAAGCATATACTAGTTGCAGTGGATTATGTGTCTAAATGGGTTGAAGCAATACCCACTGTCAGTGCTGATTCGAAAGCTGTCTGCAAATTCTTCAAAACTGTCATTTTCCCAAGATTTGGAGTACCAAGAGTAGTGATCAGTGATGGTGGAGCTCATTTCAACAATGAACAGTTAGAGAAGCTCCTGAACAAGTATGGTATGAGAAACCGCAGAGTAACTACACCTTACCACCCTCAAGCCAATGGACAAGTTGAGCTGTCAAACAGAGAAGTGAAACAAATTCTGGAGAAAGTTGTTTCTAAGTCCAGGGGGACTGGTCAACAAAGTTGCCAGATAGCCTGTGGGCATACAGGATAGGATATAAGACACCTATTGGTATGTCACCATTCAGGCTTGTCTATGGAAAAGCATGTCATTTACCTGTTGAGCTAGAACACAGAGCACAGTGGGCAATGAGGAAGCTGAACATGGATTTAGGCAAAACTGGAACTGCAAGAAAGCTTCAGATGTGTGAGTTAGAGGAACTGAGAAATGATGCTTATGAAAGCTCAAGGATCTATAAGGACATACCAAGAAATGGCACGACAAGCACATTCTCAGAAAGGAATTCAGTGTCGGACAGACAGTGTTGGTTTATGACTCTAAAATGCATTTGTTCTCTGGAAAATTCAAGTCAAGATGGTTTGGCCCTTGTGTCATCAAGAGAGACCTAGGACATGGTGCTTTTGAAGTACAGAGTGCAACAGATGGTACTTTCAAGGTGAATGGACAGAGACTGAAACATTACAGAGCAGGAGAGCAGTTGAACACAGAATCAGTAGTGAAAGATTTATCTTCCTATCCTTCTTTTGGTTACCTACAAAACAAAGTTAAATGTTTTGGTCCTCAACCTCACATGTGGTTATCAAGCACAAGGTGTAAGAATGATATCAACATAGTATGTGATGCAAACAAGAAATAAATATGCAATGATGGTAAATAAATATGCAAGGATGTGATCACCATCATTTATATGCATAAATCTCAGACCTAAAACCTCAAAAACCTCACTACTTCCATATTCAGAACTGCAAATATCTGCATTTTACAGTGCTTTCACTCTTTTTACAGTTCAGTGCGCAAAGGCACATAATCTTCAAAAGATCCAATGAAGAAGTGAGGCAAAGAAGCAGCATTCAACTCATATCAATGCAGCAAACAAGATGGCCATGATCAACAAGCTCAAATCAAGCCAGAAACTGAAGAACATCTATGTGCCAGAAAGTGAACAGTAACTGACAGAGATCAATTCTGTCAGTAAACTCAAGTTCTTCATCACCACTCGAAGCAAAGCACAAGTGAAGCAATACAAGACCACAAGAGAAGAGAAGAAGCAATTCAAATAAGTTTGAATCATAGAAAGGGAAAGAAGATCAACTTGGAGATCAAGGAAACCACAAAAGGCATAAAGGCAAAAAGGTGAAAAAGAGAGAAACATGCCATGTGCACAGTGCTGCAGCAAGAAGGAGGAAGCTTCCCTCTCCATCAACTCGTACCACACCTCCACCACAAATGGAAAAAGGTGTATAAAGCCACCACCACCACCACAGACCCTCTCTCTCGCAACACACTCGCCCATTCACCATCCACTCCACTCCACCTTTCCCTCAGCCTCCACTACACCTTTCCACCACCAACTCGAGACCAAGAACACCAAGAAATCCAAGAACCAGAGCAAGAACAAGAAGGACATGATGAACAAGGAGATCAGGAGAAGAAGTACAAGGCCTTGGTGACCAGAAGCTCATGATCTGCAACTCTTCTTCCACCTCTCTGCTTCCTCTGCTTCGACTAGGGTTTCTGTGAGCTAAAGCTAAAGACTTCTCTCCACTTTCTTGTGTAATCCTGTGGAAAGCTAGTAGATCATCCATCTGCAAGTAGGGCTTGTGATATTTGGCTACTGCAGTGAATTGAGTGACACAGTTCTCTGCTTTATCTGAAGATTTACTTGGTCTGTTTGCTGTTTGCTTTGATCTGTGTGTGTAAGGCTAGTCCCTGCACACTGAGTGTTGTAATTCTGTCCCTAGCCTCCCCTTGCTTGTTAACTCACTAGTGATCTGGCTTGACAACCCAGAAAGCAGTGATCTTTGTGTTATGCATTTTTCTCCTGCCTAAAACTGCTAAAAACCCTTGCTTGCACGACTAGTCTCTGCAAGCTGTTCGAGTAATTCTTGTTCCCTGTCTACACCATGCGTGGATCCTTGCAGTGGACTTGATTGACAACCAAGAACCTGCAAGTTAAATTCTAAAATCTAGTTCTTAAACCCTTTCCAGTAAAAACCTTTACTTTTCTGTTGGAAACACAAAAACCTGAAGATTTGGTTTAGCTTCTGCCAACCCTTAGAACCATCATAACCTTGTTGATCCCTGTGGATACGATAACACAAACCCCCCTATAAATCTACAGCTTGATCAGGATGGTGGTAACAAGGATAAATGATATTTTTGGGTTTTAATGATGTATGCAAGATGTAAAAGTGTTTTTGTATTTTCGGATTTAATAATGGCAGAAAATGTAAAAGAGGGTAAAAGTTGTTGGAAAGGTGTTTCTTATGATTAAAAATGGACCGGGATTCATGGTTTCACAAATGCACTCTCTCTTTAATAAAGTGGCAGACAATGGAACACTAGAGTTGACATATGAGATTGCAACACAAAGTTTAGTGACAAGTTACTAATTATATGGGCATCACGTCCTAACATAGAGACCTTTTGTTTATTAGTCTCACTTATACTCCACCAAGATGCGAACTAAATCATAACACCTCAGTAATTAAGATAACTCAGAGTATAGCTTTAAGTATCATGACATGAAGTTAAAATAAGAACATGCTAGATCTAGTCATGGAGTAGTGGCAATGGTCACACCCACATCTCCGGTAACATGGTATTTTTGTTTATCCCTAGTGAGGCAACAAAGTAAGGTAAAGATACCCAAGTGGATCGCAGAACTTTCTCTCACGTTCACTGCACTAGCCACCCCCCGTTACTCCAACTAATGCACACGTCACCCCACACACGCTCTCATAAACATGCTTGATCATAACAAGTGAATAGAACGGGGTACATAATATGCATCTATATTCATAACTGAAACAAACATTGCAATCTCAAACATATATTAACTCATAAAAAGATCCACCACATAGGTATTACAAAGATGACCGTAATCATGTTCAGCAGCTCATACGGTGCTAATTAGTGAAGCTCAAGAGAGGACAGATACATAAGTTACTTCCACAAACCCATAGTCCAGAGGTGGACTACTCCCTCTTCATCATGGAGATGGTGGAGAAGTCGATGGAGAAGATGGAGACCACACCGGCAGCGCCCCGCCGGAGTTTTCCCCCTCCAATCTGCAGCTCCAGGTCTCTGTTTCGGTTTTTCTGTGTTTCGGCGGCGCTCCTTCCAGAGAACGTCGGGGGCTATTTTTATAGGCGGTTTTAGGTCAAAACTTAGTCGGTGGAGAAAGATCGACGGCAGCGGAGCGTCGAGGCCCATTATAGGGGGTCCCACGCGGCCAGGTACAGGGCCGCGTGGGCCCACCTCTTTTGGCCCTTGGGCTCCGCTTGTTCGCTTCCTTCGCCCCAAGTCTTCTTCCTTCCAAATATTGACGCTCGTAAATTTGCAGGTGATTTGGACGTCGTTTGGGTCCCTGAAACATTAAAGGAAAGAAATAGGGTTTTCTGCCTGCGCAGGGTTAATTCCATAAAAAAGAAAATAAATATAATATTCCCAAAATCATTATAAAACATTAATAACCCTTATATGATGCAAATATGATTGGAATATAAGTAATATAGTGCAAAGTTCATGTATGCATTTTACATGCATCAACATCCCCAAGCTTAACCATACTCGTCCTCGAGTATGAAGGTGATAAAACTAACATGGACTTTGCAATTTAATACTAACAATGGATATCAAAGATGATTACTATTGCTACATAGAGTCAAATGATTCATTCTTCAAAGGAGTAGCAATATGCAAGATAGTTTATGAAGTGATATCAAGTATTCAATGCAAGGATGTTCAATGATAGTTCACAAAGTGTAACATAGAAGAAAGTAATATGGACCACATGTATGCATAATGATAAGTAAGAACATCCTACATTGGTCATAGAGTGTAGATGAAAATCTGAATATAAAGGTGGACACTTTGGAAAGATATATTTGAGTAGAGGTAAAGCATGCATAAGTTTCATCTAACTTCCAAACTCTCCAACTTAAGTTAATGATTGCAATGTGGTAATCCTTGGTGTCAAGCTATCATAGCATCTTGAATGATTAAGTTTAAAGTGAAAGCAAATATGAGTAGTGTGCTTGACAAAGTAAGGTTGGATGTCTCATGCCCCTTGAATACAAGTACCTACACCATGTGTTACTCAACTTGGGAAACAAAGCAAGTTCAAGTTATATATCATTGTAAGTAATAATAGTATCATCAAGAGCGTCAACTGGGGTACCTCTTGTCCCAGGATATGGAACAAGCCCATATCAAAATGACAAGACAAACAAACAAATGAACAATCTCAACACCCTTTTTATTTACCATTGGAATAGCTTTTTATTGTAAGGTGTATCACAGAAGGTTCACCATAGTATGTAAGTAAATTTCCACCATGAATGATGCATGGCTTAGATTAGCGGCCCAGGCGTCTCTCTAACCATTTATACAAACTCATTTAAACTACTTCATTTCCACATTTATTTCACCATGATAGGCATCCATAAACAAAAGTACATGATATCAACTAAATGAATGAAGGAGCATGTTGAAAGCTTGCCATGTGACAGCACATATGGGCTAACTCCCAACCTCGACATTTATCAAGCCACAACATCATAATCTTAATCACAATGGGTCATGTTTTATTTATGCAATAAAAGTTAATTGTGCATCAAGTTCGTGAGAGCTATATAACCAACTTTTCCCATAACAATCAATAACATAAACATTTTCATTCAGAGGTATAGATAACACAAATAACATGATAAACATACTCGGAATAGCATAAAGATAATAGGTAGATATGGTGGACTCACTGGAATAACTTTGGTTGAAGGTGTTGGAAACAAGTTTTTGCTTGTTGGAATTTTTGGGCTAGCAAAAGGGAGAAAGTTGACCATCTAAATGCATGCATGAGTGTCCATAGAACTAACTAATCCATGTTAAACAAGTAAAATAACATTCAGCATCAAAACATGAATAAGAGATAGCTCTTGACAAAGCATTTGCAAATATTACTCATTAACAAGCTCATGAATCATGCAACTATATGTATCTTTAAAAATCAACTCAAACATCCCTTTTCCCAATCTTATAATAGCATCCAACATATTTCAACCCATATTTCCAGTAGCTCTCTCATATATAAATGATAGTGTGGTGGTCTCACAAAAAAAAATCAAACAAAACAAACAAAAAGACGCTCCAAGTTTATGCGATAAAGTGTTTCGATCGAAAAACAGAAGTTAGACGTGTGCAAACCGAGAGTGTGTAGGTCCAGTGGGGTTGTCTTCACATCCCCAAGCTTATGGTCTTCACCATCCTTGGATAGCTCTTGGTGCATCTCCTCCAATCCCTGTGAAAAAACTTCAAAACACCGTTTCTCCCATTTCTTTTCTGTGGGGTGCATTAGTAGTGATAAACAAATAGATTTCTTGCTGCATATAATCCTTAAACAAAAATTCATATGAATGTCCAGAAAGTATATAATGTTGTATGCCTACTCATAAACTCAATTGGATCAAAAAGATTCAAGTTAAAAGCTCAAAGCATGCATCAAACAAAATGGGACAGAATCTGTCCAGAAAAACAGCAGCAGCAAAACGTATTTTTCTACCCTACCAAACTTTGTCGAAAAATTCCAAAAAATTCATGCATACAGAGGATGAAAAGTTGCAACTACAGTTCAAATATGAGCTCATTCGGAGTTACAGAATAAGAATTAAAAATCATACCGTGCACAAATTCGTGCAGGAATAAAATCTCCGAACGCTATAAGCAACTTTTTCAAACCAAAAAGGGTAAAACTTGGCACTTTATTAAAAATCCAGAAACTAAACTAAAAAAAAACTCTCTTGTTACAGCAAGAGGACACAAAGAAAATCACACATAAAAATAACCGGGTTGCCTCCCGCAAAGCGCTTTCTTTATAGCCATATAGCTAGGCTTCTTACTTGTTGTTTATTGAAGATGAAGCTCATGAGGGAGCTTGAACTTTGATGTGCCCTCTTCCTTGGGAAGTGTTCCATGCACTTCTTGTGTGGAAACTGAAACTTCACGTTCCCTTCTTTTGAATCAATGATAGCACCTGTAGTACGAAGAAAAGGTCTTCCAAGAATAATAGGACTAGAGGTTTTATTCCCCATGTCCATGATTAGAAAATCACGGGCACAAAAGTCATATGTAACTCTACCATAACATCACTTACTTTTCCTAAAGCATGTTTAATGAATCATCAGCAAGTGCAAGTTCAATAGAGCATTTTTCAAGATTTTTCAATTCAAGTACTTCATATAGTTCTTTAGATAAAACAGAGACACTAGATCCTAGATCAAGTATGGCATGGTGTGTCTCTTTTCCAATAGTTACTAGTACCTTGGGAATCCATATATCCCCAAGCTTAGGTGGTATCATAGCCTCTTGGTTGTACCTAGCAATTTTTTCTTTCAAGACATGATTAGCAATATAAGAACCAAAATCAGCTTGGTTGGTGTTGATGAAGGATCACTTGCAAATTTTTGTAAGATAGATATTAATTCATGCAAGCTACAATTTTCTAAGTCAAGCAATGGATCCTTGACTTCACTAAGCATTTTAACTTCCTCAACTTTCTTTTCAATCAACATAAGAGATTCATCACATTCAGTTTCTTTTTACTTCTTCTTTTAAACCACCAAGTTGAGACATGAATGGCAACAAATATTCAGGATAGTTCAATAATTCACTAAGAGTTTCCTCCACAGTAAGAGGAACATTTTCAGCAGTAGTAACAGAATTCATTCCAACCACAGGTGATGCTTGTGGTTTCCCTGCAGACATACTCAATAATGGCTTGATTATCAGCTAGTTTTGACAAAGCTTTGTCTAGTCCTGCAGCTTGGAGTTGTAAGCTTTTAATATCAGAACTAATAGAAGCAACAGACTTATTCAACTCTGTATCATGGTATTATGACTAGCAACCTGTTCCATAAGAATTTTGTTAGCCTCAGAATCATCATTGCGTGATGACATAGGCTTCCAATTATTATCATTAGCATTAGGATATGGAACAAAAGGACGGTTGTTGGGAACATATGGGGGTTTATTATAGGAGTTATAATTGTTGTTACCATACCCATTATTACCACACTACCACAGAAAGGCCTTTCTGTGGCGCACGGTTTTTACTTTCTGTGGCGCACCTGGAGGATTTCTGGGTGCGCCACAGAATTCTCGCCACAAAAATTATTTCTGTGGCGCACCCAGGGCGTCAACTTTCTGTGGCGCACCCAGCGCGGTGCGCCACAGAAAGAGGTCGGCAGCACCCTATACAGAGGAATTCTGTGGCGCACTGTTCCACCGTGTGCCACAGAAAGTGGTGCGCCACCAAAAAAAAAGTGTGCGCCACAGAAATATGAAACAGAAATACCGGTATTTTTTCGTTTTGCTGTACAAATACAGGTATGTACAGGATTTATACAGGTTTATACAGAAATACAGGTATATTTGACAGGTATATAAACAGACAAACACATTAATCAATATGTCATCACACATATTACTTAGTGCCCGATCGAGATACATATATACACATAGTCACAAAAGAGCCGAATGTTTCATCATTTCACACTACACATTACAAATCAAGTGTTCGCCGCCTAACTATGATCAAATGTAGTACACATCGGCGATGATGGTGAGCAAGAGCGCGCGGGAGCATGCATGATCATGGAGTCCTCTTCTTGAGCGGCGCCGGGAACGGTTGATAGCCTTCTTTCGTCTTCCACACCCTGGTGTCATTCTGTGCCTCTAGTCGTTCTTCGATATCCCTCTGACACAACCCTGAAGATGGATTGGGATATATATTGGTTAGTGATATAAATAGAGTATAATTTATTCATCTAAGTAGAGAGGCAAGACAATCAATCAATTGTCATGGTTGGAAATCATATGGCTATCCTATTTGGGTTTCATAGCATAGCATATATATAATATATAACCCTACACATGCACTTCTATAATACCTCTGGGGTAGTGGTAGGACCCTGATTTGTGAATGACATCGTCGAGGATGATCGTTGACAACTACAGCCGGATGCGATGGAAGTCTGTTCTGTAATCAGCATCGTTGAGAGAATCCGCCATTTTGGTGTATTCTGTGAGACCAGATGGAATCTTCATTTTCTCGAAATCCCGGACAATCACTTTAAGGTGATGGAGGGCGTAGTAGGCCTCCTTCACGCTGCCATCCAGTTGCTTGATGCAATGGAAGCCGGTCCCATGCTGGAACTTATGTGTGTTGTCATCTGTGAAGAATTCCGACTTCTTATGGAAGGGGCCGCCCTTTTGGGCATAGGCCTCGAGAGCGTCATCGAGAACACCCTTTATTCTGGTGTATCGTCTCGGCGTGGATTTATTCCCCGAGTCCAAATAAGTGGCAATGGACCACCTCGGGGATACGTAGATGAGTGCGCAGTACTTGTCCCTGCTCAACACAATTGAAACAGAATGTTGGACAAAGGATCAGCGATGGAAGAAATGTACAAGAAGGCATAAGATCCGATGGTGGCGAGCGGATGTGTACTTACTCGAAAAAGAAAGGCAGAAGAAGGGCGTTCTTCCTCTTGTTGGCCAGCATGACCCTTACGAGGTACTCCGTGGCCGTTTCCCGTGTCTTTGATCCTTCCACTAGATGGCTGTCGCGCATGTAGTAGGGATCCACTATCGCGACGTACGGGGTATCATCTCTCCTGATCTTCATCGCCATATCGAGCGCATATAGGCGGACCATGTTATAGTCCAGCCGTTGAGTGTGAAAGAGTTTGAAGATGTCCTCGTACGCTATGAAGTAGGGCCTCCCAACTGTCCATATCCGAGGACTCGGCTATTCGAATAGTTTTAACACTCTGCAGAGGTAGCACGCTTTTAGCCCACATCCATCCGGCAACTCATCGTGTCTGCCACGTCTCGCCATACCAAGTGTATGCGAAGTAAGCCGCCGGCCATAGCCCCTTATTTGCTCATGCTAGTATAGGATCCTTCCCATATGACACTTTCCATCGACACCCAGTCCAGTTTCCCGTCAGAAACCCTAAGTGTGAGGACTCATAGTTTTGTCCGGCGGTTTATGGTGGAACCTTCTATCCTCCCCACCAACTTGTGTGAGGACCCGGGTCAGGGGTAGGTCCTCGGACCATCCCCTCATGCATAACGGAGTCATCTCCGTCGATGAGGTATCCCATACTAATAAGAGCAAACTACATTACAACGCATTTTCCCATATGTGGTAGATGTGGTCGCACAGGGTATCGGATGGTTGACGTAAGTACAAGGACACACTGTGCATTTTCATAAACATCATCATTTTTCCACTTCTCCATTCCAACACCGACATCTCGGCATTTCATAATCTCACAAGTAATTGCAAAGGAGTTTTGAATAAACCATATTTGTTTTTCCCATCCTATAATTTGATATAACTATCTTATATTTCTACATAGGTGGCAAAATAATTTCCATATACTTTTGAAATGGGTTTTATAAATCTTGCCTGGAGAGTAAAACATGTTATGAAAGTAGATGCATATGTTTGTAGTGCAAGCTCAGAGAATAGCTTGCCTTGCTCGGCAAAGTGACCTTGCTCTTGTTCTTCAATTTCAGCAAACTCTTCTTCCTCGATATATCCGACAACGTTCTCGTCTAATTAATAAACAAATAATGCAAACAATCACTAAGCTATACAAGCAATCAACTCAACATAACAACCATAAACATCACAAATAGCTACTGCACACATCAAACCACACAATTTGGTTTCAAAATAATTGAATTAACATCATTTATTTATGTTCAAAATTATGGCAGAAACTTGTGGAACATGTTTAATTGCACAACTTGAGTTCTGTTTGTCACAAAAATACAAACTAAATTTCTATAGAAAGCTACTGATGTGTAGAAGACAACACAATTTGATTTGGATCATTTGGGGTTACCAAACTCGCTACACATTTGTTTGAATCCAGAAGCTTAATAACCAAGTTTTGGCTACCATTTAAATTCTATTACTTCAAAAATTAAATCCTTTTAGGGGTGACTAAACATGACTAAATGTGACCTAACAAAATCTTATATTTACTAATTGGAGGCACCATTGGAGGCTCCACGTTAATCCTGGAGGTTAGATGATTCATCCATCCGATTTGACTAATCAAGCTTTGATAGCCGTTAGATAACCTCCGCTAGACCTCACGATCTCCTTCCGTAATAGACTCCAAGATCGTGGGTTCGACTCCCAGCAAAATCCTTTATTTTGTTGTCAAAAAAATACGTAGAATCAGAAAAAAAAATATCGCATCTAATTTTCTTTTTTAGCTCGCATCTAATCTTCGCCTCCTGCCTCGATTTGATTTGCGTGTGCAAGGCCGTAATCCATCTGCTCCAGTATTCCCGTGCTCATCCGCCGCCGCGCACGGAATCAGCGGCCGCCCGAAACATCTGCCAGTGCTTGGATGACGGCCATGTACACGGATGATTTGATCTGAAATTAGTACTGTGCTGCAACCTGCAAGGGAAAGATCGAGGCCTGCAACCACGGCCGGACGCCGACTATGCATGTGCCTCAATCAAAATAGGGTATAGCACGCTGACTTTGCCATGGATCCGTAGCTACGATACTCCTTCAACGCAACAGAATTACAGTTTTCAGCATGCCCCTTTACTCTGCGCTACTCCAATCATCCTTCCTTCCTGAGCTGATTGCCGTATGTTTAAGGTAATGTTTACAGAATATATCTATGCTATGGTTGTTTCTTCCATATGATTATTGAGATCTATAGTTGTAAAGGGATAAAAGGATATATGAAATCTATCAATATGTCCTTTGAAGCAACGCTAAAACTACTGAAATTTATGACACAGTGCATTACATATTATTCTTTTAAATAATAGTAGCTTCTGTTGTGTGCAGTTTTTTTCTACAAAATGCTATCTGCAATTTCTTATTTTCGCAAGGCTTCAGTCGGTGACGCTGCCGAGACAAAGAACTAGGGACGACCCGCTGCAAGGCTGTTCATCTCCACGACACAATTCGATATTTTTGCCTGTCACTCCTACGCGCACTTAGTACATAAGTAACTTGGTATCCGTGAAGTTTCTGTTTGTTGCAGCGCCCTTATGAGTGAATCCAACGGGCCTTCTCACTTTCACACTGTCTACAAATTTAACTTTTACCTGTGTTGAAAGTTCACTGCGCGCACTCAATCTATTATATACTAAAAGCAAAATGAGTTAGCTAACAGGCCACCACGTTAAGCCACATCATCTAAATTATATTAGTCGTTAGATCTAAAATTTATGACTAGGACTTTAAATCACGGCCATGAGATTTACGTAACAAATATAATATATGTGTTCAAGTTAGTACAACAATTTCGGCCCAACACGTAATACAAATTAGCATGCATATATGGTGGGTCCACCAGGTCACCTGTACTACGTACACATGAGTTGGATCCAAGTCCAACGAGTCCAAACCATGCACAAGTCAAGTAGGTTCACGAGATTTACTTTTGTACAATCCGAGCCAAACAAATACTTAAAACGGTCCTTGCCACATACGTTGTGCATCTTATATATTTGTGGAAAGCATTTTCAAATTAGGATCGGTAGGAAATGTGTTTACTTGGCCAGCACATGCTACATGTAGACAACGAAATCAACTTGGTATATACGCAAACATGAGGACTATACCGGAAAGAAATAAGGACGAACAATATTATTTTTTATACAACAAATAGTGCAAGATATAGAAACTTTTAAAAACTTTTGACCAATATATAGTCTCGCCATGCTCTAATATTTCTCCGGTACGAGGAAAGACTCCCACGTGAAAGAAATAAGGATGAACTACACATCCAACTCTTTTATCCTTATTTATCAAATTCATCGACTTGGAGAAATAGTCTCGCCATGCTCTAATGTTTCTCCGGTATGTAAAGGAAAGACTCCACACGTGAGTATGTGACGTGCCACATAGAACTATAGCTGCGTCCATTATAAAAATGCCTACGTCTAGAACGTGTCGGCCAAAGAAAATAATGTATTTATTTAGGCAGTTGTTTATAAAAATGTATGAATCGATGCAGGAATATGAGCCATTAATTGAATGCAGTCTCTGCATGCAAATAAAAAAAATCAGCAGCTCTCGACCGTACCACAGCCATAGATTCCCGCTCCCTGAAATCAGCGGCATGCATGGGCAACCAAACAAATTGATCTAGGATTTTTTTTTTGAACATGACCAGTCAAAATTAATTTAGACAATTAACGACGGATATGCAGCGATAGATTTTGAAAAGTAATCAAAATTGACATTACTTACTAAGTGGATTTGTAAACTTTTGGATTTTGTAATTTCTGATCTAGATTTCTAAATATAGAGACAAATTATGTTGATTCATACATTTGTGAATATAATTTAATTGGCTTCTCACTTAAGCTTTTTACCGTGTAAAAGGATAACATGTTGTGTCTGATGGCATGGTCCATATAGTTATATTGCTTTTCAGAATGTATCTCGGTCTTCTATCTATTTTTAAGATAGTTGTCCCCGGTGATTATGTACTGTTGAAGGTAGGTTTTTAGTTGATTTTCCATTGAGTTTAATTTATTACATATAAAATATGTTACATAGAAAATTTTCCATTGAGTTTAATTCATAGAAAATTGATGTATCGACAACACATTAAATACTTAAGGAGCGATACACTAAGAATCTGGTACTTGATTAACTGAAGTTTGTGGCGTGGTGGTCACCATTAAGATCAAATTTTACTTTTTTTGTACAATTGATAGATCCAATTATGTATGCAATAAACAATCTCATGGGAAGCCAACCTTTTGTTGCCTGGATAGTAGAAATATATAGGCAAATCAGATTAATATGTATGAAATTTTGGATGCCTAGAGCTAAATACTTACACTAGCAGTGCACACAACAATTCAACTACCGAGCGTGCCTCAGGATAGTTTTTTTTTTTCTTAATTTCCTCTCGAAAATTAAATTAGATTATACAAACATGTTATTGAGAAGATAAGAAATAGAAACATTATTTTATTTATTTCACAATTATTTTAACATTGTTTTTTAGAACTATAATATATGAGAAATTTGCAGCGGGATACTAAGATTTACAAATGTCATATACGGAAGACTCACAATTATACTAAATAAAGTTAATTAAGATGTCCACTTAGTTTTGTTACATAATTCAAGAATATACACAAATGAGAATGTAGAACGCATGGATAAAAGCGTGGAAAATAGATAAAAATATCGCAACCTTTGTTTTAGTACGTATAACATTGTAGAAGATTGTAGAGATTAAACAAAATTGTATCGTGAAATTTGAGTACACATTTTATTTTATTTATGGAATTCAATACTTTATAATATAATTTAAAAATCAACTATGAATCTTAGAAATGTGTCTTTGTCCAAAACGTTGATATATGTTAGAATAAAATAAAAATGTCAATATTTTATATTTTAGGTAATAAGGAGTAGAGATTCACACGAAATAAGATAAGATTTCTTTATATAGGTTCTCTACAATTACACAAGCATATTAATAATTTGCTATTCCAATACAAAATTAACTAAACCTTAAAATGGTTATATACATGCCGAATTAAATTATCATAGTGTTGTATATTGAATTGTTTCTTTATTAAAAATCACACTCATATGTGTTCATAAAAAAACAAAGATTTGTTTAATTGAAGCACATATGATGATTCTAGAAAAATAAAGAATTTATCTGGCCAATGACATGAAAGATAAATTATTCATCCAGCTGACCGCAATATATAGTATTCGTGGAACTGCTTGATCCCTTAAATTTAATTATCAGTATACCACCCTGACTAATTGATCTTACTAACTATACATAAACACCATTGAGTGAGAAATTATTATTTACACATCAAGATATAGAAATGGATAAAAACATTGGTGAGTGTAGTGTGAGTTTAACCTCACACCGAACTAACATTAAATTAAAAAAAAATCCTAGACCGCTATCTAAATTTAGTTCTATGTACTTATCTAATAACAACGTGTGCACACGACATTTATACCTTTGATAAGTTTTTTATTTTCTCATCAACTATTCTCCCACAAATTGAAAATTATTAAAGATGTCTCCCAATTGTTTAAGATATCTTCCGATATGCCGATTTATCTCTTATAGTTGTCTGACCGATAAGATAAATTGGCCGATAAGTCAACCGATATGCCGATAAACCGTCCGATATGCCAATAAATCGGCAGGTTTACGGGTCGACCGATAAGCGATATCCCAACATATTGCTCCCACTCAAGTGATATTTTGTTTACCATGATATTTATGTTGAGTACAGAACTGCAATAACTCTAATGGCATAATATAAGTTTCTATAGAACCATAAAAAGTTTATAGACATACTGAGACATTGCCCTCGCATTTGCGAGGGCCACCATGCTAGTTGTGTAGAAAATAAAACGCTGTTGGATCGATCATGAGAAGAGAACTTTCGTTTCACCTTTTGAAGTTGCTTCTATGGCCATATCTGAACAAATATCAGGTATGAATTACTTTTACCGGGCATGGCTAATTAGGTGTTGACATATCACTGATATTTCTGTCCATGAGTACTAAATTAATAGGAGGAGTAATCCATAAGACTTTATCCAATGCTGAAAATTCAAATTTTAATCAATTTCATAGTTGCTAGCCAACAAGAGGATTCATCATTTATAGTGCTCTTAATTATAAGGAATAACCTATTTATTAGTCAGTTAGACATGGACAGGCTGAATCTTAATGATATTCTTCAGGTTTTCTGAAATTGCATTAAGCAATTAAGATGCTTATTTCTGGTAATGAATTCAACATGCTACATATGAAGATATGATAGACGCTCTCAAAATCTATTTACGGTGCATTAAAAGGCTAATGCATGCTTCTGATTTTCAATTATCCAAACAAATAAGCATAATTTTTGTAGGTACATGGGGTCTATCAATTTCTACCAAACCTCTGATATGCTAAACCTTGCATAGAGAAGACAAGGTTGGATGTCTATATGATTTTCCATCTTTGTACTATCTCTAATCAGTAAAACAAACGATATAGTTGCGAACATATACACTGGAACCCAATTTATCAGATCAATGTGAATATTTCAGAAATATTGTTTGTATGCTACAGCCATAAAATACCAGATTGTTGGGTACTCATTCTATATAGACATACTTTGTACTTTGTTTTCCAATGCTTTATCAGAGAGGTACCTTTAACTTGGTGATAATAACTGGAAAAACTATCTTGAGCTATGATTGTCTAACTCATGTCCACATGTATATGGTTGTTTCCAGTTATTATTCTAACAGGTTGAAGCACATAATCATCTCTGGATTAAGATTGTAAGCTCTGTTATGCTGACGATGTCTCTATTATTATGCAAACCGAGTGCAGAAAATATCACCAAGGTAGTAACATTTGTGCAGTCGATTTGGTGCTGATTTCGGAGAGATTAGCGATGTACTTCAGTGAGTATTTTTTTAGTTATGATCTAGCCCCTCATATGCCCGTATGAATTTAAATAATGAGCTTGAATTCATTGCCTAATTCCCTTTAACCCCTGTAGATATATATTATGCTTTCTGGAATGATACTGCTTCTTGACAGCATGTCTGAGCATTTCCTTTCATACTATGTTGCTTGCAAAGCAAATATGCCTTACGTCTAAAAACCTGGATTTTCGTGAACTTTTACACTGCAGTAATGAATATTATCCTGCTGCAAAGGTGTTTTCTCTTTAACTGGCAAGCTCCTGAAGGTAATTAGTCTGGACCCTCCAGTATTTGTGTATATAGTGTATAACATGATATACCTTCTTAGATTCCCAAAAAAAAATCTTTGCATATTCTTTGCACTCTTATACATACAAAAGTAGCTTCATAATTTCCTTCTTCCTTATCGTCTATATAAATTGTTTCGATAATTGCACCTAATAGATATGTCATATGTTGATACTTAAGGATGAATAAAATAGGTAAACTGAATTATGCAAAGATCAATTAATTGGGTCCTCAAGTTTTACTTTCTTCAGAGGCGAAAATGGATCTAATAAACTCCATTCAATATTAATGTGCCGTATAATATTATTTGATATTTTAACTCATGATCGTCACACTTACTTATAAAGAAGTAATCATATTTTTAATTTCACGTTCACATTGTACCAAATATTGTTATTTTATAGTACATGCAGATTCAGGGAAGATCAGTTTGAGCGTACGACATGTACATATATTTATGTTTGACCATGTAAGTGTAAAGGAAACTCCAAAAATGTAAAACATGGAATATCGAACCAAAATGTGTCGAGGTATATGAATTACATATGTGACTCTGTTCGAAGTAATTTGTCAAAATATGATTCAAGTCTCCCATGTAAACTACAAATGATAATTATCACATGTTTCGAACAAAAATTATAGTTTATACGATATTTCAACATTTTTCTTAATAGTACATTAGAACATAGGAGTATACTGAAACATATAATGTTTATATGCTAAAAAATTGCTAGCCTGTGCAGTGGCACGGGTTAATGACTAGTTTATCTAAATGAGTTGAATCCAATTGGGTTGGTTAAACATTTTCATAAGCTTTCCAGAGCAATTGGATTTGATTTATTTGGATGTCTAGATCTTGAGATATTGAATTTTGAAGTTAGGTCCAGTACTGTTTTTCCAGAGAAATTAAATTAGAAAAACTAGCTGTTCTGGATAATGTTGAGGATCCTGACGGGTGGGGTCCACTCGTCAGTGACTCAACCGAAACGCTGCGCGCTCTGGATAATGTTTAAAACACTGACAGGTGGGGCCAGCTTGCCAGCGGCTATCTACAGCGAAGCGGTACGTTGCCGTTGGATCTAGATCCAACGGCTCTCAGAGCCCGCGAACGGCGACGACCAAAATGGGCGGCGCCGCCGCGCCGGCGGCACGGTGATGGTCGGAATCTCACCTAGGGGCTCGGGATGGCTCGGCGAATGTAACATCCCAAAATTATTATCAGGATTATATTCCAAAAATGAGAGCCAACAAAAACTTTTGTTGCTTATTGTATGTTAATTGCTTTTGTTACTTGAGATGTTGTTCTTGCTGTTTGTTGGGTGTTTGCACTAGTGAACACTAGTAAGAAGAAAGAAAACAAAATATAAAATCAAAGCAAGAAAAATAAAAGTGACAAGTTGTCACATAAAAATCTCCAAGTGACCAACTCAATTATTTTCAAACCAAAGTCAGTGGAGATGTAATGTCAACACTCCCCATTTTGTTCCTACCACTTTCCCCTCTCAAATATTATTTTTGAACTAGTTTTGAAATTCTAAAATAAAAACAATTGAAATAAATTCAAATAACATAAACAAAGTACTATAAAAGAAAATGTTTCAAAACATTTTATTATTTTATGCCAATTTTTGTGGAGCTTCTGTACATTATGGGAAGGCCCCACAAATTTTTGCAAATTTTTCTAAAATGTTTAAATACCCTAATTAAATCCTAGAAAACCTTCTGGTTTTAACAGAAGGACTAAAACAGAAATAAAAAAAGAAGCAGAGAGGAGGCAGGGGGTTTTCTGCGAAAATGTCATCCCCTACCTCTCTCCCTCGCCCCGACGTGCCGCCGTGTCGCCTCCACCGTCGTCGCCGTTTCCGAGCCGCCCAGGCCCCCCCTGCGCGCGCGCCCGGAGCCTCTGCTGTCTCTGCACCGCAGGGAAGAAAACGGGCACCTCTCCCGTCGCCTTAACGCCGATGTTCCCCGACGACCGCCGCGGATGCATTGGACGGCGCCGAGCTAATTGGCCCCCGTCTCTGCTTCCCGACACGCACCACTCCTCTAGATGATTCTAGAACCTCGCCGGACCCCGTTAAGCCCCAAGCCGCCACGAGCCTCTGCACCCTCGCCGGGTAATCGCCGAAATGGTCGCCGTGGACGCGCAATGGCCGCCGCCGTAGACCCCGACCATCGTGGACCGCCCCGAGCTTATAAAAGCACCCGAGACCTCACTGGAACACCACACCTCCCCCTCGAGCTTTCCCTCGCCTCAATTTCGTCTGTGCACCGCCGGAGGGCAGTGCACTGCCGCACCCGACGCCGCCGTTGAGGTCGACACCACCACAACGCCACACCCTCCCATTCTTCCCTCTGACCCCTCTACGCTGTTGCCCAAGCTCACCGCACTCACCCAGGCTTCTTTTCCCTCTTTTTAGCACACGGACGCGACCCCGAAGCTCCGCCGAAGTTGCTGCCCGACGCCGACGAAGAGCGCGACATCGCCGCCGTCGACAGAGACTTCCCCAGCAACTGCCGCTCGCACCATCGTCTTCCCCGAGCCGCCGCCGTCGATTCGCGTCATCGCCGCTTCCTCCCGAGCCCCTAGGTGAGAGATCCGTCCACCTCGCCGTCGCCGGCGCGGCAGCGCCGCTCGTTTTAGGTCGTCGCCGATGGCGACCTCCGTGAGCCGTTGGATCGAAGATCTACGGCCACGTACCGCTTCGTGTTAAGTTAGACTGCCATGTGGGTCCCACTGTCATAATTTTAATCTTTTCCCTCGCGCGCGTACCGTTTCGCTGAGTCACTGACGGGTAGGACCCACCCGTCAGGGATTTCAACATTATCCACAACAGTGGATTTTTCTAATTTAAATTCTCTGAAATTCTCAGTACTGATGTCAACTTTAAAATTAAATATCTCGAGATTTAGGAATCCAAATAAATCAAACTCAAATGTTCTGGAAAGCTTATGAAATTGTTTAACCAACACAATTGGTCTCATGTCATTTAATTAAATAATTAAAAAGTATTATTGAAAATGCCACAGAAGGTTTAAAATCTAAACTTGTTTGTTTCTGATACTCTGTTAGTCCAAATAATTCCAAACCAATTTTGCTAGCTTAGTACTGCCTTGTGTTAGCTCCCCTAATTTTGGTAGAATTAATTAAGTAGTATAATTGTGACTTTAAGATAAACCCTTCTGGACTAAAACAGACATATGTTTATTGGTTGATCCAAATGAGTTAGGACCAATTTTGTTAGCTCACATATATCCATGTTTAGTTACCCCTAAAAGGGTTTAATTTTTGGAACAATATAATTTAATTGGTAGCTAAAACTTGATTATTAAGCTACTGGATTCAATCCAATGTGTAGGGAGTTTGGTAACTCCAAATGATCCAATTCAAATTGGGTTGTATTCTACACATCAGTGGCTTTCCATAGAATTTTAGTTTGTATTTTTGTGACCAACAGAACTCAAGTTGTGGAATTAAACATGAATAACTAGTTTCTGCCATAATTTGGACTTAATTAAATAATGTTTAATTCAATTTATTTGAAAACCAAATTGTGTGGTTTGATGTGTGCAGTAGCCAATTGTGATGTTAATGATGGTTATGTTGAGGTGATTGCTTGTATAGCTTAGTGATTGTTTGTATTGTTTGTTTGTTAATTAGACGAGAACGTTGTCGGATATATCGAGGAAGGAGAGTTTGCTGAATTTGAAGAACAAGAGCAAGATCACTTTGCCAAGCAAGGCAAGCTATTCTCTGAGCTTGCACTACCAACATATGCATCTACTTTCATAATATGTTTACTCTCAAAGCAAGATTTACAAAACCCATTTCAAAAATATATGGATATTATTTTGCCACCCTATGTAGTAGTTTATATAAAACTTTAGGATGGGAAAACAATGTTGTTTATTCAAAACTCCTTTGAAATGTCTTGTGAGTTTATGGAACGACGAGATGTCGGTGCTGTGTTGGAAAGGTGGAAAAATGGTGATGTTTGTGAAAAATGCACAGTGTCCTAGTACTATGGAAACCAATCCTACCCTGTGCGACCACATTTACCACATATGGGAAAAGGCGTAGTCATGTAGTTTGCTCTTATTAGTATGGGATACCTCATCGACGGAGATGACTCCGTTATGCATGAGGGGATGGTCCGAGGATCTACCCCCTGACCCGGGTCCTCACACAAGTTGGTGGGGAGGATAGAAGGTTCCACCATAAACCGCCGGACAAAACTATGAGTCCTCACACTTAGGGTTTCTGACGGGAAACCGGACTGGGTGTCGATGGAAAGTGTCATATGGGAAGGATCCTATACTAGCATGAGCAAATAAGAGGCTATGGCCGGCGGCTTACTTCGCATACACCTGGTATGGCGAGACGTGGCAGACACGATGAGTTGCCGGATGGATGTGGGTTAAAAGCGTGCTACCTCTGCAGAGTGTTAAAAACTATTCGAATAGCCGAGTCCTCGGATATGGACAATTGGGAGACTGTCCTAAGACCTTGTGCAAGTTTTAAAAAGGTTTGAGTTTTTAAAAGAAAAATGAAGTGGAGATTGTTTCCTACACCTATACCAACGGATCGGTATGAGGTGGTGGATGAAAGTGGACCATGACGGGCTATGGTCGGGAAAAAGGAGAGTTTTGGAAAAACAGATGAAAAGGTGACTTCTTTAAAGATAGTTATAAAACTCTTCTTACCTTTTTCAATAAAGATATAGAGATGTTTTAAATAAGAAAAGTTGTCAACTAAAATAAAACTGGTGCATACTCATGTTGGGATAGTTTGCGAGTACATTCAAATGTACTCATATTGGTTTCGTCCCTGGCTATTGTCCTAGCCAGACTACGAGGAGGAACACTACGCAGAGCAGGAATATGGCGACTTCTACGCCAACTAAGGATCTCCACAAGTCAGCTGCCTGTCGGGTCGTCATCGTTAGAATATGATGTCGATTACGCCGTAGCTTCCGCTGATATATTTGGTTTGGCCCATGAAGGCACCTATGTAAGAACTTGGTCTAAATGACCATTTATGTAAGACTTTTATTCGGTACTGTAATGGATGTAAACTTTGGTATCCAATTCGGATTATGTGCAACGACAGACTGATCACGGGATCGTTGTGTTAAGCATAATCGGGTATTTCGGACAGCTAGTCCGGGGTCCCCACAGACTTGGTATCAGAGCCATCCTGACTTTAGGAAACCTTAGTTAGCATGGTCGTTTGTCAAATGTTACAAAAGATGAGTTTCTAAAAAGAAAGGAATGAAGTATTTTCGAAAATTGCTTACTCCAATCCTCTTACTTATGCAAAATTTTACTCTCATTAAATGTTACATTTTCCTTAGTATCCCTAAAATTTTGTACACCTCTCATTAAGTTTAAAATTTGACTCACTTGTTGCCCTACTATATTAAAATTTTGATTACTTGTCACTAACTAACTTAAAATTTTGCTTAAAAACTGTAGATGGCACTCCACTGGACCGAGTTCGTTCAGCTGGAGAAGGACAGCAAGCTGACGTTTGAGAGGGACTTGTTCGAGTTGACCAAGCTGTTAGGTCGCCCCGCTCCAGAGTTTGAGGGAGCTCAGATTGATGTTCACGGTGTTGGAAGGCTGAGCTGGCTCATCAGATCGTCAGTTCGCAGGAACATCAAGTCTCCCAATTCCGGACACTCATCTTCACCACCAAGGAGGCCACCTGGGTTGACGGTCTCTGTACTGCTACACAGAGGATGCTATCCCGACTTTGTGAGGAGCACAAGGCGGAGTTAGTAGACTCCCGTTCCGGTTCTACGGGAGGCGCAACTGTGATGGACACCCTACTCCTTCACCTTACCACCCGATGTTTGGGAGCTACATCATGGACATGGAGATCTTACTTCAGTGCACTCAGGATGATCTGTTGCGCACTAGGATTCAGCTCCACTTCGACCGCGAGTCGCTCGTTGAGCTTCGCGAGAACGAGATGAAGCTGATGGTGGAGAAGGTTGCTCTTCTCAGGAAGAGGGCCCAGCTGAGGAAGACTATCGTGAAGCTCCGCACGAAGGTGGCAGAGCAGGATGGACTGATTGAGGATCTTGAGCACCATACTGACGAGATGGAGGAGGAGGGCGAGGATCTCCGCAAGGAGAACGACGCTTTCCTCAGTGACGATGATGACTTCGTGGAGGAGATGGACTGTGAGGAGGAGGATGATGAGGAGGAGTTAGTTGACGAGGAGGAGGAGCCACTCGAGCCAGTTCTCGAGGATGAGGAGGAGGATCCCGAGGAGCCAGCCTACCAGTCAGATGCTGACGTGTTAGAGCTGGAGGTTCCACCTCAGTAGGCGAGTGACTTGATCACTACCGCAGGATTAGGTTGACCCCCTATAGCTAGTCGAGTAGTAGCAGTGGTTCTTTTGGAAACCAGATGTTATGTTGTAAGCTTGAGGTTGTAAGCTTGATGTTGATGTGAACTCTTGATGTATTGTTTGTGAAATATAAGTATGTTTGTCTTGTTTAAATTGTGTGAACTATTTT
The DNA here is from genome assembly GCA_947311845.1 of Poa pratensis. Taxonomy (NCBI): domain Eukaryota; kingdom Viridiplantae; phylum Streptophyta; class Magnoliopsida; order Poales; family Poaceae; genus Poa; species Poa pratensis. The sequence goes on from CAMZMU010000085.1 coordinate 39,937,554, forward strand.
CATATAACTCTTAGGATTAATCAACCGCTTGAGAGATCATCTTTTCCCTTAGTCGAACTTTTCTTGCCTTGTCTCTTATACCCGGTGTGCTTCAGGATGCCACCCCGTCGCAGCAATGCGGAAGGATCAGGATCAGCACCACCACCACCGGACCCAACCCCCACCCAACTTCTCGCACTTATCATGGAGGAGCGTGAAAATGCCCGGCAAGAGCGCCAAGCTCATCTCGCTGCCTTACAACAACTCGCAGCCGCTTATAACAACAACAACAAAACAACAACAACAACAATGGTGGTAACGGCAATGGTGATGGAAACCAGCGATCTACCTTGGGTGATTTTCAGAAGACCAACCCACCCACCTACTCCAAGGGACTTCACCCACTAGAAGCCGATGATTGGCTTCGCACCATCGGCAATAATCTTGAAGTTGCTGCTGTGGGAGAAAATGAGAAAGTGCTGTATGCAACCCACTATCTCGCTGGACCTGCAAGAGCTTGGTGGGAAACTACCAAGACTCTCCAGCCAGCTGGTCATGTCATCAACTGGGCTGAGTTCCAGGAGAAGTTCCGCAAGAAGCATATTCCTTACGGACTTATTGAGAGGAAGAAGGATGAGTTCCGCAAACTGAGGCAGGGAAGTAGAGATGTGGTCGGTTATCTTGAGGAGTTTACCGACTTATCTCGGTATGCTCCTGATGACACCGACAAGGAAGAGAAGAAGATGGAGCGTTTCATGAGTGGACTTCATGATGAACTTCAGTGTGCTTTGGTTATCCATGACTTCCGTGATCTGGAGTCACTTGTGGACAAAGCCATCCAGCTGGAGACCAAGCGCAAGTCGATGTATGAAGGTCGCAAGAGGAGGATGAATGCTCAGGAAGGCTCGAGCAGCCAGAAACCTCGTATCTTTCAGCAGAACACCAGGCCTGCCTATCGTCCACCCCAAGCTCCACGCCCAATTACCCTAACCGCCCAAACAACTTCAACCGCCCAATGACAATAACCGTCCCGGAGGAAACTTCAACAACTTCACCCGCAATCCCAATGTGATCTGCTTTGAATGCGGCAACAAGGGTCACTACTCCAAAGAATGTCCCAATCCCAAGAGGAATGTCCAGCGCCCCAATGCGCCGGCACAGAACAATGGTCAAGGCCGCAATGGAAATGGAAATGGCAAGAATGCCGCACCTCGCGGAAATGCTGCTGTTGCCAAGGGTCGTCTGCACCACATCAATGCTGAAGAAGCTCAGGATGCTCCGGATGTTGTGCTGGGTACGTTCCTTGTCAACTCAGTACCTGCAACTGTTCTGTTTGATTCTGGTGCTACCCATTCATTTGTTACCCAAGAATTTGTTGCTAAGGGAGGTTTAGTTAAGAGCCTCTTACCCAAACCCATGGTCATCCAAATCCCAGAATCCACCGTAGAGACCAGATGTTTTGCTCCGATGTACCCCTTGAGATCAAAGGAGAAAGTTTCCAGTTAACTTAATTGTTCTGGGAACCCAAGGCATCGATGTTATACTCGGTATGAATTGGTTAGCCAAGTACCATGGTCGAATTGACTGTGCCAGAAGAGCTGTATCCATCACCACCGACAAAGAAGTAGAAGTGGAGTATGTGTCTAAAACTAGTCAACCTCACCCAGGCTGCCATGAGAGCATAGCTCGACCCGCCCTAGATGAGATCCGTGTTGTTCATCTGTTCAAGGATGTTTTCCCAGAAGAATTGCCTGGTATGCCGCCAGATAGGGATATTGAGTTCATAATTGAGCTTATTCCAGGAACATCCCCCATATCCCAAAAGCCTTATCGGATGAATCCGGAAGAACTGGTTGAGTTGAAGAAACAGTTGGCTGATATGCTAAGCAAAGGTCTTGTCCGCCCAAGCGCTTCACCATGGGGATCACCCATTATTTTTGTGGACAAGAGAGACGGTACCACACGCCTGTGTGTGGATTATCGCAAGCTGAATGACGTGACCATTAAAAACAAGTACCCTCTTCCCAAGATCGAGGATCTGTTCGATCAAATGAACGGAGCCCGAGTCTTTTCAAAGATCGATCTTCGGACAGGTTACCATCAGTTGAAGATCCGAGAGACAGATATTCCCAAGACCGCCTTCACCACTCGTTACGGTTGTTTGAATACACCGTGATGTCTTTTGGTCTGACCAATGCCCCAGCCTATTTCATGAATCTCATGAACAAGATTTTCATGGAGTACCTCGACAAGTTCGTGGTAGTTTTCCTTGATGACATCCTTATTTATTCCAAGACCGAAGAAGAGCATGCTGAACACCTGCGTCTAGTTTTGGAGACCCTCCAAGAGCACCAACTGTATGCCAAACTTAGCAAGTGTGAGTTTTGGCTCAGTGAAGTGGCATTTCTTGGACATATTGTATCCGCTGGAGGAATTTCTGTTGACCCTGAGAAGATACAAGCCATTCTTGACTGGTTATCCCCAACCAATGTTTTTGAAATCCGAAGCTTTCTCGGACTTGCCGGTTATTACCGCAAGTTCGTCGAAGGATTTTCCAGTATAGCCAAACCTCTGACCCAACTGTTGAAGAAGGACAAGAAATTTGAATGGACTCAGAAGTGTGAGGATAGTTTCCAAGAACTGAAGAAGAAACTAACCTCAGCCCCAATCCTGATCATGCCAGACGTCACCCAGAGTTTCGACGTGTATTGCGATGCATCACGCCTCGGACTTGGTTGCGTTCTGATGCAAGAAGGCAAAGTTGTGTCGTACCTGTCCCGGCAGTTGCGACCGCATGAAGAGAATTACCCAACCCATGACTTGGAGTTAGCTGCTGTGGTCTTTGCTCTTAAGAAGTGGCGTCCCTATCTTGCGGGACATCGCTGCGAGGTCTATACAGATCACAAAAGCTTGAAGTATATTTTCACCCAGAAAGATCTGAACCTGCGACAGAGGAGATGGATGGAATTAATCAAGGATTATGATATTGGAATCCATTATCACCCCGGAAAGGCTAATGTAGTTGCCGATGCCCTTAGTCGCAAACCTTGCACCCTGAATGCCCTGATCCAAGCCGAACAGCCAGCCTTGTTCAAAGACTTCCAAGATTTTGGACTAGAGCTTGTTAGCTATGGTTATCTCGCCAATTTAGAGTTAACCCCAACCCTGATGGATCAAATCAAAGAAGCCCAGAAAGGTCATGAAAGCATAGAGGGAATTAGGAAGAAAATTTCCCTCGGCAAAGCACCCGGTTTTACCGAAGATGCTGAAGGAGTGCTGAAATTCAATGACCGTATCTGTGTGCCCAATGTCACGGAACTTAAGGAGTTAATCCTGAAGGAGGCCCATGAGACCCCTTATTCAATCCACCCCGGCGGAACCAAAATGTACCAAGACCTTCGAGAAAGATTTTGGTGGCATGGAATGAAGCGAGAGATTGGTTCATTCGTAGCCAAGTGTGATATCTGTCAGCGAGTCAAGGCTGAACATCAGCGACCCGCTGGATTGCTTCAACCTTTGAAAATTCCCGAGTGGAAGTGGGACGAGATTGGAATGGATTTTATTACCGGACTTCCAAGATCCAACCGAGGCCATGATTCCATCTGGGTCATCGTTGATCGACTGACCAAGGTTGCCCACTTTGTTCCTGTCAAGACCACTCATACCGGAGCTCAGTTAGCAGACCTGTATATTTCCAGAATAGTGAGCCTGCATGGTGTGCCTAAGAAGATTGTATCTGATAGAGGCACGCAATTCACCTCAAGATTCTGGAAATCCCTTCATGAAGCCCTCGGAACCAAGTTAGCCTTTAGCACAGCTTATCATCCCCAGACCGATGGCCAGACTGAGCGAGTGAACCAGATATTAGAGGACATGCTTCGCGCATGTGTTCTATCCTATGGTTCCAAGTGGGAAGATTGTCTTCCGTTTGCAGAGTTCTCGTACAACAACAGTTATCAGTCTAGTCTGCAAATGGCCCCTTTTGAAGCCCTTTACGGCAAGAAGTGTCGTACACCCTGAATTGGTCCGATACCGGAGAGAGCAAATTGTTCGGACCAGATACCCTCCGAGAAGCTGAAGAGCAAGTTCAGCTTATTCGTGAACGTCTCAAAACTGCCCAATCCCGTCAGAAGAGTTATGCTGACACCAAGCGCCGTGATCTCACTTTCAGTGTCGGAGATTATGTGTATCTCCGAGTGACACCCCTCAAGGGAATGCAGCGTTTCCATGTCAAAGGAAAGTTAGCACCAAGGTATATTGGACCCTTCAAGGTCATTGCTCGTCGAGGAGAAGTATCCTATCAGCTGGAGTTACCCCAGGAGTTAGGAGATTATCATGATGTCTTCCACATTTCCTTGCTCCGGAAGTGTCTTGAAGTTCCTGACCAGCCTGATGTTTTCAAAAACATCGACCACCTCTCCATCGACCTGAACCAAGACCTGACTTATCGTGAGAGACCCCTCAAAATTCTCGAAGAAGATGTTCGTGTTACCCGAAGACGTGCGATCAAGTTTTACAAAGTCCAGTGGACTAACCACTCTGAAGAAGAAGCAACTTGGGAACGCGAAGATTATCTTAGAAGCGAATTCCCAGACCTCCTTAAAACCTAAGCCTAGCAAATCTCGGGACGAGATTTATTTTAAGGGGGGGAGGATTGTAACATCCCAAAATTATTATCAGGATTATATTCCAAAAATGAGAGCCAACAAAAACTTTTGTTGTTTATTGTATGTTAATTGCTTTTGTTACTTGAGATGTTGTTCTTGCTGTTTGTTGGGTGTTTGCACTAGTGAACACTAGTAAGAAGAAAGAAAACAAAATATAAAATCAAAGCAAGAAAAATAAAAGTGACAAGTTGTCACATAAAAATCTCCAAGTGACCAACTCAATTATTTTCAAACCAAAGTCAGTGGAGATGTAATGTCAACACTCCCCATTTTGTTCCTACCACTTTCCCCTCTCAAATATTATTTTTGAACTAGTTTTGAAATTCTAAAATAAAAACAATTGAAATAAATTCAAATAACATAAACAAAGTACTATAAAAGAAAATGTTTCAAAACATTTTATTATTTTATGCCAATTTTTGTGGAGCTTCTGTACATTATGGGAAGGCCCCACAAATTTTTGCAAATTTTTCTAAAATGTTTAAATACCCTAATTAAATCCTAGAAAACCTTCTGGTTTTAACAGAAGGACTAAAACAGAAATAAAAAAAGAAGCAGAGAGGAGGCAGGGGGTTTTCTGCGAAAATGTCATCCCCTACCTCTCTCCCTCGCCCCGACGTGCCGCCGTGTCGCCTCCACCGTCGTCGCCGTTTCCGAGCCGCCCAGGCCCCCCCTGCGCGCGCGCCCGGAGCCTCTGCTGTCTCTGCACCGCAGGGAAGAAAACGGGCACCTCTCCCGTCGCCTTAACGCCGATGTTCCCCGACGACCGCCGCGGATGCATTGGACGGCGCCGAGCTAATTGGCCCCCGTCTCTGCTTCCCGACACGCACCACTCCTCTAGATGATTCTAGAACCTCGCCGGACCCCGTTAAGCCCCAAGCCGCCACGAGCCTCTGCACCCTCGCCGGGTAATCGCCGAAATGGTCGCCGTGGACGCGCAATGGCCGCCGCCGTAGACCCCGACCATCGTGGACCGCCCCGAGCTTATAAAAGCACCCGAGACCTCACTGGAACACCACACCTCCCCTCGAGCTTTCCCTCGCCTCAATTTCGTCTGTGCACCGCCGGAGGGCAGTGCACTGCCGCACCCGACGCCGCCGTTGAGGTCGAACACCACCACAACGCCACACCCTCCCATTCTTCCCTCTGACCCCTCTACGCTGTTGCCCAAGCTCACCGCACTCACCCAGGCTTCTTTTCCCTCTTTTTAGCACACGGACGCGACCCCGAAGCTCCGCCGAAGTTGCTGCCCGACGCCGACGAAGAGCGCGACATCGCCGCCGTCGACAGAGACTTCCCCAGCAACTGCCGCTCGCACCATCGTCTTCCCCGAGCCGCCGCCGTCGATTCGCGTCATCGCCGCTTCCTCCCGAGCCCCTAGGTGAGAGATCCGTCCACCTCGCCGTCGCCGGCGCGGCAGCGCCGCTCGTTTTAGGTCGTCGCCGATGGCGACCTCCGTGAGCCGTTGGATCGAAGATCTACGGCCACGTACCGCTTCGTGTTAAGTTAGACTGCCATGTGGGTCCCACTGTCATAATTTTAATCTTTTCCCTCGCGCGCGTACCGTTTCGCTGAGTCACTGACGGGTAGGACCCACCCGTCAGGGATTTCAACATTATCCACAACAGTGGATTTTTCTAATTTGAATTCTCTGAAATTCTCAGTACTGATGTCAACTTTAAAATTAAATATCTCGAGATTTAGGAATCCAAATAAATCAAACTCAAATGTTCTGGAAAGCTTATGAAATTGTTTAACCAACACAATTGGTCTCAGTCATTTAATTAAATAATTAAAAAGTATTATTGAAAATGCCACAGAAGGTTTAAAATCTAAACTTGTTTGTTTCTGATACTCTGTTAGTCCAAATAATTCCAAACCAATTTTGCTAGCTTAGTACTGCCTTGTGTTAGCTCCCCTAATTTTGGTAGAATTAATTAAGTAGTATAAATTGTGACTTTAAGATAAACCCTTCTGGACTAAAACAGACATTATGTTTATTGGTTGATCCAAATGAGTTAGGACCAATTTTGTTAGCTCACATATATCCATGTTTAGTTACCCCTAAAAGGGTTTAATTTTTGGAACAATATAATTTAATTGGTAGCTAAAACTTGATTATTAAGCTACTGGATTCAATCCAATGTGTAGGGAGTTTGGTAACTCCAAATGATCCAATTCAAATTGGGTTGTATTCTACACATCAGTGGCTTTCCATAGAATTTTAGTTTGTATTTTTGTGACCAACAGAACTCAAGTTGTGGAATTAAACATGAATAACTAGTTTCTGCCATAATTTGGACTTAATTAAATAATGTTTAATTCAATTTATTTGAAAACCAAATTGTGTGGTTTGATGTGTGCAGTAGCCAATTGTGATGTTAATGATGGTTATGTTGAGGTGATTGCTTGTATAGCTTAGTGATTGTTTGTATTGTTTGTTTGTTAATTAGACGAGAACGTTGTCGGATATATCGAGGAAGGAGAGTTTGCTGAATTTGAAGAACAAGAGCAAGATCACTTTGCCAAGCAAGGCAAGCTATTCTCTGAGCTTGCACTACCAACATATGCATCTACTTTCATAATATGTTTACTCTCAAAGCAAGATTTACAAAACCCATTTCAAAAATATATGGATATTATTTTGCCACCCTATGTAGTAGTTTATATAAAACTTTAGGATGGGAAAACAATGTTGTTTATTCAAAACTCCTTTGAAATGTCTTGTGAGTTTATGGAACGACGAGATGTCGGTGCTGTGTTGGAAAGGTGGAAAAATGGTGATGTTTGTGAAAAATGCACAGTGTCCTAGTACTATGGAAACCAATCCTACCCTGTGCGACCACATTTACCACATATGGGAAAAGGCGTAGTCATGTAGTTTGCTCTTATTAGTATGGGATACCTCATCGACGGAGATGACTCCGTTATGCATGAGGGGATGGTCCGAGGATCTACCCCCTGACCCGGGTCCTCACACAAGTTGGTGGGGAGGATAGAAGGTTCCACCATAAACCGCCGGACAAAACTATGAGTCCTCACACTTAGGGTTTCTGACGGGAAACCGGACTGGGTGTCGATGGAAAGTGTCATATGGGAAGGATCCTATACTAGCATGAGCAAATAAGAGGCTATGGCCGGCGGCTTACTTCGCATACACCTGGTATGGCGAGACGTGGCAGACACGATGAGTTGCCGGATGGATGTGGGTTAAAAGCGTGCTACCTCTGCAGAGTGTTAAAAACTATTCGAATAGCCGAGTCCTCGGATATGGACAATTGGGAGACTGTCCTAAGACCTTGTGCAAGTTTTAAAAAGGTTTTGAGTTTTTAAAAGAAAAATGAAGTGGAGATTGTTTCCTACACCTATACCAACGGATCGGTATGAGGTGGTGGAAGAAAGTGGACCATGACGGGCTATGGTCGGGAAAAAGGAGAAGTTTTGGAAAAACAGATGAAAAGGTGACTTCTTTAAAGATAGTTATAAACTCTTCTTACCTTTTTCAATAAAGATATAGAGATGTTTTAAATAAGAAAAGTTGTCAACTAAAATAAAACTGGTGCATACTCATGTTGGGATAGTTTGCGAGTACATTCAAATGTACTCATATTGGTTTCGTCCCTGGCTATTGTCCTAGCCAGACTACGAGGAGGAACACTACGCAGAGCAGGAATATGGCGACTTCTACGCCAACTAAGGATCTCCACAAGTCAGCTGCCTGTCGGGTCGTCATCGTTAGAATATGATGTCGATTACGCCGTAGCTTCCGCTGATATATTTGGTTTGGCCCATGAAGGCACCTATGTAAGAACTTGGTCTAAATGACCATTTATGTAAGACTTTCTATTCGGTACTGCAATGGATGTAAACTTTGGTATCCAATTCGGATTATGTGCAACGACAGACTGATCACGGGATCGTTGTGTTAAGCATAATCGGGTATTTCGGACAGCTAGTCCGGGGTCCCCACAGCGAAGGCGTGGATCGACGGCGGAGGCTCGGGTAAGGCTGCTGGATGAACTTGCGCTTGCTGGGGAGGGCTGGTTTGTCGGCGGCGAGTTCCCGGACTTCCACGGCCTCGGCAGCGGACTCCGGCGAGCTCCTGGCGACGCGTCTGTGCACGAAAACGAGGAAAAAAGAGCTCGGGTGAGTGCGGTGAGGGTGGAGAACAAGGTTCAGGGCAGAGAGGGGACAATGGTGGTGTGTGGCGTTGCGGCCATGCTCGACCTTGACGGCGGCGACGGTTGCGGCCGTGCACGCCCTTCTGGCGGTGCACAGATCAAATTGGAGCGAGGGAGAGTGAGTGGGGGTGGTGTGGAGTTCCAGAGGGGTGCGGGGGTGGTTTTATAGGGTCGGGGCGGTCCACGATGGTCGCGGTTCACGGCGACGGCCATGGCGCGCCCGAGGTGATCATTTCCTCGATTCCGCGGCGAGGGTGCAGGGGATCGTGGCGGCGTGATGTCTACCGGGGTCCGGACGTGTTCTAGAAGCATCTAGACGAGCTGTGCGTGTCGGCGTGCAGAGAGGTGCGCCAATTTGGGACGGCGCCGTCGGAGTGACTACGGCGATGCAGAGGGGGACAGGGGCCACCACGGCGAGCGGCGTGCTCCAATTTTCCTCCTCTGGGCGCAGAGACGGCAGAGGCTCGGCGAGCGCTGCAGGGGGGGTCCGGGCGGCGAAGAAAACGGCGAGCAACGCCATGGCGACACGGCGATGGTCGTCGGGGTTGAAGTCGACGACACTTTTGCAGAAACCCCCTGCTTCTTCTTTTCTTTTATTTTCCAGTTTCTTTTTAATATCCAGAAGCTTTTCTGGGATTTAATTGGGGCACTTAAACATTTTAGAAAAATTTGCAAATAATTGTGGGGCCTCCCCATAACATGTAGAAGCTCCACAAAAATTGGCTTTGCAAAATAAAATGTTTTGCATCATTTTCTTTCATAGGGTTTTGAATTTGGTAATTTGGTTTATTTCAAATTGATTTTACTTTACAATTTCAAAATTAGTTTTAAAAATAGCATTGAAGAGGGAAAGTAGTAAGAATCAAAATGGGAGTGTTTACATTACAACTCCACTGACTTTGTTTGAAAATAATTGAGTTTGTCACTTGAAGAATTTCATGTGACAACTTGTCACTTTTATTTTTCCTTCTTTATAACTTTATTTTGTTTTCTACCTTTTCTTCAAGTGTTCACTAGAGCAAGCAACACACACAACAAGAACAAACAACTTAAGTAACAAGAAGCAATCAACACACAATAAACAACAAAAGTTTTTGTTGGCTCTCATTTTTGGACTATAATATTGATAATATTTTTGGGATGTTACACGGAGCAAGTCCCAAGACAAGATAGGTTTACCAGCTTCATGAACTCGGGGAAGCCATCCGCACGGGGTGGAATCGTGTCTTCAAGACCCCGGATCTTAGGAGCTGGCTGGCTCGCAGAGGTGGAGGATCCTTTTCTCTTCCTGTGCTTCTTGTTCTTCATCTCTGTGGATTGTGGGGGTGAAGTGAACCCCGCTTTAACAGTTTCTTTCAGTGTGTTAGGGCTGAAAATGTTACCCGGTTGAGCTTGATGATCGCCGGCATCCGGAGGCGTGTCGGTGAAGGCCAGGCGTTGTGTGCATGAAGTGGGACGAGCAGGTTGACCGCGGTGGTCGCGGAAGGGTTCTTCATCCACAGGAGGCATGTACATACCATCCATGCAGGCGCCAGTGTTGATGTAGTCATCGACGTTGACATCATTCTCCTCCTCCTCATTGTCGTCGTTGCCACCAAGTTGAGGTGCAACGGCTTTGTCCTAAACATAAACAATAGCACATCCGTTAGTCGGGAAAGTCGGAAAGTCGGGGAATTCGATAAGTCAGAACTAACCTTGGACGGTTGCGGTGAAGATGTTCCCAACAACTGTTTGTGGCGGTTGGTGGCGACGACGACCGGCGGTAGCTTCCGGCCGGTGGTGGCGGCGACCGGCGGTAGCTTCCGGCCGGTGGTGGCGGCGACCGGCGGTAGCTTCTGGGTGGTGGTGGCGGCGACCGGCGGTTCCTTCTGGGGTGGCGACGTCTGCTTGTGGCGTCGGTTCATCCGCAACAGCTTTTTGTGGCCGCCTCGACGGGGGCCGAACGACCTGGGGCCGGGGCCTCGAGGTGGCGCCGCCGGTGCGCCTAACCCCATGAAGAACATCCCCGAGACGAATCTGGGTCTTCGGCCATTCCATCATCCACTTCCCGCATTCGCCAAGCTTCATGTGTTTCTCGGCTCCCGGAGGTTGCGTGGGGAGGTCGATGTCATGGAACTTAGGCAGTACCTCGCTCACATTGACTTTCATCACGACCTCGCTCATTCGGGTGTTGTGCATATCGCGGGTCAAAGGTTGTATGATCTTGGCCGTTGCGACTTCCTTCAACTCGCCGCCGACCCCCACCCTATGCAGGAGTATGCAAGGCATATCCTGGGAGTCAACACATGTTGGGCACCATGCATGAGATATGGCAGTCATCAAAGGCATATATAGTCATAGAAGATGTCGCGGAGTAACTAATTAGTTACCTTGGTGATGGCGTCGAGCTCGGCTAATGTCGAGACAAGGGCGCCGGTGCCGGCGGCCGGCCTATCATTCTCCGGCCGCTCGTGCGCATTATCATTATTCTCCGGCCTTGGTGTCTGTTGATCCACGACAGGGAGCACCGGTGGGGTCACCAGGACCGGCGACACGTTATTGCTGGAGGTGCTGCCGGCGAAGCTGGGCACGTGTATCGGCCCCTGTTGACCTCTCGCGTTCCAGGCAGCTAACCCCTCCATCAACCCAGGGGTAACAACGTCCGGAGCTGCTCGTTCACCTTCTCAGCCACTAGCTTGTCCACCATGGTAGAGTCCACCTTTTCTTTCTCTAGTGTCTCCAGCTTCTTCCTTAGCTCGAGAACCTCGGCTCTATCTTTAGCCGGCTTCCTCCTCTCCTTTTTCTTGTCGGTGTCCGTGCTGTAGTACTCGATGAACTTCATCGACGTACCAAAGCCGGTCACACGGCCAGCTGACGTCGGCGGCTTTGACTTGTCCCTCCCCTTGAAAACGTTCATCGCCCGGTTGAAAGTCATGTCCCACGGGCCGGCCTGAGCCTCCTGGGACGACGGGCCGGCCTCAGCCTCAGCCTTCAACTCAGCCTCCTGCGGACAAAGGAAATAAATGTGAACCCATGTAGAAATCAACGCAAATGGACTTTGAGATATTCGCGGTAATTAAGTTCCTTACCAGCGTTTTCTCGAAATCCAGCACATCTTTATAGTCGGTAACAAATTCCCCGTCCCCGGCTTCAGATAGTAGCGGGACCGAACAAAGTTCCTAACTTGCTCGTCCGTGATTTTATGCCACATGTTCTCCTTCCCAAGTCTCGCAACCTCGGCATCCTCCTTGTCCCAAACGGGTTGTTTTCCTGCGTAACCGCCGCTTCCCAAATGGTGGTTACCTAAGTTCAGTGCCCGCATTTTCTTCCCCCACTCGGTCCATTTTTCAGCCTCCGGAGATGCCAAGGACAACTTCAATGCCTCGAACTCTTCTATGTCGATGTACGGCTCTTTGGCACTGATCTCTTCCCAGCTAAGACCCTTTTCAATCTTCGCCTTCACCCGGCCTCTCCAGCTGGTCAAGGCGGTGTTCATCTTCGTGATGGCGAAGTTGTCCACCTTTTTGTTTCCATCATCCGGGAAAATGTATCGTTCGTGAAGCTTATTGAGGAGTTGTGTGCGCAAAGCCTCATTCTCCGCGCTCCTGAGGTCATACGTGTTGATCGACACGGTTTCCCGGAGGATGCACCCTAGTTGCATGCCGTACCCTTTTGCGATGTTCCTAGGCTCCTGTGGTTGGCCACTTAAGGAGACCTTAGTGAACGTGTCTGTGATGGGGGCCACCGCATTCGGTGTCCGGTCCTTCCTCTGCTTCTTATGCCTCTTAGCGGTCGGGTTACCACCACCACCGCCATCCGTGTGGTCGCCACCCCCGACATCCGTGTTGTCGCCGCCCTCGGTGGTGGTGGTTGCGTCCCCATCTCCGTCGGTGTCCTCCGCATCCTCCGCATCCTCCATCTCTAACAGAAAGTCACCATCGCCGTCACGAGACAGTTCGACGGCCTCCGCATCCTCCATCTCCGGGTTATTCACTTCCCAGAACGGCTTGTTCTTTTCTCTAGCTTGTTCTTCGACGCTCATGTGCTTAGAAGGACCGGCCTCGGAGGACATGTTTGCACTGCATTGAAAAAGAGGAAAAAAGTTAGTACAACAAATATAACAAAAGCATCACTTAATTTAGTACTAAGATACCCCGGCCCATGCATTAGCCGCAATACCCCATATGTCCTATTTTTAGCAAAGTCATGCTAAATTTCACGAAAAAATTTGGCATGACCTTTGCTAAAAATAGGACATATGGAGTACCCGAATTTGCCGGAACGGAAGTTAATCGACGTTCCGGCAATCTCAAGGGCCTCACGGGGTACCTGCACAAGCATTTCACAAAAAATATTCACAACTCCGGCCGGCATCTCCGGCCGACATCTCCACGACACGATGGTCGGAGCACAAACAACCACGACACGATGGTCGTGGACACATATATCCATCAACACCATTCACAAAGCATCCATAATTTCTCACCACTTGTCGACGAGCTCCGGAACAGCAGCGCGTCGAGGTCTCCTCTTCAAACTGCATAGTACATAAAAATGTCAAAACTTGTGAATAAATTAACTTCTCACATGTGCTAAAGGCAAGCTCTAATTAACATCATACTAAAAACTATGCAGCAAGCAACTAACACTATGCAGCAAGCAACTATGCAGCAAGCAAAAAATAATATCAAATAAATTAACATAGCAATAATTAACTTCTCTAATTAACAACTATGCAAGCAACTATGTTAATTAATAACAAATAAAATAACAAATAAATTAACATAACAAATAATAACAACTATGCAAGCAACTATGCAGCAAGCAAAAAATAATAACAAAAAACTATGCAGCAAGCTCTAATTAACTTCTCACAACTATGCAGTAGCAAAAATCACTTCTATGCAGTAGCAACTAGTTTAGTGAAGCAGAGAGTAATATACTGAAAAGTTTGCTACTGCTAGTCCAGTACTACTATAGACAGGAGAATTTAGTACAAGCAAATCAAGCAGTAGACAGGAGCAACTTGCTTGGAGTAGGATCAAGCAAATCAAGCAGGAGCAAATCAAGGTATTTAGCATCTCTGGTGTACAAAAATAAAATTACTCCCAAGTTTCAGTACCAACTAGAGCAAGCAACTAGAGCATTAGCAACTATGCAGCAAGCATTAGAGCAAGCAAGCAAGCAACTAGAGCTACTATGCAGCAAGCATTAGAGCAAGCAAGCAAGCAAAATAGGCAGAACAAGTTCCAAAACTAAAAGTCCTAGTATTGAGTCAGTTTTCGTGTAAAATGGAAAGGAAATACTTGTAAAAACTAATCGTACACGTCGCAAAGCAGCAGCGGGATTTGATTAGCGAGGATGCTTTCGTAGGGTGTTGAATTTTCAGATGTGTTCTTGTAAAAAACTTGACACATTGCTTTCAAGGATCATAACACGGCAGAGTATGGATTTTATTCAGAGATCAAAGGGCAATTTTTTTACTCAGCCAAAAAAATGGCAGTCAGGGCATGCATGAAGGGTCAAGCTCATGCCAGACGGTCCAAACGACCAGCCAAGCAGCCAGTCGACGCTTCACCCACACATCACCAAACATGAATCTGCACAAGACGTCAAGGAAGAATTCTAAGAGCAGTAAAATAACAAGCATAATAATAATGAAAATTCAGCCTGTAACTAAGCAATGGGGGTGCAGTGCAGACATGCCGGCGGCGGAGGAAATTAATCGAACACCTTGCGTGCAGCCGGTAGGGGAGGGAGGAGGGAGAGAGGGGGGAAGCACACCTCGGGGAGGGGGGAGGGAGGGAGGTCGAGGGCGTCTGCAGGAGAGGGGGCAACGGCGGCGGACGAGGCTGAGCTTGGAGGAGGCGACGGCCGGTGTCGAGGTCGCAGGGGAGGTCGAGTTGTGGCGGCCGGTGTCGAGGTCGCAGGGGAGGTCGCCGGGGAGCAGGACGCAGGGGAGCAGGACGCAGGGGAGCATGGCCGGTGTCGAGGTCGCAGGGGAGGTCGCCGGCGGCGAAGGATTGGGCGGGGGCGGCCGGTGTCGACGGTGAGGGCAGGGGAGCGAGCTAGGGCGCGGCGGTTGAGGACTTAGCGAAAATTGGAACGAGAGAGGCAGCGCGGGGGAGGGCCCACATGTAAGCGGGTGGAAAACATTTATGTGGCGCATCCCCTAGCGGATGCGCCACAGAATTCTCATATTCTGTGGCGCATCCCCTAGTGGATGCGCCACAGAATGTTCATATTCTGTGGCGCATCCGCTAGGGGATGCGCCACAGAAATATGTGGCCTGTAAGTTTAAAATATGTGCTGTGCTGTAGTTTGACAACAAAATCAACTTATCTCAATGGTGTATTCTTCTAAAACATGTACTTAGACAGCCAGGTTCGAATCCTGGTTGTCTCATTTTTTAAAAAAAATATTTTTGGTTCAAAAAATACACACAATGTCTTTAAAATATTGGTCTTGCATTGTCTCACACCAAATGTCTCATACATATTCATTCATACATATATATGTCTCCATTGTCTCTCTCACACACACACAAAAATTAAATACACCAAAAAAGTCTCTTCTTCGTCTCGGTTCCGCGAGCTAGATTCTTTTCTTTCCCTTCTTCGCGGTTGAAAACTTTAGGCCGGTGACCTTGAGATTTCTTCGCGTGAACGGACAACCTTTGGTAGGTAGGGAGGTCTTCCTTCTTTGTGTACTAGTAGTAGGCATGTCGAAGAACTTGTCGAATTCCTCCTCGATCTTTGGCTCGTTGTCCAAGTCTTGCTCGGTGGCGCCTCCTTCCATTCCGATGATGCTCCTCTTGCCCCTCCTCACGACAACACGGCTAGGCTTTGACGGGTCGGTAATGAAGAAGCATTGCTCAACTTGGCTAGCGAGTACCCATGGCTCATTTTTCGCGGAGGCGTTCTTCGATTTGGCATCGGGTATTACCATGGTGGTGAAATACCGGCCTTCTTTGACGACGTCCTTGGCCCATCTTACACGGAACATTGGCACCAACTCTCCACAGTAATTGAGCTCCCATATGTCCTCAATCCTTCCGAAATATCTTTCCTTGACAGTAGCCTCCTCATCGCCGTAGGATAGCATAGTTACTCCTGAGTTTTGATATTCCGACTTCTTGTCCTTTTCCTCGGTGTAGAATCTGTAGCCGTTGATGTCGTACGCCTGATAGGTCTTTACGTTGTGCGAGGGACCCCGTGATAAGGAGAATATGAGTCTTTCATCTTCCGTAGATGGTGCTTTGTTCTTTGCTAGCTCCAGTTGCTTTTGCTTGAACCAACGCGTGAAGCTAGAGTTGTGCGCTCTGGTTACGTCTCCCTTCTTCCTCGGCCGGCCCAGTTTGATGTAATGTTGCTCGAGTAAGCATTTGTGCTGTTCCACCCAAGTTTCGATCAATTGTAAGTGTTGTAGCGCGACCCGGTGAGCCCTGTCGAAGTCGTCCTTTCGACCCTGCATGCTGACAAAGGTTGAGCTGGTGCCCTCTCGGTGACCATATCCATTGAGCCTGCCGAAGTGTTTCCTCGTGGGGAGACCAACATCCTGGTTCTCGGTGCTTAGATAATTCTGGCAGAAGGAGATGCACTCGTAGGTTAGAAAGCCCTTGGCCATGCTTGCGTCTGGATGGGACCTGTTGCGGACGTATCCTTTCATGACACCGTTCATCCTTTCGAACGGCATCATGTAGTGCATGAACGTTGGCCCGAGCTGCCTGATGTCATCAACGACATGGAGAAGGAGATGCACGCAGATATCAAAGAATGCTGGCGGGAAGTAAATCTCGAGCTCGCATAGTATCAGCACGATCTCTTCCTCTAGCCTGTCGAGCTGCTTCACGCCGATCGACTTCCTGTTGATGACGTCGAAAAAGTTGCAAAGGGCAAGCAGCGTATCACGGACGTGCTCGTCCATTATCCCTCGAATCGCAACGGGAAGTATCTGCGTCAACAGCACGTGACAGTCGTGAGACTTCATCCCGCTAAACCTCTTCTTCGTTCCGTCCAGATATCTGCTTATCTGCCCCGCGTAACCATGAGGAAATTTGACTCCTAGGAGACACATGTAGAATTGCTCGAGCTCCTCCGGACTCATAGTGAAGCACGTAGCGGGAAGCACCACAGTGTTCTTCTTTACCCTTTTGCGGCGACCTTGAGTCCCTTCCGTCTGATCATCATCATCATCATCGTCATCGCTATCGGGAGCCTGAAGATCTTTCCTGACACCAAGCCATTTCAGATCGTATCTTGCTTTCGTCCCATCCTTGGTCTTTTCCGGCATGTTGGAAAGAGTGCCAAGCAGAGCCTCGGTGACATTCTTCGTAATGTGCATCATATCGAGGCTATGTGGCGTCTTGAGGACCTTCCAGTACTCCAAGTCGTGGAAAACAGACCTCGCTTTCCATACACCCAGCAGCGGATCTACCTTCGGTCGTTTCTTTCCCGGCGCGGGGCACTCCTCCCAATTTTTCAACAGCTCGTCGATTTCTGTGCCGCTCCTCGGCTCGGGGCTCCTTCGATCTCGTCCTTACCATTGAACAGTTCACCGCGTTTTCTCCACGGGTGATCCATGCGAAGCCACCTTCGAGCCCCTGGGTACACGGTTTTCGAAGACCCGGGATTCCTTGGTAGCTGGAGATGCGGGGTCTTATCCATGCACCTGACACATGCGCAGAATCCGTGGCCTACCTGGGCCGATACATATGAGCAACCAGGATAGTCCTGCACCGTCGTGAGCAACGCGGCTCTCATGTCGAAATAATCTCCAGTGTAGGCATCCCACGTACGGGCTGGCGTCTCCCACAACGTGGCTAACTCCTCTTTCAACAGCGCGAGATACAGATGTATGTGGACACCTGCTTGTTTCGGCCCCTGAATGAGAATACTCATGTGTATGTACCTTTGCTTCGTGCACAACCACGGGGGAAGGTTGTAAGGCCATACAAACACGGGCCAGGTGCTATGCGTGCTACTCTGGTTGCCGAACGGATTGAGTCCATCGGTGCTCATACCGAGCCTGACGTTCCTTGCGTCGCCTCCGAAATTTCCGACGGCGTCCAACTCTTGCCACTGGCTAGCGTCTGAAGGGTGTGTAAGGATCCTGCCCTTCTCCGGATCTTCTTCGGGCTTCTCCCTTTCCGCGTGCCATTGCATGAGCTTTGCTTCCTTAGGGTCCACGAAGTACCGCTGCAGACGGGGAGTGATAGGAAAGTACCATACCACTTTTCGAGGAACTTTCTTCCCACGGCTCTTGTACCGTCCTTGGCCGCACACCGGACATGTGGTTCTGTCCTCGTACTCGCCCCGATAAATTGCGCAATCATTGATGCAGGCGTGGTATTTAACGTGCGGTAGGTCAAGAGGGCAAACGACTTTCTTGGCCTCCTCGATACTAGTTGGCAATGTGTTCCCCTCGGGAAGACGCTCGTGCAAGAATTGCATGTTCTTGTTGAAGCTCGCGTCGGTCCATTTGTTTCCCGACTTCATCTCCAGAGCATCAAGCGTTACTTGCAAGCGCGTATCCTGTGGCCGGCACCCAGGATACAACGGAGTCTTCCCGTCTATCTCCATTTGCGCCAGCTTGGCTTTCTCTCTAACGGTGCTCGCGTTCTTGAGGAGCAGTTCTTGAACATGAGACTCCATCAAGGCCGACATTAGCGAGCTCTGCGGCGTGTTCGCGTCTTCTCCACCACCATCATGACCATGTCCGTCGGCATCTCCTTCGTCACGATCATCTTGCCCGCCCTCGTCTTCAGGCGCAACATTTGCTGTCGGCGCTTGGTTGAAGCCTTCCATGAAACCGCGCCTGAGCAGGTGTTCCTCCAATTGTCCGGAATCAGGGTCGATCCATCTCACAAATTTGCAACTTCTACACGGACATCGTATCTGGCGCCCGTTGCACCGATTCATTTCCGCCTTCGCTTCTTCCTTGTAGTTGTTGATTCGATTGGAGCTCATCTTGATGACCATGGTCGCCTACGCGGTATACATATAGAGTATGTGTTATTAATTAGAATTAATTAACCGCAACATGCACACACACACATACAAGCTTCTCATGCGGGAAATCGGAAAGTCGGAAATGTTCGACGAAAAAATTCGGCATGACTTCCCCTAAAAGTAGGACATATGTGGTGCAAAAATTTACCGAAATGGAAATGAATCAACATTTCGGCAAACATCCATGCACCACGCCGGCGCAAGCAAAGATTCATGCAAACCACACACACAAGTTTCATGCATAGATCCGTTCAACAATAGTTTGCTTCATGCAAACCACACACACAATCGCCCGCCGACAAGTTTCTCATGCCTTTAACAAACATCCATCCAACAATACCCACCTAGTAGATCTAGATCCGTTGCCGAGACGTGACCGTGATCGATGAGAGAGAGTGTGTGGTGATGGAGAGAAAATTGTGGACAAAAAGAGAGGAGGAGAATATATATGGAGGCTCTCCCCAAGCCCTCACCAATTATATATCAAATAAACTAGGTTTAATAACAAATAATGGAGAATAGGATGGTCAAAATGGCATGGGAGAGAGGAGGAGCTCGAGCTAGATGGGAGGATGAAGAAGGTCACATGGGGGTGCCACCTTTTTGTAGATCTGGGCCAACTTTCTGTGGCGCATGGTGTTTGATGCGCCACAGAAAGTTACATTCTGTGGCGCACCGTGGCTGGTGCGCCACAGAAACCCAACTTTCTGTGGCGCATGATACTGGATGCGCCACAGAAAGTTGGGTTTCTGTGGCGCACCAGCCATGGTGCGCCACAGAATTCCCCAGATGGACCCTGGCCCAATGATTGCACGTGGGACCCACAAATTCTGTGGCGCATGGTCTCTCATGCGCCACAGAAGTATGGCTTTCTGTGGCGCATCTGTGGACATGCGCCACAGAATGTTTACTTTCTGTGGCGCATGGGAAAAAGATGCGCCACAGAAAGTGGGAAATTTCTGTGGCGCACTAGCATCCATGCGCCACAGAAATAATTCTGTGGCGCACGAATTAATGGTGCGCCACAGACTGGCAACCTCTCTATAACCCTTTTCCTAGTAGTGCCATAGTTCCTAATGAAGTTGACATCAATATTTTCATGATTATTACCAACTAGTTCTTGCAAAGGAACATTTTCAACATTAAGTTTATTAAACAAAGCAAGAATAGTGTCTATTTTAGATGACAAATCATTTGTTTCTTCAATAGAGTTTACTTTCTTAGGAGGATTAGGTGCTCTATCAGTATGCCATTGACTATAGTTTTGCAAAATGCTTTTCAATATGTTCTTACCTTCTACTATAGTTTTTCCCATAAAAGCACGTCCAGCGGCAGAATCAAGTATATTTCTAGACATGTAGTTTAAACCATTGTAGAAAGAGTGTAATATGGTCCATTCATTAACCCCATGTGATGGACAAGTTCTAAGCATAAGTTTTATCCTATCCCAAGCCATAGCAACATGTTCATTTTCATTTTGCCTAAAAGAAAAGAATGTTGTTTCTATTTTGCAAAATTTTAACAGGAGGATAATATTTCTTAATGAAAGCTTCTTTTAGATCATCCCAAGAATTAATACTACCAGATGGCAATGAATGCAACCACTCCTTAGCTTTTCCTCTAAGTGAGAAACAAAATAACTTCAGTTTTAGAATATCACTTTCCACATTTTTAAATTTTTGCATGTCACATATTTCAACAAAATCATGAAGATGCATAGAGGCATCCTCCATAGCACTACCACCAAATTGTTCCCTAGTTATCAAGTTCAACAAACTAGGACTTACCTCATAACTATCAGCTTTAATCTCAGGTGTGGCAATAGCTCTAGTAATAAATTGATCATTATGAGTGTTTGTGTAGTCACACAACTTAGTTCTTTCTCCTATTTTAGCAAGTTTTTATGTGTTTTTTACTTTTTTATGCAAAACTGAAAATAAAATGACACTAACAAATGCAAACCAAATTAACAAATGCAACACAAAATGCAAAACTGAAAATAAAATATGCAAACCGAAATATAAAATGCAAGACAATGACAAAATAAAATAAATTGCTTTGAAGGTAAAGATGGATAAGATGATGCTCACGTAGGTGCAACCTCCCCAAGCTTAGGTGTTAGCACAAGTTGGTGATGTTGACTTTGTTGTGAGATGGACGCAGAAAACAAAGCTGGTGCACACCCTTGGATAAATCTCTTCAGCTATGATTCCCCGGCAACGGCGCCAGAAAACAGTCTTGATTTCTGGTGCGTAGTTGACGGGAAATATCTTGTAGGAAGTTGTTGGTCTCCCCGGCAATGGCGCCAGAAAACAGTCTTGATACCCGTATATGTGATAGCCTTCAGTATCTACCTGCGTGATAATGTAAACGGGGTTAGGTTAAGACTCCAAGTGCAGAGTGTGTAGTAAGTGGAAGACGTGTTTTCCCCACGAGGGTGACTCAAGGGTTTAATATCGAACTCTCGGGGAATCAGTAGTGAAAGATTTATCTTCCTATCCTTCTTTTGGTTACCTACAAAACAAAGTTAAATATTTTGGTCATCAACCTCACCTGTGGAGACGGTGGAGAAGTCGATGGAGAAGATATAGACCACGCCGGCAGCGCCCCGCCGGAGTTTCCCCCCTCCAATCTGCAGCTCCAGGTCTCTGTTTCGGTGTTTCTGTGTTTCGGCGGCGCTCCTTCCAGAGAACGTCGGGGGGCTATTTTTATAGGCGGTTTTAGGTCAAAACCTAGTCGGTGGAGAAAAGATCGACGGCAGCGGAGCGTCGAGGCCCATTATACGCGGTCCCACGCGGCCAGGTACAGGGGCCACGTGGGCCCACCTCTTTTGGCCGTCGGGGCTCCGCTTGTTCGCTTCCTTCGCCCCCAAGTCTTCTTCCTTCCAAATATTGACGCTCGTAAATTTGCAGGTGATTTGGACGTCGTTTGGGTCACTGAAACATTAAAGGAAAGAATAGGGTTTTCTGCCTGCGCAGGGTTAATTCCATAAAAATAGGAAATAAATATAATATTCCCAAAAATCATTATAAAACATTAATATAACCCTTATATGATGCAAATATGATTGGAATATAAGTAATATAGTGCAAAGTTCATGTATGCATTTTACATGCATCAGCCCATTAGAGTTCAAACCTCAGGTTTAACATTGGTGTTTCTCATTTAGGCGGAATATTCTTCAGTGGGAGGTGTTGTTCCCGTCGACAGCGAGGCGCCCGTGGTGACTTCGCCAATCTAAAGACTCGACCCGCCGATTCGGTATTACGGAGGTGCTCATAGAGGTAGGGTGTGCGTGTGTGCGTTCATAGGGGTGAATGTGTGCACGTGTATGTGAGCGTCTGTATTGTACTGTGTTTCGAAAAAAAATGCCCAGATCGAACTAAACCCTAACGTAAGTGGAATCAATAAATGGCCTCGGACAGTAGAAAAAATCACATTGATGGTATAATATCATCAATAAATGGCCTCGGACAGTAGAAAAAAAAACATTGATGGTATAATATCATAAATCAGACCAAATCCATCAAAATATCTACGCGTGCATGCACGGTGCATTCAGGCTACACGATCGAGAGACTACAGCGCACCTCTTGATAATCTACTATATAATATCAGTAAAGTTTCTTCCTCCAAAAATTTCGTCCGTCCGTGGTACGTCGTGCATCTCTACTATATAATATGTCTTCAGGATGGTCCGTTTTTCACTTTCCGGTTTTACCCCTCACTGCTAGGCTGATTTAGAAAATAATTACCCCTTTGCCACCGCCAAGTTAAAGTACCTGTTCGGTGAAATAAAAAATCCCGCGACCCAAAATACCGCAAACGGAGTGAATCAACCCGCGGTCCAAAATACCGGTTCAATTATTTTTCTTCCCCGTACGAAGAAACATATGTCAGCTGCGCCGGCTTTGTCCCCCGACCATCTCCCTCCGCTCCCTTCTCCGGCCTCCCTCCTCGCCTTCACCGGCGATGATGGGCAAGACGAGCGCGTGCCCCTGAGGTAATTTTAAAAGCAACAGTTTTCTCCTCTGTTTTCTCCTCGCTCCTGCCCGCCGTCAGCGTCTTCTCCTCTGTTTGTTTTCCCCAGACCTGCCCAGACTAGGATCCCCATGCGAGCCGCCGCCGGCCGCTATAGCCTCCGTCCTCGAACTAGCGACCACCTACTCGCCCTCCGAGCTGCCTCTCCCCAGCGCTTAGCAGCTCACCCCCCTCCAGCTGATCTCGCAACCCATGCTCGCCCAAGATCTTGGCCATGATTTTCCACTCGACTAGGAGCACGCCTCCGGCCAGGAATCCGTCTCCAGGTAAACGCCCCCGGCCGGCGGCCGCTCAACGGCGTCCCCTGCTTGGTGCATCTCCAGCTTGTGTCCAGCTCGCAGGTTGTACTGAAGTGGTACTGAAGCTTTCTCTTGTAAAAGAAACTGGATAATCCTTGCGCGGTGCTTGAGAGTCTCTGTAATGTGAAGTTCGATTAGTGGATTTAGTTACTGGGGTTTCTTCTCGGGGTGACAATACTTTTATTAGATCAGGCTTCATAAGCAGACAAGACCCACTGTACCATATGCTTACCAAAGGGGTTCTCAGCCGTATATTTGCTACAGATTCGACAGTGTTGATTTTCAGTTGTGCGGCCTCTACCAATCTTCGGGAAGGCAACTGAAACTGTATTTGACCTCAGCCAGTACCATCTGTGCGTGTATTGACTCTAAAATATGCAAACTGCTGAATTGAATTTGTGTCGCCAGTCCTCCCCTCCGTTCCCCTGCTACAGTGCAGAGAGGCGGAAAAAGGCGTCTCCAGGTTCTCCTCTTCCTGCCGGCAGATCCGCCGCTCCCCTCCGCCTCCGGTCGCCGTTCCGGCACCGTGAGGTGGGGGGGAGCTCCGTCTCTTGCTCGGGCGTGTAGATAGGTAGTAGTTTAGTAGGTGTGCGTGCCTAGCGCCGCTGTCATAGACGGAGGCGATGGCGGCAGTGTGTTTGGCGTGGTGCTCCCCCTTCTTTCCCCGTTCCGGCCTCGTCGCCGGGGAGGTCGTGGAGCTATTTCGTCGGTTCTCCTTCTCCTTCTTTGCTTCTCTGGCCGGCTGTGGTGGCGAGGGGAGGAGCTGGTGGAGGTTGGAGTTTCCGTTTTGGTGCTGGTGTTGCAGGTGGTCTCCTTCGGTGCTTCTACTCCGGCCGGCCGTGGTGGCGAGGGGAGTGGAGCCTGGAGGTGGTGTGGTGCTCGCGGTGGTTGACCTGGGCGGCGCGGTGCCGGCTGGATGTTGGGCGGTTGCTGGGAGAGGATGTTGTGGCCGTATGCGTTCAACGCTCTTCAGATCCGTCGCGCGTCTGCGGCGGCGGACGGCTCCTGCGGTCTCCAACAAGCTGTGGCGGCGTCTTCTTCCCGGCGGCATGTGGTACGGCGGCGCCGCTGTCGCCTAGGTGCTTGGGGGTGCGGTAAAGGGTCCGATTGTAATTCCTTCCTGAAGCTTGAGGTGCTCTCTGCACTTTTCTGGGTCCCTTTGTAATTTTGTTTCTCTTTTGGACCTCTCTGTAAAAGTGTGTTGAGCTTCTTGAATATATGAGTCGGATCCTCCTCAAAAAAAAAAATGCAAACTGCTGCTTCTAAAATACATGCGTCTTGGGTGCGGTGTAAATAGAATTCCAATGGGAATTTAAAAACTGAAAATTTTGGTATCACTTCGACAAAGAAAAACGGTAAGATATTGCATGCACAAGTCCTCGGACACGGTATTTCGGGTCATGGATCCATACGCAACCGTTGTGTAAAACATTTTTAAAAACTTTACAAAATGTCAAAAATTGCTAAAAACAAATTCGGATATACATCATTTTGTGTTAGCACAAAACAACTTTCGCAGAGAAAAGATTTTTTTCTGACATGTGCAAAAAAGACAGAAAAATGTCGTACAAAATCATTTTGTAGCGCCCGGATTTGTCGTTCTTGCACAGTTCACACAAAATATCTTTTCTTCGCGAAACTTTTTGTGCTGATCTTCGTTTGCGAGGGACTAAAGTGCAAAAGGCCACGTCGTACGTATGTACGGTCGTTAAGGCATATTATATGGTAAAAATACTGACAGATTGTATCATACCAAAGCACATGATATGTATGTATTTTGTTTACACGTGTCATAGCAAAAATTTTAAAGGCCCGTGGCAACGCACGGGCATTTTGCTAGTAAGCATACAATGGATTAGTGCACTGACGGATGTTTAGTTAACCATCAAAGATGATCAGCCCATGTTCCTAAATCCTAAGCTAGGGCATGCATGCCCGTAGGCTGCATGCATTAGCTCACACGTTGTGATTAAAATGAAGACATGTTGTGTGAAAACGGATTTTCTTCAATTCATATGGCGCACAACCCGTATCTCGGGCCATCCGTTTCCGTGATTCAACGACCGAGATTTAGGGGCGAAGCTAGAAAAAATGCCAATGGGGTTCTACCTATGCTCACTCGTGTGCTAATTCATAAAGGTTTTGATATTGTCCACTGGCCCTAGCGCCTACAAGCAAGCTCCGTCTTTGCCGAGATTTGATATTGAATGCGTTGACGTTCAACACGTTCAACGGGAAATATAGAACGTTCAATAATGAAGTAGATCGTCGAGATACGAGTTGTGCGCCATATTAGGTTGAAGAAGCTGATAACCGTCCACGGTATACCTTGCCCATTTGCAGCATCCTCAGCCTAATTATATAGGAGTATAGGACCCATAGACAGATCCAATGTGTAACCACAGGCTAGAAATGAATATCTCCAATCTGTGCCTGATGCTCTCCGGGGAATTAGTGGAAGCATGGAGGGCACGCATAGGCTGTTGTGGTTGTCATTGAACTCCATGTGCCACCACCACGGCACCACCCATGCATACCCGCACTCCTACTCTAATCGTTGGCTGATCCGGTGCCCATCCTCTTCTGCTACCTCGCCTTCGGCTGCGACACCCGCCGCACGACGCCCTCGCGCCACCGTCTCTTCGCCGGCATCAATGCCTATACAGTGAAACACTTATAAACAAAACTGCATGCGCGCAACATGGTAGTTGTATTTACGTACGCATGCATGCAAGATAATGGAACAGTTGATCGGTTGGTCGATCGCTAGGTGTATACATCAAACAATAAACGTTGATGGAGCTGTCAGCTGTGAGTCCAAGTTGGTGCAGTGGTACGTTTCTTTATGGAATAAAGCCTGCCTATGCACCACCGACACGCTTGTATTAACTTGCATGCATTTGCGTGTCGCATGACTATGAAATTTGATGAAAATTTAGGTTGGATTATCTTATTTTTACTACCGTCTGAGTTCCCTCACGTCGCCTCCTCTAAGGCGACACGGGGAGCCAAAATCCTAATCCCAATCGTGAGACCCCCCCCCCCCTCCCCCCGCCGCCTCCAGAAAATTCCGCGTGGTGCTGATGAAGGGGCAGCGGGGTTCCTCGCATCACACGACCGTGATACGAGCCTGAAGGGGCTGCCCAAAGTGGGTGGCCACAATGAGCGGTAGCGCATCGTGTCGGAGAGTATCGGTGGCCTCCGGTTGGGGTTGGAGATTGCGTAGGAAGCTGACAGTAGTGCTCTCGCGTGTGTGCCGCATCGGATACCCTCGCACCCTGGTACGAGGCAACTCCGGGGAACACCTTAGATCCTTTGGGATCGAGCGATGGCGGTGCTTGTGCATCGCAATCCCTCTTGAGGGGGCATCTTTTTTTTTGGATTTTGCACCGGTTGGAGAGAGCAATTGCTTCATTGCTCAGTTCAGCAAAGCCTCGTTTCATTCCTCGTCATGCTTACGGAGAAGGAATCTACAGCAGCTTGCGGCGGGGAGGTAGTGCTTGCCAATGGGTGTTGTGTGTGGCATTGTGGTTGTTGGCAGCCGGTCTACAAGCGGCGAATCTGACCGTGATCCGCTCACTGCGACGCCACTGATGTCAGTATAGGATTTTGGTGCTTGGGGTGGTGTCCCTCGACCTTTGATGACGGCAGATGTCATGGTGATGTTGATAAAGCAATGGTCGGATCTTGTTTTCTTGATGGTCTCTGGCTTGGTGTGTCGCGGTCGATGGTGGTATCGGACGCCCTCTACTGTGACCATGGAGTTTTGAGGCTGGAGGTAGTATGGGACGCCCCTACACGTCGAGACCGGGTTCGGGTTCGAATCAACAAGTGCTACGCACGTCGCCTTCGGTGGAGTTGTAATCTCATGTGCAACCGGTGGTGGCAATGCTTGAGGTATCAAACAGAGGCGTACGTCAAGTCATACCTGATCCTAGGAGATGCTATGCATGATGTCTCCTCTACGTATGGTGTCAAGTCATGCATGTTGATGTTCGATCAAAAGTGGTGCGACAATGCGTGGAGACGTGGTGATATGTGAAATCACCGATTTCTAGTTTCTTCTCCAACGACATCTGGTTAGTGATAAATCGTTGGCCGGATAGGTGACGATATATAGTTGAAGTGTCAACGTCGTGTTTGTGCATTTCGGTGGAAACACTGATGATAATATCGACGCATGCTTGTGTCGTGCTCTTAAAGAGGTGGTGGTCTGAACCTCGTGTTGGGGAATGAGAATCCCGAGCTCAACGTGTAGTTGGACTCGTAGGGTTCCTCTTGTAAGTTGTGCGTTTTCTTTTTGTTTACGTTTGTTTCTATAATGTTAGTGATTACCTGGTGAAGATACTGTCACGATACATTGTTTACTTTGTACCTTCTGAACTTTTTAATAATATTAGAATTGTGTTCATCACTTCGATGCAAAGGCTAGACTTTTTTCTACCCTTTCCAACAACAAAAAAATCCATCTTAGCATGTCATATGAACTCACTACACATATCTGAAATTGGCTTTTCAGACTGCATGATGAGATCGCATGCGTGCGCCATCCCTTTAAAGAACTCACAAACCATTTTTCATGGACACAACTAACACGGGAACTCGGTTTCTTGTGACACAGCTAAGACCAGAAACATATTGTCTTGTAGGCGCACTTATTAAACGATCATATCATCTCCTGCACACAACTAACAGGACATAATTCAGTTTGTCCTGGATACAACTAACACAACACAAGTATCTTAAAGAATTTTGGTGGAAGTGATGCATGCCCTTTAGGCTCACATGTATATATCTCCGGCGCTAACAACTCACCGGGAGGTTTTTCGTCCCTTCAGACTGGAAAACATGTCCGAGCGTTGCTAATTTAGCTTGATTTTATTTAATAGTTTTTAGGCCGTGGGCGAGGTAGAGATTGTGATAATAATCGTGCTGCCAGGTTGATCAAATGAGCTCCCGCGGATCACGTGGTAAGCTACCCAAACCAACAACAACAAAATGAGCTCCCGCGGTGGACAATTTTCTTATCTTGCTAGGCAGATCAGAGCTTTTGGCTATTGAGCATTTTTATCAGTTCAAGTTAAGCGTCTAGCGTTGGGTTTTCTGTAGGTTTCTGTTGTATGAATGACTTCGCCACCAATTTGTGAAAGTCATTCGCAGTTGAGCTGTTATTATTCGCCTGACAGTGAGCAAACCTCTGTGCTAAAACTGCACTGAAGATACTCTGGTTGGACTGAAGGAGCGGAATCACCAGTAGTGGCAGTTTGTGGAATACTGGAGCTACCTCGTTCTGGATCGATTTCAGTTTAATTAGATTGCTGAGTTTATTTTCTTAAGACGAGCGGTGGAGGCACGCACACACATAAAACACGCGCCATGATGGGTTATCTAGCTGGACTGAACAAGATATTGTGATATTGTTGGCTAGTTGTAGGAGTATTTAACATTTGTATTGCCACCAAGATTGAACATGACAGTGTCAGCTCGGACTTCCAAGGTCAGCACTATATAACTAGCAACTGGCAGTGACAACCTATTGCAGCCATGGCCATGGACGCAGCGTTCCTTCGGCTGTTACCTCTGCTGCTGCTTCTCCTCCCGCCTCCCCTCCGCGATTACCTGTGGGCGGCGAAAACATCCCCGGGTGACCACGGAGCCGCCGGCCAGCAGCAGCTCGATGTCTACCACCCAATAATCTTGCTGTCCGGCTTCAGCTGCCCCGGCCTGGAGGCGCGGCTCACCGACGCCTACACCCCGTCGCTGCCGCACTGCGGCTCGCTTAAGGGGAAGGGATGGTTCCCGCTGTGGAACAACACATGGGACGTGGTGAACCACGACTACCTGCCGTGCTTCGAGGAGCAGATGAGCCTCGTTTTCGACCCCGTCGCCAATGACTACCGGAACCGGCCTGGCGTCGAGACTCGCGTGCCGGACTTCGGCTCCGCCCATGCATTCACCTCCAAGAAAGACGAGTAAGTTATTTTCCAGCATACATGACTGTGGAGGCAGACTTTTTTTTTGTAGTAGTCATTGCCTCCGTCTCAACAATTATGGCCAGTGACAACCATATGTAGTTATTATTAGAGTCGGAATAATAAGAAAATATGTGGAAAGAGATAAGCAATTACAAGATCATTATACATGGAACTTAAAATAAAAAATAGTTCTTTAATTTTCCAACTGGGCTTCAAGAGGCTACAAAGAATAAATAGAAAGTCCTAACGGATATGGGCCGAAAATGTTGAATGTGCAATATTCATTTGCAAATTGTGTCATCTTTTGTTTTACACTCATAATTTTCAGATATGATACAACTGTTAGTACTACTGAATCTAGTTTGTCTAGATCCTGCATGTTACGGTCGTATCAGTATTTAATGTAATATTTTTGTATAAAGTCGATGTCAAGCTATATTTCCAACAAAAAGTGTTGTAGAACAACATTAGTTTCAACTCTTTTATGTATTTCCTAGATTTACCACTGATTCAATTTCTCTCCAGTTGCCCATTTTGTTGTACTGTAAAGGTCTGCAACGAACTTGAAGCACTTGGATATCGAGATAGAGATACCCTTTTTGGAGCTCCATATGACCTATGATATGCTCCACCATCGCCAGGGCAATCATCAGAGGTGTACTCTGACTACTTTGCCCGTGTCAAGGGTCTAGTGCAGCATGCTAGTGGGAAGAATGGGAACAAGCCCGTCATCTTTGTCGGGCACAGCTTTGGTGCCAGGGTCATTCTGGACTTCGTGGGCTCAACTTCCTTGGCATGGAGGAGAAAGTTCATCAAGCACATGGTTCTCATCTCGCCAACACCTCCTACGGGCTTCATGCAGGTTGTCACTAACTTCGCCTTGGGACCGACCGTCGTTGTTGTCCCGAACGTTCCACAACTTTCTTTGCGTCCAATGTGGTGGACCTTCGCAAGTTCCCTTATGTCCTTGCCATCTCCCGGGGTTTTTGGCCATGAGCCACTCGTAATCACCAAACACAAGAACTACTCGGCATACGACTACCTCGATCTTTTTGCGGCGCTCAACTTCAACACCAACGGAATCTTGCCCTTCATTGAATCGATGCTTCCGACGAATATGAGGATTGATGCGCCAATGGTGCCAACAACATACATCAATGGTGTCGGCGTTCAGACGCCGGAGCAGGTGGTATTCTGGGAAGGTAACTTTGATGTTTCCCCAGAGGTCGTCTATGGCAATGGAGACGGGTGCATCAAT
This sequence comes from Poa pratensis, assembly GCA_947311845.1. Classification (NCBI taxonomy): domain Eukaryota; kingdom Viridiplantae; phylum Streptophyta; class Magnoliopsida; order Poales; family Poaceae; genus Poa; species Poa pratensis. Next base: position 39,967,943 of record CAMZMU010000085.1, read on the forward strand.
TGGGATAGTGTGATGGCATTCGCAAAGGAGATCCGTAGGCAGCATCGTCTGGACAACACACCCTTCAAATTTGTCAAGATTATTAATGCTACGCACACGGATATTGTTATCGAAGATCTTCCGCTCAGGAGAGTCATCGCTGAAATTTTGGAAGCCAATTCATGAAGATTCATTTGTAATCGATGGGTGGTCTCGTTGAAACTATGCACACTATAATCAAATAGTGCCGAATAACAATAGTATTGTTGATGTCTGTGCTCCCTAGCTCAAGCCGTCAAGATTATTAATGCGTCCACTCTATTTTGGTTATGAATGTGAAATAGTGTATTGTAGCGCCCCGACCCCGGTACTATACAAAGATGTTGTGTGTCACTGGTTATGCGATACAACCGAAGGTTACTGGGCACACCTCTCCCAGGCCAGAACCTCTGGCAGGCGTTGCTCGGAATTGATCATCGGCAACACAACACTTCGATTGATGCCATAACACAGGCACAGCTATCAAAGTATAATAGAGAGATCAAGACTGCAGAACAACTGGCACATCACAGACTCTACGACTCAAAGCAATATTACATAACTTGTTTTACAGTACTTGGTAATATTACAAGCAGAGGTCACATGACCCAACATTACATTATTCAACGGAAAGCGGATATGTTGCTATTCAACAAGATAACAAAAGGCCTAAGAGGCCAGGAAATAAGCAACGTAGGCTACATAACCTACAAGTTCCAGGCTGCCACCTGGGAACCCCAAACTACTCGTCGATGTCAACGTAGAAACCAGCGTCGGAGTGAGGGTCTTCACCTGAACCAAATTAAGCAAACATGAGCACCGAAGGTACTCAACAAGACTTAATTAACATGTTATATATCTGCCTATTCAGAGAGTATGTATGAAGGTTCATTTGCGTAAAGCCATCTTTAGTTCCAAATAGAGGGAGGAAGAATCTCGTATCAACAGTAGACTTTTAAAAGGGGATAAGAGTCTTTCCAACTATTGTAACCATGTTGCAACCACCAGCTCATCAACACCTATCAACTAGGATCACCCCCTCGGCAACCTCGAGGAAGCACCCTTCATTCCTTGTCAACAGATTTTATGATCACGTTCAAGTTCTTTATGATCTCAGAATACGTCGCCAAGTTGTCCATAACCGCGGACGCGGCTTTTCGAAAAGATTTAACCCTGCAGGGGTGTACAATGTTTACCACACGTATCAACCGACTCTTAATGCCACATGATTAGCACAATTCCTTGATGTGCCGGCAGAGGGTGGTTGAACACGACCTTTACCTTGGTTGATTATATTCCATGGGCCATCCATAACAGGGAACAGCCGCCATTACGCGAGATGGCCACCTCGTGACGGTCCCCGTTACTCTGTCACAGGAATCAAGATCCGTGTTCGTCCATCACTGGATCCCTGCCAGGCCCTATCCTTTCTCATATTTTTTTTACCCACACGCGAATGGAAAACCAAACTACGTGTCCCATGGGTACAACCAACCAAGTTAGTTAGTCGAGCAGGGTGTTAGGCCCGCGTGTGGATGCACGCTCAGTCTTGGTTCGTAGAAGAGAACTCGGGTCCTAGGGCGGCGAGAACGAGACAACCCACCACAGACCCTTGTGGCCTCTCATCCATAGCCTTTTAGTCAATTTACCTGCTCACGATCCTTTTTCACGATATCCTGGTAAATTAAGTTCATTCGCAGCTCTGATTCACCAACCGGGTGGAGCAGAGATAAACAACTATGCATGGCTAAGCAGTTATAAGACTCTGGCGATCTACTCATTTCAAAACTACGGCTGCTAGGAACAATGGTTGAGGATATCTGGGTGATGCAAATATATAGGAGACCTCTATATAAAGACCAAAATACATTGGAACCGTATGCAAGTACAAGAGTGAAATACTTCGAAATCATATATGGGCAGATAAGAGGTTATGCTTGCCTTGCTTCTTTGATAACTAACCAATAATAGATAGTTGGCAATATATGTCTCTTCTTCTTGACTTGATCGTCGTTGACCAAGTATTCGTCTTCGAGATTGTTGATCTTCACTTCGAAATTACGTTCTATCGAGGAGAACAAGAACACCGGAAAAGGAAAATAACAATCAACCATGGCATTGATGCAATGCGCACAAATGTATGCATGACAGATTAAGGAGTTCAATTTAAAACCCTAAACATGAGTAACCATTTAATTGGGGTCTAAACATAATTAACAACATTATTTGGAAATAACCCCGTAATTCCATAAGTTGGTTATTTAGTTCTTCTAATTGAATCTCAATTAAAGTTAGTTAGGCATGCATGATTTTGATACAAACATACAGATTACATTTTTCTGAACATTTTGATATATTATTTGCATTTTTCTGATTTAAGATGAATTACTTATGATTTATTCAAGTTCACTGTATTTTCTGAAAACAGGAATCTGCAGAATACGATATTGGTCTGTTAAACTCTCTGAACTGGTTTCAGATTAGATCCTAATTACAAGTCTAGAATATTGAGTACGTGTACCCAGTACAGGAAAGATGGCACAACAACTAGTAGTAACTCTCGGCTAAGCTGAAAACTTTCTGGAACTAGCTCTTTTTCTTAATTCTGAACATAAGTACAGACATACAGCTAGTACTTGGGAACTATCATGTTTCTCCTGGTGTTTAATTTCGAATGTAACAGGTTCAGTTTGGCAAGTAATTGCACAACAGGACAGGGATTAAACTTCGCACACCCTTCAGCTTACTAAACTGCATGAACCGATGCTTCCTTGCTCTTTGTCACTTCAAACTGAAACTTTAAACTGTGGCTCTCACGCTCTTACCAAAAGTTACAGGATTTGTTGCAGCGTTGCCTAGTTAACTGCTTCTGTGAAGATCATATTCAGAGAAATTTAAGTAACATGTAGCTGAGATCTGAGAAGAATAGCTACCATGAATAGGATGATCAGATAGTTTTCTCTTTCTATCTTACGTATTCTTCTCTTCTAGGAAACAACTCATATCAAGGGAAAACAAGGAGCAGATCTTAAACGAGAGAAGAGATGACCTGATCTTAAACAGAAAACCAATCGTTGGTGGCCTTCATACGTGTTGTACCTGAACTGAAGGAGGCACATAACCGAATCTGAGTTGGGACGTTGTATTCTCTGCTTCTCTCACCTCCTTGCCTTACCTAATAACCCCCATGGTCTGCTCCTTCTCCACCCAGCGACTAGTACTGCTGCTCGTCTCCCTGGCGAGTGCTCTCCTGGATGGTCGACATGGCTACAGAACTAGGTTCTTGAGAGGTGGCTGATTTGGTCAATTGTGGCCTGATGGGGATGACGATGGGTTGGGCAGTCTTATCCTCAGCAGGTTGCTCACGGCGGCGGCGCGAATCGCTGAGATGTAGCGACGGCATCAGCGTTGACACGCAGCTGCTTGTGGAGACGACGACCTTGGAAAGTTGGGCTGGGCTTTTAATTAACTAGCGCTGGTGCGAAGGATAGCAAGGAGAAGGCACATAAAAAGCTGGTTCAGCCCAATGATTTAAACCACGTTTTATTTCCTGTCCTTCTTTTATCAAAACCTGTTTTATGTTTTGAAGATCTTTGGGATTTCAATCTTGTGCAAATAAATATGAAAATATCCAGTGGCCTTCCTAATATATATTAGAAGGTCCACATGTTTTTATTTTCAAGATTTTGAGACCTTTTTGGGAGCATTTTAAATAGAAGGCAATATAGAATTTAGAGTGTTTCAATTTGCCTCTCAATGCATTGTTTTCTGAGTTAGAATTAATGTATGCTATGCTCATGAATGCGCATATCAACTCCTAATCAGGGCTAACTAAACTGGGGATGTTACAAATCTACCCCCCTTAGAAGAATCTCGTCCTGAGATTCCTAGGTAGGATCATCGTGAAAGTCTTCATCGGCTTCCCTTCAGGTTCATTAACACCAACTACACCTTAGATAAGAGGGAATAACTCTGGAAAGATTTGATCTTCACAAAGATCGAGTATTCCATTGTAAACTCATGGAATGAGGTTTCACAAACACTTACTGAGTCGAGAAACATGGAACACATCAAGGTAAAGGAAGAATGGACAAGTTTGAATCTTGGTAAGCGAGAATATGAAGTGGCCAAAGTATCGTGGCTTGGATTTCCTTGATACCATAACGATCACTCCTTCGAGAAGGGTGACTCGTAGGAAACACATGAATCATGCAACAAGAGAAACTTTGGATTTTTTTTTTCAAGATCATAGTATCTCTTCTCATTGCAGAAGATAGGGAGACTTTCTATCAAGATATTTATCAAAGATCACGAGATCACTTCACATCACCGGAATGAGTAAAAAAAACTGAAATTTCGGCACAGTGTGAAGGAAGAGCTCTTTCTCAGTCTTAAACCTTTTGCATAAAAAGATGGTTGCCGCATGGTTAAAAGACTAGGCCCTTATGTGGCTGACAAATTCACACAACGTGTGAGTTGATTAGAACTTCAGGTAAGGTCAAAGGCAAAGGGAACACTGATCAGTGACATGTCTAAGATCACCCATGGAGTTGACTTCTTCCTGATGTAGTTATTGCCACGAGACAAGGGTTGAAGGATCGACCAAAAGAGATTTAGAAACTTCGTCTGTATTGTTCTTCTTGATATTATAGATATCAATCTTGAGCTTCTGGATAGCCTTCATACGTGATCAAGTGAAAACCAAACTTCAAATTTGGAAACAGATCGTGCAGAGAAACTTCTGGAATAAGTTGTGCAAGATCCTCATGGAGTGGTTGTTATTGTGGAATCAAAGATTACGGCATTAGGTCTTCCGGCTAAATGTGTCAACCACCACATCAATCTTGCCAGAGTTACATGAGACCTGTGTCAAAACCTTTGGAGAACACGAACCATCATTTCTGCTTGAGATTCAGATCTGGTTAGGTGTACAGATATCTCAGGCTCGGCATGTCTGAACAGAAGATTTGCAACGGATACCACCGAGATAACGCTGATAGATTCTCAAGTTATGGACTACAACGTCAAGCTCTGAAAGTTGAGCTGGATGGCGAGATTCAGGTGGTCACGACTGCAAAGAAGAAATTGCATCAGCATGAACTTCTTGCAACAAAACACAATTGAGTCCTTGTTGGGAAACATCGAAGAAGATAAGGAAGTTCTTGAACATCTCTTGATTAAACCAATTAGTCAGTGGCTTGATGTGCATAGAGGACTTCCAATGAGAGGGAGGTAACAACCTGCCATCTCAATATTGATCCGCACATGCATGACGGAATGGAGATGATTCCCGAGGAACCAAAGAGAACTTTGCTCAGACTCACGGCGACATCTTTCCGCAAATGCACATGAACCTAGAAAGTTACTTCCAACGTCCAGAACACACACTTCGTCATGAAACAAAGTTGGTTCTTACAAGTTTCCAGCACTAGTGCTTGTTGTCCAACATGAACCTGTTCAAACCCTGGAGAAGACAAAGATGTGATCGATGGGCTCAACCACGAACTTATCAAGAAACTCCAAGGAGATGGACTCATATGTTGAATGAGGCAAAAGTAGTGGTCAGTCCAAAGGACATGAAGGTGCAATCAAGTGAAACACCACGGTTAGGCACACAATCACGATAGTCCTTGGGCCGAGTTTGAATTGACGATAGCCCAATTTCAAATCAAAGGTTGTGAATATAGCAATTCCAATAAGGAGATGCTATATTGCCTCAGCATGAAAATAAGTAGACACGCCTTAAAGAAGGAACAAGTCAAATTGAGCTCTTGTCTTTAAAACTCTCCAGGTTGTGACTTTAGCTCAACCAACCATCATTCTCAGACACGATGAGCTCAGAGGAAGGCGTGAGTAAGTATGGATAAGAGCATCACTGTATCAGTAAGGCCACGAGACTCAGCACGACCTCCTAATATAGAAGAATGTGATATTGTAAGTAGAATAGAACATAAGCTGATGAAGCCTCTTGATTCTGCGGATTACAACAATTTGACCTGGTCCTGGAAATGGACGAGGTATTAAAGGTTGTTTCTTCAATGATCCTAAACTGGAAGGTTCTGATGGACCACAAGAGTAACATGCATTAGAAGACTCCAAGGCACATATACAACTTGGCTGCCAACTAGCAGACAAAGATCCGAATGGAACTGCAGATGAGGATCATCCTCGGAGAATCCTAAAATCATGGTGGATGCACACGTAATACTCTTGTGTGAGACCCATACTGAAAACAGAGGTATAACAGATTTACGAACATAGGTACGAGACTCGTGAAGATTTCTCCTGTCGTGATCCATTTGATTCCATGCAGAAACTTCTGGCTATTAAAGAGTTAAAGTAAACTTAACCGATGAAGTGTGGTAAAATGATTGAACATTACCTCCTGGAACAACATAATAGAACTTGGTTTAAAGGTCAGCATCATGTACTGATAGCATGATCATCACATGGTTAAGAAACCATATGATTCAATACACTGCAAACCAGCACAATCCGGGACCTTTGGTTCAAGTCCAAGGGTTAAAATTGATAGGAAGGAGTAATTACTAACTGAGTGTCACGAACACACTATGATGTAGTAATCACGACGTAACTTCTAGAATCCATACAGAGCTTTAGAAGCACCAAAGCAAAGCAAAGAAGACATCCGAGGTGAAAGCAAACCTCGAAGCCTGGGATAAGACGATGTAAAACCCACAAATCTGAAGGATCGTGAAGGGAGGAGATCTCTCAGGTTAAACAAGAGAAAGACGAAACTCAGAACACACACCAAACTTTAGAAACTACTACACTAGGTCAACGGGCTCAGAAACGACCTGCCCAAAGAGGCACCTAGGTTTGAATGACCAGAAGAGGTAGCAAACCTTTTCAAAACAACACGAGGTAAGGTGACACAGAATTAGAACGATACCAGATAAGAAGTAAAAAGAATCCTAATGAGATTTTCACAACTCATTTTTAGGTTCAATATATTTTTCAAATACATGTAGTTGGTTTGGCTCAAAGTGACTCAAACCTTTCAAATACAATTTTTATCTGATACGGGTGGAAAGCAGAGGCACCTGAAAGCTGGCTCCCATGTATATGTTCAAGCAATTCATACACTGCTGCGAAATCAGGTCGGTTCGCCATTTTTCAGTGTCACTATAGATTGTCTTAAGCGCTACTCCCTCTGTTTCGAAGTAGTTGACACAAGTTATTTTAGATATAAATATATCTACATGCTAAAATGTGTTTTGATATTACATCCATATTTAGATAAATCTATATGTTCGGTACAAAGTGAGTACTTGCTTTCAATTTGAACTTGTAGCCGATGGTTTATTTGTGCAACGTTTTATGAGAACACTGCTCTGTAAAGTAGACAGACGGTTAACATATTTCTCCACTGTATCCACAGATCCGGCGGCCGCGGATGGAGTGGGGCGACGAGTGGCTCGCCCCGGACAAGCTGCAGCACGTCCTCGCCTGCTTTCTCATCGCACTCGCCGCGGCGGCGCTCGCCGGCCGGAGCCCCCGCCCCTTCCTCCGCCGCCACGCGCTGCCTCTCGGCTGCGCGGCCTCACTCGCCGTGGGCGCCGCCAAGGAGGTCGCTGACGAGGCTGGGTTCTTCGGGTCCTCCGGCGCCTCTCCCAGGGACGCCGCCGCCGACCTCCTGGGCGTCGCCCTAGCCGCGGCCCTCGTCTCCCTCGTCGGCCAAAGGCGCCGCGGGAAGGCGCGCGACGCCGACGCTACCGACGGCGGGATCTCCATGGTCTGAGACGTTCGTGTCGATCGATCACCTGCCGATTTTCGGTGCGAATGGGCCTGTAATTTTTCGTCGGCCCGTCAACACCAGCCTACATTTCGGGCCGGCGCCACGAGGCCTTTCTCGTGTGCGTGACCTTCACCAAGCCGGCACCAGCGCACCACCGCTATGGCGCTCCTCGCCGCCGCCGCCGGCTGCCGCCTTTCTCGCAGCCTCCGCCTCCTAAAGCCCCGCCAATTCGCATCAGCCTCTTCGCCCCCCTCCTTCGGGGAACCCGAGAGCTCTTCGCGCCCCTCATCCGAGGAACCAGAGAGCTTTGCGCCCGTCTGGGAGCCGCAATCCCCCGTCCGCACGCCGCCGGACGACCAGTTCGCGGCGTGGGTCACGCGCCTCCGCCCGGGCTTCACCGCGTGCGACCTCGCCGCCGCCATCGACTCCGAGAAGGACCCGGACCTCGCGCTCGCGCTCTTCCGCTGGGCCGCGCTCCGCCCGGGCTTCCGCCACGCCCCGGCCTCCTACCTCGCCGCCCTCAACGCCGCCGCCTCCGGCAAGCGCCCCGTCGCCGCCGAGAACCTCATCCACGACGTCCTCGCGGGGGCCTGCGCCCCCGACCTCCAGCTCTTCAACGCCTGCCTCCGCTTCTGCTGCGACCGCCGCAGCCTCTTCCCCGTCGCCTTCGACATGTTCAACAAGATGCGCGCCCTCCCGGCCTCCGCCGCCTGCCGCCCCAACGTCGAGACCTACACGATGCTCCTCAGCACCGTCGTCCGCCGCGTGCGCCGGCCGCCCGCGTCGCTGGTCTACCTGCACGCCATCAGGTCCCTCTCCCGCCAGATGAAGGCCTCCGGCGTGGTCCCGGACACGTACCTGCTCAACCTCATCATCAAGGCCTATGGGCGCTGCCTCGAGATAGACGACGCCCTCAAGGTGTTCCGCGAAATGCCATTGTATGGCTGCGAGCCGAACGAGTTCACCTACGGCTACATCGTCAAGGCCATGTTCCAGAAGGGCAGGGCCGACAAGGGGTTGATGTATCTGAAGGAGATGAGGGAGAAGGGGTTCGTGCCCAGCGGCGGCGTGTACATGTCAGCGGTAGCCGCCTTAGCGTTGGAATGGAGGTTCGAAGATTCAAGAGAGGTGCTTTTGGATATGTTGGACAGCAAGAGGAAGCCAGATATGATCACCTACAGGACGCTGCTGGAGGAGCTGTGCCGAGCTACGCGGACAGAGGATGCGTTCGAGTTGCTTGAGGAGCTGAAAGAGAGGAAGCGAGGGGCGTTGGACCAGAGGATGTACTCAGAATTGCTCGATGGGCTGCACTGGATCTCCCAGCCACAACAGAATAGTCTTCCCCGCTGTGACAGGGGCTCCGATGAAAGGGATTCTGGTGATTGAAGTAGCCTTGGTGAATTGCATGTCTTGGTGCATACAAAGTTTAATCCATGACTGCTTGAAGGCTGTACATCTGCTTCACAAGTCATGGATGAACTGATACAGTGGAGTCACTTGCTCTGGGACTATCTGGTTGACTCCAACTTTTCACAATTACTGGCATGATTGATGCAAGATACCATGGGTAGAGAAGATGCACAAATGCCTTCGTTGGAGATGTGGAATAAATTAATGGCTTGCTGCTGGCGACATCTATTGTCGGGAATATACCTGCTAATCTGGCCCGTCAAAAGCAATTTGTGAAGTAAATCATTCAGAAAAACTTGTTCCAGGTATAATATATGGTAGGAACACTTACAAAACAATACTGTAGTAGGGTGATACAGTACATGTTTAATTTCTTTTGCTCATAAAGCTCAGGTATTGAAGTATTGTATGCCTGCGAGGCATTGCTCTTTATTTTCTCTTCCTGGTCTTCATAACACAGTTCGTATTGATTGTAATGTAGAACCAAGTTCATGAATGTGCAGCTGAGACATTTATCTTGCGAGAATAGCACATTATCTGTCATGTTTTTTTTTGTGTGGTTTATTTTTATCTTCGCACTTACCGCTTGATACCACACTAGTCTCATGATATAGCAGGGATACAAATGAGAACGTGATTCCTCTTTATATTATCAGGACTTCGGGCTTGTTTGGATTGGAGCCCCGTGCTGCCCATCCAAAAAATTGGTCATTGACCAAGCTCCGTTGGCCGTTTGGATGGCTACCGATTAATTGGCGCGCCCAGCCCGTCTGCACTCCTCTAGATCAATTATGCGCCAATAAATTGGCCAGCTGCGGGCGCGCGATTCCTGCGCCAATTTTTTGGCTCGCCCAGGTTAGGCGGGGCTGACACGGGCACGAACCAAACATCCCCTTCATCAGCTCCTGAAGAAACCATCTCGGGTATCAAATAGTGCTCAAGATATGTCAGTTGCCGAATGAATAATTGACTGGGAGCATCTACAACCTTACCATTGCCATGTGGCGCCCATTTTAGTGTGAGATGTCAAGTTGCGAAAATGGTTTCTTCTGAACGTTATCGACATTCTGTTTGTCCAGCATTGTAGCCAACAAACTAATCATGTGTATCAGTAGTAAGAGCATCTCCACCGGCAACCCCTTGTCTGCCCCCAACTTTCGGGGCCGGCTTGAGGGTGTTTGTACCGTGACAGCCACCATCACGATGCAACAACGATGGCTCTGCAGGCCGACCAACCAAACGGTGGCCATCTGTACTGCCTCCCCAGCCTTGATATGTCTATGGGTTTGCCGAGTTGGTAGAATCAGTCTGCCATATGCTGATGTTATGGGCTTACTTATTTTGTAAGAAACTATGCACAATGAAACAAGCGAAATGGTGTAAGAAAATCTACCGCTCTGCTCTTATTGCTAAGTTGTGATTGTGTGTTTATTCGTATCTTACCCGGTTCACTGATGTTGTTTGGAAAAAAAAATAGATCTCATCCCCTCATGTATGATGGGGTTTTATAAGCTTATTAGTGTTCTTTTTCTTTGTGTAAACTCAGTCGTAAATATTTAAGCAAGAACTGTGATCATATAGGAAGATGTCTTTTTTCCCATGAATAAGTAGGCATCTTGGTTCACCCAAGATGTTCAACAGGACAAATCTGACATTCAGCAACTGCTAAAAATTAAAAGAGGCAACACTCCGTAGGTGCATAGCGTAAAGCAATAGCAATACATAATATGCGGATAAATCTTGAATTTGGACGTTACTAAGAAACGGACTGGAACAGAGGTCGGCCAGGAACAGAGGTTGGTCGAGATCTTCTAGTGTCAAGTCGTGCAGTTTACTAAGCCAATGCTTTCTGCAATCTCCATCTTTCTCGTCATATACTGGTGCAGCTTCTTGTTCACCTTATGCAACTTCCAAACCGCCGCTCTAATAAAGGCCCTAGCATCATCATCCGAGGCATCGCTGGGGATGCCTTCCACACAAGAATGATATTGTTCTTCCAAATCAGAGCAGCTATCTTTCTGCAGCGCATACATCATCGAGTCCCGATGCCGAGGAAACAAGTTCTCTCCAAGGAGTTCCATCAAAGCGGCTTCAAAAGTAAGTTGTCCATTAGTGACACACTGCTTCCGAATCTCCAAGAAGAGGCAATCCTTGCCTTCACAGTGAACGTACTCGCGCCGCGAGCTCCAAATGTACTCCTCGTAGGCGGTATACGCTAACTCGAAGTTCATGTGGGGATAGCGAGTAGCGACCTTGAATGCTTGGCGAGCTCCTCTACAATGCACATCTGACCACACATCCGATGTTTCAGGATGATCGAAGTAGAGTCTAAGCCACCGGAGCTTGCTCGACATCTCTTCGACGAACTCGACATAATCCTTGTCCATCTCGTACGTGGTAAATAGTCCGCGGTACCTCTCCCAGTTCTGCCACACGTAACCCACGTCGGTTAGATAGCTCTCGAGAACAATCCGGTGGTAGTCGTCGGCACCCGAGTCGTCTTCAAACTTGCATCGACTGAGAAAGTACCAATCGATGGTGCCTGGACCTTCCTGTTTCTCGAGGAGGCGAAAGTAACAGTTGACGAGGAAGTGAAGATCATGTATTGACACGACATCTTCAAGAAAAGCAGGCAACTCATCATCATCGGCCAGCAGCTTTTCTTTGGAGGATTTCCCTTTTGATAGCTTATGAGCTCTGATGCGGTAGCGCACAAGGCGCTTGTAGACCTCGCGCTGTGGCTCCAGGTCCAGTGCGCCACAACTGACCAGAACTCCTGGCCTCTTGGACAGAATATCCTCGACTATGAGGAAATCTTCGTCGCTGACAGGATCCTCCGGATCTGGCACTCGTTGTTGAACCCATGGCGATGACGCCTCATCTTTTGTGTAGCCAGGTAGTACTTCTTTACCCCCAGGAGCATCAGAGCATGATGAGTTCGTCCAGACGTTTGCAGACGGTTGTACTTCTGTATCACTGGGAAGGTACACTGTCCACTGTCTGGAATCGCCATCTGCGTCGTCGTCGTCCAGGCGATTGCAGCCAAGGGGCGGTGCGTGCATCATCGCGCGCAGATAACCGGTCTCCTCCTCTGAGATGTGGAACTGCGGGGTTGGGGCAGCGGCGGTGCGAGGAACAAGCTAGGTGGAGCAAATCTTGGGGAGGGGGCGGCGGCAGGTATGCGTGGAGGAGAAGAGAATTAGGGTTAGGGATAATCCCGAGCGAGCTTAACGTGCAAAGCTTGGGTTGGGCGGGGCAATCTTGTGAACCGCGCTGGCTGCCGACTGCCGTGCCTCGCACAACTTCCCACAAAAACTCCACCTGTCCAGGCTTCCTCGCCCCCAAATCACTAGCACACAGAAACAGAGCCACGCAACCACACCAATCGTTGGTCGACCTCCTGCCGCGCCTCCGTGTCTCCGGCGACCGTCGGCGAGCAACCGAGCCGGGGAGAGACAGACAGACAGCGGCGGCGCGCGGAAGATGGGGCTGTGCTCGTGCTGCTGCCGGTGCCTGGAGATCCTGTGCGCCATCCTCCTCCCGCCCCTCGGCGTCTGCCTCCGCCACGGCTGCTGCTCCGTACGCATCCAATTCCCCTCCCCACGTTCTTCCGCAGTTTCGCCAGCTAATTGGTTCGCCTGTTCCGTCTGATTCGCAGATGGAGTTCTGGATCAGCGTCCTGCTCACCATCCTCGGCTACCTGCCGGGCGTCCTCTACGCCGCCTACGTCATCCTCTCCGTCGACCCCGACCGCGTCCGCCGAGGCCAGGACCCCGACGACTACATCTACGTCGCCTGAAGCAAGAACCTGCCGTCGTGTGCTTGTGGCCTTTGTATCGGGTTAGGTTAGTAGATTCTCCGTCCTGTGCCTGCCTCTCTTGTATGTACAGTTTGGACGGGCTAAATATGCTCGAGTTGGATCCAGATTTGCTTGCACTTCGCTTTTTACTCTGCTTACTTCTGGTTCTGCTGGTGTATACCTTGTCCATTTTAACTTACAAACAATGCAGTAGATCCCATCCTAGTTCCATTTCAGAAAACATTAGTTCATGTTTAATCACTTCATAAGCTGAAGAATCAGAAGTTCCCTAATTAAGCCGGAGGATCAGACTTTCTTCGTTTCGCCATTAGCTATGGATCTAAATCATCATAACTGCTCTAGCGTGCTCATAAGACAAAAGTTGTGTGATCGAAATGAGCTGCAAATAAGCCCTGACATTTCCCCTGGTATAGCAGGGTAGAACATAATTTTCATGGGATCACATTGTTGATGCCTTCGCAAATCGGGAGAATCTCGAGCATCTGTCATTCATAAGAACCTCTGGGTTTCCTTCTTCCACCTAAATTTGCAAGAAGTAGAGTTAGATAATACACTAACTTGACGAGTGAATGGCGTTTAATGATTTCAACGTAGTATAATCACACCGCTACAGGCTACAGCTGTCCAAAGAAGAGTGCCTGATTTATGTCTATGTTTGTTCATTTTCTGTCAAGTATTCTACATTCGACTTTTCGAGGAACTCATTGCTGAGAAATTACAAAAGCATAAACTTACCAGTTTTCCTTGATCAAGGACTAGAATATTGTCCATCTTCATCACCGTTGAGATATGATGGGCTATGGTCAGGACTGTCATGCCTTTGCATTCAGCAGAAATAGTATTCTGTAACAGCAATGCTGTCTGATTATCAACATTGGCGGTGCACTCGTCAAGGCAAAGTACCTGTAGAATTATTAGCAAGTTTAACTTCTTTGAAAAACTAGGAGGCACACAACTTAGCATCTGCCCTAAGCTTTTGATGATAATGAGAAACTGCTGAATTTCAGAGTAGAAACCTAGTACAGTTACCTTGGATGATTTTAGGATGGCACGGGCAAGGCATAAGAGTTGTCGCTGGCCTACTGAGAAGGATTTGCCACTTTCTTTCACATGGATGTCAAGTCCTCCTATTGATTCGATCACTGCCTTCATATGGCATTTTTCAAGGGCTTCCCATATCATGAGATCTGTCGTTATACTGAAAGGGTCTAGGTTTTCCCTGTAGTGGACATTGTGAACTAAAATTTAGAATGCTGGACATAGGTTTCTCTTGTTTTTCGTCCAAATCTCCAACAAATCCAACCGTGAAAACAGTAGAAGCCAGAAATGAGAATTAAGAGCAACTAACAGTTTACCTCAAAGAACCATCAAATAAAAATGGACTCTGGGGTACTACTGCAAAATGTCCACGGAGATCTCGAACAGCAACTTTGGCCACATCAAAGCCGTCTACTAAGATGCGGCCATTGCAGATTGGAGCTAAACGGAAAAGTGCATTCAGTATACTGGATTTTCCTGCTCCAGTCCTTCCTATTATTCCAACCTAATAAACCAGGGTAGATTAGTGGTGGTTCTGTGAACCATTTAACAAAAAATGTGCAAGCAGTGCCATACCTGCATGCCAGATGCAACATGGAATGAGATGTCATTCAAAGCAGGTGGTAAATCCGCTTTGTACCTTAGAGTTACATGCTCAAACGCAACCCTCCCTTCTTGTGGCCAACTTCTACGAGGTGATTCTGATCCCTGGAGTTCTTCTTGAGGTATACCAACATACTGCAATCATTCTTGAATTAATAGAGATAATATGCTTGTTGCTAACATCCAAAATTATTTTGGATTTTACCTCAACAACCCTCTCAACAGAAATCATTTCTTTCTCTGTCTCTGTAAAAGTGGTCAAGAAGCCATTCAACAGCGAGACAAAAGGTGCTGCATACGATAGAGCTAGGCCCACCTGCAGTGAATATATAGTTAGAATAGGGCAATATTTTCAACAGGGACAGAAATGCAAAAATTAAGCCTGAAGTTGGTATTTTCTTCCCTTATGACACTTACCAGTCCAGGTGTACCAAAGTTAACATTCGAGTTGCTATGGAAGCCAACGACGGCCATGACGGCGATGAACAAAATGATCGACCCTGCCAACAACTAAAGTGATTTTCTGGTTACTGCATTGACTGTGCAATAGGCCTAACTGATAGAGAAAAATTCATGATTTCATAGCAGAAGATGAAGTTATTATCACTTGACAAAGGATACCTGGAGTCTCAGCGAGAGCCACAGACCAGCCATAAGCTCAGAGTAGGATGTTTTCTGATATTGTGTCAGATGATGGATGAATCTCTCTAAGAAGAATCCCTGTGCATTTTACTGTCAGTATCTTGCACAAACCACACGAACACAAGTCACTATAACGTTAATGTTAATGAACCCCTGTGCATTTTACTGACAGTATCTTGCACAAACCACACGAACAAGTCACTATAGCGTTAATGTTAATGAAGTAAGTATTCTGTTGACGCCATGTTCAATAGTCTAGATGTGATTAACATACTTCCTTTTGGAATGCTCTTATCGTTGATGAACCATCAAGTGTCTCTGTAAAAGATGAATAGATAGGTGAGCGGGCAACACTGTCTAGTCGTCTTACTTCACGTGATGTCGACCTGTAATAGAACTGCACAGAAAACATTAGTGTGTTTCTCAAAAGTACAGCATGTGTGCAATGTGATAAGTCATACAAACTACAGAAAAATAAAGAATCAGATGTCACACTGTAAATGTATTTAGGCTGACACAATGAGCTGTGCACTACTACACATGAGCTCATTACATTATATTTTAAGTTTTGTGGAAGGAATTCCTGAAAGGCATGCTATGCAATAGACCTTGATAGTTGACACCATGAGAGCTAAGTCAATTATCAGTTTACGACTACTTAACATGCATTGAGAGTGTTTGAAGAATGGACTTAAAATTTAAGAACGTGAAGGACCGAAGCCTTAGAGAAAAATAAAGGACAAAAACAGTAAAACTAATATAAGTCATCAACAAGAAAAAAAAAATGGTTGCTACAATACCTGCACTTTGCTGTAGATAAGCCAGAGGGGAACTAAGATTAGTAGGAATGTAGCCTGTGTGGCAATGTTCATGAATTAGAAGCTAAGTGAATTAGTTTGTATGAATATAATACTGTGCCACATTGGAAATATGGTACAACTATTACTTATTTACCTGTGAATAGCACAATACAACAAGAGTGCCAAGTAAGCTGAACAAGTTGGCAACAAATATATTGAGGATAAATGGAAGAGAATCATCAATAGCGTAGAGGTCTGATGATAACCTGGAGGTTCATTAAGTTTATCAAGGGCGTGTCTACATTGTGGAGCTTACGTAAGATAACTTCATACTAACCTATTCAGTATTCGGCCACTGGGATTTTGGTCAAAGAAAGATACTGGGGCACCGATTAGATTGCTCAGAAGATCAGCATGTATCTGAATGGCTGCAGATAAACCGCCATATGCAAAAGAAAATGCCCTTCCCAATGTGAAAAAGGAGTTGATTATACCAAAAACAGCAAGGATAATCTGCACAGATCATAATCTTGAATCAATATAAATGTACATTACATCTTATTTATTTCACACACATGGTTCTTCTGTGTTACCAGTTATAGATAATTGTTCAAATACAGTTCACTTAGATAGAGAGCAGTCTTACCAGATAAAATCTTGTATTCTTGGTACCTGTGCTAGTATCAACCCAGTAAGTTAACCAAAGATCATTGCCATTACGAGTTGCTTGCATCAAGAAGGCACTTAGAAATATTAGAAATACCATTGACCATCCTGCAATTGCTGCATATTTTCTGTAAAAATAAACATTTGTGTAGTAGGAAGATTAAGAAGCTTTTATTCTATAATGAAATAATCAACAATTCTGCAAAAATAACTCACTTGTACACAATAAGCTCAACCATGCCTTCTTTCCTGGCCTCTGCTTCAGTTTGATCTCTATGTTCCTCCTGATCAACCACTGAATCATTGTCAAGCACATCTATAGTCATGATTTCAGAGGAGGTTCTTGGTCCTTTATATTTCTGTAAATTTGTTGTTGTGACAGCACATGAACTATCTGGCTTAGATATTCTTGAATATGGAGTTGCCAAGAAACACAATCATATCTGCAGCAGAAATGGCCTGAAGAAAAAGGAAACGTCATTGTTGTTTTAGGGGCAGTAGTCTTCATTTTCTTGCTATCAGATCAAATTCTTGATTCATGCATACAGTTCTGTACTCATGGTACCAGATAGTGTCTCAAATCTTATAGACATCTATATTCTGAAGCAACATGATACAATCTGCTTGTGTGAGATTAAATAATCATTACCTGGAGACTGTGAGTGTTTAATAATCGTGTTTTTTTATTAATTTGCGGTCCCATAATGGCTTTTTCCAGGATCCATGAAGCAACATTTGAACCAACTGCACTAAGTATATCATCAAACAAATATACATCAGAGTCGTGATATAAAGCCCTGCAAGTACACGATCATATTGTTAGTAACAAATCTTGAGACATCGCAGTCTCAACTGCAGAATGTTTTAAAAACGTGACCTTGCTAATGCTAGACGGGCTCTCTGTCCACCAGACAAGTTGAGACCTTTCTCTCCAATGTGTGACATATCTCCCCCAACCATTGCTGAGATATCAATATCAAGGGTACATGCTTGTAATACTTCTTCATATCTGCATGAATGTTGCAACACATACAAAACAATAAATGCAAAGGTAGTTCACTTTTTAGGGAAAACTGAACGAACGTACCACTTCTAGGAAAACAAGTTGATCTAAAAAAAAAAGGAAAAACAAGTTATTTTTATGAGCTTTTTTTCGAACACACAACGCACTGCTATCATTTGTATTAGATGGGTCGCCAAGAAGGTGCACAAAGTACAGCAAAGAAGCGAAATAAAGCAAAAAGGGTAAATAGACCGAAAAAAGAACTGTACAATCTACTCTACTTTTTATGAGTAAAACTATCATTGAAATAACCTACCTCCTTGTATCAAATCCTTTTCCAAGCAAAATATTATCTCGCAAGGAACCAGATAATATCCAAGGTACCTACAAAATATGAACATCACTTTAACTTTTTTGACGTTCAACTGTAATCCTAATTAATTTACATATCATAAAGTACAACCTGTGGTACATACGCAATTGAACCACATGACTTGATAAAACCACTGATGACAGACATTTCTCCAATAATAGAGTTCAGCAAAGATGACTTGCCCGAACCAACCTGAAATGGACATAACATTTTTCCCTATTAACAGAAAATAACTGCAGTAGCCATGTAATTATACAAGAGTGGTGATTGTCATTCCTCTTAGGGCACTAAAGTGCTTAACAGAAAGCCTTGTGAAAGTTCCCTGTCACACTATTAGCATCCAAATCGAACACAAATTTGCATTATAGAAGTATCAGAAAAAGGATAAAGCTAGAGGAAAGAAAAATGTGTGGTTTAAGAAGGTTTTTCTGGTAGAAGTATTGCAGATTTAAATTTGATTTTCTACCAGTAATATTCTATCCACAAAGTATTCTTTTACCAACTAGAAGAACAATATGGTGTTAGCTCCATCAGATATATTACATTATAGTAGTAAAATAACCATATAATTTTGAAAATCACCTCGCCTACGATGGCAATAAAAAGGCCTTTTTGTAGCTGCAGAGATATGTTTCTGAGAACTATGCTGGGCTCAACAGTGGAGCTACTAGACCAAGAACAACATACGTTCTTGACAATAACAGCTGTGGGACTGTAAATTGTTTCAGTGTTATCCTTTACAGTATCAGACGAGGAAGTCAACTCGGAAGAGCAAAGCTCTGGAGTTGACAAATAGTTCCCCAGCCTTCTGCTAGATATAACAGCCTGCAATGCCAAAGAATACATGTGTCACAGTGGTATAGATATATCTAGCATTGCAATAACAGATGACGATCATCTAACTTACATCAATCATCCCGTTAATAACCCATGGGAATGAGTTTAAAGGGGATATTAATGTGTTAAAGAGTGCAACACAAGTGAAGACCTGTAAGAAGGAACCCATGTAAGGAATTTCTGTCACGCCGATGGCATGTTTAAACATATAATACAAGATATCGTTTTACCGTGGCAGCATCAAGGGAGTGGCCCATTATTGCAAATATGGAAAAGGTGAAAAGGGAGAACAGTGTTGGAGTGGTTGCCCAGAAGTAGACACACCACGCATCCAGATATTTTCGAGTCTACGAGGGAAACAAGAACTTGTGAGTTCCAGTGCCAACAATGCGGCTTACTAAAAATGAAAAATGGTAATGAGAATTTACACACCGCAAGATGTGTCACTTCTAATTCTCTTCTTTTCTTCAAGCGTTGAGTGAATAGTTTCTCCCAGCTGTACATCTTCACTGTTCTGATGTGTGCGAAGAGTTCTCCTGCACAACTTATCCTGTCCACAAAGATAGAGCAATGGACATTATTCTAGTTCTAGTTAAGTTATAACATCCATTGTGTCTAAAGCCATTTTTTGCACAATTTCTCAAATTTGTTTTTCCATTCCTGTTATTCAGTTTGGATGCTAGTCTGTGCTAGTGAAATCATAAATAGATATTTATGATGTTATAGGAAACAGGATGATAACATAACAGAGAAATGGACTGTTTCTTGGTTCTATAACAGTAATAGCGGAATTATTTGTCTCACCTCTCATCTTTTTGCTTCATCATCTTTTGCGTGGCAGTAGCAATCCTTGTAGAAATCGATTTGTTCACTGTATAATGCGTTATTGTGTTGATGATATATAATTTGCACATCAATCTTGAAGAGTGATTTAAAAGGCTTAGCATCACGTGATATAATCTCTATATAATCACAGTTTCCTTAAGATGCACATTTATATGTATTAACGGTAGCATGGGTGCATGTCTCCATCAATGATATAAAGAACATAGATGAGGTAAGAGCCGGCGGAAATGATGGGGGCGCATGACCTAGCAAGTCCCTCGAGATACACATAAACCTAGTTCACAGGAAGCAGTAAAGAGAGAGCAATACCTGGTATTAGTATGATTGTTATTGCTAGTCCAGATAGGAATGCATAATTGACTTGTGTATACAATAGGTAAAGAGCAAGTCCAATCTGCAATGGCAAGCTAGCCAAACACCAAATTGTGCAATTTCACCATTAAAAATGGTGGTGCAAGCATAAAATTTAAGTCTAGTATTTTCACTTTGGTACATAATGATATACCTCCAAGCATCGTGAAGGCTGTTACATACGCTTATTGTGCGGTCAACGTCAACAGACATGAAAGTCTGAATCTCTCCTTCAGAAAACCTAGAACGCTCAGATAGACTGAGACATAGGCACTGTTTTTTAAGGTCCATCCAAAATGAAAAGGGAAAAGGTAAGTCAATTACTATTTGAATGATGCTTCAAGTCTTAGAATGGAAATTGTTACAAGATTCAGTGTTGACAGAAAAGCAGCCAGCAATAGAAGATATGCTACAGCAGTCAGAACACTGTCACATGTTTTCTCTATCATGCAAACTAGACTACTAGTTGGCTCCATATTGAATGATCGGAAATCTAGGTGTCTTACCTGACATAGCCATTAGCCTCCCAGATCATGGATTCTATCATTTTTGGGAAATGCGTAGTTGCCAAGGTTAGCAGTGCACATGAACATCTTAGTACTATGTGCTCATGACCAGTTTAAGTACAATGCAATCTGGCTGCAACGTGCTTTGTTTTTTTTTACTCTTGACATAACGATAGTAAATGGCACAGATTATGAATGGACATACCTTCCGGTAAACTATTCCCATGATGCTTGATCGTATCATCAACTTGAGCTTTCCTAGACGAAAGGAGTACTGGGTATCTAAAAATGACCTAGCAAAAGGGAAACCGGAATTGAATAAATATAGTTACTAATTAGATCTGATAACATGCACAAGTGACTTAACCACCATTGTTTCGAAAGAACTGTTTATTAATAAGGTCGGAACATTTATGTCGTTTCCCTGTTTAGCATGCTCATTATAGCAAGTAAAAAATGCTTGTAATACAACAAGAGGTTATAAATCATAACTAGTAAAGTCATATCATACTTATTGCAATACATGAAGAAACCAATTTGCTAAGCACCACCAAAATGAACATGTACAAATATTTACGACATCATGCAGTATTCTTATAATATGGGAGGCCATACCGCCTATCACCTTCCATGTCTTTCAGTGACTAAAAGGCTGCAATTTGCAACCTTTTTACCTATTCTCTGGAAGGAGCAAATTTTCACTAAAATTTATTTTGCGAAAAACATAACTGAAGGTTTACTGTGAACCTAACAAATTCAGCACCTACATTACACTCAGCATTAAAGTTGAACTATTATAAGTAATAAAACATTTTCAATTTTTGATAAGCTGTCACTACCTTGCTGCAAATTTCACTTATCACTAATCCGCACCTAATACTCAGCTAAGAATAATATGCCTACAGTGAACTAAAATAAAACTTCATCCTCATAAGCTGTGACTATCTTCCCACAAATATCACTCAACTCATCAGTAACTAAGACTTAGTTAAGAATTTATATGTCTGGATTCCTAAATGTAGAAGAAAAAAACATGAAAAGGAGATACTTTATTGTTTGGCTGGTGAACAAAAATCAAAAGTGGATCCATGTAGATTGCAAAGGCACAAACAATTTGTGGTGAGAAGATTTACTTGATAATCGAAGTCAATCCTAGGGAAATGGCAATACTATATCCATCCATGCCAACAGAACCTGATGAAAGAAATATATAAAGTACTAGAAAAGGTAATCGGTGTGTCTACATCGCTAATTACAAATAAACAAGGTTCCTAGATGCTACTTGGATACAAAGCATTATTCTATTACCCTGTTGTTTAGAAAACACCCTAATTCATTTCCAATGAATCCCAATATATTACACAATGCTTGTACAAGAACTACCAGCAGCAACCTAACTACTTAAAAGAAAACTTCTAAGAATGCTTGCTGATGGTCTTTAGTTTTACTGAACTATCCCTGTGAAGTAAACTGAGAAAATACTTGAGCAAACTGTGTGTAGTGTAGGTTTTACTGCCATAACGGGAATACAGTAGTTATTTTCCTCAGAATATTTTAATACGAAGCCACATAGACTTCTAGGAAACAATACCTTCTTGAATAAGTCTTATGAACTTGTTGAGTAGCAGTGGGCTCACAAAACTGAGACTGTCATTTATCATCTGTGTGAATAAAAAATATGATAATGTATTAGACATAACAGTATGTATGGACGTCAAAGGGTTCATTCCAAATTGTAAGTTTGCCAACATTCATTTCTGACATGCTAGCAACATAGATCAATTGTCTATCCTTAAATGCGTATCAAAGTGATAAAATCCATCACATCATATAGTACATGGAGTTTCCAAAAGTAACAAGAGTGTCTTTTTGATAGCTTGGTTAATCAGATCATGTACTCAACAGGTTATACAGGGGGATGAAGAAAGAGATCATGTACATCTCATCCCTACCATAAATTTGTTGCTTTCTTTTATAAACTGATAAGCATTCACCCTCAGTTCATATGTACAACATACATTTACTCAACTTCAACTATAATAATAATTGTAAAAGGTACCTTTAACATGCCCAAGCGTAAGTAGATCCATCCATAAGCGTTAGACATAGCTCTAAGTAGAGATGAATCAGCATGGTGCTTTTCATATTCAGCAGTCCAGGAAGACAAAAGTTCATCATAGCAGGAATCAGCTCTGAGCTCAGCGGGTAATTCAAGTAAATCTCCAAAGTCAAGTTGTCTTTTGATACCAATGTCCATCATTGGATTAACAGTCCTAAAAGTCAACAGCTCCCATATAGTTGGGTGCTTATATACCTGAGAGGGCAGGACACAAAGACAGTAGAGAAGTTCAGAACATGGACTATGTAATTTGGTTATAATATACAGGAATTGCTAGTGTTCCAATTACATGTAATGCAGCTCAAGTTTTGCAGATTTAGCAGGTGCATGTTCACTCCCACACCCAAGGAATACATAACATACTGGCATGGTCATCTAGAGGAATATGTTTTCTGGTCGGGATTATAGGTTGGCGAAACCTTAATATTGCTATGACAGCACAAATGCACAATCCAGCCTAAACTTGCAAGCTTTGTCAGTATTGCAGGGATGTCATTTGTATCGCAGAAATTACATGCTCTCAGAACAAAGATGCCATATATCGTTATGACAAGAAAACTAACACTAACTTCACAAGTTTAGGCAAAATTATGCAGTCATAGCATGCCAACACAGAAGTATGACCTGGCTCTTGTGTAAGTGAAGTGAATTGCACGCATCCTGAATGTACGACAGAAACCCAAAAAGGTTACTAAAGAAACATCATACCACGTTCATGCTTGCAGCCCCAGATTTTTCATTCTTCAGAATGAGGGGAGCTTCGATAGAATTCAGTTCTCTGAAAATGAACACAGCACACAGTTTTACAGGAATTATGAGAATTCAGTATGATTATACTGATGGGAAACAACACAGGAGAAATTATTCAACAGAGTAGCTAGGTTCCTGTGCTTGACAAAAGAGTTCTAATGTGCCAAAATTAAAGGGGATCCTAGGATTAAGAGATGCAAGAGAAATAGAGGATGCATCATGCAGTCACTAAAAGATAAAATGATTTAAAACATGACAAATAATACTGTGCCGAGCAGGTGATTACAAACCATTTACCTTTTCTTGCATAATTGGCCTACTGCAGTTGCGACAATAAGAAAAAGTCCAAACGTAATAGATGTAGAGAATGACACAATCTCCGTAAAATATGCCATTGCCTGTACCGAATACAAAAGTAGATCATAAACTAGATCTTCTATTTTGTGTAGCTGCCATTTCATGCCAATTAATATGCAACTTCCAGTAGCATGCAGCTAAAGGGACACTAGAAAGGGAAGATAATTTATAGGTTATCATAATGTAGCAGAAATTATAGATAAGAGTGCGGTAACTGGTATCCATAACAAAGAAGCACCGCGCAAAGGGCAAGAAAGCCAGATTGTAAGTAGCATGGGATACCTTTATTACTGGAAGCGTGTATTGCAAATGAGGTATCTCTAGAAGAATCTTTAACATCCAGCAGATGCATACGATTGGGTTGTAGAGTATTCCAATCCAAGGCCCATTGGCAGAGACGAGACTTACCGCTACCTATTAAAAGCACAGACTATAATGGCTTTTATTCATTTGTTCATATCACTGGAGGAAGAGCATGCAAATCGTTATTGTAATGGATCTCTTACCCATGCAAGAAACTGGAAGAATCTGAAGAATGATTCATGGTTTGGGACATCTATCCCTTCAATTTTCTTCTTCACAAGCACAATTAGTCCAAGCAAAGAAAGGCAGGCTGCAAAGCTTGGTATGCCGAACACAAACAACTTCTCTGGTAAACATCTCCTGACATTCTGAAGTAGTAGGCCAAATTACTACTTGAAAGAACATAGGAAGAAGAAGAGCATAATCAGATAACAATGCAATAATTGCCAACTAATTAACAATTGTTGCACACATGCAAATGCCACTATTGACGACCCGTTGGTGCATGCTCTAGGTTCTTAAAATATGAATTAGTTTGATGAAACAATTCCAGTGATACATCCTTATCTAAAACTACCTTGATTAGCACATGATTCTAGAATTCATTTAACAGTCAGTGAGAATACATTAGTGCATCTATATCATATCATTATTATACAGCCATCTGCTTAAACTCCTGCTATCAATGAGTTTTGATGAATAAACTTGTGCACTACTTGAGGAGATCATTCAACATTGGATTAACTGAAACTCAACTTCAACAAAAATTTCCTTAGAAAGCAATATACTAACTTTTGTAAACAATATAAACGAAAAAAATAAAGTAGTGAAAGTATAGTAAATATTCCTCAAGCCCTTGGATGTACAGTCGAATCCTTAAGCCATGAAGCTTGGTTATCCCAAACAACATGAACCATCATTTGTAAACATGAAACTACTAAAGACTGCAACCATACAGCAGCGTCCCACTAATCGTATGTGTTGTCTCCGGCCACTACTCCACTGCCGTCAGGCTTTAGACACCTCAAATGCAAGCAAAATGTACTATGCGATTTCGCTGGATGCGGCAGTGCATCACAGGTATGTAATAGCTCGGTGCCGTGAGACTTGTTGTATGCGAGCATGTGATCAGCTGTTTGCCAGGTTCCACTACCTCTGTTCTCGGCGCGTTCCTCTTGGCGACAAAGAGCGCGCCGACGACGGCGACCACGTTCCCGCCGAGCCCCAGCACCGTGCGCACGACGAAGATAACAGTTAAGGCACGCACGGCAGCAAGCCAGCAAATCAATCAGTAAAATGAAATGAAATAAACAAGACGCGATCGCCACAGCGCGAGTGAACTGCAAGCAGAGCCCACTCGCGCGACGAACCAAGGGGGGGAAGGATATAAATCCGCGAAGCAGGGAGCGAATCGCCTCCCGTCCCAGACCTGCACATCAGAAATCGTTCAGAAACGAAATTCCGGCGGCCGCGCGCGAGGGTTTAGGGGCCGTACGTACCGTCGGATCGCCGGGGCAGAGGAGATCCATGGCGGCGGCGCCGGCGAGCACCACGAATCCGCGAGCGCGATTGGCAGTTCTCAGAATGGAGTGGGTGAGCGAACTCTCGAGCGTATGCGTATCGTCGTCCTGCTCGCGCACATTCCCCGTGGCGCCGTGGAGCCAGGGGTTTTGGTGCGGAGCTTTTGTTCGCCGCCACTGAGCCGTGGGTGGCGGAACCCACGTGTCATACAGGGTGAGAGTGGCTTTGGCTTCTCGCCGTCTTTTCCTGAGAAAAAGCCGCCGCCGCACTGGCGCGAGTAGACGGTGGCGGCGGACACAGGCGTGGCCACTCTGAGCTACTTTCACTGACATGTGGGGCCGACCACCGCTGGACCCATGTTGTCAGCCTTGAAGCTGCGGCGGATCGGTCGTGCCGGCTTTGGTGTCTGACGTGCGCGCACGATTGCACGAACGAACCAAGTACGCGGCGTAGTAGCTTTTGCGGGAGTGGGCTTCGCTTTTGTTAGTGGCTTTTCCCCTTTTGGGCTTTAGTGTATCCTCTTTTAGCCGTCACATGCTGCCCACCGTAGTATTTTCTGTGGAGGAATGGGCGACAGAGTAGTGCCTTGGCCCAGATCCATACTTTCTAGCGTGCTCGCCCGCCGCGGCCCAGAAGCGGCCAGGGCAAAATCGACCCTTACTCGCGGGCCCCATCTAAGCAGTACCGCATATAGCTCATAAAATGCTTTTTTCTAAGTTTTACCATGGAAAATTTGACACGTCTATATTTTAAGTTGAAACTTATGTATGAAAATTTACATAAAATGTCGTCATGTCGATGCATGAAAATGGAAAACTTCTCAATTATAATTTTCACGAAATAAATTGTAGTTTTAGTTCAAGCATTGTGTGGGTTGGTTTAACAATTTTGTGGATTTGTTTTTGCTAAGCTAAAAAAATGTGGTTACAAATGCTCCAAAGTTCGAATATCTGCTCTATTATGCCATGCTTATTGTGATTGTATCTCATCTAATTTGTAAATGTTGGCATCCTTCTTATACCGGAAAATACAAGGGGAAGGGGTTCACCGGCGCCATGCGAGACGATGGCGAGGATCGAGTGTTGATACGTTGGGGAAGAGCTCGTGTCGTTGCCAGTGACGAAAGGGAGGAGACCTTGTCCGTGCTGAAGACGAGGGCGAGAATACGGTGCGAGGGGCGAACTAATGCTAAAGATCTGCATCCATGCAACCACTAGTGTGGAAAGAATTGTTGGGGATTCTCTACTAGAAGGAGGTCACATTACCTTTGTCGACAAACCGCGACGGAAGTCTTTCGCCTCGGCACTCCAGCCAATTCTACCTGTGCAGTTCGGAGTGGAGAGGCACCGTTCTTTGTGATTTACCTTGTTCCTCTCTTGCCACCAGCAGCACCAAAGAATTGCCACACCACACCCATCAGACCCTCGTCACACGGCAGGGGTTGGATGCAACCCAAAATCTCCGATGCATGGATTGAAGCATTCACATAAGCGCAGCCTCACATGATCATTCATCCATCTGTAGTCCGTCCTCAAACAAAAGAGCCTCTCAGATGAGCGATTCTATTTGAGACGAGAGAGTAGAGGCAGCAGAACCTTTTGCGTGGCCGTGAGATCACCACAACTCGACCGATAATCTAAAGGCCATATTACCTGTAGTGTAACTTGGAGGGCAGGAGATGAACAGTACTAGTAACTCCGGAGCTTGGTTGCGTTCGTAGCTTGGTAGCTAGGCTTCCGCACGGAGGCGGCAAGGAAAGCTATCTTACTGTACCTAGCTAATCAAGCTATGCGGCCTCAAATTGACCTGCCAATACGTTAGCTGGTTGACCTAGCCAGAAGGTTGCATAATGGATTTTCACCCGGAGAAAATATATAGTCTATGTCAAATTACGTCGCTGATACCTCTCTACCGGCATAATCTACTCCGTTGGGAGTATAATCTATTACTCGTGCGTCATGACTCATGAGTCTCGGAAAATGGATAAAAACATGATGGTATTCCTCCAGCAACTTTCTAACCGATTAATCACAACATCATGGCCTACTCACATTTTGCTCTCATATCCTAATCATTCATCACACGTGCTGATCTCTCTTCCTCAATCCTCATTTCCCCAACCACGCACGATTAGAAGCGGCCGGCATACACAGTCGCTAATCTCATTGTCTTCCTCTATGCAAATTAAGCGTAGCCAATGCATTACCTAAACAGCACTGAACCTATTTTCCCAAACAAAAGAATTGCTACTACAAGTAAATAAAGACCATCCTATATAATTTCACTAAAGCAAAATCCCATATGTTCCTTGTTTTTTGACAGAGCCACGCACATCCCACGCCAGCAATGATCAAATCCACACCATCACCCTCTAGAAAAGGCAATGTCAAATCCGTGAAGGCATGCGTATATTGCTGACTCGGACAGACCAACCATGTTCGGACACAACCACAAACATCAGTAGGACCTTTTATCCAAAAGCAAAATTGAACCGAATTGACCAACGGGCATCGGCTTTTGGAATTGGAGGCAAAAGCTACTGGCTAGTTTTGCTGAATTCCTCGACAAAAGTTGGCAGTGTTGGGCGACTGCTGCTGCTTTGGAGAAAGAGGCCAACTTCGCTGGCGTAGGCCGAGGTGTAGAGCGTTTTCTCTGTCTCTTGCTAGAGCGGCAGCGCTGCTGGTTGTGCACCCCGAGCGGGGAGAAACCAGGGCAGGGCCTAGTACCACTACTGCGCTACTAGACATCGGCGCAAACGCACCAAAGCCTGTGTCGCTGTACCATCTTTTTCTGCTTGTGTTTCTCCTTTTGAAGATGAGGTTTTGATGTAGACTAAGGGCACCTCCAACGGCAAGGCGCAAACGCATGTCCGTTTTTATCCGATCGGACAAATGACCGCCTCCAACGGGCTGGCGCATACGGACATTTTGCTAACGGACTGTCCGTTCTGGACCAAAGCTGGCACAAATTTGATCCGAGTTTGGGGCGAGCGGGACACTGTCCGTTGTCCGTTCTGTCTGTCCCATGTCCGGCCTGGCCCATATGTCATCCTCTCTCTCTTTTCCCCTCTTTCTTTCTCTCTCCTTTCCCCAAGTAGCACCTCCGCCTCCGGCAAGGTCCAAGCACGCGGCCGCCGGCCAGAACGAGCTAGGCAGCCCCTACCCTCCGCCGCGCTGCCGCCGACACAGCCCGCGCCGCAGAAGGAGTCCAGGCCGCGCGTCGTCGCGACATCGCCCGCAGCCATGGTGATCTGGGCGGAGCCGTCGTCCGCGCCGCTTCCCTCGAATCCCACCGCGGCGGCCGACGCGTGCTGCGGTGCGCGGCCGTCAACCGTGCTGCCCGCCGGCAGTCGCTCCTCGCCGCAGCAGCTCGACGAGGTCCGGGATGGACTTGGGGTCTCTCGCGTCCTTGACTGAGGCGATGTCGAACTCGGCCAGATCGAACTCCCACGCGAAGCGGCGGCCGTCGACGGTGCGGACGGCGACGCCGACCTGTAGTGGCTTCAGCAGGGCTTCAGAAGACCTTCGATTCGGCCTTGAAGTTGTCGTCGCGACATCGCCCGCGGCCATGGTGACGAGGCGGCCGGGGCTAGGCCGCACAAAGCCACGCAACCGGCGCGCCTGACGCCGCCCCGCCATGATGCCGCCCAGATCCTCCGCGCCGTCGTCGTCGCGCGGGAGGTGTCGCGGGCGATGCCGGACGGCGCGCGGTAGAGACATGCTGCAGGCGGCGACGTACCTGCTGGTGCTGGACACGGCGGTGGTCCTCGCCTCTGCGCACGCCGTTCGTGGTGATGGCTCGGCGCGGCGGCCGTGGGCGCAGGCCGTCACCCGAGGCCGAGCAGCCGGAGGAGGCGCTCGCCCGCATCCTCCGCACGGAGGCCGCCGTCTCGGGCGTCTCCCGCAAGGCCGCCGCAGCCTCCTTGGGCGATGGGTCGGCGTCCACGGCGGACCCGCCGGCGGCGCCGGAGCATCCGCCGATGGAGAGGACGAGCAGGTCCTCGACGCCGCGCATGAACGGGAACTCGTGCTTGTTGTGCAGCACGTGTGTGATGGCGGCGGCGGCCGGGCTGCCCATGGTGGTCTCGCCGTCCATGGCGGCGCAGCAGGTCGCGCAGTCCAGCGACGCCACCTCGGCCGGCTCGAAGCGGCCGGGCTCCGACCACGCCGCGCGGCCCACCTCCCAGAGGCGGAAGTCGTAGCTGCGGCTCTCCAGCGCGTCGGCGCGCGAGAAGAGGAGCGGGGCCGAGGACCGGAGGTCGTAGCAGGAGATGAGCACCGGCTTGATGGTGTCCCGCAGCGTGAGCTCCTCGCCGAACGCCGCCTTCATCGCCACGTTCAGCGCCGTTGTTTTCCCCTCTGGTTTGGTTGTCCGGGCGGACAATCCCAACCGGACACCCCAGACCCACCCCAAACGGACAAATGTGGACATTTTTGCATGTCCATTTGCGCCACGCCGTTGGAGATGCCCTAATGTGGTGGATCAACTTTTTTTTCTTCGAAGATGGTACTCCCCATGGGTTCACAATTGAAAGATATTTAAAATATTTATTTTTGAAATGGATGTATTTAAACAATTTTTGTGCGTCTTAACTCATTTTGTTCCGTATATAATAAAATATTTAAATATATGAGATATTTGAGCAAGGGAAATAGCAGCCTGACGTACGTGTTCCGTGGATGTGTGCATGTCAGGGCGATGCATGCAGCTCAAATCTCGGTTGAAGACGACAGTCCTGGCTGTGGCTTTCAACAAGCAGCTGCTAGCTAGCGTGCTTGATTGTACGCAAAGGCGCCGTATGCGTCGATCAGATCCGCGTCATCCTCTATCTCCCCCGCTTTTCACCACCTTCCCAGAGGGCGTACCGCCAGGGGAAACGCCCTGATTCGCGTAGTACGAACGCCCGGCCGCGCGTGCCGAGAGAGACCGAGAGAGAGGACACACACGGCCGGGAATCTCATCACGGAATAGTTTGGTTTGGTTGTCGCAGGCGGCTCGTGCCAAGGAAGCACGCGCGGCATGCATGGGTGGTCGTGGTGGTGGCGCAGGCTTTGTTTGCGTTCGTGTTGTGATGCCGCAAAGCAAAGCTGCAGCGACACCTAAAGTACGGCCGTGAATGTCTCTGACCTAGTTGCGCGATGCTGGTGTGTTCGTGCGTGCTGCTGAAAAGAGCTGTATCGACAACGTACGTCATCGGTCGCCTCGATCGTCTCGATCGATGGAGGCAGGCAACGCCACCACCAGGCACCAACCCTTGTCCGATTGCATGGTCGGAGACGGAGAGCACCGGGAAGAGTATGTCATGTCGGTTTTCTAGGGATTTTTATGCTGAGTGCACGGTCGTCTACAGTAATAAGATTGTTCACCACCACTACTGTCTAGATATTAACATATATATACTTCGCAAAAATATAAGAGATCAACATATATATTAGAATTTATCTAGTCATTTTTTTTATCGAATTGCACTTACCGCAAGGTTATGTTCTTATGATTTATCGTGAAGGTAATGATTTTGTAAATTGTCCCACATAGGACAATCTAAAAAAAATGTGGCAACGTTTTTTCCTCATCTCATAGCGTAGAAAGAATACAGGCGAGCAAAAAACCTCCCAAATAAAAGTCTACTCTCGTGGCATTATTGAACTCCGAATGTTTTGCCACCACCTTAACCCACACAACACATAGTATCCGCTTTATTTTTTTGAAGCAACAGTGGTTGCCATGGTGGAGATGTTGCGTAAAACCCTCACATTTTGGTTCGTTCCAATCTCCTAAGGGGTGAGCATGATAAAAACCTTGTAGATCGAGTCTGGCATCATGCCTGCTCACGATAACCTGGCTAACCCTCGTCCACACAATACATGTCCATACATTGGGCCGAGTTGGGCCTAAAAAATGCCGGTGCTAAAAACCCATGCCAAACACGGTCTGGCCCGAAAAACAGACTAGACCAACCGCCCCGGCCTGACCGTGGCATAAATCACGTTTTTTATAAGTCGATCCTGACCCATCCCGACTTTCAAGCCCGGTCCCAACTAAACCTGGGAATGGGTTTCGCTTAACCGGGTGTAACAGTTTGATTTTGCGTCTGGGGTTTTTTGGTTCGGGTGCGAACGGGTTGAGCATACAAACAGTTAGGTTCAGTTCAGGTATGGAAAAAAACGAGTCAGGTGTGGTGAGGTATGGACTCCCAACCCAGGATTTTCGATGATGTGCTAAAGGAGGATTGCATTGCCTGGTATAGTCCATAGATCCACAAACTCGATGATGTGGTGAGAATGATTCTGGTACTAGTGTTGATTCAAGATATCTAAAAGTCACTCGTGATGTCCATGTTGACCGTTATGTTTTTGCATCTTAAGATGGAAAAAATTGACGGGGCAATGCCTTTCGTTTTGAGCAGGTGGATCTGTAGCGTACCTGCACTTAGAAATTGGCAAGGTACCTGTGTATAGTGCAAACCCCTGGATCGATTCATTTGCACACACAGTTTAAATGAAATATCACAACATTGTATCAATTATTATACGTGGATCCAGTACTTAGGAAAATATCCTTTACAAATTGCATAGCACGAAGCTAGCTTTGAAAGAGTAAAGCAGCGGAAATAATAATCTTCATGGAGTCCTCATCCTTAGCATGTGCCACAGGCGAAAAACATGTTGGTTGCAGACTCGAAACCCTTAACGAAACTCACTCGTCGTCAGAACAATCTGCAACAAATAAAAATTTGCAACAGAGTGGGTCAGATACCTTAAAAATGGATCTGGCAAGTGACACTATGTGGACACTTAGTGGAATAACTCTAATAACCTATATGCATATTTGGCTGGTGGAGTTCAAGGCTATTTTGCATAAAGCCAATTTTGCCTAACACTTTGTAAAACATTTTCTTCAAATGTTGAGACAATATGGCATGAAATCCATAGTCTCTTCTACCCTTGTTCACCCATCAAAATTTTACTTAGAGAAATTGAATGTTGGGAGCCTCCGTTGACATCCTTGATCAGCTGCTTGAATTGTCCGTAACCGGGGACACGGCTAAGTACTTAGTTTTAACTCTGCAGAGGTTGTGCACTTTCACCATTAGACCCAACAAACCCAAACTATCCTCAAGCACTCAATTTGTGCTAAGGAAAAGGAGAGAGTTGAGACGAGACTTTTCAGAAGCATTTTCCCATCCCATACCGACTTGACGCGCTCCCATTCTAACCATTCTACCACCACCTGTCAAGTCGGGAGAGTCCACGCAACTTAATCCATCTAGCCAGAGCCCATATGACTAATGGCTGCACGGTAAGCAACTTCACTTAGAAAACATTGGTCCCTTTATTCCTGGGTGGCAATCCACAAGTGAATAAACACTCAACTCTGACAGCCAATCAAGCCCAAATCCACCCAGGTGATAAATTAACTTAGTGGAATTTAAGCTTTCAATAAAACACTTTTG
Source organism: Poa pratensis (assembly GCA_947311845.1). Lineage (NCBI taxonomy): Eukaryota > Viridiplantae > Streptophyta > Magnoliopsida > Poales > Poaceae > Poa > Poa pratensis. The sequence goes on from CAMZMU010000085.1 coordinate 40,001,118, forward strand.
CATAGCATCAATATTTCTACTAAGTTATCAATAGGATTCTAGACACAACTAGTGTAAAGGAGATAGTAGTTTTGCATAGCAATACTATCCTACACATGCATATAAGAAATACACTAAGTCATGCATAGAAAAATACTTAGGAAATTTATGGGGTGTGCCACTTGCCTTGGCAAGGGAGTGCAGTAGTAGCAGTTGCAACAACCTTCGTCTCTCTCCGAAATTTCTAACACATCAAACAATTCACAATAAATATGCAGCCAAACAATACTTAAGAAAATATGACATGCATGAGATGCAAATGATACAATGAATTATGATGTGAATGACATACAGAACAAACTAAGGAAAAAGACATAAAATAACCTAATCCAATTGGTTAAGGCAAGGTCAAGGTTGAGCAAAATTAACTTGATAAAACGACAACTTGAAAAGTTGTAAGGCTTCTTCAAGTCTTCACATGTTTGATCTTCAAAACATCTTCAACTCCTTTGTAGTTTCATTGATCTTCAATGGTCTTCAATTAGCACTCTAGAAACTTAGTCTTAAACACCAAGGACTTGGTCTATGTCCACAGTGAGACAAAAATAGAAAGAAAGAGAAGATAGAAAGAAAGTAGTTGGTCTTCCAAGAATCTTCTCCAGACTTCCTTGTAGCTTTCTCCTTGGTGTGTTGACTTCTTTGAAATTTGTGGACTTGATGGTTCTGCAGACTTGATGATGTTGGCAGCACCAAGGTTGGTCTTGAATATAACTTAGCCACCATGAAGTAGGAAGAAAAGAGAGAAAGGAAAGAAAGACTTAGAAAATTGTAGGTGGTTGGTCTTCATGAACTTCTTCTTGATTTTCTTCTAAGTACTTTTACTTCTTGGAGATGCTTCTGGAGTCTTGTTTTCTTGGCTAAGTCCTTCATTGGTTTCCACTAATTCTAACTTAGTGGTTTTCGACTAGGAGGGTCAAAAGGACTAACATGCATCCTCAATTTTTTTCTAAGGAGGAATGTCATGTAAGAAGTGCAAAATATTTCTAAGGACTAGAGATGCATGCCATGCCATGAAATTATTCTAAGTTAATGCAAGACAAGTAAGATGGTCCAAAAATGACTAAGGACCAAAGGTCAAACAATGAGTCCAAATAATTTCTAAGGAAAAGTAAACAAAACATAGTTGCTAAATTTTCTAAGGAAAATACTTTAAAACAATAGTTGATAAAATTTCTAAGGACAAACACTTAAACAATATCACTTAGAAAAATATTATAAAACAACTAAGTTTTCAAGATGCTAAATTTTTCTAAGGAGAAGATTTAGCACTATTAAGATGTTGAAATTTTTCTAAGGAAATAATGTTGTCAAAATAATTATCAAATATTTTCTAAGGAAGAAAATACTTTGTTTGGAGAGGCAAATATTTCTAAGTACTTTTTGTAACTAAAGTGATCAAATATGACTAAGTCATTTTATTAGCCGAATAGATGAAGAAAAATAATTTTAATCAATTTTAATTATTAAAATAACACCTAAAAAGCATTAATCAATATTAATTACAAAAATCATAGAAAATACTTTTACAAAATTGGTAGAATATTCCTACGGCCAAGTATTAATTAAACAAAGTTAAAGCAATTGGATTTGCCCAAAAATAGTTTTTAAAACTCAAGTTAAGTCAAATTTACTTAAACAAACAAATTTAAAATTGAACCAATTTGAATTTGTCAAAACATAAATTTAACTATGCCAAAAGTTTCTACGTGTCATAAGCTTTCCAAAAATATTTTATTTGTAAAATTTGGCCAAACCAATAAAAAGTAGTGATAGATCTAAGATCTAGGGTTTTTCTGCAAAACTGCCGGTCTTCGGTTGACTGTTGACTCTGACCGCTGACGTGGCGATGACGAAGCGCTGACTGGGCGCTGACTTTACGGTTGACTACGAATTTTGACCAAAAATAAAGTTGCTCGGATGGAAAAACAATCTTAACGAAAGTTGTAGAGAATTACGTGCTCTTTCTAACTATCACAATTATAACATAAGTGGATTAATAGATTGGTCACAAAACGCAAATTACCTTTCTGATCCGAAACTTCAAACTCGAATATCTCCTAGCTCGCTTGACCAAAAGAGGTGAGGCTTGGGGCAAAAGAAAGATCTTGATCCGGGGAACAACTTTCGTAACTACGGCCCGAAGGTTTGAGATTGTTTTTCTCCGAAAATCGTCAAAAGCAATCTGTATTGTACAGAGAATTCCGTACGTCAAAATCAAAAGAGTGCAATAGCAAAGTTGTAGGTAAGGGTTAGATCTAACTTCTCACCAAAGGAATTTCGATTTGAAGAACCGACCACGAAGGGATCTAAGAATTACTACTTCAGATCTGAAGAATTGCGATTCAAAATTCTACCTCCACGGTTGATGAAAAGAGTTGAGTCCTCTCGGGATGGAAAGATATTGAACAGATCTACAATACTGCTTCAGCCTCCGGTGCGATTCGAGATCGTTTTGGTAGGTACTAGTAGACGTGCACGTGCAAACGCACGTCTTCAAAATATACATGACATTTCTTATTTATTGAATTTTTTGTTACCATAGTTTTTTTCACAAAAAAAGATAAATTGCATGATTGAACCGGTGTAATCTTGCACGGGCAATTCACGTCTAATATTCGTGTCCTAGTGAGACTGTGTAGATCAATTAGTTTTAATTAATGTTGTTTTGATCCAAAAAAAATCTATATCCACAACATTGCTAATGTATTTTACCTGATTTTCTCAACACGTCTCGTCATTTTTTATGTCAATAATAATGTTAGACTATCCTTTTTATCCTAAGTGAAGACATCACATAACATCGCAAAGTTATTTCTTCAATAAACACTGCATTGATTTCCCCACACTTAGATTTCAGAAACAAATTGTGATCGCAAAGTTATTTCTTCAATATATATGTCATAGAACAACATCTAATGTTTTTCAGTAGTCAGTACACGCACTAAATCGCATAAAACACAACAATCCGAACCTGAATAGCTGATGCACGTACTGAACCATAGAAGCACAACTGACCTTGCAAACTGAAGAACCATACTTGTTGGCATTCACGTAAGTGCCCACACTTGCCCTGAATACGTGTAGATGGCACTTACGTTCAGAAAATAGTTCTGAAAACAAAGGATGATTTTCCGCCTTGGGATGGGCATCCGCCAGACGCAATACGTAGATGGAAGTGCAGGCTGCTCCAAGAGACCCTATCGTTGATCTGCCAGGACGGAGGAGGACCACATCTGAGTTAGCAGGGGTTCGATGAGGCTAGCAACGGCCCAAATTGCTGGTACTGTTGCCTCCCTCGTTCAGGAAGAACAGTCCCCCGTGATTAACTGCATCTACTCCTCGCGTCGCCGGCGCCCTCAACTGTTGCCGCTCCTCACGATGCCGCCGCCGGCGTCGCAGGCAGGGACGGGCCGCTGGAGGACCTGGAGGCAGGGTCTAGGGAGGTTTCCGTTCCACCAGACAGAGTAGGTGGAGGTCGCCGGTGACCCGTGACCGGAGATGAAGGTGTAGCGGCACAATATGGGTGGAGGTCGCTGGCTCCTTCGAGGAGGCCGATAAAGGAGCAATTTCGTTTAGGCGGTAGCAAAGTCGGTGGCAATCTTTTGTAATTAACGGCAAAACGAAAAGGTGGCGACAATTTGGTCGTATTATGTGAGTTTGTGGGAGGGCAAAACGGTTCAAAACGGACAATGTTGAGTTGTCAAACATTGGGACGATCTGAACCGTTTGATCGGATATTGAAGGGCTCAGATTTAAAGTATCATATCCCAACACGTTTACTCTTTTAATAGTAGTATAGAAATAAACGAAATACGATTTCGCTGGTTAGGTTTTCGGTGGAATGAAAAGGGGAACAGAGATGCCGGCGGCTACAGGGGTTTATATAGGCCAAGGATCGGTGGAAAAGATTGGGCTCGAAGTTATGAACGCGTAGGATCAAGCGGATCCGGATTTGGAGTTATATTTGTCAAGATATTTGCGTTTAAGTAAAACGATCTAGAAAACCGAAATTTTCTGGAGTCTGGTTCGAACCCGAGCTACCTGGTTCGCTCGGTCCAGCTGGGCTGGCTTGTTGGGCCGGCCAGTTGGCCCGTTTCGTCTTTTTTTTTGTTCCTTTTTGTTTCTTGTTTTTATCATAACTTTTGATTTAAAAGTCTAAATGACTCCAAACCAAAACCTATGGTTTTGTAAAATCAAATTCTTTGTTTTGAAACTTTCTAATAACATTTTCCAAAACATTTTGTCATCTAAATTTTCTGAAATGTGTTTAAATGAATATTGGACACTTAATGTCATTTGAATCTATAGGGTTTTATAAATTCCTTTTGAACTTAAATTTTAAAACCAAAGCAAAATATGAGTAATAAGATTACATATCACTCAAAAGATAATTTTGCATAAAACTCATTTTGTTTAAAAAGGGTTTGCTAAAAGAATTCAAAACTTATTTTAAAATCCAAATAAATATTTTCTTTCAAAAACAAAACTATAAAACTTGAAAGTATAGAATAGGTAAGTAATAGAATAACTTCCAATACATACAAACAAATCACAACCAAACATTTCACTCAAAGAAGTATACCACAATACTTCAAAATAATATATTGGACATAGATAGTCCTTTTAATATATTTTCTTAAATATGTTTTCAAGTGGAATTATTATTCCCACTTTTGAAATATCAAAATGCAAACAAAGCTATATAATGATGAATGCATGCATGATTTTTCCTTTCAAATCAAAATACATAATAGTTTTCAAAAGTTTTAAATTTTTCTGATTTTTCAACTTTTTGAAAAACTTGGGATGTTACAGGATCCAAGGCATTCAGCACGCCTCGATAAGAAGTGTTGAGCAAAAGGGTGACCCATGAAATGGCTTCCAAAAGGAGCCATTGATGGTCAGATTTTCTTGAAGATGTCAAAATTGTCATTTCACCCAAAACTCACACCCTGAAACCCACAAACATGACACACGATGCCATCGTTTTCACAAAACACAAGTAAAGCGGAGACCAAAAAGGCTTACACACTGTCAAGTCTCATAATCCCATTGTTTGACCTTCGGAGGGTTAGGACCATGCCTCCACATCCATTAGTCTGGTCCCCTAGAGGCAAATCATACATGCTTTCGAGACGGCCATTTGGATATCATCAAATGCAATCATGGACAATTGAAAACAAAAAGGTGTTATGATCATGCATCATTGGCGCTGTTGTGGTCCAACGCAAATCACTCCCAGGGTCCGATTAGGATAGAGATTACTAGATTAGCACTTTTTTTATCACACAACAAGCAGGCATGTTACAGTTAACTATAGGTCTATAGCGACGAATTGTCAGAGGCTATAGTTAAAATATAAAGTCTAGACTTCGCCATCAGTTCAGACTTTTGTGATAATTGAGTAGTGCATCTGTTCAACATGACTCTACGAGCTGGATATGTGTCGAGATGGCGTGCGTCTCGGTTACATTACGTACATGTTGGGGGCGCTTCAGGCTGCGTCCTTCACGATTCATAGCCAGCAGCGAATACATCTGAGATCCGAAAAAGGAGACGGGCCGATGGAGGACAACCATACTTTTACATCGTTCTCGTTGTTCCCTCTCGTGTTGGTGGATCCGTGACTTGGCCAACATCACCAAAAGCCCTAACCCACAGTGTCTATGAACTATACGTAGCTGCCATGAGGTATCCTGGATTTATCATTACCATGGTACTCAACTACGTGAGTGAGAGTGGCACGTCGCCTATCCAACCTACAACGAGTCTTGTTGGTTAGGTGATTCCACCGATCATAATTCACACATGCATCAAGGATGATTGCAGCTGAGAGACCCAACGGGTGGTTGGATTGTTAGAAGGATGATTGCACCCCTATCTCACGAGGGTTTAAACTCTCTAGTTACCTCTAGCCACTTCAACCGAAAACCCGATCTAATGCAATTTGAAAGGCAAACATATTTTTTTAAACCCAAAACGTTGTGGCTCTGATATCATGTGGAATAGCATGCTTTAGCCCGTTCAACCAAAAGACCTATCTGATGGAAAAGACTAGAAAATTATATTCCGACACAAACTCCAGATTTGGCACTGATGTTTCTCATCAATGTTAGATCATTCTCAGAATCAAGTCATATTTGGTGACTTTATCAGTTTCAAGACCTGACCGCCGCTTTGAGGAGATAGAATATGCGTGTGTGTTCATATTAATTAGTGTATGCGCATTTATATGAGCGTCTACGAGTTTACAATGTATTTCACATGGAAAAAAAAAAGAAACGGGGTGAGGACACTGGAAGTGCGAAATGTTTTCGTGCTTGGGACGAGGAGAGCAAGAAATAAAGCAGCCACTGCTCCGGCGTGCCTCTCCTGCCCTTGTGGATGAGAAATGGGTCGTGACATGGGCTCTTATATGGGTCCCGTTCTTCTCTGCCCGATTTTGCACATTCACAATCCCCATCCCATTTCCAATTTCCCAAGCGGTACTACTTTTCTACTATCAGCCTTTATCGTTATCCGCGTGCAAAGATGGTGTGGTGACGCCAGCAACCATGCTTTCTACGGTGTAGCCCACGACAGACAGTGCATCGCCACCGATTCCGCTTTTTTTTTTACTCAAGACTCAAGAGTTTCTCCATACATCCACGACAGTAATTCTGCTAGCACTGTAGGAGAGGATGGCAAGAACTATACTGAAGAGAATCAAGAGACGACGAGGATGGCAAGCAACGAGTAGCGACGAGATAGGCAACGAGATACTGTATGGGAGCAACAGAAAAGCAAAAGGAACCCGCCGGCCAGTGCTCGCTCGCTACAGCAGCAGACGAGCTACCGCTACCGCTACAGTTTCATCAGAAAACAAACGCTGCTGCAGGTGCAGCGTCGTCAACTGTATATCCGCTCGCGGCGTGCATTGCATGATGAGATCAAACTCCACGGCCGGCAGTGGTACCCGGCGCATCAGTGCAACTGCCGGTGGGGGCAAGCCAGCCATCTGGGAACCCGGGAGCCATATGATCCCGGGGAATCTCCTGTCCTTGTTCAGATTCTCGGGATGTAGGCGGATGATCGCATCTAAGCAGTGCCGCAAACTCACATTCAAAAAGTTTTCTGCATTGGACGCTGGCCTCTTTAGCTTGTCACCGACACAGAAACATCACTTTTATGAAAGTTAATCGTAAGACCACACACCTTTTTGAACATCTACAAAACTAGCTCCGTATTCACGGCCTTTTCCACGACATCTTTGATGAATATGACAATGTCATGCACATGTTGAAGAATGGATACGGCGTCAACTATCAGATAATTCTGAGCTCTACCATTGTAGAAAATTTGAATGCACAATCTCTATTAGTTTAGACTAAAAAATTACAAATGTGGCAAATGTTCAAAATTTACAAATGCATGTTTCTAAATTTTAATACTGCAACTACTCTTCTGAAAGGAAATCTTTGAAAGGCCCGGCCCCAAATCTTAGAAATTCAGAAAACCCAGTACCACACGCCGCGCAAGGCGCAACTGAAAAGAAAAGACCGGAGGCGTGCGGCGTGCTGCTCTACTAGCTCTACTGCAGTACTGCGAGTAGAGTGCTAGGTAGCCGAACGCGGCAGTAAAGACGCCGAGTTAATTCCACCATCCCTCTCCTCACCAAACAAACCATCTCGCTCTCTCGCTCTCTCTGCTCTGCCCGTGTGCGTTTCTTGGGACTACGACCTCTGCTCCCTCCACAGTCTCCAGTAAATAAAACAGGGCAAGCGCCGGATCAGGAGGGGGAGGAGGCAGCAAGACGTGCGATGAAAGCGAGAGACGCGCTCTGAGCTGCAGAGAAGTTGTCGAGGAAGAGAACGCGAGAGGGAAGCAGAGAGCAGTAACAGCAGTTCATCCCTTCGCTTTCGTCTTCGCCATGAAGTTCATGAAGCTCGGGTCCAAGCCGGACACCTTCCAGGCCGGCGGCGGCGGCGACTCAAGGTGAGACATCACCCTCTCTTGGGAGTTGGGACTTTGCGACCCACGCATCTCTGCTTCTTCGTTTTACCAGCGTGATCAAGCTGAGAAGTTATGTTCTTTTCTTTCTCTCTCTTTACTCTCCCTCGATTCTCTGCAACAATGCAATATCTCACTAGTTTTCGATGCATTGGCGAGCCTGTATCTTCTAGTGTTCATGGCATCTAGCTCTAGGCCTGCCTAGATTTGTTCTTGGTTGCTCATTTTCTCTGAAATTGTTTTCTTCGAAGAAGCAAACCTATAATGCAGTGTTTTATACTAGCTGTATATCAGAAAGGAGCTTCGTTACAAGTAGAAACATCTTCCTTGCAGATGTGTTCTTGATCTTTTTCCCGATTTTTTTCTTCTTCTTTCGGTTATAGGAGCAAGTTTTCAACACTAAAAATGAGCTGAACTTGAGCTGTGGGGCTGCTGCTCGGTTTCTCGTGAGCTTACGTGGGCTTGCCCTCGGCGGCATTTGACCAGTAAAAGCTGGCGCTTCTCCCTTTTTGGCTGTACAAACAAAACATGGTCGTAGCAGTTGCGATATGGATCATAGGATTCTTTTGTGCTCCTGTTATTTTTCTACTTGTAAAGTTGCAATGCTGATAAAAAATTTGCTCGCTTTCTCTTCTTCCCCTTTGCCTTCCACATGGCCACGCCCACCGGATCTTGGACTTCACATTGCCCTCCAGTTATTTTTTACTCCCTCCGTTCGGATTTAATTGACACACATTTGGTTACATATGGATGTATCTAGACACTAAATAAGTATAGATACATCTATATTTGGACAAGACCAAGTCAATTAATTTGGAACGGAAGGAGTAGTTTTCGTTGGAGTCTATCTGTATGGCTCGACCTGAACAAGAATACCTGTCCGTTCGATAAAAATGCTTGTTCACTGGTATTTTTAAAGAATGCTTGGATTTGTTCTTTCCCTTAAATAATGTTTTATCGGCAGAAGTGATTAATCTGAACTCTACCAAACATGTATAGGGTATCTCGTTATTTTTCTTCTTCTGAGAATCGTATCTTGTTATTCCCTCTTTAGTTTTACAACGTTTTGTTCATGTTTCTGCCACATTCTCATGTTCCATGCCCTGTTCAACCATTTTGTAACTCTGAACAGATCATCCTCCTGCAGATATGTGCTGTCCGACCTGCCGTCAGACATCGTCGTCCATGTCGAGGAGGCAAGGTTCTTCCTGCACAAGGTAACTACTTCTCTGCATTTTACTTACTCGATGATGACAAACCAACCCCAAGATATCTGAAAAACTTTGAAGGTGTTTTTGTTAACTAAGACAATGTATCCGCCAATGTACAGCTATGAGCACATCATAAGATGCTGCTGTGTTTAACATCTTCTTTGTTTTATTGTCAAGAACGCCACTTGTAATTTGGATCTATGCTGCCTCTCAGAATCTTTCCATGGGTTCCTATAGATTATCTTTCCATTTCCATATATTTTGTCTATCTTCTGTTGATGACTACATTTGCACGTACCTCACAATTAAATATGTCAATTTGCTGCATCCGTCGACAAGCACAAAATGCTACAACAGATCAACAAATTCCCACTCTTCAATCATATGTCCGCTGAATGTCCACCTATAACCATTGGTTAATGACTGCTATTATGTCACCAAATTGACTATTTCCTGTAAGACCAGTGGTTAATTTACTGTCTGTAATTTTGACCACTGCACAATCTATTTTCAGTTCCCTCTGCTATCCAAGAGAGCCTGCTGCAGAGGCTGATAATCGAGGCGAGCCAGAACGGTGCCGACGAGGTGTACCTCGATGGCATCCCAGGGGGGGCGAAAGCCTTCGAGATTTGCGCGAAGTTCTGCTATGGCATGGTCGTGACGCTGAACCCGTACAACGTCGTCGCTGCGAGGTGCGCCGCCGAGCACCTCGGCATGACAGAGGACGTCGACAAGAGCAACCTCGTTTTCAAGATCGAGGTGTTCCTCAACTCTGGTGTCTTTCGGAGCTGGAAGGACTCAATCATAGCGCTGCAGAGCACTGTCGCTTTGCTGCCGTGCTCGGAGGAGCTGAAGCTGGTCGCGAGGTGCGTCGACTCGATCGCCGCCAAGGCGACAGCCAGCCCGGGGACAGTGGTCTGGTCGTACACTTACAACCGGAAGGCCGCTTCCTCTGACGAGATCGTCGAGGCTCGGCGCTGCTCGTCGTCGTCGCAGACGGTGCCAAGGGACTGGTGGGTGGAGGACCTGTGCGAGCTGGACGTGGAGCTCTACAAGCGTGTCATGGTGGCGGTGAAGTCCAGGGGAAGGGTACCTTCGGACGTCCTCGGGGAAGCTCTCAGGGCCTACGCCGCCAGGTGGCTTCCGGAGAGTTGCCGCGATACGCCAGCGAATTACGACGATGCGTGCTCCATGGAAGTGCTCGAGACCATCGTTTGGCTGATGCCGCCGGACGACAATGGACCATCGTCGTGTTGCTGTTCGTGCCAATTCTTGCTGAATCTTCTGAAATTGGCTGTCCTGGTTGGAGCTGGGGAGCTCCTGAAGGAGGAACTCATGCACAGGGTCGCCCTGCAGCTGCACGATGCGTCAGTGAGTGATCTGCTGATCCCGGCAAGGCCGCCGACGGAGACCTCCTACGACGTGCAGCTGGTCGAGGCGCTCGTCGGCAGGTACATGCGAGGGACTGGGGTTGCCGGAGACGGGATCTTCCACGACGGCCTTGACGGGGAGGATACGTTCGACACGAACGTGGAGGCAGATGAGTCGCTGCTGGCGCTGTGCAAGCTCGTCGATGGGTACTTGGCGGAGGTTGCGGGCGACGCAAACCTGCCGGTGTCAAGCTTCGTCGGGCTGGCGACGTCGATGCCCGATTCGGCCAGGCCGGCACATGATGGCCTCTACACCGCCATTGATGTCTTCCTCAAGGTACATCTCACATTTGCTTAGCAAATATCATAATGTATGATAATCTTTGCTTGGTCAATCTTGTTAACATGTGTGCAATCGTTGGTTCTTGTCAGTTCCATCCCGATTTATCCAAGGCGGAGAAGAGGAAGATATGTGGACTGATGGACGTGAAGACACGGGCGGAGCTATGTTGATGCCAGGGGGGGCGGCCGCCCCCCCAGCCCAAAACAATTTTTTGATTTCCCAGCTAGTACTTTGCAACGATCGGTGAAATTTGCGACGTCCGCCCCCCCAGTTTCAACTTACAGCCCATCAGGCATCAGCTCACGTACTTGGCGACTCTCTCCCTGCCAAGCAGCTGTCGCCCTGACGACCTGGCGACAAGGTCGACCCGGTGGCCGGCGACCAGAGAACTGGAGCAGCTAGCCGAAGACTCTACAGAAAGCAGCGACTCAACCTGCCTGGCCCCGTCGGCTGTCGTGTCCGACGGCGAGTAACGAGCAGCAGATTAAGCAGCTCCACTAGTCGATCCCTCCCTGCTTGATTCTTGGTAAGTCATAGTCTAGGACTCTAGGTAGGATTTGTTTTTTAGTGGTTAGGATTTGCTTTTCCAGTACGAACACATCCTCTGATCCTCCTCAATCCCAAAAAAAATTCATTAAATTAGGGGTAGGAGACGACTTGGGAGATATACCAGTGGTGCTAGAACTGGGGCAATATTGAGTCGTACTTCCGAAGACAAAGAACACAAGCAATATAAATTTGCCTCAAGTCTATTGTGCCATTGTTGTGTGGCTTAAAAAAAATTCTTTTGTCTTTTGCCCCCCCAAACTTTTTTTCAAGCTCCGCCACTGCGTGAAGAAGCTCTCCAAGGAGGCGTCCATCCACGCGGCGCAGAACGACCGCCTGCCGCTCCGCGTCGTCGTGCAGGTGCTCTTCTTCGAGCAGCTGCGCACGCCGGGGAGCGCGAGCAACCCGCTGCTGCTGGGGACGTCGGCCCCCGATGACGACAATGCGCACCTGGAGGAAGACGACTGCTGGAAGAACCGCGCGCTGGCGCTGGCACTGCCGAAGCCTCCGACTCCGGCGGCGGCTCTGAGGAATCAACTCGGGAGCATGAGCCTGAAGCTGGTCGACGAAGACCGCCGCCGCGTCGACGGCGGAGGTGACCGGCGGCTCGGAAGGAGCGCCAGCATCGCGAACCAGAGCAGCAGGATGTCGCTGTCTTCGCGATCGCGGAGGATCTTCGACAGGCTGTGGGTCGGCGGGAAGCTGCCCGGCGAGGTGGTCAGCAAGAGCTCCGACACGTCGGGGAGCTCTCATAGCCCGAGGTCGTCGGCCAAGCCGCTGGACTCCTCCAAGTCGTCGTCAAGGAACCGGCGCTACTCGGTGTCGTAGGCGGCCAGTTCCAGAGGACGAAGCTGGCTGGCTGTACAGAGGAATCACCGGGCCTGGTCGCCGTCCGTCACCGGATCAGTGAACCACAACGGCCAAGAATCCCATGCTGCATTGCTGCTTGCATGCTAACATCAATTCAGTGTCTCTTTTTCTTAAGGGAGCGTCTAGTCCTCAGTCGACTGAGAAACTAGTTAGTTCTCAGTCGATACGTACGTGGAGCGACCAGTTATATTCCCAGTCTACGCTTTTCCTTTTGTGATCGTTCGTTTGTCTTTCTTTTTAGAATCGGACCCTGTACGTGCCCTTTTCCCATGGCCAATGGGCTTTTGATTTTGGGCGGACTAGTTGCTACTTCGTTTTGTTCTATTTTTTAACTAATTGATTAGTCCATAAATAATTATTTGAGGAGTTTTACGTGTCTTTTTTTGTAGCGGAGTATACTTTTCTAAGTAATCTGGAGAGTTGGCGCTAAACTAATTCTCTGTTTTTGAAACTGAGAATTAGTAAAAAATATCGAAAAATATATAAAAAAGTGGTGACAAGGAGTCAACTATCAACTTTTCAATCGTCCAATTTTTATGCCAACTCTCTATGTACCGAAACTATGTACCAACACATTTTATAGAGGGGCAATTATGTGGACAGTCTGAAAAAATAAAAATAAAATCCTCAATTGCAAAAACAGTTGCAACTAAAGGGGACGTCGCTCGATTTAAAAAATCTCAGGTACAAAATGAAGTTGCAATTAACAAAAAAAAATAATCCTCAGTTGCAAGTGTAGTTGCAACTGGGGGGCAATCTCAAAAAAAGAAGAAGAAAACCTCAATTGCAAGTATAGTTGCAACTGAGGGTAAATCGCTCGATTAAAAAATCTCAGCTACAAATGGAGTTGCAACTAAGGCAAAAAAAATCACTCAATTGCAAGTACAGTTGCAACTGAGGGGACATCGCTCGATTAAAAAAACTCTGTTACAAAATAGAGTTGCAACTAAGGCAAAAAAAAATCCCTCAGTTGCAAGTAGAGTTACAACTAAGACATGAAAAAAAAGAAAAAAAAGAGTTGCAAGTGGAGTTGCAACTAGGGGGCAGTTTGAAAAAAGAAAAAGAAACCTCAATTGCAATTACAGTTGTAACTGAGGGGACATCGGTTGATTAAAAAATCTCAGTTTCAAATGGAGTTGCAACTAAAGCAAAAAAAAAACAGTTGCAACTGAGGCATCAATAAAATAAAGGAAAAAAAGAGTTGCAAGTGGAGTTGCAACTGGGGGGCAATCTAAAAAAAATCTCAACTGCAAGTACAGTTGCAACTGAGGCATCAACAAAAAAAAGGAAAAAAATATGAGTTGCAAGTGTAATTGCAACTGGAGGCAGTATTAAAAAAAAGAAAAACCACAATTTCAAGTACAGTTGCAACTGAGGGGACATCGCTCGATTAAAAAATCTCAGTTACAAATGTAGTTGCAACTAAAGCAAAAAAAACCTCAGCTGCAAGTAGAGTTGCAACTGAGGCATCAACAAAAAAAGGAAAAAAAAATGAGTTGCAAGTGGAGTTGCAACTGGGGGCAGTCTCAAAAAAAGAAGAAAAAAAAACCTCAATAGCAAGTACAATTACAACTGAGGGGATATCGCTCGAATTAAAAAATCTCAGTTACAAATGGAGTTGCAACTAAAGTAGAAAAACCTAGTTGCAAGTAGAGTTGTAACTAAGGCAGTCTCAAAAAAATGAGTTGCAAGTGGGGTTGCAGTCTAAAAAAAAGAAAAAAAAAACCTCAATTGCAAGTACAGATGCAACTGAGGGTACATCGCTCGATTAAAAAAATCTCAGGTACAAAAATGGATCCATAAAAAAAAGGAAAAAATGAGTTGCAAGTGGAGTTGCGACTGGGGGGCGGTCTCAAAAAAGAGAAAAAAAAATATTCAATTGCAAGAACAGTTGCAACTATGGGGCACTCTAAAAAACAAAAACCTAAGTTGCAAATAAAGTTGCAATTAATAGAAAAAAACAAGTTGCCACTGCAGTTGCAAACTAGGGGGTACCTCAAAAACAAAAGTAAAATGAAAAATATCAGTAGCAAGTGCAGTTGCGACTGAGGTTTCTTCGAGGAATAAAAAAAAAAACTCAGTTCCAAGTGCGATTTGCAACTGGGAGAACTTTAATCGATAAAAAAAACACAACAATTAAACACCACCCAAAAAAAGATCAAAAGATAAGAGGAGGAAAACGAAAATCTCACTTATTTTAAAAATGAGGAGAAACTGCCCCTCTGTATGAGAACCTTTTATATTTTTCGATATTTTTTACTAATTCTCATTTTCAAAAACTGAGAATTAGTTTAGCGAGGATGGAAAGTGGTGACAAGGAGTCAACTATCAACTCTCTAGGTAAAAAAAAAGTCAACAACATTAAGATACAAAATATCACCTTCGATCTATGTACCAACACATTTTATGCCGTTGGTTTTGCACAAAACTGAAAAACATAAATCAAAGTGCGAGAATTTAATGTAAATATACATGGAAAATTTCAAAAAAAAAAAAAGAGCTCATGCGAGTATGGACACACAAGATTCACCTAGCGCAGAAGGAGGGTTCGATACTTGATTGAAGCAAATTGTCTCCTATTTTTGCAAAATAACAGACAAGAAAAAAAACAAACAACATTCGAGCGCAGAAGGGAAGCGTACAGTCGGAAATTGCTGGGCCGGCCCACAGCTGCTAGTAGCCCATACAAAACAACAAACAAGAAAAAAATCGCACGAATCTCCGCCTAAGATCTAATGGCTGTAGAGTCGACTGAGATTTAACTAATTCTCAGTCGACTGAGAATTAGCAAATCCGCTTTCTTAAGGATGTATTGATCCGAAGTGCTTGAGGGCTAGAAACTTTGTCCTTATTTTGAAATCTCAACTGCTCCGATCTTGACACGTTCACCTGTTCCATTTCTGAGAACTAGAAAAAATTATGAGCTCTTTGATCTGCCCGAAGTGTCTTTGTCTCGTCAGCTCCAGTGCTCCTGGTATTTAAAAAAAAAATCGAAAATTGTATTTACGAGTTTCAAGGAGTTTCAAGAAAAATCAGGATGTAGCCAATGGCCTATTCCATAAACGTGCACGATATCAGTTTGAAACATTTTATATTATGGGTTACACATAAATGACAAAATCTGATAACATTTAGAGATTTGTGTAGCTTAGGATCTTAAGTATTTGAAATTACCCATGTTGGTGGTGGGGGGGGGGGGGTGATTTCAACATTATTAGAAGACAAGAGGAGAAAAATAATTCAAATTTCAATGCAAGATGGCCGTTCATATTTAATGCGATAATAGGAAGGCAATATACTTGGGCCAGTAGACGGGATGTTCCAACATACGAGAAGTTGGATCGTTTTTTGGCTAGTGTTACTTGGGAGCAAAAATTTCCTCTTGTCACGGTACATGCGATGACCCGTTCGGGTTCTGATCACACACCGTTAATTATTGATTCGGGAGATCAGGCTCACATAGGAAACAAATCGGCCTTCTCATTTGAGCTCTCTTGGTTGCGCAAGGAGGGCTTTTACGAGATGGTATGCAAGGAATGGACCTCCACAAATTCTGGTTCGACACCAATTGAAAGGTGGCAAAATAAGATAAGACACTTGCGTCAATATCTTAGGGGGTGGGCAAAAATATTAGTGGAGAATATAAAAAACCTGAAAGAAAAGCTAACACTATTAATTGATGCATTGGACATCAAAGCAGAAACCGCTCCTTTGTCTGTAACTGAGAGTGCAGCTAAGAGAGAGGCGGACGAGTGCTTGGCCAAACTTAGACGCGATGAAGAGACCAAATGGGCTCAGCGAGCGAAAGTTAAACACGTGCAAGAGGGTGGTAATAACACCAGATATTTCCACCTCATTGCTAATGGCAAACATCGAAAGAAGAGGATTTTACAATTAGAACAGGACGAGGGGACTATTGTGGGACAGAACAATTTGAAGGTGTGCATCTCAGAATATTATAAACGCTTATTTGGAGCGCCCGATCCTTGTAATTTTTCGTTGGATGAATCTTTTACCGATGATCTACCGCAAATATCACCACAAGAGAATAGCATTCTAACATCTATTTTTACTGAAAAAGAGGTGTTTGAGGCCATTTCGCAAATGGAGCACAATAAAGCTCCGGGACCGGATGGGTTCCCTGCTGAATTTTATCAAAGATTTTGGAGTGTAATAAAAGTCGATTTGATGGCTATGTTTACACAACTACAAAATGGTGATCTACCTCTTTTTAAAATAAATTTTGGGGTAATTACTTTATTACCCAAGAAAGAGGATGCGAGTAGAATAGAGCAGTATAGGCCAATTTGTTACTTAATGTGAGCTTCAAGATTTTTACAAAAGTGGGCACGAATCGTGTGTCGTTAATTGCTCACAAGGTAATAAGACCAACACAAACAGCCTTTATGCCAGGAAGAAATATTCTTGAGGGAGTGGTTGTCTTACATGAAACTCTACACGAAATAAAGAGGAAAAAACTAGATGGTGTTCTTTTCAAAATTGATTTTGAAAAAGCATATGATAAAGTTAACTGGTTTTTTTACGGCAAGCTTTGCGTATGAAAGGCTTCAATTCAAAATGGTGTGATTGGGTAGCTCGGTTTGTGCAAGGAGGAAGTGTGGGTATACGAGTAAACGATGACATTGGTCATTACTTTCAGACGTTAAAAGGTTTAAGACAAGGGGATCCTCTCTCCCCAATTTTGTTTAATGTCGTAGTTGATATGCTGGCTGTCCTCATTGGACGTGCCAAAGAGGACGGTCAAGTTGGTGCTCTCATACCTGATCTTGTTGATGGGGGAGTGTCCATTCTTCAATATGCAGACGACACATTTTATTTCTAGAACATGATCTAGACAAAGCTATTAATATGAAGTTAATCTTTTCAATGTTTGAGCAACTTTCTGGCCTCGAGATTAACTTTCATAAAAGCGATCTTTATTGTTTTGGCAAGGCTAAAGAGGTACAAAATGAGTACTGCCATATCTTCGGTTGTGGTGTGGGTGAATTGCCGTTTAAATATTTAGGCATTCCCATACACTACCGACGGTTGCTAAATAAATAATGGAAAATAATTGAAGATAGGTTCGAGAAAAAGCTAGGATGTTGGGCAGGCAAGATGTTATCGTATGGAGACCGTCTTGTGTTGATTAACTCAGTACTCACTAGTCTTCCAATGTTTTTACTCTCTTTTTTCCAAATTCCAGTGGGAGTGAGGAAGAGGTTGGATTATTTCGCTCTAGGTTTTTTTTGGCTGAGTGACCAACATAAGAGAAAGTACCGCCTATCTAGATGGAATATTATTTGCCGTCCAAAAGATCAGGGTGGTTTGGGCATTGCGGTGTTAGATATTAAGTATACATGTCTTCTTAGCAAATGGCTATATAAGATTATAAATGAAAAGGGTGTTTGGCAGGAACTTTTGTGCAATAAATACCTGAAGGATAAAACACTTGCCCAATGTGAACCGAGACCTAGTGATTCTCCTTTTTGGAAAGGTATCATGGCAATAAAATCAATTTTTTTAAGAGAGGTTCTTTTGTTGTGGGTAATGGCCTACAAACAAGATTTTGGGAAGACACATGGCTTGGGAACAAACCGTTGGCTGCTCAATACCCCTCTCTGTTCAATATTGTTAGGCACAAAAATGTGCTTGTGGCACATGTGTTGTCTAATAACCCTCTAAACATTGAGTTTAGGAGATCGTTAACAGGTAACAAGTGGTTATCTTGGATTAGATTAGTAGAACGATTGATGCAAGTCTCTCTATCAAATGTAGCTGACCGGTTTAAATGGAATTTGACCACCAATGGAGTGTTCACGGTTAGTTCAATGTATTTGGATATGATGCATGGCCACACCCCTTTCCTACATAAATATTTGTGGAAATTGAAAGTTCCACTTAAGATAAAGATATTTATGTGGTTCTTAAGACGTAAGGTGATACTAACTAAAGACAACTTAATTAAAAGAAATTGGAGTGGGTGTAAAAAGTGTGCTTTTTGTCCGGCGGAGGAGTCTGTTGAACACTTATTTATTTCTGTCCTTTTGTTACGCACATTTGGAGATTGTTCCATTTACGTTTAATATTACTCCGCCAACGAGTGTTGCAAATTTGTTTGGGCATTGGCTCAATGGAGTTGATAGAAATACTAAGGCACGAATTCGCATTGGTGTATGTGCTTTTTTGTGGGCAATTTGGAACTGTCGTAATGATTTGGTTTTTAACAAGATTAGAGATGCTCATTTTTTGCATGTTGTTCATCGCGCAATATACTGGATCCGGCTTTGGTCCTTTCTTTGCCATTGGAGCAACGGGCTCCTATGGAATCTGGATGTACCCGTATTATGGCGGTAGTCCGAGCTATTTGCTGCCAGCATGGGTAGCAACATACTAGAAGACTTCAATGATTAGTCTTTTTATGCTAGCTTTGTTTCGCTGGTTGATTCATGTAGCCACTTTGGCTGATCCGTGAGTTGTAATAACTAAATGATACTCTTTGAGACGTTTTATTAATATAAAGGCTGTGTGCATCGCCATGATGCCGGGTACCCATTTCTAAAAAAAAATTAAGTATTTGAAATTAATTTTT
This sequence comes from Poa pratensis, assembly GCA_947311845.1. NCBI lineage: Eukaryota > Viridiplantae > Streptophyta > Magnoliopsida > Poales > Poaceae > Poa > Poa pratensis. The sequence continues at coordinate 40,020,078 of CAMZMU010000085.1, forward strand.
TTTTTTGCGGTTTACACCATCATCACGCATTCTTCTGTCGAAAAAGGCATTTCTAGCCCGGCATCATGTAGCATTTTTATTTAAATTTTCAAAAACTGTATTTAAAGTTTTAAAATAATCTCAAAATAAATCTGGAGGTAGGCAATAATATATCCTATAGTTCTGTAAAGTTTTAATCCGAATTTCGTTATATTTTGGGGTACGTAAACAAGACAATTCTGACAAGATTTGGTGGGCACTATTCACACACCTAGATTTATAATTTATATATTTTTTGTAGCATACAATGCACCGTATTTTGGATTAGATTTTTCACACTTGTAGGATATATTCGTGGCTACAACTTAAAAAAAAAGAGTAGAGATGCCTAGTCTAAACGGGATCTTTTGGAATAGTGAAGATTTTCGCGACCCCGGAAAACACCTGTTTGTTCAAGAATCAATCCGAGAGAGGAAATTATTTTTTTTGCGTTATCGGAGACGGGAAGATCTAAATTGTTCACCCCTTTTTTAACCCACTTGGCGGCAGGGCAGGACTTTAGTTGGTTTTGCTTGCCACCGTGAGGTAGATCCGGGGGATCCTTATTGGCGTGAACACTGCAACTCTACAAGTTAAAAATGTAGATGTCGGGGATTTTTGTGTTAAACTATATGTCAAATCCAAATGTGATGGGTTCGAATGGGTCCACTACAAGAAGACTCCCCCTTAAGCAACACATAACTTGCAACGAAATAAATACACGTTGCATTTTTCTTTTGTAGATACGCGTATAACCGTTGCAGACTATATCCGTTGTCCCTATGAAAGTTTGCCACCATATCTTCTATTGTAGAGGAAAATATTCCATCGTGCGCGGGCTCCCGCCAGTTCTGTTTTCCTTCGCGCGACCTTAAATCAATTGGTGAACCGAAAACAAAAGATAAACAATCACGATAACTGCTCGGGAGTTCATCCTTTTCCCCACCGCGTGAAACCCTCACGCGCTGCCGCGCCGGCGACGCCACCACCTCCACTCCTACCACGCAAGCCTTCAAAGTATCTCCCACTTGAGACTACGGGGACCTCCTTCAGGCTAGCGCTGGCAGATCCAGTCTGTAGTGGGTTCGTCTAAACAAATCTCATCCTCGTCAAAACCTGAGATCCATGGCGCCAGTGTCCTCGTCCCCGGCCAGGCGGCCAGTGACCCCGCACCGGCGATCTTGAATCCAGCACATCAACGGACACAACCAGATCGTCGCCCTATAGGGACCTCGTTCCCAGGACCTAGAGTTCGTCGCCCTATAATGTCAACAACCTCCTCTCCCGTTTCAAGGTGCCCTGAACTCGTCCCTTGGTATTTTTATTTTCTGTTATTTTTAATGCATCTTTCCCCAGTTTATGTTGTCCCTGATTAATGGATTTCGTGATAGCTTTGTGTGTGCAGACTACCGTGGTACAGTAGATGGGGATGCTCTGATGAATGTTGTCTTTGATAGTTCATCTTTTACATGTGGCTTGAGTCCACGTCGGTTTAACTCTCTTTTGGTATTGAGAGCGCCCCAATGTTTTCTTAGTCTGCTTGGATATTCGAAACCCAGATTATATGTCTAATTTCTCTTAACTGAAATTTATGTATGGCAGGATCTAAAGTAGTACGTCTGAACTATGTGCCCATATTCTGTACAGTGTTGAAATCTCTAGTCATCTAAATGTTAGTGTTAGATGCATGATTGAGATTTGTATGCTTCACAAGGATTCTATAAAAAGGGGGAGGAGCAAATTTTGGCCAGATTTCATTTTTTTGCTTCACTTCAAAATTGCTCAATAATTTCCCATGTTGCTGCTACAGTGTCTTATTGATTCATCTTCACTACTGTGTTTTAATATGTATTTCGAAAATTAGAGATCTATGATAGGTAGAATTACTCAAAGGGTTTCTCTAGTTAACCACATGGCATGAACTCGGATTTATAGCTCTTCATGTATTTGCATTTGTCATTATCTTTCCAGAGCCTACCTTATAGTTATCATTAAAGTGAAGTATCAGTCTACTTGCTCTACTTATGCTTTTCTCTTATGCACAGAATAGCCAAAAGTAAGTACCAGTACATAGGAACACAAGTAGAATATGCTAAGGAGGAAGCTACACTCTCAAAGCTGACAGCCTGTTGGCATCCCAACTGTCATATATTCATGAAGACATCCATTCTCTAAGGTATGTCTGACATGAGTGAGCTGGAGTTAAGATTAATTCATTACACGCACTTGTGATAAGTTTTAGATTCACAATTTTGGGATCGCATCGTCTCAATCCATGAGAGTGTCAAGCGATAGCTTAAGCACACTTGTATTTGTGCCTTAAAATAGTTTAAACCTTAAATGTTCGCTGCCAATCTTAAATCTTAAACCTTCCCCTATTCGTGAACTTCAACTTATGCGCTGAGTTTTCTACTTGATAGGTTGTGCTGAACTCAGAAGGGTAAACCAAGGTAAACTCTTTCATCTTTGGATTTTGTATGTTAGTTACTATTGACTGTTGAAACGTGTGTAGTGGGTAGATAATGCTTATAATTTATCCACTAGTTTTCCTTGGGAAATGCACTCATATGTTCAATAGTAGTACACATTAGTCAGCATAAGTAATATTCTTATACTCTGGACACTATGCCTTTCTTACTGTTTTTACAACATCGATTCTAAAACTGGAATGTTGTTTTGACAGGCCCACAAGTTCAGCAAGGCCTGCTATATTCAGATCTCAGCTCCGGACATTAGAAGATGCCATTAGAAGGATTATATATATAGGATTAGTTAAGATATTATGTTTTGAAGCAAATACTTCAAGCTGCGTACCTTGTGAATTTTTTGTACGTGATGGTGATAACAATAATAAATATATAATTTTTTCTTCATGCAATGCATTTATATTGTAAAATTTGTGTGTTGTGGTATGCATCTTATAACTGTTGAGGAAATAAGATAATACCATGTTGGAAGCAATCAAGCCACCCAGTCCTGAAAATGATATTTATTCTGAAATAAAATTATCCAATCCTATCCGTAATGTACCAACAGATACAAATGTTGCCTCACCTCCGTTGCCACTTGGCAACGCTTTATTCATCTGTTACCAACGCATATATATCTGTTGCACTACGTCCTTGCAACTCCAGATAAGGCAACACATACTAATCCGTTGGTAACAGTGCTAGCAACGCTTATATGAGCATTTAGATACGGATGTGTGCGTTGCTGTAGGGGGTTCCTGTTGTAGTGGTCTTGGTGTCTGTCTATGGGGCAGCACAAGATGAACACAAGCCAATGTTTTTATCAGAGTTAGTCCGACTATGCGAAAATGAACCATTACCAAAGTTGGTGGGTGGGGATTTTAACATACTTAGGAAACCGAAGACAAGAACAATGCGTGTTATAATCCAAGATGGCCTATTATGTTTAATGCAATCATTCAGAGTCTAGAGCTACGAGAAATAGAATTGACCGGAAGACAATACACCTGGGAAAATAGGAGAGATGTTCCTACTTATGAAAAGCTAGATAGGATTTTGGCATCAACTGAGTGGGAACAAAAATTTCCTTTGGTTTCGGTCCAAGCTTTGAGTAGAGCTGGGTCAGATCACACACCCCTCTTCGTGGATTCAGGGGTACAAGCACACCTAGGTAATAATGCGCGCTTTTCGTTTGAACTATCTTGGCTTCGGACCGAAGGTTTTTATGAAATGGTAGCGGCCGAGTGGGCGGCTGTTGTGAACGGGAACTCACTATAGAGATTTGGCAAAATAAAATACGGCACTTAAGACGGTACCTTAAAGGTTGGGCTAAAAACCAAAGTGGGAAATATAAACAAGAAAGAAAGGTTGCTAAAAATCATTGATATGTTAGACATCAAAGCTGAGAGCATTCCGCTTAGTTCGTCAGAGCGGGATGCTTTGAAGGTGGCAAATGATCGACTTTGCTGTCTTCGTAGGGATGAAGAGACTAAATGGGCTCAACGAGCGAAAGTAAAATATATCCAGGAGGGAGGAAACAATACAAAATATTTCCACCTCATAGCAAATGGCAAACATAGGAAAAAGAAGATCTTTCCGTTAGAGCATGACGAAGGAACCATTGTAGGCGAGTCGAATTTAAAGACATATATCACGGAATATTATAAGAAACTGTTTGGGGATGCAGCCCTGATACCCGTTGACGTAGTTACCTGCGTCAAAAGTAAATGGGTTAGGTTGAGACTCCAAGTGCAGAGTGTGTAGTAAGTGGAAGACGTGTTTTCCCCACGAGGGTGACTCGAGGGTTTAATATCGAACTCTCAGGGAATCATTAGTGAAAGATTTATCTTCCTATCCTTCTTTTGGTTACCTACAAAACAAAGTAAATGTTTTGGTCCTCAACCTCACCTGGTGGTTGTCAAGCACAAGGTGTGAGAATGATATCAACATAATATGCAATGCAAACAAGAAATAAATATGCAATGGTGGTAAATAAATATGCAAGGATGGTGATAATAATGATAAATGATATTTTTTGGGTTTTATATGATGTATGCAAGATGTAAAAGTGATTTTGTATTTTCGGATTTTAAAATGGCAGAAAATGTAGAAGTGGTAAAAGTTGTTGAAAAGGTGTTTCTTATGATTAAAAATGGACCGGGTTCATGGTTTCACAAATGCACTCTCTCTTTAATAAAGTGGTAGACAATGAGATTGCAACACAAAAGTTTAGTGACAAGTTACTAATTATATGGGCATCACGTCCTAACATAGAGACCTTTTGTTTATTAGTCTCACTTATACTCCACCAAGATGCGAACTAAATCATAACACCTCAGTAATTAAGATGACTCAGAGTATAGCTTTAAGTATCATGACATGTAGTTAAAATAAGAACATGCTAGATCTAGTCACGAATAAGTGGCATGGTCACCCACAACCACTGTAGCAAGGTATTTTTCTTTATCCCTAGTGAGGCAACAAAGTAAGGTAAACATACCCAAGTGGATCGCGGAACTATCTCTCACGTTCACCGCACTAGCCACCCCCCGTTACTCCAACTAATGCACACATCACCCCACACACGCTCTCATAAACATGCTTGATCAAAACAAGTAAATAGGAACGGGGTACATAATATGCATCTATATTCATAACTGAAACAAAACATTTGCAATCTCAAACATATATTAACTCATAAAAAGATCCACCACATAGGTATTACAAAGATGACCGTAATCATGTTCAGCAGCTCATACGGTGCTAATTAGTGAAACTCAAAGACAGGAGAGATACATAAGTTACTTCCACAAACCCATAGTCCAGAGGTGGACTACTCCCTCTTCATCATGGAGACGGTGGAGAAGTCGTTGGAGAAGATGGAGACCACGCCGGCAGCGCCCCGTCGTAGTTTTCCCCCTCCAATCTGCAGCTCCAGGTCTCTGTTTCGGTATTTCTGTGTTTCGGCGGCGCTCCTTCCAGAGAACGTCGGGGGACTATTTTTATAGGCGGTTTTAGGTCAAACCCGAGTCGGTGGAGAAAAGATCGACGGCAACGGAGCTCCGAGCCCAAAAGAGGGGGTCCCACGCGGCCCATGTACCTGGCCACGTGGGCCCACTCAACTTGGCCCTCGGGTCTCCTTTCGTGCGCTTCCTTCGCTCCTACGCTTTGTTCCTTCCAAAAACTGACGCTCGTAAAATATTAGGTCTTTTGGACGTCGTTTAGGTCCCTGAAACATTAAAATATGAAAAGTAGGGTTTTCTGCGTGCGCAGGGTTAATTCCATAAAATAGGAAATAAATAAAATATTCCCAAAATCATTATAAAACATTGATATAACCCTTATATGATGCAAATATGATTGGAATACAAATAATATAGTGCAAAGTTCATGTATGCATTTTACATGCATCAAGCCCCTAATGATATAGCACTCGATGAAAGCATGACTCATGATATACCGCAATTGACACAACAAGAGAATGATATTCTTACAGCTGATTTCTTAGTGAAAGAAGTGTATGAGGCCATCTCTTAAAAGAACTCAATAAGGCTCCGGGGCCAGATGGTTTTCCTGCGGAATTTTACAAGACCTTCTGGGAGGTTATTAGGGACAATTTGATGGCTCTTTTTGTTCAGTTAAAACAAGGAAACTTGCCCTTGTATAAACTAAACTTTGGAGTTATTACTTTGCTTCCCAAAAAAGAAAATGCGGTTCAGATTCAACAATATAGACCAATATGTCTTCTCAACGTCAGTTTTAAAATCTTTACAAAAGTAGGTACTAATCGTATTACTGAAATTGCTCAAAATATTATTAGGCCGACGCAATCGGCCTTCATGCCAGGGCGACACATTTTAGAAGGGGTGGTTGTTCTACATGAAACCATCCATGAGCTTCAAAGGAAGAAAATGGATGGAGTTATATTCAAAATTGACTTTGAAAAGGCGTATGATAAAGTAAAATGGCCATTCCTCCAGCAAGCTTTGCGTATGAAAGGATTTACACAAGAATGGTGTGATTGGATTACGCAATTTGTTCAGGGGGGAGTGTCGGTATGAGTAAATGATGACATCGGTCATTATTTTCGAACTAAAAAGGGTCTTCGCCAAGGAGATCCGCTGTCTCCTATATTGTTTAATATCGTGGCGGACATGTTGGCCATTCTTATTGCGCGGGCAATGAAGGATGGTCAGATAGGTGGTCTCATACCTCACTTAGTGGAGGGATGGTTATCTATTTTGCAATATGCCGACGAAATGATTTTATTTATGGAGCACGATTTGGAAAAAGCAGTTAATATGAAACTCATCCTCTGCATTTTTAAACAATTGTCTGGCCTCAGAATAAATTTTCACAAGAGTGAAATTTATTGTTTTGGAAAGGCTAAGGAGGTAGAGAACCAATAGAAGCAGATCTTCGGCTGCGAGTCAGGATCCCTTCCTTTCAAATACTTAGGAGTCCCAATTCATTATAGGAAACTCCGAAATGATGAATGGCAACCGGTAGAATGTCGTTTCGAAGGCAAGCTCGGTTGTTGGAAAGGGAAAATGTTGTCCTATGGAGATCGGCTGGTCCTTGTTAATTCGGTCTTAACAAGCCTTCCGATGTTTATGCTATCCTTTTTCGAATTACCTAAAGGGGTAAGAAAAAGGTTGGACTTCTATAGATCTCGATTCTTTTGGCAGAGTGATGAGAATAAAAGAAAATATAGACTAACCAAATGGAACATTATTTGTCGACCAAAAGACTAGGGAGGTTTAGGGGTAGAGGTACTTGAGCTAAAAAAAATGTTTGTTAAGCAAGTGGTTTTTCAAGCTTTTAAATGAGGAAGGGGTGTGGCAGGAGTTGCTACATAACAAATACCTACATAGTAAAACATTAGCTTAAGTGGAAGCCCAACCCACTGATTCTCCTTTTTGGAAAGGCCTAATGAGAGTCAAGGACGATTTTTTCATTAGGGGGTCTTTTACAATTGGCAATGGGGAATCACCAAGATTTTGGGAAGATACTTGGTTGGGAGATTCCCCGTTGATGAACCAATATCCATTACTGTATAACATTGTGCAGCAACAACATGTGTCCGTTCATGATGTGTTACACAATGCACCGCCGCTAAATCTCGGATTTAGAAGGGCCCTGGTAGGAAATAGATGGGACATGTGGTCTCATTTATGCCACAGATTAATGGAGGTCTTATTGACAGATGTTCCAGATGTGTTTAAGTGGAATTTGACCCAAAACGGTCAATTCGCAGTAAAATCTATGTATGAGGATCTCATGAATGGACATACTAGATATTTACAAAAGTATCGTTGGAATTTAAAAATCCCACAAAAGATTAAGATTTTTATGTGGTTCCTTCACAAAAAGGTCTTGCTAACAAAAGATAACTAGATAAAACCCCGCGCGTTGCTGCGGGAATTTATCTTACATAAAATATTTGAAGAAATATGTTCGTCACAATGACAATAAAAAGATAACATGAAGTTATTGTCAAGTTCTGATGATACTCACAATTGCAATGTTGAGCAGACTCCTTTTGGTTGATAAGAAATGAATTAGCATCAAAGTAACATTCATACTGCTAATAGCCAATCGGCTTGGCTTGTAAGACAATTTAAATAAATGTTTGTATATATCGAGGCGAACACTGTTGGAATAAAGTGACTTGGAATGGGATATTTGTTCACGTACCCAAATATTCAAATTCTTGTGCAATTAAGTTTTATATACATCCCCATATAGAAAGAGTAAAATTGGGCCATGGGAGAGTAAAAATGGATGATACATGACTACATAGAAAGGCAAGACTATTGGTCATATCTCAAAGTTGCATACAACAATGCGATTATAAACGGAGATGTACGCCTTAAGTGGCTGGAACATGGAAACACAAACAACAGTTATACTTATTGCCGGTAGTAACTGAGACAAGAACATGGTTTATTTTTCTTATGAAATGGATTATAGTTAATTATATAACACTGGGAATTGGCAGGAGAAGCAAATCTGAATTCCAGAAATCACCAAGTAAGACACCAAGGGATATCGATGTAGTCTAAGAATCTAATGGTGTATTCGGATATGACTTACAAAACAAATAGAACCATACGATTTTTTGCCATGTTGAAAGACGTAAGAAAAACTTGCATGTTTGGTAGGTAGCTCCATATCACTAGTGGAAACATCATCAACAATCCCGGATCCAGAGGGCCTTTGGTCCCGGTTTTACAACCGGGATTAAAGGGTCGGAACTAGAGGGGGGGTGGCTTTTATCCCGGGTGTCCACGACCCAGGATAGATGGGCCTCCACGTGGGCGCGGCTGGGCGCGCAGGACGAACCGGGACCAAAGGGTTTCTGCTTTTTTTTCCGCTAATTTATTTTTTAGGGGTTTCGATTTTTTGTTTTCCAATTAATTTATTTTTTAATTTTACTCTAATATTTCTAATTTTGTTTTTTTAATTTCCCAAATAGCCACACACATAATGTCTAATTACATATTAGACACTTAATCTCAGGTCAAAGTACTTACCCCGGTCAAACTTCCCGTTCGGTCACCCATCATTAAATTGCTCCAGCCCAAGCACGCTTAACTTTAGAGTTCCTTCCAAATTACCTGTCAAAAGAGATGTTAGAACTTACTGATATTAGTATCCTATCAACCATATTAACCCCTGGGTCATGGTGTCACACTTTTTATTGTTTAAATTTTGAAAATTTATTTGAATAAATAACAATGATTATGTAATAATAATATTTGAATAAATAAGAATAAAATTTATTTTACTTTATTTTCTCCTTTTTACATTTAATATGGAATAATTCATATCTTTAAATCCGTAAATAAAAATTTAACAAATAAAATATCTAAATCGATTAGAAAAATGAGAGGAATCCGAATATGATATCCATATCATCTTTTTCATCATGTATATGACTTTTTGCAACATATTTTTGGTACTTGCTTAATAAAACAGCCATTTTATACATGTTTATAGATGATTGACTTTTGTGTGAAGAAGTTTTTTGAAAACTTTGTCAAAACTCATGTTTATCATTTTTCCTATCAACTAGCACACATAAAAGGACTCCATGCCAAAGGATTTCATTTTTTGAGTATTGTTTCACTTTCTTTTATTTTGTTGAAAAACGGTCAAAATGCCCGTCGTGCCTATTCATCCAAAGAGGTTGCATTTCTCAAAACTATCGATGGTTCTGTGATATAACCACTACTGGTGTATCTTAAAATGATTTTTGTAAAATTTTCAGAGCAAACTATCACACACTTGTAGTTCAAAATTGAATTACTTTCGGAAAATAGGCATAAAGTCGTTTAAATAGGCGAAATGAGGTAGAAACCGAGAAAATTCGTAATATTGCTGGATTATCGAAAAAATATGGCCTACTTTGTGTGATAATTGGATGGGTGTCATTTTGCATCATATTTGTTGTACTTGCTTCACAAAAAATGCCATTTTTGACAATTAAAAAATGAAAAATGATATTTATAAACATAATTTGAAAAAACTCATTTCTGCAACATTGTTTGTCACAACAAGACACACCTAAGTCTCAAATATGGGCACATTATCGCAAACTATGGCACGAGGATGATCATATCTAGGTCATTTGACTTGAAACTTATACATGTCTATAGACGATTGACCTTTTTGTGAAGAAGTTTTTTGAAAACTTTGTCAAAACCCATGTTTATCATTTTTCCTAGCAACTAGTACACATAAAAGGATTACATGCCAAAGGATTTCATTTTTTGAGTATCTTTTCACTTTCTTTTATTTTGTTGAAAAAAGGTCAAAATGCCCGTCGTGCCTATTCATCCAAAGAGGTTGCATTTCTCAAAACTATCGATGGTTCTGTGATATAACCACTACTGGTGTATATTAAAATGATTTTTGTAAAATTTTCAGAGCAAACTATCACACACTTGTAGTTCAAAATTGAATTACTTTCGGAAAATAGGCATAAAGTCATTTAAATAGGCGAAATGAGGTAGAAACCGAGAAAATTCGTAATATTGCTGGATTATCAATAAAATATGGCCTACTTTGTGTGATAATTGGATGGGTGTCATTTTGCATCATATTTGTTGTACTTGCTTCACAAAAAATGCCATTTTTGACAATTAAAAAATGAAAAATGATATTTATAAACATAATTTGAAAAAACTCATTTCTGCAACATTGTTTGTCACAACAAGACACACCTAAGTCTCAAATATGGGCACATTATCGCAAACTATGGCATGAGGATGATCATATCTAGGTCATTTAACTTGAAACTTATACATGTCTATAGTACTATGTTTGGATGTTCATATTGGAGGGCTTGGAATTGAATTGAGCCCAATTCCAAATCGGTGGGTATATTGAAATGAGTCTTCAATTCCAAATTCATGTTTGGTTGTGCAAGATATTGGTAGATGGAATCAAAAAGAGCATCCAATTCCAATTCTCTGTTTGGATGTTTATAGGTTGAATTTGGTCATCCCCATGAGAAAGTGCCAATTCCACCCAATTCAGAGGGGTGAGACTCTGAATTGGAGAGGGCATCTTTTAGTTGTAGTTCAATTCCATGGAATTCGGCTGTCAATTCCAGTTTTCAATTCCAAACACAACCAAACAGCAGAATTTGAGAAACACAATTCCAATTCCCAATTCTATGCTACAATATGGACATCCAAACAGAGCCTAGACGATTGACCTTTTTGTGAAGAGGTTTTTTGAAAACTTTGTCAAAACTCATGTTTATCATTTTTCCTAGCAACTAGTACACATAAAAGGATTACATGCCAAAGGATTTCATTTTTTGAGTATCTTTTCACTTTCTTTTATTTTGTTGAAAAAACGGTCAAAATGCCCGTCGTGCCTATTCATCCAAAGAGGTTGCATTTCTCAAAACTATCGATGGTTCTGTGATATAACCACTACTGGTGTATCCTAAAATGATTTTTGTAAAATTTTCAGAGCAAACTATCACACACTTGTAGTTCAAAATTGAATTACTTTCGGAAAATAGGCATAAAGTCATTTAAATAGGCGAAATGAGGTAGAAACCGAGAAAATTCCTAATATTGCTGGATTATCGATAAAATATGGCCTACTTTGTGTGATAATTGGATGGGTGTCATTTTGCATCATATTTGTTGTACTTGCTTCACAAAAAATGCCATTTTTGACAATTAAAAAATGAAAAATGATATTTATAAACATAATTTGAAAAAACTCATTTCTGCAACATTGTTTGTCACAACAAGACACACCTAAGTCTCAAATATGGGCACATTATCACAAACTATGGCACGAGGATGATCATATCTAGGTCATTTGGCTCGAAACTTATACATGTCTATAGGCGATTAACCTTTTTGTGAAGAAGTTTTTTGAAAACTTTGTCAAAACTCAGGTTTATCATTATTCCTAGCAACTAGTACACATAAAAGGACTCCATGCCAAAAGATTTCATTTTTTGAGTATTTTTCACTTTCTTTTATTTTGTTGAAAAAACGGTCAAAATGCCCGTCGTGCCTATTCATCCAAAGAGGTTGCATTTCTCAAAACTATCGATGTTTCTGTGATATAACCACTACTGGTGTATCTTAAAATGATTTTTGTAAAAATTTCAGAGCAAACTATCACACACTTGTAGTTCAAAATTGAATTACTTTCGGAAAATAGGCATAAAGTCATTTAAATAGGCGAAATGAGCTAGAAACCGAGAAAATTCCTAATATTGCGGGATTATCGATAAAATATGGCCTACTTTGTGTGATAATTGGATGGGTATCATTTTGCATCATATTTGTTGTACTTGCTTCACAAAAAATGCCATTTTTGACAATTAAAAAATGAAAAATGATATTTATAAACATAATTTGAAAAAACTCATTTCTGCAACATTGTTTGTCACAACAAGACACACCTAAGTCTCAAATATGGTCACATTATCACAAACTATGGCACGAGGATGATCATATCTAGGTCATTTGACTCGAAACTTATACATGTCTATAGGCGATTGACCTTTTTGTGAAGAAGTTTTTTGAAAACTTTGTCAAAACTCAGGTTTATCATTATTCCTAGCAACTAGTACACATAAAAGGACTCCATGCCAAAAGATTTCATTTTTTGAGTATTTTTTCACTTTCTTTTATTTTGTTGAAAAAACAGTCAAAATGCCCGTCGTGCCTATTCATCCAAAGAGGTTGCATTTCTCAAAACTATCGATGTTTCTGTGATATAACCACTACTGGTGTATCTTAAAATGATTTTTGTAAAATTTTCAGAGCAAACTATCACACACTTGTAGTTCAAAATTAAATTACTTTCGGAAAATAGGCATAAAGTCATTTAAATAGGCGAAATGAGGTAGAAACCGAGAAAATTCCTAATATGAGGACCCTTTGATCCCGGTTCGTGTCACGAACCGGGACCAAAGATCCCCTGCCAAAGGGGCCCAGCGCTGAAAAGCATGTGCGCGCATGTGAGGACCCTTTGATCCCGGTTCGTGTCACGAACCGGGACCAAAGGTCCCCCGACCCGGGAGCAATGCCCACGGGCGCCCCGCCCTACCGACCCGGGATCAATGGTGCATCTATCCCGGGTTGTAATTTGGCCGGGATAGATGCTCCAAACGGATGGCCCCTTTTCTACTAGTGTATGCATGCTTCTTTGTTTGCAACAGTAAGCATGTAAAAGCAACAGAATATGAATTGGACAAAATATACTGACATTTGTATAGGAAGGAAACTATATAACCCAGCATAGATAGAGGATACAACACTTGATAGTGTGTTCAATAGATCTAGATCTTGGGGTAAAAGACTCACAATTGACTTTAACAGACACATGCCTAAACATGAGAGGGAAGGAACACCAGAATATTACATCAGTATGAAAAAAGAGAGACTCGAAGCAGCACATAGTCGAAGCCTGACATGTGTCATACAGACTATTCTTTTGATTAGGAAGGGCAGATAGTTACGTGAAATTTGGTGTCGACTGGAGAGGCAAATTACACCTGCAATATCTGAATATATCCACAAAGAAAAACATGAGCATCACGTGCATGTTTGAACGTCCAAAGTCATGATCAACAATAGATGACTCTTTAGCTTTTAAAATTGAAAGACAACGGTGCTGCAAATAGAAAGATCAAAACTTTAATGGTATCAAAGCAATCTGCATAAGGCATTTATATATGTACGCTGCGTTTCCTACAAATTTTCCGGTTCAGATTGTGCTTCCTATTAAAAAAAATCCTGAAGGAAGCAATATGTATGCATTTCACATTTATCAGATGAGGCATGGACCTAGTTAATTAAAGATTTTGATGTCAATCATTCATAGTTAAGGTAGGGCATGGTCTCATGACATTAGTAGGTTGCAACAAATTGCAAAAGGAACTTGATACTTATATAGGCTGTGCTTTGTTTCGATATTCCTAAAGGCGAGGTAGGTGCCATATCATTACTGAATTCCGACTAAACCGGATAACTAAATATACAGGTAAACAGCAGGAGAAATGCAAGAGGCCCAGACATGATAAATGATAAATAAGATATTCCTTGCATATGCTGATATGCAGTGTTGGAATTTATCTCATAATAAAAGAGAAGAGTAAAACTGGAAAAATCTTCTCGTAGTCACTGTTGACCTCACAAATCCTATGATACTTTGGCCATTCCCTGCAGGCCTGCACCTGCAGCATTGGAGTCTCTGAATAGCGCTCAGTTTTTACAGTGAAAAGTATAATAAAAGACTAAAACGGGAAGAATCATACTGGTACTCGTTGTCGAACCTGGAAAATCCCCAATCTTCACAAACGACTCGAATATAGCCAATCCATCAAAGTCAGCAACAACCGGGTAGACAGGGGTGACCAAAGCGGCAGCTGGAGTTGAGGACGCGATGGCGAGACGACTGTCGGTTGAATCAGGTCCTGCCGGTTTCCACTTACCATAGCAGCACGACGGAGGTGAGTGAAATGGTATTGAGGTGGGGGCAAGGGGAGAAGAAGGAGAGAAGTATGAGGATCAGAGTGGATCGGGAGGAGGTGATTATTGCTGTGCAAAGTGGAGAGAGGTAATCAGGTAATGGGAGAAGAAGATGATGGACCGGGGAAGGACACACGTACTGGAGGATGATGCGTCGATGCGAACTACGGAGTTTATAGGGAGAATTCATCATGAACCTCTCGTATGCCTGCATCAATTTCCTGTTGTTTCTCGCCGGAAACGCCGGGGAGAGGAAGAGAGAACGATGTGGTGGACATTGATTGAGAAGAGGAAGCGCAGGTCGTAGAGTGGTCAGTCGATCCAGATTCTGTTCAGTGGAGAAGAGAAGCTGTGGTGGGCTGCTGCTTCTATTTAACGCTAATGGGCCTAAGAATGGGCTTCTATAATAGATCGCACGAACCACACACCGGAAGTATTTCTTAGAGAAAAAAGAAACGAAAAAAAGTAAGGGAAATTGCTGATGTGACAGCGTGCTGAGGTGGATAGGCTGCATGTTTAGAGAAATAGATAGTGGGGATGAACAGTTATAAAGGATATAGGATTTGGCTAAGCGGAATTGGAAATATAATTCACATTGCTCCTTTTGTGGAAACGATGAGACTATAGAACACTTTTTTATTTCCTGCCCTTTTGCAAAACTCATTTGGCGGGTAGTTTTCTGTACCTACAATATTCTACCTCTTACTAATGTCACAAATATGTTTGGGAATTGGTTGAGGGGAGTGGATCAAAAGACCAAAAATAGGATTCGTATAGGCGTGTCGGCTATTTGTTGGTCCATATGGAATTGTAGGAAATGATATTGTTTTTAACAGAAAAGATAAATTTCAGGTTTTACAGGTTATCAATACGGCGGTACATTGAATCCAGTTATGGGCTTTCCTGCTGCCTTCGGACCAGCGGGAACTTATGGCGGCTGGATGTACGAGACTCCAACGGGTGGCACATGATTTTTTCTCCGGCATACGTGGCAGCATATTAGTCGACTTTCGTAGTTTACTTGTTTCCGCCACTGTCGGCTGAGGGGTCTATCTTAATCTTAGTGATTTCTGAGATGTAAACTTTGAGATACGATACACTTTGTAATAATGCGGCTGTGTACATCACTCGATGCAGAGGCTGGGATTAATAAAATTCCCTTTTTCTAAAAAAAATATTTATCAGATTTTTAAAACTTCTTTTTAATAGCCAAAATAAAGGTCTAAGTGTAGCCCGGGCTACAAAACATCACTCTATTCTTCATTGGCCTAATAACCATCTTATTACCAAGGCGGTATCCGCTGAAGCAATAAAAGGAGGTTCATGACAACCTGGTAGAAGACATATCATCTATCATCGCAAGCGAGAGAAGAAGAGTGACGAGTCCAGATCAGATATGACCTTGTCGTACCTTTCTTTCTCCCTGAGACTCACGTGATCTACCTAGACAAGCAGGAGTTACGCTTCACAGCGTCAAGAACGTGGCTACATTTCTCGTGTGCTTTACTTTCTGCAACGTTCTCGTACTCACCAAGATCCTCAAACCGCCCTTATACCGAATCTCTACAAGTGGGTCCTCGGAGTCCTGGTGTTCATGTTCACGAACACGACAACAATCAGACTATGGTAGGCCAGCCCTCGAGCTAGTAAAAACATGTCTCGTGGTGCAAAGCTTCAGCCGTTGTGGCATCATATACTTGATCTAATGTGCCGCGAGAAGTACCCATAAAATCTCTTGCATCATCCCTCACAATAGCCACACATAAGCCAATACTATCAATACTTGAAAAAACAACATCAATGTTCAGAATATGTGACCCAGTTGGTGGGTTTTTCCAAATCTTCACCAAGGGTTGTCTACTTTCCGATCATTCGATTTTACGAAATTAACCGCAACAACTTGAATTGACAGACACAATAGAAGCGATTGTGTTGTATCTTTGTATGGGGTGCAACCGGATAATGGTAAATTTTAGATAGCATGACAAAAATGTTGAAACAATAAATAATGAGGTCATGTTTTTCGGTCCTAGAGGAAGTTTTAGTAATACTGAGATTTATCTACTGCCCAAGAGAATCCAGTGAGGCAACATATGAATTTTTTTGAGGATAACGTGGTCGTACCACCCTCGAATAGATAGAAAAGAATTGGCCCAGTTTATAAGAAAGACCGGGCCCAAAAACCATACAAATGCCCTGTTTATAAGGAAAACAGCGCCAAAAAACCGCACAAGCGAGGCGACCCGCCGCCCACACGACACAAGTCAACCAAACGCAACAAAACACACCACCGTTTCCGGGACCGCCGTCCCGGCGAAGCAACCAGATCGACCCTCGCATTGGCCGAAAGCGATCCAGTCATGGTCGACGAAACCTCTGCCCACGCAGTCTTCATCCAGGTTTGTCACCAAAACCACCTTGTACCGGGGCGGCCCCGGTGTAGCAACCAGATCGACCTTCGCATTGCCCGAAAGCGATCCAGTCAGGTCGACGAACCATCTGCCCGCGCAGTCTTCATCCAAGTCGTCACCCAAACCCACGCATGGAAATGGCCCAACCTCAAAGAACCATCGCGGCGTGGGGGTTCGAGGCCGCTGCCTCGACGTCCACCACCGTCCGGGGCCGCCGCCCCGGCATCCACGTCCCCAGCCACCGAAACTCACCCGCCAGCTGCTACGAACCAACCGCGCCGTGATGGCCCGGGTTTCTCCAAGACGACGCCTCCAAGAAGGTCGCAACGCGTGTGTTGCCGCCGTCCGCTCCGGAGGAGCTTAGGTTTTCACCCGGAGACCCAGAACCGCTCACGTCGGACATGATAGAGCCACCACAACGACGCAAACAAGAGAGGGAACGACGCCCAAGGCGCCGCCGTCGTCGGCACAGACCGAAGTCCGTGCAGAGCTTTCGCCCAGGAGGTCGATCTAGCCGCAAGGCGAGAGGAGCAACAAGCATGACGACGAGACCAGCTGCCGACCACCAAGCTAGACCGTCGGCCATGACGGTCGCGGCGCCCCTTGCCGCGACATCCATACCGCGCTGAAGCTGTCTTCGGTCCGGGGCCGCCGCCCCGGCTTCCACGTCGCCCGGGCGCCCGGGCACGGCAGTCCTGCCTCCGCGCCGGAACCTCCTCCGCCTCTTCGCAGCTCGCGAACCACCTGCTGCATCTGGCCCAAACGCCAGCTTCGCGGCCCGCCCATGGCCCAGATGGGCCCAGGCATCTCCTGCGCCGCCGGCCAGCACCCCTCCGCCTCGCTGCGCCGGCACGCCTCCGCGCCTCACCACAGCGCCGCCAGCACGCGCCCTCAGCCGCGCCACCGCGCGCAGCCTCGCCGCCATCACCATCGAGAGCTTCAAATCGAGAGAGCTTCGCATCGAGAGCTTCAAATCGGGCGGCGATGCGGGGGCAGTGCGGGGGGGCCGCCGGCGGCGGCGGTTCCTAGGGTTTCCCCGAGCCGCCCGAGGTGGGCGACGCGGGGATGAGGACAGCCGAGCGCGCGGGGCGCAACATATGAATTAGGGAGGCATGTAATTATATTATTATATAATTTTCAGTTCTTTGGCTAGATGAGTTAACTAAATTTCTTATTCCTCAGCTTGTAATTGCTTTATAAAAATGACCACTCGTATTATTAATTAAAATCTCTCAATAATAAACATGATACATGCGTGATCAACCACATAAAAAAATCTCACAAATGGCCGTTAGCCCGTAACCATACGTGCACATGCTAAAGTTTCTCGTGCTACTATGTAGCGTGGGCCAAACAGGTGGCGTAAGAACAAACTTTGGCACCGTGGGCCATCATTTCTACATATCTGGGTCGCTGTATTTGTCACCTTGAGAATCTCAAAAAAAAAATGTCACTTTGAGAAATTCTCAAAAAAAATATCACTTTGAGACACTGTTCAAAAAATCGGCCGAGATGACGATTTATCATGAATCGCGGGGCGACCGATAAGATTATACCTTATCGGCAGGGCTTGTCGTTGGCGCCAATTTTTTAGTCTGACGGCCGATTTTCGGCCGATTTTTGCCACTTATCGGCGATTTATCGTCTCACAACCGATTTATAGGACGATAGTTTTGTAGAATTTTACATTAGCTCGATTTTTATGTATTTTGTTGATTCGAAGGAAAGGAATCAATGTTGCGCTTATATCCAGTACTTCAATGTAATTTTTTCCATAGCATAATTTAGAAATTTCAGTGCAGGAATATGACATTTATAAAAAAATAAGCCGGTAAATAGGCGACCGATAAAATCGATTAATCGACCGATAAGCGATTAATCTCTAATCTAAGGCCAACCGAGCAGCAAAAGATAAGCGATATCTTGAACATTGCTTTGAGGGACTATGTTTCCTAATTTTAGCCAAATATTTTGACCGTTTGATTAATGTAAATAAAATACTTTTCACTTCAGATCCCAAAACTTCATAGATGATTTGGCAACCTGAGGTTTTGTTGTGCTAATGTTGAGCGTAATAAAGCCATAAACTAAACACTAGCTTCGTTCGAAACAAAATACTCTCTCCTTTCCAAAATGTAATTCTTTCTAAACTTTTTATATATACATGTATGTAGACATATTTCAGTGTACAATTCACATGAATTTTGTACTAAAATATGTTTAAATACATGCGTGCAGATTTTCTTAGAAAGGGTTACATTTAGAAATGGAGGAGTAAAAAGCAAACACGATCCTGAAAGATGCACCTCAATATTTCTCCCACACTCGCCCGGCCGGTTCCTTCTTTGTCCGCCTACTCTACCAACCGGACCACAATACACCTCTGTACTCGTACCAACCGTACAGAGAAGAACGGCAGCGAAAACCAATCCAAGAAGAACCATGTACGTCAGCATAATCATATATTTACTATCCGAGGCACTTTCATTTTCTGGATCAGCTAGCTGCAACCACTCCATCTGACAACGACCATCTTCCCGAACAAACCCCGGCAATGGCGTCGACATCTCGTCGGAGACGTCGACGCCAAGGGTCTCTCTCGGGGCATTGCTACCAACTTCTCTGAAGTTTGAACCCTTCTGCCGGATTGAATCGTTTCCATCACGAAAAGCATTATGTAGAGTTCATTGTTTTACCTTGTAACTGCAGAGCTTTTGCAACGGATTCATGCGTCACAGGCTCTTGCGTCCATGGCTTCTTCCCTAAGATGTTCTGTTACTGGAGCCGTTGGCATCTTCAGCTTT
The DNA here is from genome assembly GCA_947311845.1 of Poa pratensis. Taxonomy (NCBI): domain Eukaryota; kingdom Viridiplantae; phylum Streptophyta; class Magnoliopsida; order Poales; family Poaceae; genus Poa; species Poa pratensis. The sequence goes on from CAMZMU010000085.1 coordinate 40,039,796, forward strand.
AAGTTTGGTAGATATTAGCCAGAGTACTGATGAAGCCATGAAGGAACATGCATGGCCCCGTGACTTTGTTGGGATGAGCGACGAGACTTGTAGTCGCAAGGAAAAAAACTGAAGACTTCGCAGCGAATTTAAGTTCTTCGGATGTGTGCAAGGCTCAAGTTAGTTTGAAACGCCAGTTGGGGCGTCTTTTTCCCGTAAGCTTTCTTTTTCACAGCACTTCGGCGATATGTCACTCTGCCGTAAAGAGCAACAAATCAATAATAGGTTATTAAAATGGTCAACAAATCAATAATAGGTTGTTATTAAAATGGTACGAAAACAGCACTGGTTATTGTATTAGAAACCATTTAGTCGCAATCAGTCTGGAAACAAATAATAAAAAAGAGAAGCACACACATATATTTTCAGTTAAGGTTTAGTTTGGTACAGTAGTGTCAATTTTCTTGCATTTATTGAGTTAGATAAACTAGAAACCGCACATTTCCACTGGTTGATTTAACGTACATTAGCACATTTAGTATTGCTTTTGTACTAGTATTTTATCGTTTGCGTGTTATTCCATTCAGTTCCCACTATTTTTTATGTCAAAGTACTGAGAAAAGGGTTTTGCTATCAAACGATCTGATGCAATATGAATGAATATTCTCTAAATCTATTAGTCTGTTATCTAAAGCTAAAAATAGTATTTTATTGGAAAAGGTAATAATATTTTTCATCGGGACCAATGCATCCAATGCAAAACAATACACTCACAGTTCTTTATTCCACTCCTTTTACCATAGTGTTTATATCCACATCAATAGTATTTTGACAAAGAGTAAAACGCACCTGGAGTCTATCAAGTTGCATGGTTGGAGCGGATTGGTCACCTACTGGGAAACTGCTAACTATTGGTCACTAACTTGTGCAAATGTTGCACGTTAGTCATTCCGTCACTCCCACCGTTAAAATGCTGACGTGGACGCTATTTTTTTACAAAAAAGACCTTAATCTTCCGGAAATTCACATTCGCACCCCCGCTCATATGCTACAGTGATTTTCGGGAAAATAAAAAAAATAGTAAAACTTTTATAAAAAAACGAAAAAAATCACAGGCAAACATGAGTATGGTACGCACACCCGTGTAAAATTTCGTCATGAAATGACATTGTGAACGCCCTGTGCAAAAAAAAACAAATCTCTGACCGAAATCAGATCCAAAAATTTGAATTTTCAGATCTGTGATTTTCGGGAAAATAAAAAAATAGTAAAACTTGTCAAAAAAATCCGAAACAAATCACGGGTGTGCGTACCATACTCATGTTTGCCTGTGATTTTTTTCAGATTTTTTTGAAAAGTTTTACTATTTTTTTATTTTCCCGAAATCACTGTAGCATATGAGCTCGGGTGCGAATGTGAATTTCCGGAAGGTTAAGGTCTTTTTTGTAAAAAAAATATCGCCCACGTCAGCATTTTAACGGTAGGAGTGACGGAATGACTAACGTGCAACATTTGCACAAGTTAGTGACCAATAGTTAGCAGTTTCCCAGTAGGTGACCAATCCGCTCCAACCATGCAACTTGATACACTCCAGGTGCGTTTTACTCTTTGACAAAATACATGCCAAAACTAAAATTTAGACTCTCGATGCATATTTCCCAAAGTGCATCGCCTTTCTGTAGTATGCCTATCGTGTTATTGTCAAGGCCATAAGGGGGACGCCTAAACAGGCGCTAATGTGAAAAAGAAAAGGACCAGAAAATTGGATTATTTGGTTAGCGCCCTGCTTTACAAAGCTGGACTCTTAAGGAGTCGCTGAAGAAGAAAGAAAAGAAACGCTAGCACCCTGTCGCTCGGGAAAAATATAGCGTTAGCACCCGACGCAATAGAAAGCGTAGACGCAAAGATGAATCCTTGTATCAACCGGGAATAGGGCCTCTAACAGCCAGGATTTTGAGCCTAGCGCTGTACATGCCCTAAGTAAAACATGAGCTTAATTCGTTCCACAAGAACTAAGTTCTGATGCACTTCACTGTTTCTCCCACGCTTTCCCGATTCCTTCTTTGTCCACGGCTGCCCTACCAACCCCACTACAACATACTCACTCCGTTCCAAATTAATTGACTTCCATTTGTCTACACATGGATGTATCTAGACATGTTACACGTATAGATACATCCACATGTGGACTAATGGAAGTCAATTAATTTGGAACGGATGGAGTAGTACATACGTACCCAAACCGTACAGATAAAAACCGCAACGAAAACAAATCTAACACGATTCCGCTTCACTTATTTTATGATTTCAAAATCCCTCCAAGAAAACCCAGGTCGGCAGAAGCGTATATTTCCTATCCCAGACACTACCAATCCAAGTTCAGCAAGCTACAACTACTACATCGGACAACGACCATCTTCCCGATCAAGACCGGCAATGGCCGGCGTCGTCCACCTTTCTTACCGACGGCGACGGCGACGCCACGGGGTCTCTCTCGGGGGATTGGTAGCTAGCTACCCCGCGAGTTGGTCGTTGTGATGAATCTATGAACGGAAACATGCGGGTGCAGTTGGGATTCTCGTCGAGCAATTCCTCTGAACCCTTCCCGCATTGTGACACAATTCACAATATGTTGCAGGATCAGTTGTCTGTAACTGCAGAGGGCATCACAGCCGCAAAGCTTCCTTTGCAAACGTCACTGGCGATTGCGTCCAAGGCGGCTGGCTGTATCGTACGCGCGCGTGACGCACTGGCCACTGATCAGCGCTGGCCGTTGGCTTGGTCATCTTTGGGTTTGGTGGCTAGCGACTGACGATCGATGCAGAATGGCGCTGACGACTTGGTTGGATGGGGGATAAAACAGAAGGCTTTGCTGTGAGCTTCAGTTCCTTGGATGAGTGCAAAGGCTCCAAGCAAGCTTCCCCGCAAAGAACAAAAGAAAAATGGCTGCAAGTAAGCTAGTTTGAAACGGCAAATGGGGCGCCTTTTTTCCCGAAAGCTTTCCTTTTCACGGATGATAGAGGTGTGTATATCACTCTGGTGCAAAAGGAAATGAATCAACACTGATTGTTGAATTAGATATTAAGAAAAGAAGCACATACTTTTTTTTTGAAAAGAAGAAGCACATACTTGTTCAGTCAAGTTTCGTTTTGGCAACGAAAAAAATGCCTATGCTAACGAATATTATGATTTGCCAAGCTTACCACTAAATTTTCAGGCCGGTATTTCACAGGTGTGTAACATTACTTGAACAGAACACAGTCCATGGCTCTGCAAACCATATATTTCTTGCCTTTTTCCACGACAAGTGTGTCACATTTATTGTCTAGGAGAAGCATAAACTTTTCCTCATTTCGCGATAGAAAGAGAACTTTCAAATGACTATAGTTCAAATCGCATAACCAAAGAATTCAACTAGAAAATTACACACCTTCTAAGTAAAAACCCCAAAATGTCTATTGTAATCTAAATCTTTCATCTCTAGTAAACCGACTTCTAACAGTAACTCTGACTTTCAACTCTTATTTTCTAATATAAAATAGTGGGGCAAAAGAGATCTCTTGCGATGTTGTCAACCCCAAAAATCAACTCTTTAAATGTAGGAACTACGGACTAATAGAAGAAGAATCGAAAGTATTGAAAGCAAGATTTAAGATCTTGCAACAATGTGTACCTTGAAATACTTTTATCCGGCATTAAACTAAAACATGTAGTGGCTTGAGTAGCAGAGGGAGCTGTAACATGAATTACCAGTTGTATCATGTTGATTGACGACTAGCAAGATCAGAAAAGTGTTGACACCAAGGTATGCCCGATTTAATTAACCCTCCACACCTAGTTGTAAACAAAGGGGTTGGACTAGGGCATGTAAGAAGGGTCGGTCGAGTCTACGGGGAATGACAATAGCATAGAGGCGTGACTACAGCGATGAAGAAAAAGGTATGGTGTGCTCTCAATGACTATATGGGAAAGGGCGGCGAGATGGGTGCGGGATTGAATTAGGTAATGCGAATACGAGAGAGGCTCGGGCGACCGCGCGGGGGGGGGGGGGTGCGTGTAGTGTCTCGGTCTTTTTGAACTCTTATAGGGTGCAATGGACATTAGGGTTTCTAGTGCAATTAACAACATGTCGAGTAGGTTGCACACCGGCACCTCCCACGCATTCCTTTTTCATGATACATATGCAATTACAATAATGCTTTAAACATCATTTGTCCTATCAAGCTCAATTTTGGTGATTGAACTTAGTAGGATAGTATCACTTTATTCTGCAAGGTAACTTCTATCTAACTAGATTCTGGGATCCAATGATACATATGGATTAAAAAAAGAACTACATTTACACATGGAAAAATTGTTTTCAAGCGGTTAGAACAAACAAATATATCGTTCGCCATCGCAATGTCGATCGAATCCTATCTTTCAACACAGGAGGCAACCATGTAATTCACTAATTATTTACTTCCTGCACATTACAACATCACCAAAGCAAACCGACTTCTATGGAGGTTTTTTAGTTAGGCACATTCTGCGATTTGTCAACCTGGCCTTCTTGATCGAGAGAACCGTGTTACACTGGGATTGGGGTCTGGTTACCGGTCGGGAAATCGGGTTACCACGGATTTCCCGAGTAGCCCCAAGAAATGGTCATACCGAGTAAAATATTCATTTTTTTAAAAGAATATATTAAAGGAGAACACTACCTAAATGGTCATACCGAGTAATTTGAATTCAAATTTTGATTTTAAAATTTGTTCAGTAACCGGTCAGGATTTTTAGGTAACCACGGTAACCGGAATTCCCGACCCTCCTAGGGAGTTTTTTTCTAGTGGGAACCAAAACCTTGACTGTGATCAACATGATGCTATTGTTCGAAAGATTACGACTGATTATTCGTACTCCACCGCATCCACATCCAATGTTCAATTCCTCGGGCAACATTGACTTGTTTCAAGATGGCAAAACTTTCTTGTGTAACTAAACCTCTTCTTAGTCAATGAAAATGGCAAAACTTTTACCACTGTTAAAAGAGAAACGTTAGCAGCGTGCAAGTACGTTTGCCCAAACCGCACCGCAGCTTACTCGGTCGAGAAAGGTACCAATTGGGCTAGACGTGTAAGACCATGTCAATGCCATGGACGTTGAGACATCAAAAGCATGATAGCTTAATTTGGTGAAGCCCCGAAAGTCGTAGATCCAAAAATGCATCAACCGATCCAACGCTGACAGACACAGAGAATCAGAGATCCTGTCTTGCCACGTCCCTCTATTGGCGAAAACAAACAGGAGGTCTACCTACCAAACATACACAAGACTCTATAAATACCACCCGGCTAGCTTGCCAAACACACACACGCGCTCCTCACTACAGGGCCAGCTACTACTTGACCGCCTGATTAGCCGGCCGCCGGAAATCTTTCTGCCGCGCCATGACCGTCGGGGAGACCACCGCGGGGCACGGGCAGACGGTGTGCGTGACCGGCGCCGGCGGGTACATCGGGTCCTGGATCGTCAAGCTCCTCCTCGACAAGGGCTACGCCGTGCGAGGCACCGTCAGGAACCCCGGTATACCTACCTGCCTATTGCAGTTCTTGCGGCGGCGGCGTGGATCGATCTACGGCTGGTTAATCTGATATTGTTTGCGTGCAGATGACGCGAAGAACGCGCACCAGCTGAGGGCTCTCGCCGGCGCGGCGGAGAGGCTGGTGCTGTGCAGGGCCGACCTGCTCGACGCCGACGCGCTGCGCGACGCCATCGCCGGCTGCCACGGCGTCTTCCACACCGCCTCGCCGGTTACCGACGATCCCGTATGATAATCATGGGTATATTTAAGAGCTTAATTAATCTGGTTAATTTTGCTGACCGCTCGATAAGGAAACCGATGCTTCGATCGGACCTGTCCTATAAAACACAGCACACAGCTGCAAACATATTTTGGATGTCAGCGGATCGACAGTATATATCACCAGCCGTATGTGTTTATTTTCAGTGGAGGATTCGATACAGCTGCAAACATATTTAGGATGTCTTTAACTTTTGGATGTTTAGTAGTTTCCGCAATTTCGTCATTTTTTTACGTTAGACAATTTTTAGCAGAATGCATTTTTACTGTCACGGTGTCACCGATACATACAGCGTAGTTAAAAACATTTGTTCATGCACTAATATAAGGTTCATGACACAGAAGAAACATATATATACACGAAAAATTTATATAACATGAGTCACCGGTAAATTCTGCTCTGATCGCTACTGGTTCAGGTAGAATTTATGGGTCGTAATAATCATACGCATGGAGAACAGGAGAAGTAACTGCTTGGGCTTGGGCCCATTTTTTCAGTGACCATTAGAGCTTCGTGTAGCGTTTTTGCTCAAAAAATAATGTTTGTGTATCAAAGTAGCTGCATGCATGCAGAGATCGATGCAGCATTTTACGTCTTCGTGTGCATGCAGGAGGAGATGGTGGAGCCGGCGGTGAGGGGCACGCGCTACGTCATCCAGGCAGCGGCGGAGTCCGGCACGGTCCGCCGCGTCGTGCTGACGTCGTCCATCGGCGCGGTGGCCATGGACCCCAACCGCGCCCCTGACGCCGTCGTCGACGAGTCCTGCTGGAGCGACCTCAAGTTCTGCGAGAAGACCAAGGTGCGCAGTATTTAAACTTGCATGCATCGTCGCCGGCGGCCGGCAGCACGTTGTCGGACACTCGGACTAATAATTTGATTGTGTGCGCTCTCGTGTGTCAGAACTGGTACTGCTACGGGAAGACGGTGGCGGAGCGCGCGGCGTGGGAGGCGGCGGCGGAGCTGGGGGTAGACATGGTGGTGGTGAACCCGGTGCTGGTGCAGGGCCCGGCGCTGCAGCCGGCGGTGAACGCCAGCCTGTTGCACGTGCTCAAGTACCTCGACGGCTCCGTGAAGACGTACGCCAACGCGGTGCAGGCGTACGTGCACGTCCGCGACACCGCCGCCGCGCACCTACGCGTCTTCGAGGCCCCCGCCGCCGCCGGCCGGTACCTCTGCGCGGACGGCGCCGTGCTGCATCGGGAGGATGTCGTCACCATCCTCCGCAAGTTCTTCCCCCAGTACCCCATCCCCAAGAGGTCAGTGCATGTAGATAATGACACAATGTCCTCAAACAAACTGAAAACAATGGGAGCCACCTCGACTAATAAATAGTTACTGATTTTTTTTTTGGAAAAGATAAATAGTTACTGATTGGTGCGCACAAAACCAGTAGATTGAAATCTCCTAGTTATAAATGTCGGGTTTGCTAATTCTCAATCGAACGGGAATTAAGTTGAAGCACATTCAACTCTAGAATCGTCGATTGCATCTTAATTCCTACACTCTATGAGTTGCAAGTGAGATTGTAGCTGAGATTTTCAAATGTAAGTGAGATGCACATTTCCAAATTGCAAGTGGGTTACAACTTGAAAAAATTATTTGTGTAGTAATAAAAATATTTGTATAGTAAAATAATTGTTGACGTAGTACAAAATCATATGATGACATCACTTAATGAGAATTAAAGTAATTCTCAACTGAATGAGAATTAGCGACACCCTAAATATTCGAGTTATTGGTTGTCCATTATCTCGTAGTAGTATTTGTGTCAATCCTAATAAAGTGGACAACACAAATCTACAAGAATACTAGCACCCTATTCTCAAAAAAAAAAAGAATACTAGCACCCTACTGTCACCTCTACCGTTCGCGAGAAACAAAAGATCGAAGCAAATTACATTTGACATATAACTTGAGTAAATTGCCCTAAAAAAAACTTGAGTAAATTATGTTTCACGTTATTTTGCTTCTGTAGTGTTAGCATGTACGTCTTATTAGTGGACTTGCACGAGTCTAGCCATTTGGACCGACTTACTAATGTTAACTACGAAAGAGATTTTCTCGATTTGCCTCCTAAGAAGTAGCAAAACAGGAATTTTTTACTCAGTCTTGTATGAAGTATTAGGGTTTCCATTTTGGGGTCCAATGCGAGCGATATGTTGGGTGGATGAGATGTAGAGAGTGAAAGAGCCGGAAGGAGTCACTTAGGGTTGGGGGGAAGGCATGTCATTGCAGTTGGTCATGGTACTATATTTCTAATTATAAGTACATGTGCTAGCTTATTGATTGATTTTTTTCTAAAAAACGAAAACTTGTTAATTAAGTTGGCTGCAAGTGAGAGCTGTCCCTGTCGTTGGTCCCAATATGTCACAACACACGTGCTAATTGTATCATTAATATTTAAGAGCTTAAATTTGTTTGGTGACATCAATGGTCAATAGTTATTGTTGTTGTCTTGCTGCCATGTCATGTCCCTTCGCCGGCTCCAACCATCCCTCTATCTCCAAGAAGTTACGAAATTTGTTCGCTCACAATACACCTGCCTAAACCTTAACCCTTGACACTGTAACCCTCCTCTCAACCTTGTCTATATCGACACAACCACTACGTATTGTCACCACCTTTGCCTCGGCCGACCATGTCGTTGTCACCGCCACCGATTCGTTGAAGAGACGATTGAAGAAAAAGAAAGTATCATGTAATTGAATACTAATAGCAGACGCCAAAAATAGGGGAACACATTTTGTTGACACATTGCGCCTTTGACGCTTTTATCGGACATGATTTTTTTTTTTTTTTGGAACTTATTGGACATGATTGTTATTAAGTACCTCCCACGACTCAACCGTACATGCTGTAGTGGCGAATTTAGTCTTTGTTGGCAAGTAATTCTACTCGACGCACTAGTCAAGAACAGTTCATTGGCACGTGATCAATCCTAGCCTAGTAATTACATGACGCAGTAGTGGGGCTTTCCAAATTATGAATTCCAAAGTACTAAGATCTAACTTTCCACATATCTTTGCACGCATGAAGTAAGTTTCCAAGCATGGCCAGTAAAGTCTCATACGTGCCCGGCCAATTCGTCGTGGTGCAAAAGCTTACTCGATCATGCATGGTTGATGACATTACTAACTGGTTACTATTGCACGTCATTCTCGCCTGGCAGGTGCTCCGACGAGGTGAACCCGAGGAAGCAGCCCTACAAGATATCGAACCAGCGGCTCCGTGACCTCGGTGTCGAGTTCGCGCCAGCGGCGCAGTGCCTCTACGACACCGTCGTCTGCTTCCAGGAGAAGGGCATCCTCCCGGCGGCGCCAGCCCCTCCTGCTCCGGCAAAGCAGTGAGGGAGTGTGTGCGTTGTTTTATGGAAGCAAACATGTCGAGCTTTAACACAAGTCTGCTCGTCCTATGTGTCGTCCCAAACTGTATGCATCTGGTCTAGGTGGTATTCGAGGTAATGGGTGAAGTATGTGACTATGTATGCGTGGTTATGTGATGTGGCTTTTGTACCTGTTGCAAATATCAATCTTGCAGCAGTTTGAAGTTTAATTGGCATGCTTTTGTTGTCCATTGGCCGTATGTATCAATCGATGTAGAGGCCAAAGTCGTTGTTCCCCATTTCGGAAAAAAGCTTATGTTGTCTTAAATGAAGGGCTTGAAAATAAATAATGTTTCGTTCTCGACTTGTCTTGGTTAGTTCCCCTTCTAGAATTTGTGACTTGAGCAAGATCTTTTGAAACTGTTTGATGTGCGCAGACCCTCATTTTTTTTCTTCCAAAAAGCGGGACCACATCCTCTGCATCGGCTTCGATGATGCATACAACCATTTTTATTAGACTCAGCCTAGAAGTGGAGATCAACAATGATTTTATTTTGGTTGTTTGACCAAGACTAGTAAGATTGCACGTGCACGCACGTAACGACTAATATATATCCAGCCAAACATATTACGAAGACTACAATTTAAATTGTTGTATGTCGCAAAGTAACATAGATCATGTGTCCAATTACAAAGAGAAATTTGACAAATTTCCAACCTCAAGTTAGTGGTGGAGTAGTATATGATCAGCTTGCCAACCAAGAGGTCTACATGTTGGTTTAGCCGGAGAGTCTGGGTCGTGATATATTCTCCAGACCATGACCTTTCTTCGAGTTTGTCGAGGCTGTACAGATGATCCTCGGTCAGCGAGACCAGCATGTACTTGGGAGTCGCGGAGCTGTACCTGAATGCATCTTCTGGGTCTGAACAAAACTGAATAAACACATCTTGCATCATTTTGTATACGATGTTTCGAATAAACTAGGTAGAGATACATTTCAGAAAAAAAAAATCTCTAATATGATTGCGTAATTTCTCATGCAACGATGTTTTGAAAAGGACCAATATTAACACAACACGCATCTTTACTCTAGCTAAACGATGATAGTCCAGACGCTCAAGTTGTCAGTACAGCAACCAAAACACAAAATCCACCTCACATTAGTAGCCGAAATAGAAGACCAAATTTGTCCAAGCAAGACCAGGAAGTAGACCTCAGATTGTCTATGATCTGAAGGTAGCCACGATAAAGTTCCAGAACAGCCATGCAAACAATGAACTTGGAAATATAAGATGAAAAATCCAGATTTGATGACAAAATTTATAAGAGAAGTAAGAATAACTCCTTTTTTACCTGCAAAATAAAAGATGCATTAAAAAAGTAAATAGATTTTTAATTTAAAAACTGTAAGATGCATATGTAATCTGATAGAGAAAGTAATGAGCTCCAGCCTAAAACATACAAGGCAGATTGATCTCCATAGTACTAACTAACAGATTTTTGATAAGTTTGGTTTCTTGCAATCTGCTTAGCAAAGTGTTGTGGCCAAATGGTAACATCTCAGTGACCTCAGTGCCCCCTTTGACGTACTTAGAAACTTCTCACGTTATTCAACACTTACGGAATAACACAAGACAATGAGAAAACAATCATTGGCCCTTCACCATGAGCATGCCGAATGTTGGGCCGTGTGAGCGTTCCCAGAAGGCGGCAGAGGCGTTGGAGCCCATGAAATTGTGGCGCGAGGCGCTGGCTGCGGTGGAGGTGGACTTCATGTTCCTATCATTGGTGTTGTTGGAGTCACCTCCATCCGCCCCGAGCGGCTTCAGTGGGATGACACGAGGCTTGAAGGAGGCAACAGAGCTCTCTCCCTTGGCGTATGCCTCGTGCTTCGCCTTTGGCGGTGCGACCGCGACCGCACGGAGGGGGCAGGCGGCGCTTGTGGAGCTGCATTGTGTCATCAGGCACGCCACTACCAACAGCAGGCGGTATTCTCCTTGAGGTGCTCCCACTCGATTGATCTCGGGAGATGACATACCGTGAAAATTACACAGTGGTTTAGACAAAATATTACAAAATCTAGAAAATGAGAAAAATAATGTACTCCCTCCGTTACACAATATAAGATGTTTTAGTCATTTTCCACATTCACATGTATACACATGTATATAGACACGTTTTAGTGTATATGTCCACTCATTTTGGTCCAAATCTAGCCAACATGTGAAATACCTAAAACATCTTATATTGTGGAACGGAGGGAGTAGGAACTAATTATATTTACCATCTGGGATATTAAATCGAAATGAAAAACAAACATGACCGTCTGAGATGCACTTTACTGTTTCTCTCACGCTGCCTCATTCCTTCTTTGTCCGGCTACTCTACCAACCACACCACAACGTAGGTACGTACCTACGTGCGTTACCTACCACCTTGCACAGAAAAACCGCGAGGAAAAACAGACGGGCTGGTATAAGATTCTTTGATTCATTCGTTTTGCAAGTTTGAAGTTTCTTCGAGCGAACCATCCTGAAGCGTGTGTATTTCCTATCGCAGAGTCGCAGCCACTTCCTTCTCAGGCTCTCAGCTAGCTACAACAACTACCCCATCTGACAGCGACCATCGAGCCCTCCCTCCTTTCCTCCATCTTCTCGACCAGGCCGGCAATGGCCTCTTCCCAACCTCGCCGCCGCCGACGGAGACGCCACGGAGTCTCTCTCAAGATTGATTTGGATTGGCCTCGCGTAGGTGTGAATTGAGAATCACTAAAAAAGGGTTCCCTTTGCAAAAGGAACCCCACCATCGTTCTAATCGTGACATGTGTCGGCTTCTCTTTACATGATTAAATTTTGGTTGTCTGCATGTTTGCCAAGTGTCACAATTAGATTGAAAGTGGGGGAGTATGAGAGAGAAGGAGGGCATGCGTGCGTGGCCAAGCAGTTTTCTCTTTTTGCCTTTTATTTTTCAAATCCGAATTTTAAAAACGAAATATCTCGAGAACCGTTTATCCAAATTACGAACCGTTTTCATTTCTGAGCTCCTCGTGTCGAGATCTTCAAAACTAGATCCCATGTCGATAGGTTTCGACGAACTTTTTTTTTTGTACACTCTGTTATGCATAGTATGTACATCCTATTTTGTGTAGTTGTACAACCTGTGTCTGTGTACTTTTATACTTCGTGTTCTGTGTAGTTGTACACCCTGTCCTGTGTAGTTTGTACAACATGTTAGTTGAACAACATGTTTTTGTGTAGTTTGTACAACCTGTTAGTTGAACAACATGTTTCTGTGTAGTTGTACAACCTGTGTCTGTATAGTTGTACAATCTGTTAGTTGTACAACATGTGTCTGTATAGTTGTACAACCTGTGTCTGTACAACATGTGTCTGTCTAGTTGTACAATCTGTGTCTGTACAAGCTGTGTCTGTCTAATTGTACAACATGTGTCTGTCTAGTTGTACAATCTGTGTCTGTACAACATGTGTCTGTCTAGTTGTACAATACGTGTCTGTTTAGTTGTACAATATGTGTCTGTACCTACGAATATAGACAAGACGCATGCAGCCGCGTCCTGTGTATAATTTGTACACCGTTTTTCATGTAATATTTGTGCACTGTGATATATATTTCTTATACATCTTACTCGTACCGTTGGAATTTTTTGCCCAGGATATACACGTGAGGCTGGAGCTGGACGTACGCGTACGCGGGGCTGAGACGCGTATGCTAAGACGTACGCGGGGCTTCACTAACAGCACGCACGCGTTCGTTCAGTTTTGCTTCCGTGCGGAGGCCGCCACGTGGCGTGCTACAGGCTCGCTGGTTCCCTTTAGAAAGGGTTCCCTCCGGGTAACGACACCTGTGTGAATTGCCATTTTGAGGATTTCGTGAAGGCTGGTTGGTGGGCCGGCCCACTAGGCTGACAAGATTTTCGATTATTTTTAGTACGGATTTCTACCCCCACGAGATCCAGTGATCTCTTTATTTTTTTAAAAGTTTAAAATCATGTTTCAAGTTTCAAAAAAATATTAAAAGAAACAGATGTACACAAAATATGTTTAGTACAATTAGAAATAGTTTGTATTATGTGCTACACAAAAAATTAAAAATATGGATCTGAGTATAAGTATAGTGAATACTGAATAGTACATATTTTCAATCTCCAAAATTTATCAGAATTCAAAGAATCTAGCGTTGCCATTTTGCATGATTGTATGGTACATCACAATATTTTTTCAGATATTTTTCAAACTTGCACAAAAAAGGGATCACTAGAGCTCAGGAGGCAAAATGATTTTTCAATTATTTTTCAGTTATATTCATTTATATTTTTATATGCAATAGCAGAAATTTAATCCGTATCAGGAATTCAGATGCAACATAATGGCGGCTTTTAAAAATCACTTTGTAGGTAATGAATGTTATTCCTGCGATTTGTAAGAAACTTAGCCATAAGCAAGAACTCAGCGAAAAGAAGGGGAGAAAAAAAATCGAAGTTTCATCTCCAGGTACCACATGTCTCCAGAATCTGGAGAGACAATTTGAAAATTTCTCACAACGTCAACTGTACAATGATTTTGGTCTTGGACGACCTGCATTTTCTCCACTGTATCGTGGAAGTGCATGTACGTAACTACATTTAGGGCAGCTCCATGGACCAGTGTTGCCCCCATTTACAGTAGAATCAGATTGCAATCTCAACTATATCTGCAGTTCTGTTGATTGCGGATGGGCCTCGTCCGTTCCATCTTCCATGGTATCTTCGTCGAACCTTGGCGGGCTAGATGGAGCGCTGCTTGACGGTGAACCTGACAGGTACGTATCTGTGTTGCTGTCAGACCATTCAGCGGTGACTGCGCCAGCTTCTGAACCTGGGACGTCTACCGAAGGCGTATCAGGACTGGGTACGCTCTTGATGGTATTCCCTTCTGGTTTCTCCAGTGCAGATGCATCCTTGAAGAGTTCACGTTCTTGAGAGCTTGTGCCGTTGGATTCAGCTTCTGGCAAGGACAATGTATCATCGACCGCATCGTTGTCGCCGTCAAACTTCGGTGCAGAAGAACGTGCAGATGCATCCTCGAAGAGTTCACGTTCTTGAGAGCTTGTGCCATTGGATTCCGCTTCTGGCAAGGATAATGTATCATCAACGGCATCGTTATCGCCGTCAAACTTCGGTGCAGAAGAAAGTGCAGATGCATCCTCGAAGAGTTCACGTTCTTGAGAGTTTGGGACCAAGGGTTCAGCTTCTGGCAAAGATAATGTATCAGAAACAGTATCTTTGTTGCCCTCAAATTTCGGTGCAGAAGAATAGATATTTTCTGTTCTTTCTGAAAAATCTGGACAGACCCACTATCTAGAATGCTACGTTCAGGTGTGGCACTGCTGATTTCTGTTTCCTGGAGAGATATCACATCGAAGCCATCATGCACATTGTTTAATCCCTTCTGATCTGATGCAGTAACTGTGATGTGATTGCTTTGGCTTGACAAATCCACATCACTGAATTCAACATCAAGATTAGAAAAACTTTCTTTCTGGTCGCTCGACGGCTCAGAAGTGTGAATCGATGTGGTTGCATCTATCTCCGAAAATATAACCTATAATCAGACAGAAAGAGTGCTTTACTATGTGGGGAGGTACAATGCACAGGTGGAGAAAGCTTGAAAATGCAAGAATTGTCTGGTTACCTCAACTCTGAAGTCTACAGGAAACCGGTGTTGTGTGTCCCATAGAATGTCAATCTGGTCCCTATCAAGTAACAAAAGGTTGTCTTCAATAAAAGCCGTGTTAAACATAACTCTGAATACCATTACTTCATGCTTAAAATCCTCATCCAGGGTGATGCACTCCATGACAATGTCTCCTCGGACAGGACATCTAACATTAACCTTGATTATCTCATTGTCTTCCTGAAATTATAAACAAAAGCAGTATAATGTTTTTCTGTCAGCAATTGAAGCTTATGGATGTCTTACCATAATCAGTACCAATATCAATAGCAACTTCCAAAGTAAATACAAACCTGTTATATGAACTGGAAAAAATAACAACTAATAAATAAAGTAGCCAAAAGAAGGATGCAATATTATGCGCTTCCAAGTTTAAACTATTGAGAACCGTAACAGAAAACAAATTGAAATATATGTGTAAGCCAATAATCCTTCCAGATGACCAATGAGATACTTTTTAGTAGTTCGAGAAGGGAAAATTATATATTAATATATCACACCCTTAAACTATTCATTCTTCAAGCTACCTAACTTCAACCCTAAACACCCAAACTGTGTACTTACACGTCCTTCAACTGTCAGACGTCAAAACCAGTGAAATTCAACAATTATGGTGGTATTCAAATAAGTTTTTTTTTTGCTGATCTGGCCTCATGACCAGCATCATATGTGCTGGGCATACAGCTAGAAAAGTGGTAAATTACACTTAACCAATGGTTGGTGCAGCAAGGGTTGTTTTAGCCTTTTTGCTCAGCGGTGTGATTTGAGCGAATCTTAGAGTTTTAGGGAGAAAGTTAGGCAGTAGGAGGCCAGCACAAACTGTGCAATATTTGTTTTCCTTTGGAGAATAGATCAGTAATGAACTACTGATCAGGGATCTAATCAACATTACAGACAAAAAGCCACAGACCTACTGTAAAATACCAATGTGTAATTCATGATATGTTGATAACAAACTAAATTATACCTGTGTGTAAAGTTGAACAAAATCATATGTCTTTGGAGTTGAAAAGAGAACTTTGGCACTACTGTCAGTAGGCACCAGGGGATCTGGGCCATAAATTCGAAATATTGGCCTACATCCTCCTTGACCATCAAAATTTGGTACCTTCCTGATGATTGCACAATTCAAATTCAGCATCCGGTCAGCAGGAGGCCACAGTTCTGGTGATATGTGCCGTCTTGACACATACTTCAAGTATCTCAGCTGAGAAGGTGCTGGGTCCAGAGGTGAGTAGAGCTCAACCAGTTCAGGTGGTGCATAGCTGTAGACTGTCTCCAATGCCTTCCTCTCATCTTTGTACCTTCCAAGGTAAACCAGTAGGGCTGCCAATGCAAAAGCAAGGATTGGCCACCCCCCATGCTCCGAATGTATAAGCAGGAAGTTGTCCTGGCTTAACGAAAGCCAGCTTTCACTAGACCTAAGAAAATGGTGAATCATCTCCAATGTGAGCAAAGGGCAGCCCTCATAGTTACGTGGGTAACCCATCACACTCATATCATAGCCTGAGAAAATGCGGGCAGTTTGGTTGCTCTTCTTGCTTCCCTCAAAGTTGAATACCATAAAGGAATCAATGGAGTAGTGGGCAAGTAGCTGTTTTAAGATGCCTCCGATGTATGGTTTCAGCTCATCTTCTTCAAACAAATCCGTGGAGAAGCACTGGTCAAATACTGGAAAGTAAAGTAGTCAAAAGTTAGTATCTGAAAGGTGACACTGAGAGCAACCTCAGTTCTGCTATAAAACAGAGAGATCATCCATAACATACAAAGCATGCCCAGTGGTAGCAGGTGAGCATTTCCATATATAAACCGAATGTGAAAAAAGTATGTATACCAACTTCAAAAAATCCAACCTAAACAATGAGGCATCCACGCCTACAAAGAAAAGAAATGGTAGTCGGTATGCATATGCTACACAAGTGGGTGTCGGATACAACAAAAATGGTGTAAGTTTCAGGTGGTCGATTTCATGGAAAACAGGAAGCCTTAAAGGATATAAGTTAACTTTCCCAGTAAAAAGGAGAAAACAATAACTAGAAAATATTTGTTATGCCAAGCATGGATCTTCAAGCTATAAAGCTTACCATTCCTCATAGCTACTAAAATGTGACCAGGTTTAAGCCATCCATGAAATCCAGAAACCGGAAGGAGCAACCCATGCTCTGAAGCATAGCTTGGTGTCCTACAAAGCTAAGCCCTCAAATCAAACCACCTCGTGCTAAAACTTGATCAAATTTACCCCAGCATTACCGAATAGCCTTGAAACAAACACACGACCATCAAGAAAATAATGACAATCTGATAAGCGACAGCCAACTAATCCGATGTATTCCGTGCTTCTATTATGGTCAAATGTAGAGTTCGGCATCAGCTAATCAATGGGCTTTACACGCAACTTTTCCCAAGTCAAACCAAGAAACAATGCCACCACGATAGCACGAGCGTTTGACACGGTCGTCTCCATTGATCAATTATTTACACAAACTCTGCATCTCGAGTCCAACAAGAACCCACATCTTGTTCCTACGAAATTCTGACATGTATACGACTGGAGAAAGAAGATTAAATCGATGGAAAAAAGAACGAAGGGCGTCGTACTAGTCGCTAAGTTAAAACCTTGGAACTGGAGAACCGCGGACGAACAGCTCCGAGGCAAGAGCAAGCACGCGCAGTGGCGGAGCCACGGCCCGGCATGCCGCTGATGCACTCCCTTGTATTGCTATCATGCATTGATGATTAAAATAAAATAATTGTGCTTTCAAACGCTGATCAATGAGAATGCACTTAGACTTTGCCCGGGCTCCATTCGCGAGCTAGCTCCGCCACTGAGCACGCGGGCAGGTTTTACCGATATGGACCATAGCCTAATCACGTCTGGAGAAAATGCGTAGTAACAGAACAAGTAAAAGAAATGGAAAGGGGCGTTTTGATGAGGAAACAAGCACGCACCCAAAATGTTGCCGGAGATCTCGACGAGCCCAGCCGGCATCCGCCAGTTGAACAGCCGCCGGAACAACGCCATCTGCGGCGGCGGTGGGTCGAATGGCAGGCCAGGCCAGGGAGGCAGAACTCAAGAATGGGATCAAGAGGTGGATGAGGAGGAGGGAGGGAGCGGGGGGAGAAGACGACGTGGGGAGGAGTAGCTCGGCCTCGGCGGCGGTATATGGAATGGATTTGGGGGGAGGCGACTGGGAATTTTTCCGCGATTTGTTGTTTTTCTCGGAAGGAGAGAGAAGAAGGTTTGGTTCCCTTGTTTAACAGGTCGTCGCGGGCGCGTGCTCTGCTCGACTCGACTCAGGAGCTTGCCGAGGAAGAGAAGAGCCGGGCCCACTTTTTTCCTCGTTTTTTTGGATAGGTAAAAGTGGATTTGACATTTGAATCTTGAGCGACCGCATTTTGCTTTCTCGAGTCATCGAGTGTCGCCGTGTCGGTGGGTCTTTTTGGACGAATTCCTTGTGATTATATTTTCACACATTTTACATGTCACTCTAGCGGATACTCCAAAATGGGAGCGGGTCCTGTGCCAATATAGCGAAAAACACCGCTCTACCATATTCTCTTTATCAGCATTTATCTCTATTTTAAAGGTTCGTTCATAATGTAAAAAAATGTTCAATCATAGAACTACCTCCACCGACATTAAATTAGAGTCAACCACGGCGACATTTCTCTTCCTCCTCCTGCTGTCACGATCTTGTAGCCCATCCGCACACTACGATCTCTCGTCGCCTTCACGCCTATACGTCGTCAAATTCCTTATAGCCACTAGTCCGCTTGTGCATCCCTTCTCCCGCCATGATCCCGTGTGTGTGTTATTGCGGGCCGTCACCCTTATCCTTAGTGCCTCCCTCATTTGCACCACGCGCGAGCGTCAGGTGGACCAAGTTTGACCATCGCAAGGTACGCATTTCCAGTAGCGGACCTAGGAAAAATTTAAAGCCCAGGCAACTACTTGATACCAAGGCTTATGATGCTAATTATTGATCAATTAGTCAACAAATTACTCGTGTCGGCCGGCTGAAAGCCCGGGCACTGCCCGGGCAACAGGGACGCTAGGTCCGCCCCTGCGCATTTCCATCGGGCACCTTCGCGCATCTCTCCTCCCAATGTTGCTCCTCTGGTCGCAGAGAACCACCACAATGCATCCCTTCTCCCGACATTACTATGTTGTTGAATTGAATGTATTTTGATTTGAAATAGAAATTCTTAAATTCATGGATTTGAAATGTTCTTGAATTGTGAGTGATGGAAACAGTAAAGTTTGAACTATTACAGCGTGAAACGGAGTTAAAATGGAGTTCATATTCATAACGATAAGAGAAATAGAAAAAAGTGAAATATGGAGACTACATTATAGGAAATCGGTGGAAGTTTTGCTCCCTGTAACCCAGAAAATTTTCAGGGACCGGCCCTAAAACCTCTTAGGTCTACCTTATAAGGAATTTGCTAGAGCTGCTCTAAAAGCCGACCATTTAGGTCCATAGTTATACAAATCCTTTCATGTTGTTCACCACCTCCCCAACCCCCCCCCCCCCCCCCCCCCCCCCCTTCTAATTAGTAATAAATATTTCCTTACGGAATCACCTGTGGAGAATACAAACAAATGTGTTCTACCATTCACGTGTTTCAGACTTGTGTAATAATCCATAGTGCATGACATATTCCAACCCGTAAATGTTACATTTGGGTTCTTATTTCTTTAGGTGAAATGCCGACGCTTTACCATTCGATTAGAAGGAATCAAATTATCTCCGAGTTGAGCTAAAATAGCCAAAAAGAAGAAACCCACACCCACAGTGATGCGTTTTGGAGGACGAGCTCTGTGTTGCTCTTTTGAACGGTTTAAATTTTGCATTTTGAAGTTTCAAAAATCGGGAAAAAGATGTAGATAATGACATGATCTACAAGTGTGCGAAAATCCATTTCAAAATTCTTTATATTTTAGGCTGACCAAACATGACAAATGGGTGGATCTTGGTCGGTGAACAATACATATTTTTAAAAACTTGAAATTTTGCTAGATTTATCTTTTTAATGTAGCCTAGAATAATATAAAATTTAGACCGAAAGTTTGCACACTTATAGATCATATCATTATCTGCATATACTATTTTTTTCTTGAATTTTTGAAACTAAAAATACTGATTATAAATATTTGACAAAAAAAGTGATCCGTGAAGAGCGAACTACCGTCTTTATCACAGAACATGTACAGCGAAGTACCAATGATCGATACACCGGGAAAAGTCAAGTCAAGCCCAAGCACGAGGATTAAGGATTTATATGCAGAATGGGTCGTGTACAAGATATTTTAAGCTCAAAGCAAATGAGCAGTGCGTGCGTTATAAGAAATTGCATATTTAACCCGCAAGTGTATTTTAATTTACTTTCACTGGAATAAATACAAAATCGTGGACTTGAATTAATTCCTGTAAAAAGATTTGTTAACTATACAGGGAAACGACATGATACACTGACAACACTGTCAGGTGACAAGTTTTTTACACCCTATTTGTGTTGTCTACGAAATGCGTTCCTCTAAACCACGAGCGGGGCAAGCCTCCTTTGGTGCCTTCGCCGCAGCCGCCATGGGGTGGTCCATCGGGTTGGTGAGAGTGCATCTAACTCCTAAATGTATTCTTGCTAATTAATGACAATCTTTATTGATTGATAATTTCATTAAACTGTATCCTTAATAATTTTATTAAACTATATAGGCAATGCTTGATCTGTGTGACGCCCCAAAATCGATACTATGCAGATTTTAGGCGATCCCGCCAAAACCGCATAATAACGAACTTAGGATGCCCATTAGACATAACGTGAATGCCGAAACATGCGCGTTATGTGGGTGGAATTGTGATAACATTACAACAGTTCACGAAAGAATCCGCAACAACAACAGAAGAGATATATACAAGAACGACTCCAACGAGCCAAGATACAACTGATACATTACAAAGATACAAAGCACAGCGAAAGTGAAAGGATCGTATGGCCACCTAGAGGGGGGGTGAATAGGTGCTACTCCAATTTTTTAATTCTTTTTCGATTAAGGCTTGACACAAAGGTAAATTCTCTAGATATGCAACTAAGATGAATTTACCTATATGACAAGTTAAGTCTAAACAAGATAAGATACAAGTAGTAAATAACTAGAAAGGAGTAACCGATCGGGAAGCACGCGGAGACAAGGATGTATTCCCGAGTTCCTCCTTTTTAGGGGAGTACGTCTCGTTGGAGGGGTGTGAGTTTCAAACTCAAGACGCCACAAATGGCCTCACCCTATTCTCCGATGAACCTCGCACAAAAGCTCGGTCCACCTTCCACTATCGGAGACCTTCAAGGCGGAATCCGGAGCCCTTACAACAAGCTTGGAGCACAACCCACAAAAGGATTGGGAGCTCCCAAGCACCACAGCTTCACTACACAAAAGTAGCAAGCAAGTAAGTACAACAAGATGCCTAGGTTTTCCTA
This sequence comes from Poa pratensis, assembly GCA_947311845.1. Lineage (NCBI taxonomy): Eukaryota > Viridiplantae > Streptophyta > Magnoliopsida > Poales > Poaceae > Poa > Poa pratensis. The sequence continues at coordinate 40,061,150 of CAMZMU010000085.1, forward strand.
GCGGAAACCCTAGGCTCAAATCCCTCAAGTGAATGAGGGGGAAATGAAGAACTGCTTGGTGAAGATGTAGATCCGGGACTTCTCCTTCAATCCCCCCAAAGATCAACAAGTTTGGGTGGAGGGATTGGGAGATCTAATGATTCTTGAGCTTGCAACAATGGTGTACTTCAGATCTGGGCGAGCTGAAGAGCTGGAGGTAGGTGGAGGGGTATTTATACCCCTCCAGAAAACTAGCCGTTTTTCTGTCCACTAAGTCCGGAGTCTCCGGACCTGGAGACCGGAAACTCCGGCCTGGGCCGGAAACTCCAGCCCCACTCCGGACCAGATACCGCAGCAGCCGTCGCGATGCTCTTCTTCTCTGCAGGCCGGAAACTCCGGACTGGGAGGCCGGAAACTCCGGACAGGCCGGAATCTCCGGGCCTACTCCGGGGCAACTCCGGACCCTATACCGCACGCGCCGTCCAGGGAAAGTCTTCGATTCAAACCACTGGTCGGGGGCGGAGTCTCCGGACCGCGGGACCGGAAACTCCGGCCGGTGCGGAAACTCCGGTGTTACTCCGGGGTAACTCCGCACCACATCCCGCAGCTGCCGCCCAGTGGAGCTTTTGCTCCAGAAAATGACTTGGCCGGAGACTCCGGCCACAGAGACCGGAGACTCCGGACTGGACAGGCAAATGCAAGCTTCTTTTTCTTGTCAAGTGTTTCGATGCAAAGTGTAATTGTATCATTTCATTCCTGCACCACTTAACATCATATTAAATAATTCCTAGTGTTGTTGCCTAACACACAAAACATAGGGGACATAAAATGTCCTTTCAGAAAGCAAAGTAGTATCCGACTACGGACAAGATACAAATTGGATTAAGAGTCCTGAAGATAACCATGGCGTCCATATCCCTGCCCATGCCGAGCCGGAGGGATTCCCAAGCTAACGTCGTCAGAATTCAAACCTGTTAACTGCACATAAAGTACAGCCCAAAGATGGGTCAGGTACACCAGCCTGGCAAGCAATGCTCACAAGATACCAACACAAAGACTACCAAAAGGAAGGGGAGGTGGACTGAGGCGGCAGCAGCACTAAACAACCTATAGAGACACTCTACAACTTCCGTCTATTGGAGAGGGATAAGAGAGCGCATCGGAACCAACTTGCTTCTAACACCAAGCATAACACATCCCAGATTCACCCCCTCAACCAATTATGAGGAAGCAATCGAGGAAACTCGCAAGGTTGGCAGTTTTAGTTACATATTATTGTGAAAGTAGGTCTAACTTACTAGCCAAGTTAATTAGCATCATTAGGTGTAAGTTGTCTATGATTTTGTTAGCCAGCATCCGATCCAAGTTGTCCATAACCGCGGACTCAGCTTCTCGAAAGATTTGACCCTGCAGGGGTGCACTATGGTTAACCCATACACGTTCGATCAACCCAGATAAAAGATAGGGCTTCTCAACACGAATATGTTCTTTCACTGCAGCAAGTCCAGGTGCCACCCATCTGAGTTGTTACCCGCGTCCATAGTCCGGCCGATACCTCTGTAGCAGACTCAATCGTTTGCGCCTACGCACTAGGTGGAACAGACCACAGTAGGAAAGTCCACTTCGCGTCGTACCGCACCTATATGCTCCCCCATATCATCAAACCTCTCATCATCAAGTCACGTGCAGATGCATATGAGCAAATGGAAAACCCGAACTAGTTGTGGCGCCTGGACAAGCTTAAGTTCCGGTCAGAGTCGCAGGGGGTTCCATTGGACCTCCCACGAGTGGGTAGTGCGCTCGTACTTGGATAAGAGGACAAGAACTGAGTTCCTAGTGCGACACTTAGCAGAACAAAGCACCAACGAATTGGCCTTTCACCGGGTGCCTTATCATTTAGTTAATAACCCACAAACATTAACATCATATTAAGTAAAGTTGAACCAACCTATCATACTAAGCATGTGAAGCAAAAGATAGATAGACTCGCAACAACAAACCTAAGCATGCAACTACGACTCGCAAGGCTAACAAGTAAACAAACAACAAGGTGATGGGATGTGGGGATAAGGCTGTATGTGGCTGCATGGTAAACATAAATGGGATAACAGAGCTAGTTCGCTGCTTGATATTGTAAACGAACTGCACAGTAGATAAAACATAACAGAGACGTTAACCGAACTTTGACACCAAGGTTCAGACTTTTCTGAAGCAGAGCGACGGCGACGAACTTGCAGATTCCCTGCTGGTTTCCTTGCGCGTCTAGGAGGCCAAGGGTGCAGGTGAGTGCTCCGGGGTGCTGGTGTGTGCGTGTAACAGGTGCAAGAGGTGCGAACAGAGGGAGCACCGGCTCCAGGTCGAGTTGCCCGACGGAAAACATGACGGAGGCGCACGGCGGACGGTGTCGCTCGACGGCGAGAGCACCCAGAGCATGAGGGAGAAGGGGAAGATGCCTAAGAGGACGGGAGGCTCACCGAGAGGCTGCGGTTGTCGCCGGTCTTGCCAGGGTGAACGAACAGCGGCGGGAGTAGAGGAAGAAGACGGTGGCCTTGGCGTTCCCGCGGATAGTAGTCGACGTCGTGGACGGCGATCTTGGCGCTGCTCCAGCTCCGTTTCTTCACGTCAGGTCGTAGAGTATGGCGAGGCGCATCTCTTGCACACGGTCGCCGCGCTTGGAGAGGCTTGAGGTGGCGGTGACTTCGTCGACACCGGCGTGGAGCGTGACCCGGGCGAGCTCGTTTCCGAGCGAACGAAGAAGGGAGAGGAGGAGCCGAGGTAGGGAATCGCAAGAGAGCAGCCAGGGCTAGCTCCTGGGCAAGGTTTCAGGTCTTGCGCATGCCCAGGGGCGACAGCACGGTGGTGAGCTCCATGCCCTTGCCATGGAACCGCTCGGGAGGAGGAAGAAGGAGATGGGAGGAAGAGAGGATGGCGACGGCGCAAGGGAGGGAGAGAGACTAGGGTTCGGAAGGAGGCGCTGGTGGGGCTTTAAAGAGGAGGGGAAAAGGAGGGGAGCAGGTGCTGGTGGTGGTGGCGACGGGAGGGTCACGCCTCCAGCGTGACCGTACGGAGAAGACGACAACGAGGAGATGGGCTGGAAAGAGAGATGGGCTGAATTGGCTCCTTGCCACTTTTTTCTTTTGCTGGGAATTTCGGAATTTCCAGAGAACAACAGAGAAGAGGAGAGAGGTAAAAGAATTGGAGAGTAAGAAAGAAAAGAAGGGAAGGTTTGCCAAAACATAATTTTTATCTTTAGTAAAATATGCAGATGATTGATGCTTGATGATGTCATGATGATGCTAAAAGGAAAACAAACAAATCTAATTTGGGGGAAACCCCGGGACATTACAATCTGTGTGTTGGATTCAAGGCCCGATGTCAAGAAGATAATGTTATGATTGTGTTTGACATAAGGATCATTGATTTAAGCTATCAATATGATATGAAAAAAAAGTGAAGATGAAGCCAAAAAACTATGGAGTTCTTGTGTCCAACTAAAAAAGTCATGCTCTAACTGATGAGTTAAGCCATATAGGATGAAAATCTTCAGAAGACGATTGCAAGAGATGAACTCACAGTATGCCTCTAAGTCACGATCATGATAGACTCATGTGTAAGCCATGGTTAGTCAAGAGTTGGAGCATGCAATCAAGTGAAAATTCATTGTGTGTCTAAAGAGATTGTGATATATCATAAAGTAAATCAAGTGATGACCAAGATGATGTTTAAGACGTGATTAAAAGAATGGTCGTGAAAGAGTTGATCTTGTGGCGAGCCTGTATTGAAGAAGTATATTGAGCGAGCATACATGCCTAACTTCTAGACATCATCATAACGAAAAGATAATAAAATATACAAAATTGAACCAAATAAAGTGCAAAGATTGGAGTCAGCTTGATCAACACACAAAGCGTAAATGATGTACCGAGTGGGTTCAAGGGATAATGTGCCATCATAAGCAATTGTCAAATGCACTTTGTGAACGAACCCATGATTTATATGTTTGGTCTTTCTATATGGGATTAGGTATATTTCCATGTGCTTATATACAAAAGAATATTTCATATAACCAACCATAAGAGGATGACATCAAATGGTGGTCGTCGTCGAGATTGAGAAGTGCAAGTTCAAGATGCGCATCTCAAATATATCATATTCTTGAACCTTGATGTCCATTTGATGATAATGGATACATGAAAATGTGACTAAGTACGGCCGTTGCTCTGTCTTGACATAGTCATGATATCGCTTGGGTTTTCTTCACTGTATCTCAGAGACTTCTTCACTTTTCTTGTGTTGAGGTCTTGGGCGGCGAGATTGCTTCAATCATAAAGACTTGGTGTCTCGCCTTGGGTCTTTAATTAGAGTAGTGGTCTTAGCTGTAACGAGAATTATGGGTTAAATCTTGTGGTCTTGAGATGGGAGTTATTTCATCTTCCAGACAATAGGTATTTAGGTCTCATTTGTTTAGTTGTCAAATTAAAATATATGGAAGGGATGAGACAATAAAGTAAGGCTTTTCAAATACCTTAAAAAATATATAGAACTTTCGAATGGATGAGAAGAGTAGAATCCATACTTTGGGATACTTATGTAAAATAGGTTTGGTAATAATAAGTTCATACAAATATTTCCCTCCTAACTAACATCCATGGGAACTAAGGTTTCTTAAAATCAGGATGGGCTCTGATACCAACTTCGTGGGGAGCCCAAACTTATTGACTCTTTGAATCCTCTCATAGTGCAAAGTCAATGGGAGTTCCACATCAACTACACACAAAATTATGGAATAGAAATAGAACCTAAAGCTAAATATTGCGCAACGATCACAATAGTAATCATGCATATTGGACATTGAAGTGATTAAGATGGATCATGATATGAGGAACGTTATCACAATTAACGGGTTGCAAAACACTAGTAAAATCCACTCATCGTTGCCCCAGTCACGTGAACAAATTCCACCTTGTTTCCAAGCTAGCGACCTCCACCCTGAGCAAGCCGTCGACCACAACCCGACCTCGACTCTTCCGTGGCTTTAGTGTATATGCGTTTATTATTTTTTCAGTCAGGAGGCTATTGATTGACATTGTGATACTATTGATGCTCAATTATTAAATGGGAGTTGGTGATGGTGTAACCCATGGCAGAATTTTTCTGCCTCCTGATTCTACCCTCCGCGGACCAATTGTGGCGATGGTCCGTCGGTGGTTCGTACGTCGTCTGCCATGGTCTGCCAACACCGCGTTGTCGTCGTAGCTACTACCGCCCCGCTCGAAAAAATCTCGCCGCTAATTCAGCTCCCTCCCGAGCGAGGAAACCCTCACGCGGACCCAATCTGTCCTCCCAATCTTTCTTCTCCTCTCCATCTCTCAGCCCAACACGCCGCCGCCACTCACCTCGGCGCTGCCGCGGTTCTACCTAAGTCGTCCCCCTTCCTTGTCATCGAACCCAACCCACCACGATGAGGTCGCTCCGTGCCGCGCACACCCTCGCCTCCCGCTCGCTGCTCCTGTCTGCGTGTGCGTTACACGGACTCCCCCACCGCGGCCGCCGGCTGCGGCCGCTTGGGCAACCCCTGCCGCCGCGCCTACGCCGTCGTCGCGGGCGTTGCTGGGTGGGATCGCCGCCGCGGTATTCTTCTCCTGACATTTGACACGGTGGTGGCGGCCGAGATGCAGGCCAAGTAGTGCATGCCCGCTGATCTGCTGCGGCAGAACGTCGTGATGTACCACTACCAGGCTTGCCCCTTCTGCAACCAGATCAGAGGTGAGATGTGTGATCCTGTTACACTTGAGATTCAGCCAGGAGTGTTTGCCTCAGTGGATCAAATTAGACTGTAATCGCAGATCTATCAGGGCTGGCACTTGTCATTGGTTCGGCAGACCAACATTGCCAGTCTGGTGCGTGTCAAACCTACTTAAAATATTCGGCATTGGCTGCAAGCAGAAATGTTATCGTTCTAGAAAGAGTGAATTTAGTTGCTGGAGAATATAATCCTTTCTCCATGTCTGTTATGAAAATGTTATACTCCGCATATGACTAAACACCTTTGGACTTATCGTTTGATGCTAAGCATTTGTGCTTTATAGCTGACCTTTCATAAATTTTCATAGACACCAGCTCCTTTGTTGGTACCCACAGTTGCACTTGTGGACAGACTCATTTTGACTGGTATTTTCAGTTTGTGTCATATATTCGTTAATTTTTCTTCTTCCTCACGTTTATACTTTCTGTACTACTTTTTTCTTGCAATTTCCTAGCATAAGAAGTTAAGAACTATATGTAATCTGTGTTTTCCCACTTGTAGATAAATCGAGCGATAGTCATGAAATTTAGGCGAAGTGGAGGGGATAAATCCGAGGAATCAACATGTAGATATGATTCACCCCCTATTGCACATGCCTTCAATCTACGAATGTACTGGTGTGTTGAGACACATGTCCTCCTTACTAGCTATATCGTCACTGTTGCAGAAACCGTGCGTAACTTCATTAGCATACTCAACCTTGTATTGTGTCATGTCACTATAGGAAAACATGAATTCTACTTTATTCGTATCTTCTAAAAAAGGTTAACTATTTTGTGCACTCTTTGGTTAATATGCCATTTTGAGGCTCAGGTTAAATGGGAAGCAAGGTGGAGCAACACTTTAAGGTCAGAGCATATTAGAGGATATATTCGTCAACAACTGAGATTTTTTGCTGAAGCATCTTATTTTTAGCCATTTCTTATTCTATATTCGGATTCTTGCTAATTTTTTATCCGTGTATTTGAAATCATGAGTCTGAGAAGTATGCATCATAATTCAATGCTAATACTCCCTAGGTTCCATAATTATTGGTTTAAGTTCAGTTTTGTACTAAAACCACGACAAGAATTATGAAACGGTGGAAGTGTTTTTGGAGCCTCCAATCGTATTCCTCCGTGTACATGTTTCATAGGATGTTCATCTTGCCAAATGCATAGTTGATTAAATCGATGCTCAAAACATATGTCTTTTCTTTGTATATGAAAGATCATGAGCACACCAGGTTACAATTGTCCTCGTCTTTACACCTGAGAGGATCACATTCTTATGACTGTTTACATACTATCAAAAGAATAATTACCCACTTGTTATTGGCCACATTTTGATGGTGCTCAATCTATTGAAGGATGATTGGAAGTACGGAAATGTACTTGTAGCAATCTTGTGTTTATTTGCTCAATAGTGATTGGAAAATGTGCTTGTAGCATGCAGGTTAGTTCCGTGAGGTGTTCATCTTGTGTTTATTTCCTCAATAGTGATTGGAAAATGTGCTTATGCAGGTGAGTTCCGTGAGGTGTTCATCCTGTGTTTATTTCCTCAATAGTGATTGGAAAATCTTCACATTTTATATCATGTATTGGGACTTAATTAACCCTTTTTGCGATTGCTCTTTATAGAGAAAATATTGTTAGCTTTTGATGTGCTGGTTGCACAAAGGTATTCATGCCAGTCAGGTCATGGATTGGTTCATAACTGTTTGGAGGTGACAGAAGCACAGTGTGAGAAGATCGCATGGTAGCAGTTAGAGGCTTGGGTGCGTGGAGCCGTGGACGAGGATGGTCGGCATCACACTGGATTCAGATAAATATAAGATCATAGAAGGACGAGGCATGATGTACAATCAGTGCATTGCAAAGGACCAGCCCCTTCCTCATTCTCTTATTGTAGGTTCTGCTTACAATTTTCTTAGCTTTTGAGAAATATGGCTATCGGTTCTTAGCTTAGAATTATTGTTTGATTTTTTCTGTTCATAAGATGTTTTTGACTCCTTTGAGAACCTATTATCATCCTGATGAAACATAGCGGATTTTATAATCTTCAAAAAAAATGATTATTTATGATTTTGGGAGAAACCTTTGAGTTTGTATGAACATTGTCTTTGAAAAAACTTATGTATGAAATGTTGTATGAAACTTGAATGAATATTGTTGAATATTCTTGAAAAGAAAATATCATATGAAAACGGCCTCTCCTCTTCTTCCTAGACCAAGGAGGGGTTTTGGGGAACAGAACAAGGGCAAAAAACATCTACTCGTGGAAAAATATTTGTGACTTTTTTCTAGAAAAATAAATACTTACGTGCATCTTATATTTGCAGACCGTAGCAACGCACGGGCATTCAACTAGTTGATGCTCAATATGTATGCAACACTGCAATGAGATGCACAATTCTAGCAAATTTTAGGTGAAATTTCAGTGTGTAGATGTGTTTTATGCTATTTTGATGCAGATTATGTGACATGCGATGAATATGGCAGTGAGCAAATCAACGAGCGCAATTGAAGATGTTATGCTCCATAAGTTGGATGAAACAATGCCAAACCACTATGAGAGGAACAATTTCAATGCTCTTAGCAGCTAAAAAGGCAAGATGTGCACTTAAAATGTCTAAAAGAATAATCTTATCAATTAAGCTTGACACGACTGAAATTTAGAAGCACTACGGACTAATCATAATTCAAATAAATAAATCCGAAAAGACTATGAAAAACACTTTCTTGATACTTATCCCATCTGGACCTTATTCCCACCTGGATTCATAAGCCAATTTTTCAACAAGTTTAAACTAAGAAAGATGTAGCCAGTTTTTTTTAACGGTAGCCAACATTTCTTTACATGGTTTCTTTCTCACGGAGCTTCACTTTCCCATACTCCTCACTGCTCTTCTTTGGGGCCACTGGCCAAAAAAGCACGTGCGCTACGATCTAACGTTCCAGATTACACCTTGTCTCCCTTTTCTCCGATCTCAGCCGTCCATTCACTAGGGGTATAGGGTTTATAGCTCAGCCTCGCACCTCCCTCGCTCCTTCTCTTCCGTCCCCGCGCAAGAACGGCGGCTGGACAAGAAAAAAAAAAAAAAACCACAACCAATTCCCACTACCATATCGATCGAAGCCGCGGATTTTAATCCGAGAAAATCCCCCCAAAATCATAGGACCATCGATCCCTCGCCTCCCGATCTCGGAGCGCTGCTCAGCTCCCGCTCCGGCGCGACATCGGAACCCTAGTGAGTATGGCGGAGGCGTCCACGGCGGCGCCGGTGCCGGAGGGGGTGCTGCACAGGAGGATAGACTTCCACCTCGCCAGGAAGCCCCACGCGGCCTTGGCCGTCGGGGGAGGCGGGTTCCGGATGGAAACCCTGAACCCGGATGCCGGGGGTGGGGCGGCGGCGGTGGGAGCGGCCAGGAGCGAGGGGGAGGCGAGGAGGCCGGAGAAGGCGGAGGCTGCTGCGTTGGATCCGGAGCTCACTGTGGCCAGGATCTACCTCGGGAGAATTGTGAGTACAGAAATTTGCAATTCTATTTTGAGGGTTTGTTCTCTTAAAGCTGTGATTTTTGGTGCTCGGGCACCAAAGTTATCGACTCGGGTGTGTAGCCACGATTGTGGGCTCCTAGTCAATAAAAAATGTACATAATTTGCTTCAAGGAACTGCCATTTCTTGAGGTCTTAGTATGGTTGGGGACTATTTTGCGTTCAGCTTGTGTATGTCCTTTCGAGCTCTGAAATTGGACTACATTGCAGGGTGCTGGTCTGCAAAATCTTGGGAACACTTGCTACCTCAACTCAGTTCTGCAATGCTTGACTTACACCGAGCCGTTCGCAGCGTATTTGCAGAGTGGAAGGCACAAGTCTTCATGTAAGTGCTGTCAGAACTTGCAGCTGTCCACCGGCTTAGTGTCGCATAAATGAATTGATGATGTTGCATCAGGCCTGTGTATTCCCAAGCTAGTAGTAAATTGATCTGCCGGTTGGAGTATCGCGTATTTTAATGTAGTCTTAATCCTTGACAAAGGTATAATCTGGGCTCTAGGCTATACCGATATCCATGCAACTACTATTTGAATATCAGTATCCCTACCAAAGACGACGACAACAACAACAACAACAACAACAACAACAACAAAGCCTTTTTTCCCAAACAAATTGGGGTAGGCTAGAGTTGAAACCCATAAGATCTCGAAACTAGGTCATGGTTCTGGCACATGGATAGCTAACTTCCACGCAGCCCTATCCATGGCTAGTTCTTTGGTGATATTCCAATCCTTCAGATCTCTCTTAACAGACTCCTCCCATGTCAAGTTTGGCCTACCACGACCCCTCTTAACATTCTCATCCCGCTTTATCCGTCCGGTATGCAATGGCGCTTCCGGAGGCCTACGTTCTATATGACCAAACCATCTTAGACGGTGTTGGACAACCTTCTCTTCAATTGGTGCTACCCCAACTCTCTCACGTATATCATCATTCCTAACCCGGTCCTTTCTTGTGTGGCCACATATCCATCTCAACATGCGCATCTCCGCTACACTTAACTGTTGGATATGTCGTCTCTTGGTCGGCCAACATTCTGCGCCATACAACATCGCAGGTCGAATCGCCGTCCTATAGAACTTGCCTTTTAGCTTTTGTGGCACTTTCCTATCACAGAGGACGCCAGAAGCTTGGCGCCACTTCAACCAACCAGCTTTGATTCGATGACTCACATCTTCATCGATATCACCATCCTTCTGGAGCATAGACCCCAAATATCGGAAGGTGTCTTTCTTAGGTACCACCTGTCCATCAAGCCTAACCTCTTCCTCCTCGTGCCTAGTAGTACTGAAACTGCACCTCATGTACTCAGTTTTGGTTCTACTAAGCCTAAAACCTTTCGATTCTAGAGTCCGCCTCCACAGCTCTAACTTTCTATTAACCCCCGCCCGACTATCATCAATTAGCACCACATCATCCGCAAAGAGCATACACCATGGGATATCTCCTTGTATATCCCCTGTGACCTCATCCATCACCAAAGTAAAGAGATAAGGGCTCAAAACTGACCCCTGGTGCAGTCCTATTTTAATTGGAAAGTCATCGGTGTCGCCATCACTTGTTCGAACACTTGTCACAACATTATCATACATATCCTTAATGAGGGTAATGTACTTTGTTGGGACTTTGTGTTTCTCCAAGGCCCACCACATGACATTCCGTGGTATCTTATCATACGCCTTCTCCAAGTCAATGAACACCATATGAAGATCCTTCTTCTTCTCCCTGTATCTCTCCATAAGTTGTCGTACCAAGAAGATGGCTTCCATGGTAGACCTCCCAGGCATGAAACCAAATTGATTTTTGGTCACGCTTGTCAATCTTCTTAAACGGTGCTCAATGACTCTCTCCCATAGCTTCATTGTATGGCTCATCAACTTGATTCCACGGTAATTAGTGCAACTTTGAACATCCCCCTTGTTCTTGAAGATTGGCACTAATGTACTCCGCCTCCATTCTTCGGGCATCTTGTTTGACCGAAAAATGAGGTTGAAAAGTTTAGTTAGCCATACTATCGCTATGTCTCCAAGGCCTCTCCACACCTCGATGGGGATACCATCAGGGCCCATTGCGTTGCCTCCTTTCATCCACTTCAAAGTCTCCCTAACCTCAGCCTCCTGGATACGCCGCACAAAGCGTCGGCTGGTATCATCGGAGGAATCGTCTAGCTCAATGGTAGAGCTCTCATTCTCTCCATTGAACAGGTCGTCGAAGTACTCTCGCCATCTACGCTTGATATCTTCGTCCTTCACGAGGAGTTGATCCGCTCCGTCCTTTATGCATTTGACTTGGTTGACATCCCTCGTCTTCCTTTCTCTCGTCTTCGCCATCTTATAGATGTCTCTTTCGCCTTCCTTCGTGTTTAGACGCTGGTAGAGGTCCTCATACGCCCGACCCCTTGCCTCGCTCACCGCTCGCTTTGCGGCCTTCTTTGCCCCCTTGTATATCTCCATGTTGGTTGCGCTCCTGTCCAGGTGTAGGCGTCTGAAACAATCCTTCTTCTCCTTAATAGCCTTCTGGACCTCAACGTTCCACCACCAGGTATCCTTAGCATCCCTTCTACTTCCCCTGGTCACCCCAAACTCCTCTGATGCAATCTTCCGAATGCAAGTCGCCATCCTCATCCACATACTGTTTGCATCGCCTCCTTCCACACCATTGGCAAGTTTCGTGTGATTCAAAATTATTCCCGGCTTCCTGCCTTATGTGTTAAATTAACGACCTATTCTCTTTATGTAATTTAGTACTTTGTCAAGTGCCATGCTTCTGTTTTGAGGTTGGGAATGTGGCTTGCAAATATAAAGCCTACATTTCGTCTGGTCTTGATTGAAAAGATAGGGCATGCATATGTATTTAATGACATTCTTTCTTCTCCCCTCATTTAACTTAGCTCTATTTTCAACATTTCTGAGTAAAAGTCACACTAGCCTACCACAGTGATCTATCACTATCTTATATTTAATACATTAACACCATGGATAGCAATACAAACCTTGTTATCTGTGAATCAACTAAACCCACAGCGCTACAACTATGCCATTGTATGTTTGTTCTACTCTTCTATTCTACTACATCCCTTCCAAAATATAAGATGTTTTAGCTTTTTTCTGATTCGGATATACATAGATGCGTTTTAGTGTGTAGATTGATTCACTCATTTCAGTCTGTACGTACTCTATATTGAAATATCTAAATATCTTATAATTTGGAACGGAGGGAGTAGCTAACAGTGATTTTGTATGCTCTATCATGTTAATTAAGCATATAGTGTCTGTGTATTTCATTTTTTTTGCCCCTGTAAGGCATTTATCGCACATCTGTTGCTAATTCCTTTCCCCCCACCATTTTTAGGTCATACTCTTGGATTTTGTGCATTATGTGCTCTTCAGAACCATGTTAAGACTGCTCTACAATCAACCGGAAAAATAGTGACACCATCACAGATTGTCAAGAACTTGCGTGTATCCTTCCATCTGCTCCAGCTTAATTGATTTCCTCTTTTAGTTTTAACTTCCAGAATTTGTATGGTCTATTCTTATCCAGCATCAAATGTGAATCCTTGACCGCAGATAGGCATTTCTCGTAGTTTCCGCAATTCCAGGCAGGAAGATGCACATGAGTTGATGGTTAACTTGCTTGAATCCATGCATAAATGCTGTTTACCTTCTGGAGTACCGAGTGAGTCTGCAAGTGCCTATGAGAAGAGCTTAGTTCACAAAATATTTGGTGGCCGCCTAAGAAGTCAGGTACATCATGTGCATTCGTACATTTGGACTAGCATTTTCTTAGGAAAACCCATTTCCGTTGTCATCACTGCTTTGCTTCATATTTATGCTCCAGGTGAAATGCTCAAAGTGCTCACATTGTTCCAACAAATTTGATCCTTTCTTGGATCTCAGTCTTGATATTGGCAAGGCCACACTTTGGTGAGAGCACTTGAAAATTTTACCGAAGATGAACTACTCGACGGGGGTAAAAAACAATATCAGTGCGAGCGCTGCAGGCAGAAAGTTCAAGCAAGGAAAAGGTTTACAATTGATAGGGCTCCAAATGTTTTGACAGTTCATCTGAAGCGCTTTAGCCCTTTCAATCCCCGCGATAAGATTGACAAAAAAGTGGATTTTCAACCTGTTCTAGACTTGAAACCATTTGTTAGTGATCCTAAAGTGAGTAATTTGGACTAAATGTTTGATATTTACCTTGATTTCCCTGTAATTAACGTCAGCATTTTCATTTTCCTTGATCATGTGTAGGTTACAGATTACAAATACAGCCTTTATGGTGTTTTGGTTCATGCTGGTTGGAGCACTCAATCTGGTCATTACTATTGTTATGTTCGGACTTCCAGTGGGATGTGGCACAATCTTGATGATAATCAGGTCTGGTATACAGTATACGGTTGAACTTTTACTATGTTACTTGTACTTTATAGTGCTAACCTTAGCATGCTGGCTCATATACCATCAATGAAATACTACTTCTGAAACAATTGTTTTCCCTTTCAAGAACATCTTCATATATAAGTATTGCTGCTCCAACTTCTTGAAGAATTATGCTATGAACGTTATCTTTATCTTCGATAACTTGCATTGTATTACACATAGACTGTACATAGAAAAGTCGTATTGTCATAATGTCATGTAATCCTTAGTTTTACAGCATTCAGGGCACAGTAGTCACACTGTGTCAACCTCACGTGTTTCTTGGAAGCCACTCCTTGTTGCTTGTTCCATTTGTGATGTATTCACTGTACTAGTATATGCTGAATATATTTGATAAGTTACCACTGTACGTTAGACTCGCTTTGTTTGAGAAGAATCCGCTAGCTAGATTTTGAATATCAGAGTACGGATTGGATTTTGTTCATTGTTGGGCTATATTGCTTGATGATTTCCAGTTAGCGCTCCCTTTTTTTTATTCTGGCAGCCCTTTTATTTTTGATGTACTGATTCATAGGTCATCAACTTCAGGTTCGCCAAGTTCGTGAGGCAGACGTATTGAAGCAGAAAGCCTATATGTTATTTTATGTACGTGACAGGTCAGTAACACATTGGTGCGCAAAGACAGTAGAACTGCTAATGTGCCTGTAAACAAGATGATCCCTGGGAAGATCTCATGTCTTAATGGTGTAACGCAAAGTGGTGTAATGGAAGCAAAATCGAGTGGTCTGTCATTCCTTATGCAGATAAGAGGTCGCAGAGTATAAGCAATGGCCATTCAGGCATGATTAGTATGACTTCAGTGGACCATTGTTCAAGGAATGATGGCAAAACTGAATCTCCTGCAGTCCCCCCCAAAAGTGTGATGTCTAATGCACAGAAAGCTCTTGTACCTGGGAATGATGGTGCTATCTTATCAGCTAAATCAAAACAAGTTGCTTCGATTAGTCATAAAGAGGCGCCTTTATCAGGTCAGCCTGCATCTCTTATCACCGCGAGCAGTAATCAAACAATCGCTGGTTGTGCATTTCCCAAGCTGGGGAACAGTACTTCTGTTGCCTCATCTATGGTCAGCAGTTCAGCTGGACTGTCTGAGACTGATAAACAACTTCTTGCTCTGAAACATATTCCAAGCCAAGTTCCAAGGTAAATAACACACTTAACATATTTACAGCAATCTTTTCCTTCTAAGGTATCGCTGCAATGGTCGCTACTAGTTTTTTTTTAAATTTCCAGCACTTATTACTCATGCTATCTTTATGCGACATGGTAGGATGCTATTGTTTCAAATGGTGTCATTACTAGCACTACCAGTGGAGTTCCAGTTTCAATGAAGGAAGTGAAGGATTTGACAGAACCTCTGAAGCAAGATGACAGAACAGTGAAGGAACTCCCTATGAGCAAGGTATGCTACTGGCCTATGGCTGACCTTTTCTCTCTAATTAGGAAAGTGTTGTCATTACTTATTACCCCATTATAAGACCAGTAGACTTGTGATCATACTGCTCCAGCTCATAAACTGAACCCTATGCTTCCATCTTTTTGCTGAATACGAGTCAATCAATGTAATATGCTTTACACATGCATTTATGCAAAAGGATAACATCATAGTACCATGAATTGAACAAGTCGATGTTGTAAAACAGATATCCTCGGAAGTTTCCATGAAGATGGTTGGAGCTGATTCATGTAATGGCAGAAAGACCAAAAGGGTGGACTCCAAGTCAAAGAAACTTGTGAGATATCCAGTCGTGAACTTGCGGCTTGGACCAAGACAATTATTATTACTAGGGTCACTAAAGCTACAAAAGAAAAAGAAGCATAAGAGAACCAAAAGAAATCATGTAGTTTGTAAAGACATGACAAGCGTTCCTTGTTCTGGTGACAGCACCAATGAGCAGCAGGCATCAACATCAGCTACTATGCCGCATGAACTTGCAGAATGTACATCTCGTAAGCGGAAACATTCCTGTGCTAGTGTAAGCTCTGAAAATGACACCCATGCGTTCAAAGACACGCAGCAGGTTGTTGGGACCAGCTGTGCTGGTGCTGGTGATCATAACATAGACATCAAAAACAGAAAGAGTGCTGAGCTTCCAAAGTTGGACTCAAGTTCTTCTGCTAATCAATCAAGTTCAAGAAACAACATAGAAGCAAAGAAGGGAGCCACCTCCCAACATGTCGGCATTCTCACAAAGGACTTGATGGCAGAAGTTACTGGTTAGCAATTCTCTTAGCAGATATGCCCAATTATTCTGTTAATACTCTTCTTTGCTTCCAATTTAAATCTGGAACATGTTCCTCTTCAGTTGCACGGTGGGATGATGTTGGCGTGACAAACAGTGAGACTAGAGAGTACAAGAACTCAGGGAAGAACAGCATCGGATATGTCTTGGATGAATGGTGAGTTATTTTGCGATTCTCCATAAGATATATATTCTTCACTAATCTTTTGTGCTTTTCTGGCCGAGTTGTGACTGATTTAATGGTATGTGTTTCCAGGGATGAGGAGTATGACCGTGGAAAGGCAAAGAAGGTGAGAAAGGCGAAGGAAGATGACGACGACGATGGGCAGAACCCCTTCCAGGCGGAGGCCAACTTCGTGTCAGAGCAAAAGACGAAGCAAAAGTCGTACCAATCGAGATCGTGGAGCAAGCCTGCCAGACCAAACCACTAGACGAGCCGGATAGACGACACCCCAAGAATCCATAGGAAAAATTGTTGTTGTATCACCCATTTTTTCAAGATATGATTGTCTTTTGTTGTTGTTGTTTTTTCACTTTCTTGTTTGACAGCTCAAAGACAAGTCTTCATCAGGACCTGTATTTAGTTGCCGAGAGATTTTGTCGTGCAGTCCGAGTTGTGGAGCGTGTTGCCTTTTTTCCGCAACATTTGTGTACTTGGTTCTCCAGCAGTACAATTCTGAATAAATATATAAGTTATTATTTGTCCAAACAATATAATTAAGGCATGGTAAATTTGTAGGCATTGTAGATTGATGTAAACATTTTTGCTGTAGTTTGATAACATTGTAAGATGCAGTCTATCTATTGCCAAAAGAAATAAAAAGGAATAGGAAGGTGGTCTGGTGTTTAATGGTTAGGGCGTAGTACACAACCTGGAGGAGAAGCGACGTGTCGGGCCAAGCAGTAACTGCCGCAACGGATAGTGCTACTAGGATCTTTGCGTTTGCTGAGTTGGAGCGTCTCATGAATGCTCCAATCTCAATCTGGAGCCGTCAATTAATTCATGGCGGTGTCGACCCGGCATGACGTGGAGAAGAACAGAGCTCCTGGGTTGAAAGTTGAAACTGAAACTTATGGACGATTTCAGACCAAGATATATAGCTCGTGTCAGACAAAAATTCTAGGAGATCTACATGCTGAATTGTACACAAACGAAAAAAAAGACATAATTTGAAACCAATTAAGATGCTGAAAGTTGAGCAATAACTGCAAGGAGAGTGATGAATCTTTCGCCCGACGATGAGATTTCGTATCATTGCATCACCGATCTCCGGCCAGATTTATTGCCCCGGACACCGTGAGATCCAGATAGATACTCCCGTATTCATGCCTGATGAGTGTGTGAAGTAGGCCGTACGTACACGTATTCCCGGCCGTATTCAAATGTGCGCCGGCCTTGATGAGCGTAGAATGCGAGTAAATTAATGCATGGCGGGATAATCCAAACCGTGAGAGTCTCCTCCTCCTCTCTACAGTTGAGAGAGGCGAAAAAGGGCGAGGCGTCCAGATCCCCTCCTCGCCGGCGGCGAGGGCGTGGTTCCCGGCCTCCTCCGCTCGCTCCGGCGGCGGGTGGTGGTCGGGATCCCGTTCCTCTGCTTCCGGTGTGTAGATAGGGTAGTATTAGGTCCTCGCGGCGTCGTGTTGGAGAGCTCCCGACGTCCGTTCTGGAAGAATAAGGTGGCCGTCCTTCCTCTCCCTGGCCGGTGCCGGCGGCGCTGGCCTGAGGACGGCGTTTCTGTCCCGCGGATCCACGGATCTGGCGGTTGCTCGTCTCCCCTCGACGCTGGTGGCTGCGGTGGCGATGGTGGAGCTTTTGGCCCTCTCAGATCCGCGGATCTGATGAGGTTGGTCCTCTGGCTGGGCGTCGCGGCGGCGGCGGCGTTCCAGTCTGTGAGTATTTCTTCCCCCTCCTTGCTGTCGTTGCGTTGGCGTTGGCCCTGGCGTCGGTGCAGAGGTGGGGTGCTGGTGGTGGTCTGCAGGGTGCTGTACTCAGCTCTGGCGCTTGGGAGGTGGCGCGGTGGTGGAGGTTCTGGCACGGCCTGGTCGTCCCGGCGGCAGGAGGTGCTAGAGCTGGTCGCGGGGGTGGCTTGGCCGTGCCCGTTCAACGGCAAGATCTCGTCGCTTGCGACGAGTGGCTTATGCGGTCTTCTTCAAGGTTGGAGGTCCTCCCTCTTCCAGGCGGGCGGTGGTCTGGTTCTTCTTCTCCGGCGAGCGTCGGCGACGAGGAACTCCGGTGGTTCGGCAGTTCGCTGCCGTAGTGCTCTGAGTTGTGTACGTCTTGTACAAGCGTGCGTATGTATTGCTTTTCGTATCCTTTGATTGTACGCAGGTTTGTATTTCAAAAAAAAAATTAATGCATGGCGATCACGCGCCTCCTGTGAGAGCTACGTACGTCGTGAACATGGCGAGATGTGGCACTGAGTTACTCGGCGATGCATGATTTCGTATCCATATGATTGCAGACGCGATGATCGCCGTTCGCCGGTCGGGGCAACAAGATTGAATGGAACTCCATCTCTCCTATAGCTGCTAGTTGGCGGGATCGATTCAAACCGTTGTCGATCGAGTTGTACTCCCTCCGTCCAAAAATAAGTGTCTCAAGTTTCTCAAAAAATGGATGTATCTATACATGAAACCATGTATAGATACATCCATTTTTTGAGAAACTTGAGACATTTATTTTGGGACGGAGGGAGTAGAATTAAATCTTGGGACGGCATGTTGCATGTGCATATGCACGTGATGCGTGTGTGTGTGTGGTGGATTCCTCCTTCCAAAAAAACCACCATAATTCAACGCAGTGGCGGACCTTAGTGGAGGCCAAAAGGGGCCATGGCTCCCCCAAACTTAATTAAAATTTGCACAATACTACGTAATATTTACATTTTTTGACCATAGAAAATACAAAATAATTCAAATTGGCCCCCTCAACTGACCTCTAATATGTTTTGGCCCCTCATCTTGATCAAGGTCCGCCACTGATTCAACGGGAAGTTCGAAAATCCACCGATTTCCCGTAATTCCTCAAAAATACACCAAAATGGTTCGTTCCATTATGCACTGATTAAAATATTAGGTGGCGCTAACTCTATTTTTGACTGCGGGTTCCACTGTCAGGGGCGTGGCATGACGGTAACGGCCAAGGATGACAATTGTGTAGAAATATCTACATTTGTTTTGTAAATTTTCGAGGAACCACTATTCAGCTCCTCTCTCTTTCATTTCCTATTTAGTTTTTACCTTATTTTTCCCAATATTTTATTTCATTTATATGTTCTTAAACCAACTCCACACCCCCCCCCGGGGCACCCCCGTCGCGTCCGTCCCCGGACGCTGGCGTTGCCATTCCCACCTCAATCCCCATCCGGCGGTGCCGCCACTCCCCTACGGCTCGATCCATGCTCGTCGGCGGTGGCCGCAGAGACGACGTACGCGTCAAGCTCCGGTCCGCAGTCGCGGCAGCGGAGCCGTCGGTGGCCGAATGTCTAGTAGATGCGGTCGAGCTCCAGGCGTCGAGCACCACGACCACGGCGAGGAGACCGCCGAGCGGAACGCCTTCGTCGCGGGGCGCCTGAGCGCACACAGCAGCTCTGACGCCATGGTGTCAATGGCGGCCAGAAGGAAACGAAAACTCGCGTCATCCACGACAAGCAAAGGCGCCGATAAACGACGGTAATCGAAAGATAATCTCACCGCGGGCGTGCTTCTGTAGTAGATTGTGCTCGAAGTCGTCGACGACGGCGGGAATTCAAGGTTGACGCCGGCGTCCGAAACTGAAGAAAGTGGAAGCAGGGGTCGCTGTGTTGGCTCCGGTGGGTGAAGATTAGCTGGGGGCAGCACGGATCTCCTCGGGGCGGAATTGGTCGACGAAGGCGTCCGAGCGGCGTCGAGCCGCTCCTCCACAACTGCCCCGCGCCGGAGAGGAGGCCGATGGCGCCTTCTTGTTGGTGGGCCAGGTCAACGCAAGCTATGGAAAAATAACAGAAAAATAAAAGAATAGTCTGACAGATATGGGCCACCAAAAAATTATAAAAACACCCAGAATTTAAGTCTACCTAACGTTTCTATCCTTCAACCGTTTCCGCATTTGCCACGTCAGCCTAACAATGGGTCCCGCTTGTCAGAAATCAGCTTAGCGCAGCCAAATTTCTTAATCAGTGCACATTCGAACGAACCAGCGCAATGATGGTGGATTTTTGAAAAACTAGGGGAACCGGCGGATTTTTGAACTTCGGGCTGATAATTGTGGTGGTTTTTTGGAATTAACTCGCTGAGGAACGCATGCAATTTTTTTTTCGAGGAACGCATGCAAGTTGAGGTAGCGTAGGTACGTAGAGTCGGCCGATCGACGAAATTATGGAAGAGACAAGAGATCAAGGGAAGCCATGTGTAATGAATACGCCATCTCTTTTGAAAATTGCCACCTTTTCAAAACATGCATGTCTGCGTACGTTCACAGTCAAGATATCTTGGAAATCAGTGGTACGTACGTAACGTGGTGTGTGGTGTACCCATGTCCATGTGAATTTGGAAATTTGAACCATGGCGTGCTACGGATGGATCCATGGAGTACTTGACACACATTTGTCTAGATACGGATGTATCTAGACAATAAACAAGTATAGATACATCCATATTTGTACAAATGCAAGTCAACTAATTTGGAACGGAGGGAGTACATGGCATAGATGGATCGGTACGCTGTAGTAGCTGTAAATGGAGTACTCGATACCTAGATATGTAGGGCCCGCGCCGGGCCGGGGTTGTAGGGCTTTGTACCGTTGCCGCTGCTGCTCGATGCTTGCTAGCTAGGACAATTGGACAAATCCAATGCAATGACCTCGATCGGCTTAGGAACAAATTGATCGTCCTCGCCTCTTGAGAAATTTGGAAGAGATAAATGCTAGGGTCTTTCACAACAAACCATCGCCGGCGATGAATCTTTTGGAGAAAATCAAGAAAGAAGTGTGGCTTTGGATGACCGAGGGTGCAAAATGTTTGAGTGAAATCATGCCGGGAGAGTAATCCTTTTTGTAATAATTCATTTACTTTTTTTTCCCATAAAACTCTCCTTCTTAATTAATTGAATGGGGCAAAACTTTTGTCCCCGTTTAAAAAAACAAAAAACAAAACGGCTAGCTTAGATGAAAATGAGCTGTAAATTTAAGGGAGGAAAATGGTCGTCGTTAAACAAGTTCATGTTTGAAAAACGGCGATTTAATTTGATCGGATGGCTAGCACACGTACGTGTTTGAATTATGCATGGTCTGTAAGCGCAAGCACGGCCCAATCCCATGTGTAATTAACCCGCTTGTGCCCGTACGTACGTGTTACTACCGTAATTAACCACATGAGTTGAGCACTGCCGTGCTGTGCATGCACGAAGCAAGTTGATTGAAGATGCTACTACGGGCATTACGGCGTTGCTTCGGACTCGTGAAACGTACTCCCTCCGTTCGGATTTAATTGACACACATTTGGTTACACATGGATGTATCTAGACACTATACAAGTATAGATACATCCATATTTGGACAAAACCAAGTCAATTAATTTGGAACGGAGGGAGTACTGGAGTACGTGACTGCTTGGTTTGACGGGAAATTCGAACCGGAACGGAGAACAGTCAACTGCTGCTTACTTTTCCGTTCTAGAGTTTTATTTACCCTACGTGCGTACCCACCGTTCATGGCTTTCCGTCTTAGATCCCGTTTGAATTTTTCACATGGTGATTAATAATCCGTGTTTGTACGTACTCCCTCCGTTCCAATTTAATTGACTTGCTATGCACCACATGTATTAGTACACTAGTACTAATAGCCTTTCGAAATGGCCGATACATGTACTCGTCCTTGTGTCGTAGCTCCCGATTCGAAAGCACAGGTTAATTACCGCACTCGCAATGTCTTTGATATCGTCGTGTTGCTGTCTAAGACGAAGAAGCTAAGATGAATTTCAAAGAATAAAAGAGACGATGCACAAAGCTTTGTGTGCACTACTGTACTCTGAAAACTCAACATTCAAAACAACGGGCCTGTATTATGTAGTAAGTTTGTTTTTCTTCTCAGTGCCAATCTGGTCCGTCCGATCATGGATCCAACGGCTGTGCGCACATAGTCCGAGGCCCCAAAAATGCGCCTACATCCTCCCCTGCAAGCCTCCTTTTCCAAGAAGCTGCTGCAAGCCTGCAAAGCTGAAGCTAGCAGAGCAGAGCACATACCCACACTGCCATGGTGTACTACTCCCACTATTCCAGCCGAGCCGCAGAAGCTCAGTGCTGCGAAAGAAATTCCCTTCCCCATGCAGCACAGCAGCTGCTCGGCGCGCGCACGCACTCTGCATCCCTGCATCCTGCACGGCGCGTCAGTAAGAAGCAGGAATTCACAGCTTCCATTTCAAACAAAAGGTAAAAATGGAAGCCCGCCACAGTCGCCCGCGTCAGTACCGCGACTACCGCCCCGCCGCCTTCACTGTGGCGACATGGGTTGCTCGCCACCGCACTTAATTCCCCGCCCGCCTGCGCTTTCAGTTAAGGTGGTACTGCTCGCGGGGAACTGAGATCCCGTGCCCCGCTCAAGGCAGGGCACGCTGTGCCCTGAGCCTCACATCCACTATCCGCTCCCCATCCGACGGTTAGAGCGGGTTCAAATTTAGATCTCAAAATTAAAACTTCTCAGAAAAAATCAAAAAAATTCCCACGAGTTCTATATGTCACGTTGTGTATTGTGGTAAATTGTAGATTTTTTTGGATCACCGGTTTATGATTTAATAGCTTTTTAAGTTGAAAACACAGAAAATTTAGTTAATGGTAAACCATTTATCCAAAGAAATCCTAAAAATTTGTGAACACACAACGGAACATATAGAACTCGTGGGAATTTTTTCGATTTTTTCTGAGAAGTTTTAATTTTCAGATCTAAATTTGGACCTGCTCTGACCGTCGGATAGAGAGTGGATGGTGGATCGTGAGACTCAGGGCACAGCGTGCCCTGCCTTGAGCGGGGCACGGGATCTCAGTCCGCTCGCGGGACCATCGCCACTTGGTCCTGCGATCGAGCTCGGAGCCTCGTGGAGTAGCGTTGGTGTTGCTTGCTGCACTGTTCGCCGTTAATGGCGCGGGCTAGCGTCCAAGGATTAGCGCATTGATTGATCCGGTACTATTTTTTGAATGGGCGCCGGGATTTAAACTTGCCGCGCAGCCATCCGACGTTCGCGGATACTCTGCTCCTAGGTCCTAGCCGTAGCCGTCTCCTATAAATACCGGCCGTCGTCCATCCATCCATCGATCGCCACTAATTCGAATTCCACGTGCACTGGTTGATCATCAGTTGAGCTAGCGACAGATGGCGAGTTCGGTGAGAGGTGGCGGGCGGGGAGGGGAGGAGATGGTGCCAATGCCTCTGCCTCCGCCGCCCCGTCTCGTGGCGGCGATGTCCTCGTCCTCGCCGGCCTCCATCCGAGCGCTGCTATTGAGGACCGGGGGTGGCGGCGCGGACTGCCAGCAGTCGCCGCGGTCACTGCTGTCGCGCATCCTGCTGCGCGGCGGCGGGGATCATAACGGCGGGAACGGCGGAGGAGGTACGTTTGGGTGCCGAGTCAGGCTGCCGCGGCGGTATGGCAGTACTAGTAGTACGTCGTCCCGCGGTGGCGTCGGGAAGGACGACGGCGCCGCCTCCGAGCAGTCTGCGGACGATGTCGGCAGCGGCACCGCCAGGATCAAGGTCGTGGAGCGGGCGCCGGAGCTGGCCGGCGACACGCCGCGGAGCTCTCTAGGTACAATTCTTTTTACAAAACATCGATGATGTATTGATGTACGTATCATTCCGAGTGATGCATTAGTCGATGCTGATCGGAATTTGTGGATGATCGATATGATGGAGTTGTGCAGGGAGGAAGAAGCCGGAGGAGGAGCTGGTGTCGATGAACCTTGGGCTGGGCGCGAGCCTGGTGCTGCTGCTGTCCAAGAGCGCGGTGGAGCTGAACAGGATGGTGGAGCTCCGCTCGCAGATGGAGGCGCTCGTGTCGGACATCAGGCAGGAGGCCATCGGGAAGGAGAAGAAGCAAGGCGCCCCTGCTCCGGCCTCCTCGCAAGAATCCAACGGCAGCACCGCCGCCACCACCACCGTGATCAGTGACCCCATCGTCCGCGCCGAGGACTCTCTGTCCGACAACTGCTCCGGCGCCCGGACCGCCGACCGCCGCGCCGTCATCGTGATGGACCAGAACCAGATGGAGGCCGAGCTCCAGATCGAGCTTAGCCGCCTGCAGACTCAGCAGAAACGCGTCGCGCAGCCTATGCATGGACTCGAGGTACGTTCGTACTCGACGATCGAGTGTACCACACGGCATATCTAGGGGTCACGATGCGTACCACGTACTCCATGCATGCATGCACCTTGGAAACACGCGCGTTCGTTTGCTGATGGTGCACGCGTCTTCTCTCCCCGGCCACCAGCTGCCGCTGCTGCAGGTCAAGACCAAGAGCCACGTGCGCGATAGCCCGTCGAGGAGCTGCGTCGACGACGGCGACGGTGGCGTCGTGGCGGAAGGGAATGCTGCTGAAGAGGACGAGGAGGAGCATGAAGAGGACGATGAAGAAGAAGAGTATGATGATTATGAAGACGACGACCACACGGAGGGGCATGGCGTGGTGGTGGACGGCAACAACAGCCCCCCGCACGGCGGCGTGTCGGCGCGGGCGCTGGAGCGGCGGCTGCACGAGCTGCTGCAGAGGCGGCAGCAGGACCGGATCGTGCAGCTGGAGGCGGCGCTGGACGGCGCGCAGCGGCGGCTCCAGGAGAGGGAACGCGAGGTGGTGTGGTGGCGCGACGCCGCCAAGCTCGTCTCCCACCGCCGCGACGAGTCCCGGCGACTCCGGTGCGCCGCCGCCTCCTAACCGTACCTGACAGGCATTCGTGCGTGTCAGTTCACGTGTACGTAGCAGAGTTATGGCGTTGTCACTTGTCAAGGGAGTGCAGCGTACGGCCGGGTACTTGTCGACGTTCACGCTGCGCGGGTGAGGTGGTGTAACTCTCGATCGAGCTTGATTTGGCGCGCGCGCGCGCTGGGAAATGGCGGGAACAGATGTGAGTTTGTAGATGGGTTGCGCGCGCGGCGTGGTGTACTGGTGTAATAATGGTTGATGATCAGAGTTTTGTTTCAGAATTTTGCAAGCGATCAAGGCGTGCTTGTGTGTGTATACTTGTTTTGCTGTGTTTTTTGCTTTTTGTTTTGCTGTGTTCGATTGCGCCTTTTGAATTTGCCGGTACTGGATCTTCTGGACACATGAGGCTTGATTGATCGGAGAACATTTTCGGATGAACCTTTCGAATTTCAGCACGTGCATGGATTTTAAAACTTGTACACGATCCCTAATACAGAATCCGAATCGTGGCTGGTGCCTGGTGGAGCAAAGGCCGAGGTTCACCGCAAAAAAATCACTGGAGCAATTCCGCGAATGAAATCTTGGTACCAATTCTGTTTCGATTCCAAATTCTGCGAGGGAAAAAACTTGGGACCAGGGATCGAAATTTGCTCTGAATGCCGTTCGTGTTCCAAATTCTGGGAGGGAAAATAACCGGGGACCAGGAAATTGTACATTATCTTCGAGCAGCAGAGTGGTCTGATAATCTGATCCTGATCGAATTTACTGGGGGACTGCGGCTTAGCAGATTGACAGCTGCTACTGCGTGTCCTTCAGGGGCAATGAATGGGCAGCAAAAGGGAAAACTGACGGGCCGTTAAAAAATCAGACAGATGCAGTGCAGCAGTAACAGTGGTAAGAATAGAAGCATCAGAAGCTGCTCTTAGTGAGTGCAGTGACAGTGGCAGGCAGAGCGTGTGCAAAAACAGGCTAATTTCACGGGCAACTCGGTGGTCAGAAATGGGTTTCTTGTTTTTCACTGCTACTCAATGGTGCACTGCAAACTATTTGCGCAATTATGTGGCCGTTCATTCGCGAAATGTCTGCGTGTTTTTTTTACTTGAAAATAGTTCTTGACTTATGAAATTCAGTATGGTTGAGATCTGAAATTTTGTAATATGGATGTTGACACGACTACCCTATTCGAAAAGTTTTAATGCCCGAGTCTAAAGATGCAACTGGGTAATAATTAGAGTACCTCTGCCCTATTTAGTCTGGCTTAACACATCCGCCACCGAGTGCCCGCTACACCAAGCCGCGGACACCCGCCGTCATAGACGTGGTCGATACTATGCTGCTACACCTTTAAACCGCTCCATCCGTTACTTTCTAAATAAGATCCTCCAAGAGGTGGTGCGGCGCTAGACATCACCAGCCCACCACCATCTGATCCATGGATGTACATCTAGGGTTTTCCACGGAGAAACGACCCATCTGTCTCAGTCTATGCGTTTGTCCAATGCAGCCATGCCTTCGAGATCTCGACAGAGGATATAGGCTCCAAAACAGTGCAATGAGTGATTTCTTTTCATGTGTTATTTGTTGGTGTTTTCTGTTCTTTTTTATATGATTTTTTGTGCAATGAGTTATTTTTTAAGGAATTTATGAATGATTATTATGAACTTTCAAACAAACTGAACTTACGAATATTTGTAAACTTACCGACTTGTTTTCTTTCGTATGAATATTTTTTTATACTCGTGAATAATCTTTAAAATTGTATGAACCTTGTATTAAATCTTGCAAACATTATTTTGAACAATCAGAACAGTTTTTGATCAAGCGATCATTTCTTTGAGCTACTTGATTATTATTTTTCCTCTCTCTTATGAAACCTTTTTAGAACTTGCGAAACAATTATTTTAGTATGCAGACATAATTTTTTAGCCGTGTGCACTCTATAAACGTTATTTCTAACATATGAGTAACCTAAATAAAATTTCAATAATAAAAGGAATACGAACAATAAAGGGTAAAACGAAAAAGGAAAAGAGAAACAAAAAACGTAGAATTTCAAAAAAGAAAATATAAAATAAATCGTGAGAAGAAATAAATATACCGGGCCAGACCACTAGGAGCATCAACGCGAGGGTCGACCTTGGACTCGGGCCACTTCTTGTGCGTCTAAACTGGGCTTGCTTTATCTGGGCAAGCCCATGGCTGGCTTGACCCGGCCTGGCTGGCTGGCTGCCTCTCTTGCCTGAACTTCCTGCGTGGGCGCCCTGCTGTACCGTCGTCGCCGTCACCGCCGCCGCCGCCTCAATCCCACGACCTTCGCCCCCCACCGCCGGCCTCCGAACACCCCCGCCTCTCACGCGTCGCCACCATCCCCGTCCCTCCTCTTCCTCGAGATCCTGCCGTCTCCATCCCGTCCGTAAGTCTCTGTTGTTTTTTGTTCCTGATCCAGCGATTTGTTCAATTTCAGTGACCTTTCCGGGTGTGCCGCTGCAAATCCTGCACACCATTTAGCTTCGCCCCTGCTAATCGTCAAGTTAAAATTGAAGTTTTCTATAGTAGAATCATGCTGTGCTTTGATTTATTGAATGGCTGGCGCGTGTCTTTTCTATCGTGCAAGGCTGTAACCTTCCTACGGTAATCCTCGCTCCACCGTTGGTTGGAGCAGCCTACAAAGCCTAGCAGCAATCACGCATTTATCAGCCGATACTAACAACTTAGTGCGGGCTTGAATCTGGGACTGCACTGATCTGCTCAGTATGTGTTTGAGGCTTGCACTGAACAGAGAGAGCTGGCTACAAGGGAGCTGTGGGTCAGCTTCTCGGCTGAATCTGGGACTGTGGGTAGTTGGGCTGAGTAACAGCCAACTTCTTTGTTGTTTTGTATTGTTCAACTTTATGTCTAGTTTGTGCTGCTTGCGAGGAATGTGGTATGAGAGATTGAGGAACAAAGCGCTCAAAAGAGAGTACTTTAACATCAGTTTTGTAATCTTCACTATTTATGTTTACATACTGTGTTTTGTCTCAAATTACGTATACACTCGCCGTATACCTGTACCGTTTTTTCTGGAAAATGCCCTATCCCCATACTCACATCACTGTCCTATGCAACTTAGAATGTCAATGGTAAAGGCTAATCCAACTCTAACCTGCCACTGTACCTGTGTTAGCTAAGCATGTGAACATCTGCTAGAGGGGCACATGAGTTTCCGTTGCATTGTTTATATTCTACACGAATCTAAAACTAGCAGTGTGTTAGTTGAATAACAATGGCTATTCTCTGACTGTCTTTAAGATGCTGTATGGAGATTGCTTCTTATTAACATATATGCATCGGCAGTTTCAGGATGGGTAGTGAAGACTCAAAAGATATGCTGAAGAATGCGGACTGGAAGACAGTGAGTGGTGCAGTGACTGTCGAGTCAAGCCAGCCGGTTGTCAAGAAGCGTCTTCCGAAGAAAATCAGACAAGTCCCTGAGTGTTACTTTCTGCCTAGACGATCTTTGCCTTCTGCATTGGCTATCTATGGCGCTGTTTGTGCTGCTGGAGTTGGTGCAGGGATGCTGGTTGAGGTTTGGATAAAGAAAAAGATCAAAGGTACAATCCTGCATTTCATGGCAAGAGCCTGGAGGAACTACTTACTTTAAAAAAAACTAGTTTATCAGGAAATTTGATATGTTGGAGTGTACCACGAAAAAACATCAGGACATCATGTATTGTGTTTGCTTCATTGATTCTGTAATTTCCACATCTTCTTACGTTTGTTAATTGCTGCATGCAGAGGATGGTGGGGTTGTCTGGGAGATGGGAAAATGATGTTCATGCACTTTGATTGGTAACAATCTGTTCGTCAAAACTTTATGCTCACTCTGCTGCTTAAGCTGTGTCGCGGTAATAAGCATTAAAAAGGTCCGTTGCTCCAGACCGTCTTTCGACTCAAGTGACCAAACTATGTTTTCCAGTGATCTGTAGTGGTCATTTTGTTAGGATTACCAGTACTGCACTGGTAGGAATTATATGAAACCTTGTCTCACGGTAGTTCGACGTTGTGATCAAAATATTTTATCATGATTAAGGTATCTCTGAGTCTGTGTTCTCTGTTGCCATGATAAATCATGAGTCTTTCCTTTTGTTTATATCATCAAGTCTGCAGAAGTCATTTGATCTATATAAATGCATACAAGAGTAGGAAGATTAAACCATGTGTACTTTGGTTGGCCTATGCTGTCTCTGTAATAAAGATTTCATGCAAGTGATGATATGAAAATTTGCATACCCAAGAAGACAGATGATTACCATATGTTCATTTATCCCATTTTATGGCCTGTACTGCTAATATGCAGTCTTATCCCCCATCATTCAGTCTTTCAGCCAAATGGTCCAACGGGGAACGGTTGATATCTATCCCCACTCAGAAACCATCTGAAGCACTTGAAATATTTATCTCCGTAATGAATATCTGGGCTCTTTCCTAGCTCATATTGCAGTCTTGTGAAGAACATTCAGTTTATTTATTTTATTAAGAAAAAACACTCCTAAATTTGGAAGATTTTTTTCACCTAAAAGCTATTACCGTACAAGAGTCGACTCCTCATTTTTTATCCTCGTAGAAAGTGCCCTGATCTCCTAACTCATATTGCAGTCTTTCTATGATTTTTTTTCACCTGAAAGCTATTACCGTACAAGAGTCGACTCCTCATTCTTCGTTCTCTTTTGCAACTTCCTTTCTACAAAGTGGTACTTTGCTCTCTGTGATGTCTGATCTTCTGTCTCTGCTGAATTTTATTAAACCTTCTCAAACAAAGCCAAAGTGTAGTCTTTTTTCCATCGGACACACTTGCAAGGACTTGCTGCATCCAAAGAGACAGAACACCATGACAAAGCTTTTCAACTTTCAGTGACAAGTTTCTACCAGTAACCATATTTTATTTATGGCTTATAGTTGATTAAAATAATTGTTTTGGGCAACTTACTTTGATGCCGAGGAGCTTTTTCTATATTAAACTGTTTGATTTGTGGGATTGCAATCTGTAGGAATTGTTTACCTATGATTCTTTTTCATTCATAGAAAGATTTCCATTGGTTCCACTTAATCAAACAACTGTCAGTGCAGCTTCCTATAAGACTTTTTTTTGTCGATTGTACATTTTCTTACAGTTGACACTGCAATTATACATTTTTGTTACTGTATTTTGAGTCTTGTGAATCAAAAAAGGCCTTTAGTAGCTAGTCCTATGGTGGAGAGAAATTATGTGCTAAATAGAACACTTAGAGAAAAGGCTACCGTTGCTACATTAGCCATTGTGTGTGGCATTTTCAGCGTTTGTACATGTATCTCACAGTGTACGACAGGGAAACTTCAGTGCTTTAAATTCTTATTGACCCTAGTTTCATCTACTAATAATACCACTATCATTAGCAAAGTGCGTACACCAAGAGCTATCCCCTTGTATATCTTTGGTCAATTCATCCATCGCTAAGGCAAAAAAATGTATGGGTTCGTGTTTACGTGCTATTATGAGATAATGTGGACATTCAATCTCTCTCTCTCTCTCTCTCTCTCTCTCTCTCTCTCTCAACTTTGAATATAGTACCTTTTATTCTTAAAGATATGTACAATATACTCATCCTCCGCTCTTCCGGCATTGTGTTTGACTGAAATGATGTGATTCGATAGCTTAGTTAAGCATACAATTATCATGTTTCCGAGCCATCTCCACAGCTCAATCGGAATCATTATGAAAAATTCAAAATCGTACAAATTGAGTTAAAGTTCCTAAAAATAATCCATTGCTTCAAAATTTATACAAAATCTTCCAAACAAAAGAGGACATAAAATGCGCAACCCTCGATAGAAGGAATTGCGCGTTTACTTGCTCGGCGCTCTAGACACATCTAGATACTAGAGGGCATGTCCTTGAACATTTTCTTGACTCTCTTGATCTCGACGAAAATGTTGTCTCACACTCAAATAATGATCTGAAATAATCCACCTTGTCAAGGACTCACATGACGACAAGGCACGACCACACTTCTACCATCCATCCAACCTTGATTGTTCTAACTTAAACTAATGGACGTGTGCCATCAATGTTGCGAGCTTGGAGGATTTGATTAGCGGCGCACTTAATGAAGTGCCGGGATTGACCTAAACAAAGCCTGCACTCTGCCACTACCATTCCCCTTGGATCCCCAGCTCTACAAGAGGAATGTGTCGCTGTTAATGGCCGCAGCTGACTTCGCGTCCACTCCCCGTGCACTCTCTTTGCTTTTTTAAACCTGTCTTCTCAACTGATGATCATTCTCGCGTACTACTACGTGCTAGTTAATCACATCCACGCGCTAATCCTGCTATGTTCGTTGATTCTGAATTCTGATATCAGGACGGTGTTGTTTGTTTATTTGATATAAACAACACCGTTATGTCGATATGCGAACATGCGTTTTGATACATGCATCATGTATTACACGTCTATGTATTACTCCCTCTGGACATATAAGATGTTTTAGCTATTTAATACAGAGGATATACCACCTACGCACTGAAAAGACGAATTTCATACATACTAGTGATCTCCAATGTATAAGTTTAGCCACATTATTGGCATGTGCTAAGTGAAACAAGATTGCATACAATAGGTGGTGTTAAATTCCGCAGGTGCATTGTGAAATTTAGTAAAAAAGAATCAAGATTACACAATACAAACATCATAAAGCTTGTGATAGAGAAAAAAAATATAATTAGGCGGGAAACTCTGAACGGAACAACAATATTTTAACTCATGAACTTCCTGCATGAGAAGAATCTTAGAACCCAAAACTAAAAGGTGTGAAACTAAAAGGCATGATTGCATACAACAGTATTTAAACAAACGATCAAGTTATTCAGAAGCGCACAAACTTTTTTCTCACAATTAAGTGATTGTCTTTTTAGAAACATAATTAAGTGATTATTTTTTGCGAACATAAGTAAATGTGTATTTTTCAAGTTGGCTTTCATGGGCTTGTAAATGGAAAGTGCAGTTATATTGTGCCAAGTTTGCACATTTTCTCTAGCTGCAATTTTACACCGAGTAATGCATGGTCTCACGTGAGCAAGATCTACGGAACTTCAATCGACGGAGAATTTACAAGGTGCAGTACTTAAAAATATCAAGTTTGTACTATTTGATGTGCTCAAAGAAAGTTAAAAAAGAAGTACATAGAGGATCAAGATATAAACGCCAAAGAGTTGCACGAACTCAGTATAACTATTTTTTGCTTTAAAAATTGGCACGTAGCACACGCGATTATAAAGGCGCGCACGTCGCAACAGATAGTTTTCGCCTCTCCTCCTCCAGCCTTCCCGCGAGAGCATTTACTCGTCAGCTCGTCCGTAGTTGCACAGCCCGGCCGGCAGCGGCTCGCTAGATCGATGGCCGGCGGCGACGGCAGCGGGGGCGGCGGTGCGCAGGATGACTTCTTCGACCAGATGCTCTCGACGCTGCCTGCCGCGTGGAGCGACCTGGGCGCCGGCGGCAAGTCCCCGTGGGAGATCGCGGCGGGTGGCGAGGACCTCAACGCCTTCGACGAGTCTGCGCTGCTCGCGTCCCGTCTCCGGCAGCACCAGATCGGTAGCGGGGAGAAGCCGGTGATGCTTCATCTCACGGACCTCCAGCGGCAGGGCCTCGCCGGCGGCGGTGGTGGGGAGGAGAGCGGCGGAGGCGGGTTCTCGCCGCTGCCCTTGTTCGGGGACCGGTCTCCCCCGACATCGCGGGAGGACATGGATGGCGGCTTCAAGTCGCCCAATGGCACGGTAAGATCCTTCTTCTTCTCACTTACTCTCTCTCCGTCTCTCTACTTCTCTATAGTGTTTGAAGTTTTTCTGTTGACATGCATGGATTCGTCTTGTGCGCGCGCGTGCATGCAGGGAGGAGACCACGCGATGTTCAACGGATTCGGGGCACACGGTGGCGCCTCCGCCGTCCAGCCACCGTTTGGCCAGGTAAGATCATGCACCGGCTCAGGTCGAAGAACCTACCATTTCTCCCTTTTCCAGTTTGCTGCTAATGCATTACACGAAGCGTCCATGATCGAAGTCTGCTAGTATATATGGACTGTGACTGTCATCGATCCATTACGAGCTATTGTTCATTTGACTTGTGGTCTGATCGCAGGGAGGATCAATGTCGGGGCAGAGCTTCGGAGGGCCGGCAGCAAGCGGAGGCACGACGGCACCGGCTTCCTCCGGCGGAGGCGGCACCGCAGCGCCCCCGCGGCAGACGCGCGTGCGGGCGAGGAGAGGGCAGGCCACCGACCCGCACAGCATCGCCGAACGTGTAAGCTCCTACACCACCACCACCTACCCACCTCTCCTCTCCTGCCGGCCCTCTGAATTTTAAAATCTCCGACATGCATATTCGTGCACATAAACAACCCAGAACTTTTCAATCGCCCGCCCAAGATGATACTTATGCTCTGTAATTCCAATTCCATAACTTATCTTGAGATTTCATGCACTGATCCCGGATCTTTACCTGTTAATTAATAACGCTTAATCAGTAGATGCACCGGATCATATTTTACTTTTCTGAAGTTTTGCTTGAGCTTCTGTGTCACTCGCTGATTCACATCGCATGCATGCAGCTCCGGAGGGAGAGGATAGCGGAGCGAATGAAGTCGCTGCAAGAGCTAGTCCCGAACGCCAACAAGGTAATTAACACCCTCTCCCGCGTTCCTAGCGTTAATTCTACCAGTCATTTCGGTCCGCGATGAAACTGATGTAGAAATGGTGGGAGAGATAGACGTGACTCTGTCACCTGGAAGTGGACTGCTGACGGCCGTTTCTCCGTTGCCTCCGCCTATGCTATCCAGTTCCAGGGAACTCTGAACTTTGCTTGTGCTAACCTGATTTGGAAATCAGACGCCATTCTTCGCTGCAAAATATTCTCCTGGCTGGCTGTTTTAGGCAAATGCCTCACGGCCGACAACCTGTTGAAAAGGGGATGGCCTTGCAACCCTACTTGCCCCCTTTGCTGGCTCGAGCCTGAATCTGCAGTGCATTTGCTGGCAACATGCTCCTTCACTCGCCTGCTTTGGACGCTGCTGTTAAATCACTTCCATCTTCCTCTAGCCCTGAGACCCGGCCAGGATGTTGTTTCCCTCTCGGATTGGTGGGCATCGTCGGCTACTGCTTTGCCTGCCAAGAGCAGGCCAGCCTGGAGCTCAATCGTGCAGCTAGTATGGTGGACGACGTGGAAGGAGAGGAACGCGCGCATTTTTCGCCAGACGGCGTCCCTGCCGCAAGACGTCCTCTCTAGGATCTGTGAGGAGCTGCAGACCTGGCATCATGCTGGACGGGTAAAATCGTTGGTACTAACAAGAAGACCAAGGGAGCCGGACTAGTCTCCGTCAGGTTTCTGTTTTTCAGGTTCAAAGACCCTTATCTGAATCTGAATTTTTTTGGCTCAGCCGTTTTGGTGGTCTTTGTTTTATCGCTTTTTTGTTGCCTTTTTGTTTCTTGTTTGGATCCCCTCCAAACACTGTAACTCCCTAATCTTAAATAAAGAAAAGCTGCGCTGTCAGCATTTTCGTCAAAATGGTGGGAGGGCATGAACCTGAGAGACAGGGACGACGACGGAATGCTTGCCTGTTTATGTCATTCTCTGACGTGGGGTGCTTTCTATAGTGGGGTAGAAAAAGGCACGCCGGTTGGTGTCTCTCTGTCTAGCTCGATCGATCATGGCGATGCGATGCCACACATACGTGTCGAGTCCCTGAAGCTTGTAACAGGCCCGTCGAGGGGCACGTGCGAGCTGTGCACTCGCACAGGGCCCCCAGAAATTAGAGGCCTCCAACTGTACTTAAGTACTACGCTTTGACTAATCAGATGGAATGAAAAATAGAAAAGAAAAAGGCCTTGAGCGTAGCTCCTGGGTCTAACATGCACACAGGCCCAATAGAAAGAGAATAAAAGGAAAAGCCGAACACATGCCCAAGCATGCGTACCAAAACTACACACTACCCCTAACAAATGCAGTGTCTTGATCTGTCAACAATCCAAGGATGAATTGATCGTGGAATTACGTTCCCTGGTTCGCACCGGCCATGCCCGCTTGCGCCGTTGACCCAGGCGCAGTGGGGGAGCTCAACCAAAATAATAGAGTGGGCTAATCTCCAAAAAAATCTTATATGTACAGGCAAAAAAAAGCTAAATGTGAGTAATATATAGTATGAAAAAAATTGTGACTAAATAAATGCTATTTTAGTGCTAATATTCTCTGTTAGTATGATTTATTTAAGTCAGTGTATGTAAACTTTACAAAATTAGGGCTCCGGTTTACATTTCGCACCGGGGCCCCAAATTCTTGGAGACGGCCCTGAGCTTGTTCGTGTTGGAACTTGGAAAGACTTTAGACTGAAGAATACAAAGTCTTGAGCTAGCTGAAGAAGAATGTGGCATGCAGTGAATGTGCACATGGGCCGCATTCGATGCCCTGCTTCGCCTGATTTGCCACCAGCCCACCATGCCTTTACCCCGCGCGTACTAGCAAATAGTCACCAGTTCATCCCACTCCCGCGTCCCATGCCGCGGTCTGCGAACTGGTTCGTGTAAAATCTTGGCGTCGAGACAAACGGTTACCCTTATAATCTCTCTGTAAAAAAAGACGTTTGAGATGCGTCTTTGTTGCTGAGAATCCTTAGATCGTAGTAACAAGTACGTCGGTCGATTGTTAATGATTTGCAGACTGACAAGGCGTCGATGCTCGACGAGATCATCGACTACGTCAAGTTCCTGCAGCTCCAAGTCAAGGTACGTAGCATACGACAGTGCTTCAGAAAGATGCAGCAGTATAGTTTGTATCGTGGTTTCCGGCCGTCAAAGCACGATCTCTGAACGTCACGTGTGTTAATTTCTGTGCAGGTTCTGAGCATGAGCCGGCTGGGCGGGGCAGCCGGCATGGCGCCGCTGGTGGCAAGCATGTCATCGGAGGTGAGCACCAAAGCACCAACTCGTCGTACGTACGGTGCTTCAGTAGTTCTGTGGATTCTCAGAAGCGTCCTGTGACCTGTCGAATGTGCAGGCGAACAGCAGCGCAAAGAGCAGCAACGGCGGCGGGAACAGCGGGGCCACCGCCAAGGCAGGCGGCGGCGGCGGTGCAGGGAGCGGACTGCGGGTGACGGAGCAGCAGGTGGCGAAGATGATGGAGGAGGACATGGGCACCGCCATGCAGTACCTGCAGGGGAAGGGCCTCTGCCTCATGCCCATCTCCCTCGCCTCCGCCATCTCCTCGGCCACCACCACCGGTGGCGCCAACCCGGCGTCACTGCTCTCTAGGCCTGTCATCCGCCCCGCCGCCGCGCTGGCGTCTGCAAACGGCGGGGACGACGATGCCACTGCTGCCCGCACCGTCAAGGTCGACGCCGGTGAAGCATCCGGCGGGAAGCAATGAAGTAGCTGACCGGCTAGGGCGACGTGATACGAGGGCGCATGCATTGTCTATCCTTCCTAGGAGAACAAACCTGCCATGTTCTGTCCCCGTATACTCCTTCCCTTCCAATTTTCTTCCTCAGAAAATCAGACTTCCCTTGCACAGGCACGTAAGCTCCTCCAGAGATCGA
Organism: Poa pratensis; assembly: GCA_947311845.1. Lineage (NCBI taxonomy): Eukaryota > Viridiplantae > Streptophyta > Magnoliopsida > Poales > Poaceae > Poa > Poa pratensis. Next base: position 40,097,632 of record CAMZMU010000085.1, read on the forward strand.
TCGAGTTCGCCTCTCACCGGAGAAAGCTTAAGCGTCACTTGTACGACATATATTTGCACAGAGTTTTACTTATGTACGTATCGCAGTGACTTCGTCCACCTTACACATCTATGTTGTATGATGAATTTACAACACAACACGGCATCATACTCCCTCTGTTCCACAACCACAATATAAGCCGTTTTACATTGTGGATCAGAGGTGGTACGTGCTAAATTTGACGTTGACTTCACATTGGTGATGGTATAGTACTACGGCCCACAAGTGTTCTTCAACAGGTCAACGCAGATTGCACACCACGACACAAACCCGATCCTGAAAGAGATCCTGGTCCATGGTATGCCTTCCGATTGAGATACAAGGCATTAATGGTTTTGATGCCGCGGGTGATTAGTTTGCGAGTAAAATGATGGCGAGATGTGCAGGCTACTAACGCCGCACGACGTCCTATCTCGCAGTGGGCTGGCTCAGGTAAACAAATGCGGCAGAATCAATGATTAAGGGCATCTGCACGACATGGAACGACCAAGGCATTTTAAGTGGAAGAATCAATCTGGCCCGAGGTGCGCCCACGTTGCTGCTGAAGCAGACGAGTTCTTGCCAACTCTGACTCAAGCACGCGAGCGCGGCCAAAAAAAATGGAAAGACGCATCATTTTGATACAAATTAGTCAAGCAGCTAGAATAATTATTTTGGCTTACACCGCTAATGCGAAGAGTAGCCACCACACATGTTATAAACACAACGCAAAGGTCACGGCTTGCAATGGTTCGCGAGGTCGGTCGCCACCTAGAAAGGCAACTCCGCCATAACTCACCAACCACGCACCCTTGTTTGCCTAAAAGAGTCGACAACTCAGTGGCGCGACTTGTCGGTCCCAAGGGCACCATTTTGGGTTCACCGGCAACGACACACATTACGCATCCGAAGCTCAACTATGAGCGGCAGTAAGCACTATGAGCTTTCATCTAGAGTGTTGCACCCTACTTATCATACCTTGACGCAGCGCACTGCTCAGTGATATGTCAAAAACATATTGATGAATCTTATAATTTATTATGATATTTGGCAAACTTTGGCATATCTATTTGGATAGTTCCAAGAGTGCACAATTTTTTGGGTTACACTTTGATGTGTAGGAATTATTTGGATATTGCAAAATACACAAAAAAAAACAAACTTTCATTACGGTAGACTTTGAACTTTCCCGAAGTTCGACTCAGAACTTTCCCGTAGTCACTCCCCAGTGGAAGCTATACAAGGCAAATAGGTTTCGGGTGGGGAGTTGGAATGTAGATTCTGAATTATCAATCAAAGGTATTGATATCCAAAAGATAGATGGGATGATAGGAGGAAGACAGTAATTACCATACTAAGATGGCTGAGGCCATCTTAAAATAGCATTAGACCTGAAGGACAGTAACATGAAAGACTACTGAATAAATGTGATAGTATCCCATAACAACGTCATAGCTGATTAAATGGCAGACTCTCAGGACAAAACCAAAATGAAGTATGCATTCACAATAAAATATGAATAACACGTTACCTAACAAAAAAAATGCATGCATAAGCTACTTCATACTTCATGTCTAACATTATCATACCACCAGAAAGAAACCTTAGCTCTACTCGAGTTGTCACTCTCGCTCTTGTTGATAGACTTCTTATAGGTGGACTGAATATCATTAAAGCTCTCTGAGGTTGGACAACGAGATGTCGGACTCATTCTCCCATGTACATCCATGGCAGATAGTCACTCCCATTAATCAATTTGACCATTAGACCTTTTCTGTTCATATCAAGATATCAGTCAACGCTTAGCTAAATGGAAATTCATGGATAAATTAAGTACCACACTTGGATGACTGAGATCAGCTAGATTAAGTGCTCAATCTGAAGTTGGAAAACCAAGATGCTGGACTCATTTCCCATGTACAATCATTGGGGGTGTGCGGGTCTCTAGTCTCTACTAATTTACATACTCGTCCTGTTATCCAGTAGGACTTTACCGTCGACAGAATATGATACAACAAAAAGGTTTATGAATTATAGCCAAAAACTCATATATCATGGTAGTTTGCAAGGGAATGCGTGTGAAATGTTGAAGTATAAAATGTTATGTTCACTCCATAAAATACAATGTGTAACACACACACACAACAGAGAGCATGTGGACCTTATTACCAAATGGCCGATGATAGACGCCGTTAAGAAACAGTTTTCTACGGAACAAGTTATCTGTGCTAAGAACAAGAGCAATCTGGTCCCATCAGTGCCTACATGATCCACCATTCTGCTGCGGCCAGATTGCCTAGGTTCTCAAAAAAATTGTTTCAGGATCAGCCATGCAGAAATTGACAATTACGGACATGAATATCAAGTGAATTTTATCACAGAATTGGTTATCTTGTGCCAAGTGTTGAGGTATCAAAACTTGTCGTAATTCGTGAAGGGTCTGGTTATTCGTTACTAAGATATGGTTCTATGGTATTTCTTGATGCAAATGAATTCAATGTGAAGCATCGATGTAAGCCATCAAGAGTGTTAGGTGGAAGAAATGTGCAGGACAATAACAGACACAAATATCTGAGTCGTCTGAAATCAAATTGCATCCTAGCAAACAAGTATAGTGGCAGAGCATGACTAAGAGAAAGGAGATATACAAGCTGTCACTAAAACACTCTTCTGCCTTGTACCGTAACACAATTAAAATGGAAATAAGAATATTGTAATTAACATATGAAGCCTAAAAAAATAAGGGTGTGTTGAGAGTAGAATCACCAAAAAACTTACCTTTTCAAGTAAATCCATGATCCAGGCATCACTGTAGGGATAACAACGTCTCTGACGCTGTGGGTTTCCCACCCAGCAGGCTTACCACATATGACAACCCACCTACCTACAGATTTGTGGTGCACCATCAGCGAAAGCCTTCAAGGAGAGGGGCTCTAACAAAATGAACATTTGGGATCTCTATGACGATGCCTACATCGTAAGTGCCATACTGTCCAAGTAGAAGCGGCAATGCCACACCATCTTAAAAATAAATTTCTGAAGTGATCAACCGCATATGCTTTCACTGATCACTATATCCAGTAACAGAATGAATAATAGCACCAAGAGAAGACATACCTACCACAAGCAGCTGACAACACGAAACTACTTCTGTATCTGTATTATACAAGCGTTGTACAAAATGCATACCATAAGATCTGAAGCTAAGAATTGTGCTCTAATATTCTTCCTTTCTTATGGCGGCCCATTGTGCCAACTAAAAGTCTAAAACCAAATCAAAACTTTGAATTGCTCAAATTATACATAATCTCCATCAACGTTTAAGTGTCGATGGACTAGTCAGGACTATTCATTCGACTAGTCCATAAATCTGTACTTGAATCCCAACCAGACACCCCTGGTCTTCTACTCTAGATGGAAACGAGTTATGAATTCTAAATTCATATTCCTAGTCCGCATCTGATGTGTTTTGTCCTGAATTTTGGATATCTAACATGCAAATGTGTCCCTCAATCCTACTTCAGGAATCAGGACAACATGAGATATGCAAACATGTTTTCATGTTTTCAGTGCAGTAGTCTAGTACGCCCAAAAACTAGAGTAGATTTACTACCCATATAACACTGATTTTGGTAAAACTAATGTTTTTTAGGACCCCAAAACAATATAGCAGTATGACCGAAGCTATTCCTAGTGACATCTCAATATTAAAACAATATGCATACAAGGGCAAGTCTGGAATGTCGAAATAGATCGAGGGAGGTACCCAATGTCAGCGTGAAATAACTGGATCTGTGCTCTTGATACGAGCATGTTTCATTATTGTTTCTACATTTGAACATAATTAGAAGCTGTGGTGTCAAGTTCTTGTGTGCCAAGATCAACTGATGTCTTGATTCTTAAATAAGTTTAAAGCATCCTATGATTCTTTTGCAAAATTTTGTCCAGCAGTGTGCGGGCAAAACGAGTAATTTCCTAGCTATTCTCAATCTGTTTATAAATCCAGAATCAGAAAACCTGTACATTCAGCACATAGTATAGTCCAAAATGCCAAAAGGTATAATAACACAACACACTCATAAATAGACATGTCTTATGTCATGTTTATGGAAATATAAGACACAGGAAACGAAGTTAAGGAAATTAAGCAAAGTTTCACCATTTACAAGGTTAACTTGACAGCAGATGTAAGGAAGCATGCAAAGAGCAACTACAGTGTGCTGCCAGTGTCACGCTTGTGTTATCATGGCCGCTAAATGGTGCACTGCTCACTGTCTTTGTGAGCACCACAGTTCATGGGCAGCCAAGACAGCAGAACAATGAAAACCATAGAAACCATTTGATTGAACTTGAGAGTCCACTTAGGCATAAATCATAGCTTTATTCAAACAAATTGTTAGATAACATTGTCTGCCAGAGATACGGTGTAAGTTGCATCAAAGAACGCTAGGAACCCTTTGATTTAACTTAAGAGATCTCCTGAGGTATGCACATAAATCAGAGGTTTACTCAAACAAATTGCTAGAGAAGACTGGGTACCCAATGATAGTTGCTAACATTTTGAACTATTACATATTTCACAAATCACTTATAACATCATATTTGCTTCTCTGGGAGTGAACAATAGAAAGCTCCAAGCAGCAATCAAGCATAGATAACATCAACAACTAAAACAACTATGCCAGAACATGTGGGAGAGCCATGGAGTGAAGAAGCTAATCACTGAATCAGTACAAATGGTTCACCTCCATTCCATTGGCAGCTCTATTGCTTCAATTTAGTTCCTTCCAAGGGGGAGTGACCGGCATGAGTAGGTCTCCTTGAAATCAGACTTGTTTGACGAAGTGAAAATCGAGGCATACACCTTCTTATTTGCATAAGCCGGTGCATGATCCGCGGCCTTGAACCGCTTTGCCTCCCCTTTCTTCCCATTCTCCAACTTCTCAGTAGTGTCTGCTATATCAGCAGGAGCGGGAGCAGCATGCTTGGTGCCACTGAGCCCATTTGCGATGAGCTTCCTATCCTTCTTCTCCTTCAACTTGCCTCTCTCCTCCTCCATTCTCTGCCTCAACGCCGCCACCTCCTCCTCCGTCCCATTAATGGGCAGCTTGTCGGCCTCCTCAAACTCCTTATGGCACACCAAACACCCGGGCGTCTTCACCTCCTTGAGCGCCTTGACGCTGAGGACGTGGCCACACCCCCGGAGCGCGAGGAACTGGGACTTGCCGTTGAAGTCGAATCCGGAGACGGGGCACTGGAACCGGACCTCCTGGCCGGCGGCGCCGGGCTTGGGGTGCAGGTGGATGGGGATCATGTCCTTGAGTCCGCGGATGTGCGCGAGCGCCTTGGGCAGGCGCCTGTGGAGGAGCGCCTCGACGAGGGGCTCCTTGTTGAAGAGGTTGCCGAGGCGGTCGGCGACGGCGGGGGCCGCGAGGGGCTCCCCGGAGAGCGCGCAGCAGGTGAAGCGCGAGAGGCGGGTCTCGTTGGGGTCGGCCTTGTCGGGCTTCTTTCCGAGGTACATGGAGAGGTAGCAGTCGCGCGACTCGGCGCAGGTGGACCCGCCGTCGCCGCCCCCACCCCGGAGCGCGCGGACGCGGAGGGTGAGGGAGCCGGAGGGCGGGAGGGAGGCGACGGGCGCGGAGAGGGAGAGCGGGCGGCCATCGGAGGTGAGGTAGAAGGAGGAGGGTGGGAGGGTGAGGGGGCCGAGGAGGTCGGAGACCGGGAGGTTGGAGGGGACGCCGGTGAGGTACCGCGGCGGGAGGGCCAGGTCGTCGAGGCGGAGGATCACGGAGCGGGTGGCGGGCGCCATGGCTGGTGCGGGGCTAGGGTTAGGGTTTCGACGCTGGATTCGGGAACGGAGACGATGGGGATCGGTGGGATGGTTTGGTGCGGCTTGGCTGGGAAAGCGGGTCGCGGAGGGAGACGTCAGGTCTGACGTCTGTGCCGACGTCGAAACGGCAGCACGCTGTGAGTGGGCTGGGCTGGCTTGAGGAACGGGTTACCAGTTTGGGCTCGATTCGGCTCGGGCCTGCTTAGGAATAACGCTTCTCCCGCTAAAAAACAACTACACTCGAAAATTAAGTTGGAGATTATGTCACAATATCTTGCCTACTACTCCAGATGCCAGGGCGGATGAAGATGGTGGCCGCCTTTTTTTTAAAGTGCAAAAAGTTGGAGCAACTCTAGCGCACCTTGATGATGGGAGATGTGCGACTCATGCTCTTAACGGCCCCTGACTGCGAAAATCATATTCGAGTTGACCTGGTCACTCGTGGATGATCGTTGAACTGCATCGGTTATCCTCCTCTGGGATTGGTGGACGAATCGTAACAAGGTTAATGTCGCGAAGAAGGAACAATCCATCCAGGAAGAGTTTATCGCTGCGAGTCTATCGCTGTTACTGCGGGTAAGCTTGAAGGACGCCCACCAAGCGGAGGCAGAGGCGTGTGTTGCTGCGTTTGAAGGTGCATCTGCTCTTTGTCTTCACATAGTGGTGCTTAGTGTGATTCCAATATGTTGGTTTCTGCTTTGAAGACTAAAACTTATGACCTATTACCGATTGGGTTTCTATGCGAGAAATTCGTGCCAACTGTTTAGACTTTCGAGTCTAATAAGTTCCGCTTTGCTCCCACACTGTATAGCCCAGCATGGCTTATGCATACAATTTTCTGTTAGGTACTTTGTTATTCACATTTTTACCGGGAATGCATACTTCATGTTGGTAATCAGCTAAGAAATTTATGCGTAGAAGAAGGACCTTACCGCAAATCTGGTATAGCCTTCTTCAGTCCCAGCAGACAGCAGATAGTGGCCGTTACTCCTGCCTCCGCCCGCTCCCTCGCCGTCGTAGCTACGCGTCGGCCGCCGGGCCCTCGTCACTGTTATGCCTAGACTAAACAGGAATCGAGATCACACACGAATCATAGCTCGAGTTCATCAGCTTCTACTTAATTGAGGAATTCAGATACGCCTATTGGCCGAATTTAGGGTTACAAACTCGAGAGCAAGGCCAGCCGGAACAACGGCGGCTAGGGTTCAACCCAACAGGGAAAAGATAAAGATTACAGGCGAAAATCGCAGCTAAATAAGAGGGCGGAGCTAGGCGACAAGCGACGGAGTGGTTGGCACCAAACAGCGACCCTCCGAAACATCTCAGCCGTCGATCCATAAACGGACGGTCCTCATGTCAGTTAGCGCGAAGCGGTAAGTAACAATGAGGGCCGCATATCCACAGATCGACGGCCAGGAAACATTCCAGATGAGCTACAGTAACTGAATCCTCTTCTTCGACATGTTCGTCAGGTTCAGCTCCTGACAATTCCCCCTCCTTGAGCTCAGACTTGTCCTCAAGGCTGAAATGCTGGGAAGATGCTTTGGATAAATGTAGAGTCTTCCCAAGTTGCCGCTTCATCAGGAAGATTGATCCACTTGATTAGCCACTGAATTACAGGTATATTAATATCACCCTGCTTTCTGGGAATAAGCTTGCGATCCAACACCTTTTCTGGTTCAGTTTGAATGTTACCCTGAGCATCCACTAAAGGGAGTGTGGGTGTTGGAATGGCCACAGGGCCGTGATGCTTCTTGAGCTGGCTCACATGAAAGGTGTGGTGTAATGTGCATTTGTCAGGCAAGAGCAACTTGTATGCAGTATTTCCCACTTTAGCTAGCACACGAAAAGGACCATAGAACTTGGAGTGCAGCTTGATACTTCTGTGAATTTCCAGAGAAGAGTGCCTGTATGGTTGTACTTTGAGGTAAACCATATCCCCAATTTCCAGTTGCCTCTCACTTCTGTTCTTGTTTGCATAATGCACCATCCTTTCCTGAGCCTGTTTCAGATTTTCTTTAATTACAGCCACTGCTTCTTCACGGTTTCTGAGCATTTCTGATGCTTTTTCAGTGTTTGCATCAGGGAGGAACATTTCAGCAACCTGTGGAGGAGGAAAGCCATACAATGCCTGGAATGGTGTCATTTTGAGAGCTGTGTGGAATGTGGTATTGTACCACCATTTAGCAGAAGTGAGCCAAGAATTCCACTTCTTAGGTTGAGCAAATGCCATGCATCTGAGATAGTTTTCTAGGCACTGATTTACACGTTCAGTCTGTCCATCAGTTTGAGGATGATAGCTAGTACTCATGTGTAATTTTATCTTTAGTGCCTTGAAGAGCTGCTGCCACAATTGACTTGTAAATATCCTATCTCTGTCTGTAACAATTACTAGAGGTAGGCCATGTAATTTGAATATATTATCATGGAATGCAGCAGCTATAGTCTTCACTGTTATTGGATGTTTCATGGCAATGAAATGAGCAAATTTAGTGAATCTGTCCACTACTACCAAGATCATGTCTTTGTTGTTTGATGTGGGCAATCCTTCAATGAAATCCATGCTTATGTGTGTCCAAGTCATATCAGCTACAGGCAGTGGTTGCAGTTTTCCAGGGTATTTCAGATGCTCTGCTTTATTTTATTTGACATACTGGGCACTCCTTAATGAAATTAGCTTTTTCAGCCTGCATTTTTGGGCAGTAGAAAACCAACTGTATCCTCTGAAATGTAGCTTTTCTCACCAGAATGACCCCCAAGTTCAGATGCATGGAATACAGTTATGATGTCCTGTTTCACCTTTGTGTCATTTCCCACTACCAACTTGTCTTTATATTTCAAGAGGCCATTCTTCAGTGTATATTTGGGCAAGCCATTAGGATCAACTTCTAGTTTAGTGAGCAGTCCTTTACAGTAATCATCATTTGCATAACTATCCACCATAGTAGATATCCAAGTTGGAATGACAGCAGAGCCAGTTAACTGTGAAATTTTGAATTTCACTCTTGATAAAGCATCAGCTACTCTGTTTTCCTTACCCCTTTTGTACTCAATGGAGTAATTATATCCCAGTAACTTGATGAGTAACTTGTGTTGTATTCCCTCAGTCAGTTTCTGTTCCTGGATATACTTCAGGCTCTGCTGGTCAGTTCTGATTATGATAGAGGAAGCTGCAAAATAATGGCGCCACTTTTGGAGTGCTTCAATAATTGCTAGGGCTTCATTGTCATATGTTGACCATGCTGCAGCTTTTGGTCCCAAAGATTTTCTCATGAAAGAAATGGGCCTTCCTTTCTGCATCAGAACAGCTCCAATTCCATACCCAGAAGCATCAGCTTCCAGTATGAATGGCATGCTAAAATCAGGAAGAGCCAGCACAGGAGTTGTGGTCATACATTGTTTAAGCTGGAGAAATGCTTGATCTTGCTTTTCTGTCCAAGTAAAAGAATATTTCTTGAGACAGTCAAAGAGTGGTCTGCATATAATACCATAATTCTTGATAAACCTCCTGTAATATCCTGCCATTCCCAGTATACTCCTCAGTTCAGTAATGTTCTGTGGAGTTGGCCAGTTAGCAATTGCCTCAATTTTAACTGGATCAGTGGCTACACCAGTTCCCTGAATTATGTGTCCAAGGTATTCCACCTTTGCTTGACCAAATGTGCATTTTTTCTCTTTTTGCAGCTAGCTTATTATCTCTGAGCACTTGGAAAACTGTAGCCAAGTGTTTGCAGTGTTCTTCTTCAGTTTTACTGTAAATGAGTATATCATCGAAAAAAACCAATGAAAATTTCCTTAAGTAAGGAGCCAAAATTGTAGTCATTGTGACTGAAAGGTAGCTGGAGCATTTGTCAGACCAAATGTGTGGCGCCCCGACCCGACTGCTATACAGTGATGCTGAGTGTCACCGGTTAGGCGATACAACCGGAGGTTACGGGTTTACCAATCCCCGGCCAGAACCTCTGGCAGGCGTTGCTGGGCACACCTCTCCCAGACAACACAACACCCCGATTGATGCCATCACACAGGCTCAACTATCAATGCATAATAGTAAGATCAAGACTTGTGGAACAACTGGCACATCACAGACTCTACGACACAAAAATATTATAAGCAACTCTTATAATAGAGAAAGATAGCAAAAGACAACCAGAGGTCACAGACCCAACAGTACAACATGCGGAAGCGAAGTGTGTTGTTCTAAACAACAAGAACCAAAATATGGCCTAAGAGGCCTGCAAATAAACATCCAGCGCCAGCTGTTCCGGGATGTCCCAAGCTGCCACCTGGGAACCCCAGACTACTCGTCGACGTCCACAAAGAACCCACCTTCGAGGTCGGTGAAGTCCTCTCCTGAAAACAAGCAAACGACGTTGAGTTCGACGAACTCGCAAGATTAAGAGCTAATATATGCTCCATGATTGGCTTTCAAAGGTTTTATGGCTGTTTTGCATAAAGCTGATTTTATTTATAAAACACAACTCCATGGCATCGACTATCAGAGCATTTTCAAAAGGGGTAAGAAGTAACTCTTTTCTTGTATCACCTTTCTCATCATCAACCATCATCACCATTTTACCTGTTCATCCAAGGCACCTCCCCGAATCACCCTCGAGGAAGTCAACCTTACATTCGTGGAATTGGTACCTCTAGTACCCAAGTTTTAATCATTCCGTTAAAGTTATTCTATGATCAGCGTCCATTCCCAAGTCGTCCATAACCGCGGACACGGCTTTTCGAAAAGATTTATCCCTGCAGGGGTGTACAAAGTAGAAGTCCCCGGAGTCCCGAGGGGCCCCAGTTCCTTCACCACGCGTACCGTCCGGCCCATTACCTGTACAATTAGCTCTCTTCCTTGGAAAGCCGGCTGGGTGGGAGCGGTGTCGACTTCTCCCTCGTTAAGGACTAACCCAGGATCATCAGTGAGGACGGAACAGGTTTGGTATCTCCTCCAATCCCCTGTCCCGTGGCCACTCATTTTCCTAACACAACCATCCTCATCTCAGTTCATCCCACCATCATCACGCACGCGCAAATGGAAGCCCGAACTAGAGGACCCTGGCTAGCCCCGCTCGAGTTATTTAGTCTATGAGGGTTCCTGCAATTGCATAGGCCTCACGCATGGTTGCACGCTCGTCTTGGTTCAAGAGGTCCAGAACTCGCACCTAGGCGGTGAGAACGAGACAACCCACCACATCCCATGTGGCCTCTCATCCCCACCTTTTAGCATTTTCTTAACCATCACCACACTTCTCCACCATCAACATCGCTGTCACAAGTCAACACCTGTTTCCAGCATGTACCACCATAGTACCACTAGGCATTTAACTAAGCATGGCTAAGCATTTGCATAGCATAGTAATTATATCAGGCCAACAATGCAAACCTATGGTAATAGGAGGGGAAAACAGGCATTGGCATCGGAATCTTAATGCATTCTATAGGATACTCTAATCCAAGCAAAAAGACATTTAGAACCGCATGCAATATTATAGTGGAGAAAATATTTGCGGAAAATAGGATAAGACATGCTCAGAGGGGGATTACGCTTGCCTTGTTCGGGATACGGGTAGTAATACGGATCCTCGCGAGACGGGGGTGGCACTTCACCTCCTTGATCTACCGATGCACAAACAACACCGGAAAAACAATCAACACATGGCAATTGTGCAATGCATACAAAAAATGATGATATGATATTTTAATGCAACTATGAGATCCTAGACATGATCACCAAGTTAAATGAGTGTCCCAAATAATTAGGCATTATTTGGTTAACCACCCATATTTATCTTAATGATTCTAATACTACTAGAAGTACATTGTTGTAATTGTGAGAAAGTATGCATGATGATGATGATTCCGGAGGATTCATGTTTTTCTGAACATTTTGGTATAAGGAACACAATTTTCGGATGTCCCGGTAAAAAGTTATTATTTTTATTATTTCCTCTTTTTAGATATTTGCTTTTAATAATTTTAATTCCAGCAACATTAAAATTTAGTTACTCGAAATCGAGGGAGAGAGTTGGAACATGAAGGAATCGCCGAAGTTCGCTGTCCCTAACGGCGCGTAGGAGTAGCGGGAGGTATGCGCTATCGAGGAAGAAAAAGAAAAACAAGAACAGCAAAAAAAAAACTGTAAAACCGGTCTCCAGCCCGGTTGGGCCGGCTGGCAGGCCGGCCTGCTAGCAGAGGGGGCCGGCAGTGAGGCCGGCCAGGGCCGGTTGTGAGGCCGGCCTCGCCACAGAGCCTTCCGGCTCTCAGCCCGGCTGGGCCGGTCCAAAGGCCGGGCGCGCAACAGAGGTGGACGGCCTCGAGGCCGGTCCTGGCCGTTTCCACGACCGGGGCGTGCGAGGAAGGACGACGATGAAGGCCGGCGTACGGGCGGCGACGGTGGAGCACGGAGCAGTGGTAGAGGGGAGAGGGGAAGGTGCACAACTGCACGGGGATCTCACCGTGAGCGGGTGGAGGTGGTCGTGGTGGCCGGAAACGGTGTGGCGGCGGCGTATCTAGGCGGCGGAGCTCCGGATGGTGGCGGCGACGAACTCGAGCGGCGGTGGCGATTCGCGGCGACTCCGATCGATTCCTTTGGCGTGTAGGTGGAGCGGACCACGGCGGACCTTCTGGTGGTGCTGGATTCGCCCGGGGAAACATCAAGCGGCGGCGACGAGCTCGTCCATGGCGCGGCGGTGTCGGAGATGAACTCGAGCGGCACGGTCGATTCACGGGTCCTCAGCTCGATTCCTTGGGCAGAGTTGAAGCAGGCGACGCGGCGGAGATGGTGGGGGTCACCGATTTGCTCGGGAGCTTCTCAGGCAGCGGCGACAGGCGGCGGTGAGCTCGGCACCTTGGCGGCCATGGCGGCTCGCAGGGAGAGAAAGGTGGGGCACGGGGGGAGAAGCAGGGGTGGGGAAAAGGGGAGCCGCACGTGGTGGCCTCGTGGAGCTCGCTCACCTCGCAGAGGAGTGGGCAGAGGGGGCCCTGGCGCGCGCGCGCGACGCACGAGCGCGACACGGCGGCAAGGAGCTCGTGGCTACAGGGAGAAGAAGATAGTTTTACAAAAAGCCCCCTGCCAAGATTTCTACTATCACCACTAGGTCCTTTTCTTCTATTTTGAAATAAAGTCAGTGAGCAAAAGGGATTTAATTGGGGCACTTGCACTGCTCCAAAAATATTGAAAATATTTGGGTAGCCTCCTTATATAATTATGAAGCTCTCCTAATTTTTCCAGAATATTTGAAAAATCCTTTAGTAGGAAAATAAAATAGGAATTGCTCACAAGCAATTTTGAGTTTCCCTCCAATTATTTTAATTTTCAAATCCAAAATAGTTTGTCAAAATTATATTTGGAACTGTTGGAACTTCCTCGACAAATACACAAGCTTCAAATAACTTTTACTTGTCACAAACTTCCTCGAGTTAGTAAAAGATTTGAAACCATTTTTGGCATTTGTTTTTATGTGTTGCCAAACCCATTGTTTTAATTGTTTAGCAAGTTTTAAAATGGATGCCATGATGCAAATAACACAAAAGTGAAAAATTAGCACCCATTTTTAGGTTTACTAATTTTGGGCTGTTACAAATCTACCCTCCTTACAGGAATCTCGTCCCGAGATTCTAAGAGTAGGAAAGAGGGAAGAAGGTTACAACGGTACTACACGACTTGTCACTTCAGTAGGCTTCTTCCTTGAAGAGGTTGATCACGGGCATCACGAAGATCTTCATCGGCTTCACTTCGCGGTTACTATGAACGTACACCATAGCAAGGAGAGAAACCTCACCGGAAGGATGGATCTTGGTGAATATACAAAGACCGAGTACCTCCTCGTAGAACTTAGGATGAGACCTCAATCAACTCTTGATGTGATGAAAAGGAGACACATGGAAGTAACAGGAGAGTGATAAGAGGTTTCCAGATGGTAGATAACGATTTCTCAAAAGATTGAGAATATGAACTTTGCACAAGGCCTTGAATTTCTGAAAACGAACGTTAAACAAGTTCTCAACAGAATGAGGAGGTAACTTCTACCACACAGCTTGAGTAGAACCTTCCTCACGGAGGAGCATTTCAGATCATGGGAGAAGGATCATGAAGATGGACCAAGAGAACTTTAGGAACTCCGGGAACGTTAGTATCGGGAAAACTTCTTGATATTCTGGCCACCGGGTCAAACTTCTTGAGGATCACCAACCGTCGTTTCTGATTGCGATTCAGATCTGGTTAGGTGTAGAGATACTTCCGACTCAACACGAGAAAGAATAGGAAGCTTTTACAAAGGATACCAACGGATTACATTTGCTAGGAACCCCAAGAGTTGGACTACAAGGTCAAACTCCAAGGAGGAACGAGATTGCGGAACTCAAGTATTAGCAACTTGTCAGAGGACAGCTGCCCTACTTGATTTACTGGCACGAGACACGATTTAGTCCTTGATGGGAAACACCATAGGAGACAAAAAAGTTCTCAGACTTCCTCTCTTTCTGGAATAATTCCATTAGTGGCTTGGATGCATAGATGAAATTCTCAAGGGATGGAGGTAACAACATACCATTCCAAGAATCTTCTGCATATGCATGGTCTAGTTGAGATGGAATCGAGGAACCGGACAATCCACTCAGATCCACGGCGACATCTTTCAGCAATTGCACGTGAACCAGAGAAAGTCACTTCTAACTTCAGAACATTGCCTTGTGACGACACAAGGTTATTTCTAACAAGTTTCCAATGCTACGCCCACTATCCAATATAAATCTCCTCAAACATGGAGAAGATAAGAAGGTAGTTGATGGGCTCAACCACCAACTTATCCAGATACTCCAAGACGGTAGACTCATATTTCACCAGAACGAGGCAATAGTATTGGTCAGACTAACACGTTGTTAATCTGAGTTTAACCTACTGAATGTGTTAGTCTGAGTTTGATTTGACGATAGCCCAACTCAAATCAAAAATTTGTAGGATAGCATATCCACAAAGGAGATACCACCTTGCTTCGACACCGGAAACTAGACATCCATTGCGAAGTGAACTATATCAGATAGAGCTTTTGGTCTTTTAACTCTCCAAGTGGTTTAAGCTCACCAGAATAATTCAGGACATCCAGCACGATTTTCTTGGAGAAAGGAGTTGTTCAGAGAACCAGCTTATTCATACGCTCAATTTTTCTTGGGGAAAAGAGTTGTCCGTGATGTTGAGCTTGGACAGGCGACAACCTGGCGATACTTCTGGAAAGACCTCCAGAATATCACGATCCACCGGGTTGTCTTGAGTTCGAGAGAGAAATCATGCCTTTCAAGGCACAACAAGGTGGTCTTGGGAGCTTCGACACGAACCTAGCTCTTTGACCGAGGGAGGGCACCGGAGAGAAAGAACTTGGCAACACAGTCAAACTCAGCTTATTGATCGGATAACCAATCATGCTAAGGAGGATAAAGAAGGTCTTTGGATTTCAACGCAGTAAGAACGGCTGAGAATATCCGATAGCCACATCATTGCTCACGTCTTATCATCTCGAGTAACAGGTCACTTGGAAGACGGAGAGCAACAAGTGTAAAAAGCATCACTTCATCAAGAGAATCAAGATACTTAGCTCGATACCTTGATATAAAAGAGTGTGACACTACGAGGTGGAGCAGAACAAAAGCTAGTCAAGGCCCTTATTCCGCAGATTACAACACCTTGACATGGTCCGAGAAGTGGACAAGATACTGGAGTTTGTTTCACTTAACAAGATGAAGTGGAAAGCCTTGACGGACCAAGAGAGTGACTGGCATCGGAACATACCCACGCGCGATAAAACTTTACTGTCAACCAACAGACAAAGGTAGAAAAGCGGATCAGAGTAAGAACAAGCTTAGGAGAAACCGAAGATGTTGGAGGTGCACCGGTTATTACTCAATTGTGATAACCATGCCCGAAAAGGAGAGATGCAGCAGAGTCACGACATAGTTGGGGGATTCGCTAAGCGAATTCCGGTCATAACCCAGATGATTCCGAGACAGAATCTCCAGCTATGGCAGAGTTAAAGTTACATAGCCATCCGAGGTGTGGGAAATTAAGGTTCAGCCATTTACCACACGGACCACATACAGGACTTGGGTTAAAGATCAGCTTCATGTGCTACTAGTGAGAGTTAAGAAATCACAACTTAACACACTCTAGTTGGCACAATCCGGGACCTTATGTTCAAGTCCTTGGGTTAAAACCCGAAGAAAGGAGCAAAGATTAGACTAGGTACGGATAACAGGGTTCAAACATCTGAGCTGACATCGGATTGTAGCGCGGCGGGAGCAACTGGGCACATAACACTCAAGTAACAGGTGAGAAGTCCAACCCCGTTTCTCAACTGTTATTTCAAAAACTTAGGATCCCGGGGCGGGAAACTTTAAAATCAAATCGAGGTAAGATTGCTCCGAGATTAGAAGGTAACCAGATAAGGAGTAAAAAGAATCCTAAGATGGTTTTCTCAACTCATTTTTAGGTTAAAAATAATTTTCACAAACACTAGACTCAACGTCGACCAGTAGAAGGGTTTCCTACAGGCAGTCCTGCTCTGATACCAACTTGTGGCGCCCCGACCCGACTGCTATACAGTGATGCTGAGTGTCACCGGTTAGGCGATACAACCGGAGGTTACGGGTTTACCAATCCTCGGCCAGAACCTCTGGCAGGCGTTGCTGGGCACACCTCTCCCAGACAACACAACACCCCGATTGATGCCATCACACAGGCTCAACTATCAATGCATAATAGTAAGATCAAGACTTGTGGAACAACTGGCACATCACAGACTCTACGACACAAAAATATTATAAGCAACTCTTATAATAGAGAAAGATAGCAAAAGACAACCAGAGGTCACAGACCCAACAGTACAACATGCGGAAGCGAAGTGTGTTGTTCTAAACAACAAGAACCAAAATATGGCCTAAGAGGCCTGCAAATAAACATCCAGCGCCAGCTGTTCCGGGATGTCCCAAGCTGCCACCTGGGAACCCCAGACTACTCGTCGACGTCCACAAAGAACCCACCTTCGAGGTCGGTGAAGTCCTCTCCTGAAAACAAGCAAACGACGTTGAGTTCGACGAACTCGCAAGATTAAGAGCTAATATATGCTCCATGATTGGCTTTCAAAGGTTTTATGGCTGTTTTGCATAAAGCTGATTTTATTTATAAAACACAACTCCATGGCATCGACTATCAGAGCATTTTCAAAAGGGGTAAGAAGTAACTCTTTTCTTGTATCACCTTTCTCATCATCAACCATCATCACCATTTTACCTGTTCATCCAAGGCACCTCCCCGAATCACCCTCGAGGAAGTCAACCTTACATTCGTGGAATTGGTACCTCTAGTACCCAAGTTTTAATCATTCCGTTAAAGTTATTCTATGATCAGCGTCCATTCCCAAGTCGTCCATAACCGCGGACACGGCTTTTCGAAAAGATTTATCCCTGCAGGGGTGTACAAAGTAGAAGTCCCCGGAGTCCCGAGGGGCCCCAGTTCCTTCACCACGCGTACCGTCCGGCCCATTACCTGTACAATTAGCTCTCTTCCTTGGAAAGCCGGCTGGGTGGGAGCGGTGTCGACTTCTCCCTCGTTAAGGACTAACCCAGGATCATCAGTGAGGACGGGACAGGTTTGGTATCTCCTCCAATCCCCTGTCCCGTGGCCACTCATTTTCCTAACACAACCATCCTCATCTCAGTTCATCCCACCATCATCACGCACGCGCAAATGGAAGCCCGAACTAGAGGACCCTGGCTAGCCCCGCTCGAGTTATTTAGTCTATGAGGGTTCCTGCAATTGCATAGGCCTCACGCATGGTTGCACGCTCGTCTTGGTTCAAGAGGTCCAGAACTCGCACCTAGGCGGTGAGAACGAGACAACCCACCACATCCCATGTGGCCTCTCATCCCCACCTTTTAGCATTTTCTTAACCATCACCACACTTCTCCACCATCAACATCGCTGTCACAAGTCAACACCTGTTTCCAGCATGTACCACCATAGTACCACTAGGCATTTAACTAAGCATGGCTAAGCATTTGCATAGCATAGTAATTATATCAGGCCAACAATGCAAACCTATGGTAATAGGAGGGGAAAACAGGCATTGGCATCGGAATCTTAATGCATTCTATAGGATACTCTAATCCAAGCAAAAAGACATTTAGAACCGCATGCAATATTATAGTGGAGAAAATATTTGCGGAAAATAGGATAAGACATGCTCAGAGGGGGATTACGCTTGCCTTGTTCGGGATACGGGTAGTAATACGGATCCTCGCGAGACGGGGGTGGCACTTCACCTCCTTGATCTACCGATGCACAAACAACACCGGAAAAACAATCAACACATGGCAATTGTGCAATGCATACAAAAAATGATGATATGATATTTTAATGCAACTATGAGATCCTAGACATGATCACCAAGTTAAATGAGTGTCCCAAATAATTAGGCATTATTTGGTTAACCACCCATATTTATCTTAATGATTCTAATACTACTAGAAGTACATTGTTGTAATTGTGAGAAAGTATGCATGATGATGATGATTCCGGAGGATTCATGTTTTTCTGAACATTTTGGTATAAGGAACACAATTTTCGGATGTCCCGGTAAAAAGTTATTATTTTTATTATTTCCTCTTTTTAGATATTTGCTTTTAATAATTTTAATTCCAGCAACATTAAAATTTAGTTACTCGAAATCGAGGGAGAGAGTTGGAACATGAAGGAATCGCCGAAGTTCGCTGTCCCTAACGGCGCGTAGGAGTAGCGGGAGGTATGCGCTATCGAGGAAGAAAAAGAAAAACAAGAACAGCAAAAAAAAAAACTGTAAAACCGGTCTCCAGCCCGGTTGGGCCGGCTGGCAGGCCGGCCTGCTAGCAGAGGGGGCCGGCAGTGAGGCCGGCCAGGGCCGGTTGTGAGGCCGGCCTCGCCACAGAGCCTTCCGGCTCTCAGCCCGGCTGGGCCGGTCCAAAGGCCGGGCGCGCAACAGAGGTGGACGGCCTCGAGGCCGGTCCTGGCCGTTTCCACGACCGGGGCGTGCGAGGAAGGACGACGATGAAGGCCGGCGTACGGGCGGCGACGGTGGAGCACGGAGCAGTGGTAGAGGGGAGAGGGGAAGGTGCACAACTGCACGGGGATCTCACCGTGAGCGGGTGGAGGTGGTCGTGGTGGCCGGAAACGGTGTGGCGGCGGCGTATCTGGGCGGCGGAGCTCCGGATGGTGGCGGCGACGAACTCGAGCGGCGGTGGCGATTCGCGGCGACTCCGATCGATTCCTTTGGCGTGTAGGTGGAGCGGACCACGGCGGACCTTCTGGTGGTGCTGGATTCGCCCGGGGAAACGTCAAGCGGCGGCGACGAGCTCGTCCATGGCGCGGCGGTGTCGGAGATGAACTCGAGCGGCACGGTCGATTCACGGGTCCTCAGCTCGATTCCTTGGGCAGAGTTGAAGCAGGCGACGCGGCGGAGATGGTGGGGGTCACCGATTTGCTCGGGAGCTTCTCAGGCAGCGGCGACAGGCGGCGGTGAGCTCGGCACCTTGGCGGCCATGGCGGCTCGCAGGGAGAGAAAGGTGGGGCACGGGGGGAGAAGCAGGGGTGGGGAAAAGGGAGCCGCACGTGGTGGCCTCGTGGAGCTCGCTCACCTCGCAGAGGAGTGGGCAAAGGGGGCCCTGGCGCGCGCGCGCGACGCACGAGCGCGACACGGCGGCAAGGAGCTCGTGGCTACAGGGAGAAGAAGATAGTTTTACAAAAAGCCCCCTGCCAAGATTTCTACTATCACCACTAGGTCCTTTTCTTCTATTTTGAAATAAAGTCAGTGAGCAAAAGGGATTTAATTGGGGCACTTGCACTGCTCCAAAAATATTGAAAATATTTGGGTAGCCTCCTTATATAATTATGAAGCTCTCCTAATTTTTCCAGAATATTTGAAAAATCCTTTAGTAGGAAAATAAAATAGGAATTGCTCACAAGCAATTTTGAGTTTCCCTCCAATTATTTTAATTTTCAAATCCAAAATAGTTTGTCAAAATTATATTTGGAACTGTTGGAACTTCCTCGACAAATACACAAGCTTCAAATAACTTTTACTTGTCACAAACTTCCTCGAGTTAGTAAAAGATTTGAAACCATTTTTGGCATTTGTTTTTATGTGTTGCCAAACCCATTGTTTTAATTGTTTAGCAAGTTTTAAAATGGATGCCATGATGCAAATAACACAAAAGTGAAAAATTAGCACCCATTTTTAGGTTTACTAATTTTGGGCTGTTACAAAAAGGCATTACCAGATACTCAAAATGCCCTATATGTGTATTAAAGGCAGTTTTTGGTATATCTTCCTCTTTCATTCTGATCTGATGGTAACCACTCCTCAGATCAATTTTTGAGAATATGAGTGCCCCATTCAATTCATCCAACAGATCCTCAATTACTGGAATTGGATATTTGTTCTTTACTGTTTGGATGTTCATTTTTCTGAAATCATTAACTACTCTCCAAGTAGTGTCCTTTTTCTTTACTAATAAGGCAGGAGAAGAATAAGGGCTAGTACTAGGTCTGATCACATTCTGCTTGAGCAACTTAGCAATTATCTGCTCCATAGCATCTTTCTGGTGGTGAGGTGATACGTTGGTATAATTTCTGATGTTCCATGCTTATATTATGCCAATTGCTACGTGTTTATATACACTTTATATCATTTTTAAGCATTTTCTGGGACTAACCTATTAACAATATGCCACAGTGTCAGTTCCTGTTTTCAGCTGTTTTTGGTTTCAGAAAAGTTGTTCTGGAAATATTCTCGGAATTGGACGAAACAAACCCAAAGTCCCTATTTTTCTGACACCTACACGGAGTCCGAAGGAGAGACGAAGGGGGGTCCGTGGGCCATCCTCGCCACCTGGTGGCACGGTCCCACCTCCTGCCGCGCCGCCACGTGGTGAGGAGGCCTCAGGCCTCCACCGACGCCGCCCCTTCGCCTATAAATTGCCTTTGACGGGAAAACCCTAAGTACCCGAGTCAAAAACCACGAAAAGTTCCAGAGCCGCCGCCGCCGTCAACCCTAACTCGGGAGGGTTCTGAAGCTCTTCCCGGCACCCTGCTGGAGAAGGGAATCATCATCGGAGGGCTCTACATCGCCATGCCTGCCTCCGGAGTGATGTGTGAGTAGTTCATCCTTGGACTATGGGTCCATAGCAGTAGCTAGATGGTTGTCTTCTCCTCTTGTGCCATCATGTTTAGATCTTGTGAGCTGCCTATCATGATCAAGATCATCTTATTGTAATACTACATGTTGTGTTTGCTGGGATCCGATGAATATTGATACTATGTCAAGTTGAATACTGAAATATTATGTCTATGTTATTTATGATCTTGCATGCTCTCCGTTGCTTGTTGATACTCTGGCCAAGTGGATGCTTGTGATTCCAAGAGGGAGTATTTATGCTAGATAGTGGGTTCAGTCTCCATTTAATCTGGGGGAGTGACAGCAACCTCTAAGGTTGTGGATGTGCTGTTGCCACTAGGAATAACCTAATGATGCTTTGTCTAAGGATAAATGTGTTGTTTACATTATGCACTTTACTTAATGCAATTGTCTGTTGCTTGCAACTTAATACTGGAAGGGGTACGGATGTTAACCTGAAGGTGGACTATTTAGGCACAGATGCATGCTGGATAGCGGTCTGTGTACCTTGTCGTAATGCCCAAATGAATCTCATAGTAGACACCACAACTTGCACATGCATATTATGCACTTTTCAATATTGTCAATTGCCCAGCTATAATTTGTTTACCCAACATGTTAGTTATTTATTATGGAGAGACACCACTAGTGAACTATGGACCCCGGTCCATTCTTTTACATCTGAAATACAACCTACTGCAATCATTATTTTCTTTCATTCTCTGCAAAAACAAACATCATTTTCCACACTATACGTCTAATCCTTTGTTTTCATCAAGCCGGTGATATTGACAAGCTCACTGTTAAGTTGGGGCAAAGTATTTTGGTTGTGTTGTGTGCAGGTTCCAAGTCAACCGCCAGGATCTCCCCTTCGACGCAGACTTTTTCTGGCACCGTTGCTAGGAAGAGGAAGCACTCCACCAACACCACTTTTTCTGGCGCCGTTGACACCTTCAGAAGTGTCTTTATCTCCTACTGGTTCGATAACCTCGGTTTCATACTGAGGGAAAACTTGCTGCTGCACTCATCATACCTTCATCTTGGGGTTCCCAACGAACGTGTGTCTTTCACGTCATCAAGCACTTTTTCTGGCGCCGTTGTCGGGGAGATCAAGACACTTCGGATACAGCAGGCTTCTTCCTCCCCTACGCGCCAGCAAGTTTTCCGGCGCCGTTGCTGGGGAGGTTAAGCCTTCTGTTAGGGGAGTCTCTCACTTCCAATCTCTTTACTTTGTTATTGTCTTGCTTAGTTTTTTTATTTTGTCTTGTTTGCTCTTTATCAAAAACACAAAAAATTAGTTACTTGTTTTATTTTGTTATTTCGGCCTGTTGTATTTTTGCTAAAATGAGTACTCCTGAGAACACCAAGTTGTGTGACTTCACTAGCACAAATAATAATGATTTCATATGCACTCCTATTGCTCCACCTGCTTCTAAAGCAGACTTTTATGAAATTAAACCTGCTCTATTAAATCTTGTTATGAAAGAGCAATTTTCTGGTGTTAGTACTGATGATGCTGCTGCCCATCTTAATAATTTTGTTGAACTTTGTGAGATGCAAAAGTATAAGGATATAGATGGGGATATTATAAAACTGAAATTATTTCCTTTCTCTTTGAGAGGAAGAGCTAAAGAATGGTTGCTATCTTTGCCTAGAAATAGTATTGATTCATGGACTAAATGCAAAGATGCTTTCATTGGAAATATTATCCTCCTGCTAAGATTATATCCTTGAGAAGTAGCATTATGAATTTCAAACAATTTGATAATGAGCATGTTGCCCAAGCATGGGAAAGAATGAAATCATTGGTAAAGAATTGTCCCACCATGGACTGACTGCTTGGATGATCATCCAAACCTTTTATGCAGGACTGAATTTTTCTTCAAGAAACTTTGGATTCGGCTGCTGGAGGTACCTTCATGTCCATCACTTTGGGTGCTGCAACAAAGCTTCTTGATGATATGATGATTAACTATTCTGAGTGGCACACCGAAAGGACTCCTCAAGGTAAGAAGGTAAATTCTGTTGAAGAAACCTCTTCTTTGAGTGATAAGATTGATGTTATTATGTCTATGCTTGTGAATGGTAAATCTCATGTTGATCCAAATAATGTTCCTTTAGCTTCATTGGTTGCTCAAGAAGAGCATGTTGATGTGAACTTCATTAAAAACAACAACTTCAACAACAATGCTTATAGGAATAATTTTGGTAACAACAATTATAAGCCTTATCCTTCTAATAGTGGTAATGGTTATGTCAATTCTATGGTAATTCCTACAGCAATAATAGAAGTGTACTCTGATCTTGAAGCCATGCTTAAGGATTTTATTAGTACACAAATGCTTTTAATAAAACTGTTGAGGAAAAGCTTGGTAAAATTGATGTTCTTGCTTCTAAGGTTGATAGCCTTTCTCTTGATGTTGATCTTTTGAAATAAAAGTTATGCCTAATGATGTTAAAGAGAACAAGACTTTTGCTACTGCCAATGCTATCCAAGTTAAAATTGACAACAATATTAGGATGTTGGCTGAATTGCATGCTAGGTGGGAAAGAGAGGATAAAATTGAAAAAGAGAATAGTATAGCTAGAGTTTGTACTATTACCACCACTAGTAATGCTAATGTTTCACATGCTAGTAAGCCTCCTACTATCAATGGTAACATAATTGGTGTTGGCAATGTTTCTACTACCTCTGCAAAGCGTTTAAAATTGCCCAAAACCACTGAAACTGTTCCTGATAAAGTGCTGAAATTTTTCGAAATATGGGAGACAATGGTTCCTTTACCATTGACCATAATGATTTTGATTTTGATGATTGTAATATTTCTGAAGTAATTATGTTCTTGCAAAAGCTAGCTAGAAGTCCTAATGCTAGTGCTATTAATATGGCTTTTACAAAACATATTACAAATGCTCTCATACAAGCTAGGGAAGAGAAATTAAAACATGAAGCTTCTATCCCTAGGAAGTTAGAAGATGGTTGGGAGCCCATCATTAAGATGAAGGTGAATGATTTTGATTGTAATGCTTTATGTGATCTTGGTGCTAGCATTTCTGTTATGCCTAAGAAACTCTATGATATGCTTGATTTGCCACCTTTGGAACATTGTTATTTGGATGTTTATCTTGCTGATAATGCTATGAAGAAACCTTTGGGGAGAGTTGATGATGTTCTTATTATGGTTAACAATAACCTTGTCCCCGTTGATTTTGTTGTTATGGACATTGAATGCAATGCATCTTGTCCTATTGTTTTGGGAAGACCTTTTCTTAGAACTGTTGGTGCCATTATTGATATGAAAGAAGGAAATTAGGTACCAATTCCCACTCAAGAAAGGTATGGAACACTTCCCTAGAAAGAGAATGAAGTTACCTTTTGATTCTATTATTAGAACAAGTTATGATTTGGATGCTTCTTCACTTGGAAACACTTGATTTTCACTTTCTGCGCCTAGCTGAAAGGCGTTAAAGAAAAGCGCTTATGGGAGACAACCCATGTTTTTATTTCTGTAATTTTTTTTTCTTTGAGTCTTGGAGCTTGCTTACTTCTGTAACAACTCCTTTGTATCTTTATTTTATTGCATTGTTGTGCCAAGTAAAGCCTCTAATAGAAAGTTGATGCTAGATTTGGATTTCTGCGCAGAGACAGATTTTTGCTGTCCACCGTTTTGAGCTGTACGCACTCCAGAAAAATCTAAAAATTCTGAAAAAATTCAGGCGTGATCCTCATATATGTACGCAACTTTCATTAGTTTTGACTTTTCGCATCTGAGCAACTTAAGTGCCTCGAAAAAATTCGTCTTTCCAGACTGTTCTGTTTTTGACAGATTCTGCCTTTTATTTGCATTCTCTCTTTTACTGTGTTTGAGTGGATTTCTTTGCTCCACAAAATATCAGTGGCTGTAGCTAATGTCCAGAAGTGTTGGAGATGATTGTGTCATCACAGAATATGTGAATTTTTGATTATGCACTAACCCTCTAATGAGAATTACTTGAGTTTGGTGTGAAGGAAGTTTTCAAGGATCAAGAGAGGAGGATGATATGATATGATCAAGAAGAGTGAAAAGCCTAAGCTTGGGGATGCCCCCGTGGTCACCCAAGCATATTTCAAGAAGACTCAAGCGTCTAAGCTTGGGGATGCCCAAGGCATCCCCTTCTTCATCAACAACTTATCAGGTCATCTCTAGTGAAACTATATTTTAATTCTTTCACATCTTATGTGCTTTACTTGGAGCGTCTGTGTGCTTTTATTTTTGCTTTGTTTTTTTTTTTCTGAATAATTGGATCCTAGCATTCTTGTGTGGGAGAGAGACACGCTCCGCTTTTTCATGTGAATACTCATATTCTTCACTTATATTTGTTGAGTATTCTTAACTAGCTACTGCAATGCTTTTAGCTCCTGTTTTTCATGCATCTCTTGTTCAGAGCTGTTAGTTCTTGTAGAGAAGTACTCTCTTGTTTCATTGTTGTATTATTTGGAGAGTTTTGTGTTGAAATAAGTTGATTGGTGTTTGGTTGGAAACAGAAAATGCTACATGTGGTAGATGGTATATTGAAAAGACATACTCATTCTTGTAGATCATTGTCTTGGATAATTTGATGCTTTGCAATTGTTTTGAGCTCTCAAGTAGATCATGTTTAAGCTCTTGCATCATGTAGTTAAAGCCTATTAGTGGAGAACTACCGTAGAGCTTGTTGAACTTGGTTTGCATGTTTGATATCTCTAAGGTCTAGATATTTTCTGGTAAAGTGTTTGACAACAAGGAAGACAGTGTAGAGTCTTATAATGCTTGCAATATGTTTTTATGTAAGTCTTGCTGTACCGGTTGATATCCTGTGTTTGCTTCAAACAACCTTGCTAGCCTAAACTCTGTACTGAGAGGGAATGCTTCTCGTGCATCCAAACCTTGAGCCAAAACCCATGCCATTTGTGTCCACCATAACTACCTATTATGTGGTATTTCCTGCCATTCCAAGTAAATACTTCATGTGCTACCTTTAAACTATTCAAAACTTTATTACTCCTTATTTGTGTCAATGTTTTATAGCTCATGAGGAAGTTTGTGGCGTTTTCTCTATCACCTTGTCATTTACTCATGACAGACTTTCACCAATGGACTAGTGGCATATACATCCGCTTATCCAATAACTTTGCAAAAAGAGCTGGCAAATGGGGTGCCCAGTCCCAATTAATTACAACTATAACTTTAATTCTCTTCACATGTTTGCCAATGATTTATCAAAGCAAATTTCAAAGTTAAACATATCAAATAGGCACTCCTCCATGGTATGTGATTGTTGGAAGGCACCCGAGGATTCGGTTGGCTTGTGTAAGCAAAGGTTGGGAGGAGTGTCATACCAATTTATAAATATGCATGTGTAAACAAAAGAGAAGAGGGATGATCTACCTTGGGTAGAAATAACGTCCTTCATGGGAGCCGCTCTTGAAAGTCTGGGTGACAAGGGGGATAGAGTGCCCACTGCCATTCGTTGACAACAACAAACACCTCTCAAAAACTTACTTTATGCTCTCTATATGATTTCAAAAACTTAAAAAGCTCTAGCACATGATTTAATCCCTGCTTCCCTCTGCGAAGGGCCTTTCTTTTACTTTATGTTGAGTCAGTTTACCTACTCTTTCTATCTCAGAAGCAAACACTTGTGTCAACTTTGTGTGCATCAATTCTTATATGCTTACTTATTGCACTTGTTATATTACTTTGTGTTGACAATATCCATGAGATATACATGTTGAAAGTTGAAAGCAATTGCTGAAACTTAAATCTTCCTATGTGTTGCTTCAATGCCTTTATTTAGAATCTATTGCTTTATGAGTTAACTCTTATGCAAAGCTTTTTGATGCTTGTCTTGAAAGTACTATTCATGAAAAGTTTTTGCTTATATGATTCAGTTGTTTACTCTTTATCTATTTGTTAGCAAACTATAGACCATTGCCTTGAGTCACTTCATTCATGACATGAGCCTTGCAATATTATTTGATCAAGATTGTGTGAAAGCATGTCTCCTCAGAAATTATTTTGTTGTTATCGTTTTACCTACTCGAGGACGAGTAGAACTAAGCTTGGGGATGCTTGATACGTCTCCAACGTATCTATAATTTCTGATGTTCCATGCTTATATTATGCCAATTGCTACATGTTTTATATACACTTTATATCATTTTTATGCATTTTCTGGGACTAACCTATTAACAAGATGCCACAGTGCCAGTTCCTGTTTTCTGTTTTTGGTTTCAGAAAAGTTGTTCTGGAAATATTCTCGGAATTGGACGAAACAAAAGCCAAAGTCCCTATTTTTCTGACACGTACACGGAGTCCGAAGGAGAGACGAAGGGGGCCGTGGGCCGTCCTCACCACCTGGTGGCGTGGTCCCACCTCCTGCCGCGCCGCCACGTGGTGAGGAGGCCTCAGGCCTCCACCGACGCCGCCCCTTCGCCTATAAATTGCCTTCGACGGGAAAACCCTAAGTACCCGAGTCAAACCACAAAAAGTTCCAGAGCCGCCGCCGCCGTCAACCCTAACTCGGGAGGGTTCTGAAGCTCTTCCCGGCACCCTGCCGGAGAGGGGAATCATCACCGGAGGGCTCTACATCGCCATGCCTGCCTCCGGAGTGATGTGTGAGTAGTTCATCCTTGGACTATGGGTCCATAGCAGTAGCTAGATGGTTGTCTTCTCCTCTTGTGCCATCATGTTTAGATCTTGTGAGCTGCCTATCATGATCAAGATCATCTTATTGTAATGCTACATGTTGTGTTTGCTGGGATCCGATGAATATTGATACTATGTCAAGTTGAATACTGAAATATTATGTCTATGTTATTTATGATCTTGCATGCTCTCCGTTGCTTGTTGATACTCTGGCCAAGTGGATGCTTGTGACTCCAAGAGGAGTATTTATGCTAGATAGTGGGTTCAGTCTCCATTTAATCTGGGGGAGTGACAGCAACCTCTAAGGTTGTGGATGTGTTGTTGCCACGTCTCAGGATAAATGTGTTGTTTATTATGCACTTTACTTAATGCAATTGTCTGTTGCTTGCAACTTAATACTGGAAGGGGTACGGATGTTAACCTGAAGGTGGACTATTTAGTCACAGATGCATGCTGGATAGCGGTCTGTGTACTTTGTCGTAATGCCCAAATGAATCTCATAGTAGACACCACAACTTGCACATGCATATTATGCACTTTTCAATATTGTCAATTGCCCAGCTGTAATTTGTTTACCCAACATGTTAGTTATTTATTATGGAGAGACACCACTAGTGAACTGTGGACCCCGGTCCATTCTTTTACATCTGAAATACAACCTACTGCAATCATTGTTTTCTTTCATTCTCTGCAAACAAACATCATTTTCCACACTATACGTCTAATCCTTTGTTTTCAGCAAGCCGGTGAGATTGACAACCTCACTGTTAAGTTGGGGCAAAGTATTTTGGTTGTGTTGTGTGCAGGTTCCAAGTCAACCGCCAAGACCTCCCCTTCGACGTAGACTTTTTCTGGCACCATTGTTAGGAAGAGGAAGCACTCCACCAACACCACTTTTTCTGGCGCCGTTGACACCTACAGAAGTGTCTTCATCTCCTACTGGTTCGATAACCTCGGTTTCATACTGAGGGAAAACTTGCTGCTGCACTCATCATACCTTCCTCTTGGGGTTCCCAACGAATGTGTGTCTTTCACGTCATCATGAGGCAGCATGTATGACCTTTGATTGACAATTTTAGCATCAGGTACCAGAGGTATGGAATGATCACAAGACCTTTTTGGTGGCAGAGAAGTGGGTCCCTCAAACACATCTTTATATTGCTCCATTATGTGTTGTAATAATTGAGGCACTTCAAGTTCACTGTTGTCAGTACTGGATTTCATTTCTGGCATGTGTAAGAAGATATAAGCTCCACATATGGGCTTTTCCTTCAGTGAAAAATTCCTGTCCACATGGATAATATCTGGTGTAGATGGCAGAGATTCATCCAGTAGCTTCACTTGCTGTCCAGTATTATCCTTGAGGGTAATGAACATTTCCTTGAAGTCCATAGTTACAGGACTGTGTGCCTTAATCCAGTCAGTACCACAGATTATATCATATCCAGTTAATGGTAACAGTCTGAAACTGTACAGCAATTCCTTGCCTTGTATTGAATAAGAACATGGTCCAGTAGAGAATTCAGAAGCCAATTATTGCCCATTGGCAACCATTACCTTTACCTTATTGGATGGATGAGTTATGCAATTGGCCTTTCTTGCTAATTCAGGTGTGATGAAGGTGCCAGGGCTCCCAGAATCAATAAGAACAGTAGCCACTTGATTACCCATTATAGCTGTCAGAGTAAAAGTATAGTTCTCATCCTTAGTTCCATTTATTGCATGCATGGATATCTTTAGTGCTGTTGCTGGTGGTGGTAATGGTGTGTCATCATCATAATCCTCATAGTCCACATAGATGACTTCAGCTGTTTCCTCCACACACTGCTGTGGTGTGTTCTGCTGTGCAGCATTTTGCTGTAAGGCTAAAATTTGTGCCTTGTTGCTCATTTTGCACACCTTTTTATGCCCAGGAAACCATGGTTCATTACATCTGAAACAAGCCTTATTTGCTTTGGCCTTTTCAATGATTTCAGCTAAAGGCTGGGAATTACTTCTAGCTGCCACATCAGGTGAAAAAGTTCTCCTAACCAATTGCTGTGGCTGAGGATAACTCTGCGTTTTACTTGTCTATGCATTTTCCATTCTTCTAGCATACCACATTGCTTCCATTATTGTTTGAGGCTTGAGACACTGTAAGTGACTCTGTATATAAGGATTCAGTCCAGACATGAAACTGTTTATGTAATAATCCTCAGTCAATGATGGACTATCTCTGCGCATCAAATTCAGTGCTTTTTCAAAGTCTAGTACATACTGAGCTACTGTGCTTGACTGTGTTAGCTGATGAAAGCTTCTTACATTATCACAGATAGATGTTTCAGAGAACCTGTCAGTGATGTGCCTTGTGAAACGATGCCAGGGAGTGTTATAGGGGAAATATCCAGTACCACGCTGTATTGCTGGTCCTTTCAGATAAGTAACAGCTACCTCAGTTCTCTGCTCCAGTGGTGTTCTAGCAGCTTCAAAGTACTATTCTATTGTTTGTATCCAGGAATCAGCATCAGCACCATCAAATTCACGTATGTTCATACGAGCTGGTTTCACTGCAGGTGTGGTCCTGGCATTATCCTGTTGCTGAAAAAGAGCTCTGTTTCTGGGCAATGCATCTCTTCTGTCCCCATCATCTGTGTGAACATGGTTTTGCTGCTGTAATCCCAATTGTCCTGGTGCATCACCTCTCTGTTGCTGTAACTGTGGCTGAGGTGCCACTGAATTAGGGTGCCTATAAGGTACCCTTGGTGTGCCATCCAAATTTACCTCTCTACCTGCAGCATCATGCAAAACAACAATTCCAATTGGTTTAACTATTGTGATGTTTTGCTTTTGTTGTGCCTGGATGACACTACCCTGTGCTGGGGATTCAGTTGAAGCTGCCTCCAAGGGTGGAGGTGAAGCAGGAAGAGCAGCTGTTGGGACGGCAGCAGCAAGCAATTTTCCCAAACTGAGTTGAATATTGTTAAAATTCTCTTGGATATTGACAAAATTCTGCTCAACTTTTTCAGAAAAGACAGTAAATTCTTGCTTATCTTCCTCTTGAACACGCTGCAGAGTTTTTAAATCAAGAAGAACTGACTTCAACTCTAACAAGTTAGTACTTTCAGACGAATTTTCACTGTTCTTCGTCATGATTCACTGCCCCACTCGCCGGGCCGCCACCAACACAACTCCAACGCCTCCAAAGATACACGGAACAGGGTGGGATGGGTGGGATTTTACAGCTAAAGGAGTGTACTTTGGAAACCAGATCCGTACCTGAACTGTGTCCGATCTGTGCCCACTCGCCGGGCCACCTCCAACAGCTCCGAGATGAGCTCCACTCCGCCGGAATCCGGAACAACAGAGAAGGATTTCACGAGAGATCCCAACTTCTCAGTGTCCCAGATCCAAATCGCCGCCGAGAACCGCAAGGCTCTGATACCATTGTTATGCCTAGACTAAACAGGAATCGAGATCACACACACCGCAGAGTTTTTAAATCAAGAAGAACTGACTTCAACTCTAACAAGCTAGTACTTTCAGACGAATTTTCACTGTTCTTCGTCATGATTCACTGCCCCACTCACCGGGCCGCCACCAACACAACTCCAACGCCTCCAAAGACACACAGAACAGGGTGGGATGGGTGGGATTTTACAGCTAAAGGAGTGTACTTTGGAAACCAGATCCGTACCTGAACTGTGTCCGATCTGTGCCCACTCGCCGGGCCACCTCCAATAGCTCCGAGATGAGCTCCACTCCGCCGAAATCCGGAACAACAGAGAAGGATTTCACGAGAGATTCCAACTTCTCAGTGTCCCAGATCCAAATCGCCGCCGAGAACCGCAAGGCTCTGATACCATTGTTATGCCTAGACTAAACAGGAATCGAGATCACACACGAATCATAGCTCGAGTTCATCAGCTTCTACTTAATTGAGGAATTCAGATACGCCTATTGGCCGAATTTAGGGTTACAAACTCGAGAGCAAGGCCAGCCGGAACAACAGCGGCTAGGGTTCAACCCAACAGGGAAAAGATAAAGATTACAGGCGAAAATCGCAGCTAAATAAGAGGGCGGAGCTAGGCGACAAGCGACGAAGTGGTTGGCGCCAAAGTGCCACCTGGAAAGGTGATTCAAACAGCGACCCTCCGAAACATCTCAGCCGTCGATCCGTAAACGGACGGTCCTCATGTCAGTTAGCGCGAAGCGGTAAGTAACAATGAGGGCCGCATATCCACAGATCGACGGCCAGGAAACATTCGAGATGAGCTACATTAACTGAATCCTCTTCTTCGACATGTTCGTCAGGTTCAGCTCCTGACAGTCACTACCTTCCATTCTCGCCGCCTCCGCCGCTGGCCAGCTCAGGCCTCGCAACGGCACAAATCCCGCTCGATTCGGGGCTCGGCCGCCCCACGAACACCAAACCCTAGGTAGCCGTTGTGCTGCGTGCTCCCGCCTCGCTTGCTTTCAAGGCGGCGGGATGAGCAGCCTCGTGGAGCGGCTGCGCATGCGGTCGGAGAAGCGGCCGACCGACGACCCCCCTGCCAAGCAGATCGAGCGCGAGGACGGGGTATGGCTGATCATTCAGAGCATGCTTTTTCGAATCCTGTCCTTTTTTTTCCAATTCTGCCGATTTTTTTTTTTTTTTGAAGCTGGCTGTGGGTAGCAGGGAGTTGATGCTTTTCTATTAGGGCTTAGTACTACTAGTACTTAGTAGTCGGTGGATGAGATGTTAGTAGACCAGCGCCGTTTGGATACTGAACTGTGTGGATTTTGCCCTGTTAAGCAGCAGGATACTACATTGTGCAATAGGGTAGACGTGGTTCAGGGTGGGTGCTTTAGGCTACCGCGGTGCTATCTGAGTCGAGCTTCTTGAAATGAAGGGACACCATGATTGTTTCTTAACGTTTTGGTGCTATCAGTTAATAACATGCTCTTGTGTACAAACTAGGCAGGTCCTATTTTCTTCTATATCACACTTGTTCGTCAGGTTAACCAAAAGGCAGAGAGCATTGGCTATATTCATTTTTATTCTGTCCTGATTTGCTGATCCACTTCATATTACCTTGTAGTGCTTGATTGCATAGCGCAGTTTCAAATGTTTGCGATGCACGTTCCCCGAATGCCAGATTCCTATTATTTATGTGATTCTGTGTTTATTAATATCCTTCTCTTTCAGTTTTTGGGCTCCTGTATTTATTTGCAACTATGTTCTGGTTCATTTCGTGTGCAGAAAGAAGATGCTTGTCAGAAGTGCGGACTAAATAAATATCTTGTATCTTGTTCAACATGTACATATGCATTTCACCGGAAATGTTTGAATCCTTGCCTAAATATCACATCTGATAAATGGAGCTGCCCTGAATGTGTATGTATTTGCTCTCTTGATTTGTTTTTCTTTCACCTTATGATTGATACTGTTGGTATACCTAAGCACGTTGTTTAATTATTATCAGGTAAGCCCACTGACAGAGATGGAAAAGATATTAGATTGCGAGACTCTAAACGTTGCTTCTGAAGAGACTAGTGCTTCAGAGTCTATATTAAAGAAAAAGCCCGTCAAGCGATATCTGATAAAATGGAAAGGATTGTCGCACATTCACTGCACTTGGTAGTTACTGCCTGTCCTGCTCGATGCACAATCGTTCCTTACTGCCTTTCCTGGGTTACTATTGACTTTTATATATCAGGGTGCCAGAAGATGAATATTTTGAAGCTGCGAAGATACACCCTCGGCTGAAAACTAGATTAAATAATTTCAATAGGCAGTTCGAGTCGATTGATAGATCTGACGATGACAATGTTCCAGTTAGGCCTGAATGGACAACTGTTGACAGGGTCCTCACTAGCAGGTATGGAGATTAATTTGACAACCAACGAAGTTGCATTAATGTGGTATCATATTTTACATTGTATGTTGGTGCTAATAACAAAGATGTGATTATTCTCCGTTATGTCTATGTTCTTGTCATTATTCGATTACGTGGCTTGCCGACTTTGGCGTACTATCACATGCATGTATGTTTTCTATCTGTGCATATAGACATAAAGCTTTTGGGTTTTCTTGAAAAATGTATGTCTTGCAAGTTTGTGTTACTGAATCCATTCAGTTACTATTTATGGTGTTTATCCCAAAGTTTTATTAAGTGCTAGGTGCTGATTGAGCGTTTGGCGCACGCTTTTCCTTTCTGAAGGATTAAAGCGCTAGGCGTTTTGACTCTGCTCAGTGCCAAGTGTGCACCTAGGTGCGCTTTTATACCCTTGGTTTATACTGAGAGCAGGCAGTTACTCAATTATGAAGCTATTATTGGATAGTATCATATTTATTCCATAATGTATGTTATTGTCCACGCTTCTCATATGGAACACAACAACATTCTTCAATCATAGTGCTATCTTAGGGTGGTCTCAGTTATCTGAATGTGTCACCTTTTATCTTCCAACCATGTACCCAAGCATTTCTATTTAGTAGTTGACTGATATGTTGATAATTCTGAACCTATTTTACACTTTGTGAGCAGGAAAAACTCTACTGGTGAAAAGGAGTACTATGTCAAATGGAAGGAACTTTCATACGAAGAATGTACATGGAAAATGGGTCTGACATCTCAGTGTTCCAACCTCAGATTGAGCGCTATAATGAGATTATGTCCAGACGCAAGAAGTCCACTGACAAGAGCAAGAGTGCCTATCGCGAGATGCGTCGTGTTGACGGGACCCCCGAGTTTCTCTCTGGTGGTATGATTTTAAACATGAATTATTCCTAGATACTAGAATTTAAAACAGTTGGCTATCAATTTAATGGGACATGTCTATATGTTCATTCTTTGAATGCATTTTCTTGTTATTGAAGGCACACTGCATCCTTATCAGCTTGAAGGGTTAAAATTTCTGCGTTATTCATGGTCCATTAATAAACGTGTCATCCTTGGCGACGAGATGGGTCTTGGTAAGATATTATTACCACGAGTATGCTAATATAGATCAAACGTTTTGTTGAGATCTTGAGAAAATGATGACAATTAATGCAGGGAAAAAGATACAAAGCATTGCTTTTTTGGCCTCTGTGTCTGAAGACAAATTTGGTCCTCATCTGGTTGTTGCCCCCCTCTCAACCTTGCGAAATTGGGAGCGTGAATTTGCAACTTGGGCACCTCAAATGAATTGCGTGCGTGGGATAAACTAATTTGAAATACATTGTTTTTATATTGCGGACAGATCTAAGTGCTCACTGCTGACATTTTTTCGATTTTCTGCCAGCTGATGTATTCTGGATCCTCAGGGTCGCGTGATATTATCAAGAAATATGAATTTTACTACTCCAGAGATAAACCTAATAAGCCGAAGAAAAATGAGCCATCTTCATCTAATGATGAAACAAAGCAGTCAAGAATAATGTTTGATGTCCTTTTGACATCTTATGAGATGATTAACATGGACTCTGCTGTTCTGAAAACTATAGAATGGGAATGCATGGTGCTTCTGTTTCCACTTCATTTTCTGGAGGATATTTGTTACACTCTGATGTTTTCGCTGACGTGTCTCCATTGTGCATCACAGATTGTGGATGAGGGGCATCAGGTGAAGGACAGAGATTCTAAGCTATTTGGTCTACTTAATGATTACCATACTCAACATTGTGTTGTCTTAACGGGGACTCCAGTTCAGGTTACTGCTCTAATTTATTGCTTAAATCATTGTACATTATTCCCCCGCTTTATGAAAAATATTTCTTGTCCATGCCTATTTTCCTAGGTAGATCATTAGACTATTTTTATTACTATCTGTGGAAATTATTTTCCTTGTTTATTGAAGAGTATGCATGCTTTCATGAATGCTTGTCATTGTATCTTCCATTAAGACATCCAAGGGGCTTCTTGGCCTGATAGGTTATTCATTTCATGAACAATCACATTGTTATGTGCTTATCAGTATACTTCTCTCATTTTGTGACTATGAGTTAGGCACTAGAGTATTGCATATATTGAACAAAAACCAGAGAATGTTGACCCTGTTTCTGCATACACACATATTTTATGGCATCATCCAATCTCTATATAGAAAATAACTCACCAGTTTACATTATTTTTTATCCCATTTACTTACTCATGCTATTTTTTTCACTCGATAGGACTGCCGACTGCATCAGAATTAGCAGTACATTTGCCGAAACCTTAATTTATTTTATCTCTCTCTTAACTCTTTGGTTGCCATATTTTATTGTTGGGATAAAAGACTTTTTTGTTGTTGCTATATTTTCAGTTGAAAACCTTTTGATTTATTTAAGTATTTTCTTGTAACTATATCCTAGGCATTTAAAGTTGATATCATGTCTTCTTTTCTTCTGCAGAATAACCTGGATGAGCTTTTCATGCTGATGCACTTCATTGAGGGACAAACTGTAAGACTTGCTGATTCGCGGATGCTAACACTTTATGTTATCTAGTTTATGCTAGTGTAGCTCATTAGCCCTTCTGTCTGTCCTATTTTACAGCGTCTTGATTTACTGTTGTCCTAGTTTATGCTCTGATACCATGTGAGTTGGGGAATTGATGCAGCAATCGTGACCTTCCTAATACCTCATATATATAGCCACAGATAGAAGAAACACAAGGAAATAATCCCTACTAATTCTAGCCACAATGGCATGATTACATTCTGTACATCGGCACTTATTATGGAAGGGATTAGGATATGTGCAAAACACATATGCTGATATTTGGTTGCCGAAACCTTTCGTAGCTTCTAGCATATGCTGATTGACCAATCTTTCTGATTTCTTGTTGCATTAAATATTGCATTATATACTTCTGTCATGTAATGTTACGACACTTATGTTTGTAGTTTTGGAGTATATCTGATTTCCAAGAGGAGTTTAAGGATATTAACCAAGACTCGCAAGTTGAGAAGCTCCATGAGATGCTGAAGCCACACCTTCTCCAGAGTATGAATATATCTTATCTTTTGTTTCCGCTGGACATATGGTTTTACTTGTATCAATTAAACGTTGTTAAGGATTTTAGACTTAGCACTAGTCATTGGAGCCTTTTTCGTTGTTCCTGACCGTTGTATTGTCATTCGTGTCTGGAGTAAGAATCTTTCTTAGCTTTGGTTTATAGTATTGTGAATGGTGGCACCTAAATTTCAGCTAAGCTTTGCACAGATGCAGATGAATATGTATATGATGAAAATCCATGATGTTAGGTGCATGTTCATGTAACATTCATGGTCTAACTAAAATGGTAATAAGGCTCTCCTATCTAAAAAAAAAAGAGAGTATGGTTTCGTTTCCTGCCCATGAGTGTTTCGCTCCGTCTGACTGTCCGTTCCGTTTCCTTTTTTTCCACCAATTAAAGAGAGTAATTATGGGACACCAAATATTACAGTACACTCTTATGGGCAGGTAAATCACTCGCAAACCTACTAGAATATTAGTGCCTCCGATGCAACGCTCGTATCTATATATATAGAAGATCTGTAAAAGTAGGTATCTCATCAGACTGCTGATCTTATGGTTCTTCCACTGCCCTTATGTTACCGTGCAATGTTTTGTAAATGGTACATGAGGTTCAGTATATCCTGAGCAGAATTGATTTAGTAAACTGAGAAGTAAAATCGCTGAGAGTAAGATATCAGAGTTATAATTGAGTTTTTTCATCGCACTTAATTTCAACTTTGTTGCGTATATGGCATAAATAGGATTCAAGAAAGATGTTATGAAGGATCTTCCTCCAAAGAGGAAGAGGAAGGTGAGTGTTGTTTGCTTCGTATTTTTATTTTCTGTATTCATGGCTTGAACTGAATGAAGGATATGTTCATCAGCGTGTACGGGTGCAGGTTGATGACAAGCCATCTCCTGACGCTGGCTCTGGCGAGGCCATTCCGACTTCCCATTGTGTTCCTCCTCATGTTTCTGTTCCTTTGAGGTATTTCTTAGGATCTCAATATGTTGCTCCATCTGTTCTTTTTATTTCACTCCTAATACTGGGCTTCTTGCATAGGACACCGGGGGTTTTGCCTCCTTCCTCTAAACGCCTTCGGAGGATGAAAGAGCTTAAGCCCGACTGTCATGAAGCACCTGCTCGAGAGATGGTTTCCCTGTCTACAGCCTTGCCCTCCTTGATATCTTCTCTGGCTTCTGATCCTCGCAAGAAGAACATCTTGGATCTTCTGTCGGTGGCCCTTCACCTGGAGGTACATCAGCTTCCGTATGAGTGTTCCCTCCCTTTCATTCAGGGGTTCTTAGTCTTTCCTTATTTCTTTGCTTCAGGAGAAATCTTCAGTGGAGGAAGCTGCTCAGCTGAAGGTGACAAGGCTGGAGTCCGAGCTTTCGTCTCTGAAGAAAGAGATGATCTCTATGCATGAGAGGGTCACTTCTTTCTTGAAGGAGAAGCAAAGGCTGGAGGGAGCGAACGCTGCGGCTCAGGAGAACAACGTTCGAACTTCTATATCCTTGTCTGTAGCCGAGAAGAAGGTTCAGGAGTTGTCCCATGAGCTGGAGGCCTCTCGTTCTTCCCTTGACAGGTTGTGCCAGGTTTTGGATTCTTCCTTCAAGATGCATCGCCCTGAGTTTCCTTCGCCC
Organism: Poa pratensis; assembly: GCA_947311845.1. Lineage (NCBI taxonomy): Eukaryota > Viridiplantae > Streptophyta > Magnoliopsida > Poales > Poaceae > Poa > Poa pratensis. The sequence goes on from CAMZMU010000085.1 coordinate 40,135,915, forward strand.
GGCTTATCTTCCTCTGGTGGGTCTACCGCTGGTGTGATCGCTAGCGAGTACGAGTCCGCGCTTCTTCGGTTAAAGGAGACCGCTGAGAACAACAGAATTGATCCCGGTCATTTTGCATAGAGCTTGTCTCTAAGATTTTCGGGATGATCTCCTTTCATCAAGGCCTAGATGAAGATACGCTTGATCATCCCCTGCCAACTCCTGAGGCTGACGACCTGGATGCCGATGGAGCAGACCTCCGTGTGTCCCGGTGGCGAGCTTCGGTTTCTGAGTATGTTGACAGGTGCCTTCAGGTGTGACAGTGATGTGGATGGGTAATGTACCAGTTTGAAAAATATTTGTACTGTGATGAACAAACAAATAGTCCTTTTTGGAAAAAGGAAATCGGATGTGAGGTGTAACGGAACGCAAAGAGTAGAAACAGTATATACATGCTGTTTGTCCTGATTGTATGAACTATATTCAGATCAGTCCTCTTTTGTTTACAGTATTGTGAATGGTGGCACCTAAATTTCAGCTAAGCTTTGCACAGATGCAGATGAATATGTATGTGCTGAAAATTCATGATGTTAGGTTGCATGTTCATGTAACATTCATGATCTAACAAATATGGTAATAAATCTCTCCTATCTAAAAAAAAGAGTATGGTTTCGTTTCCTGCCCTTGAGCGTTTTGCATAAGTTTTGCAAATGGTACATGAGGTTCAATTTATCCTTATGCTAAGCTTTGCACAGATGCAGATAAATAGGGCTAATCAAACAGGCTCTGGCGGTGTAGATTTCGTGTATTTGGTTACCGGAGCTTGCATCGTCCAGTAGGAACACTTAAATGGGCCGTTTTCCCGCGAACGTTCAGATCGGCCATTTCCCCAGATCCATGACCCTGCGTTCTCCTCACCTCCATCTCCACCTTGATTTGAAATATTTTTTATACGAAATATGTGTGCGTCGACAAGTAGATTCTGTTCTGATACTCGGTTTAGAGTTTTATCGACTGTAGCTTCTCAATTTCGACCGAATGTTTAGAACATTATTGGATGATTTTTTCCAAATTTGTCGCACTCAGTTAACCGTTTGCACTTTGCTATATCCTTTGACCTGGAGTTTCATCTCAACGTTACATAAGTGTTGTAACTTTTCCTTCGACGATCATATATGAGCAGATTTTTCACTCTAGGTATATACGTATTTACACGGTGTTTACTGTAGGTGTCTCCAACCTTTGTCTATGCTGCTCTTCGCTCTTAACCCCGCCCTCTCGCCGCACCGTCGCATTGCCGTTGTCGCGCCATTTTCCATCTCACTGCCGCCCTCGCCGCGGTTATCTATGCCCCCTCGCCGCAGTGTCGTCGTCGCGCCAATGTCCAGCTCAGTTAGCAAGCATGGTGATGAGGTATGCTCACCAACTAGAGAAGAGGTGAGAATATAGGAAACAAAGATGCAAACCAAATGTCGGTACTCAAAAATCTTGCACTCGAACAGATCTGGTTAGAACATTGTTGCCAAAAAGTCGCACAACATGGCTCAGTCCACGTTTTTTTCCAGACCAGACTAAGTTGGGCCACGGAGATGGGAGGCCCGAAATTGGTGCAAGTAACCAAACACGACCTTATGCTCTTCAGGTCGTGGACGGCTATGCACGTGTACCATTGAGGACGTCCACCGTCAGCGTCAGCAGGCTAAGACTGGCTAAGACTGTCGTCGTTGCTAGAAGCAGGATTGGCTCTATGTTTACCTCGACATGTGGAGAGTTGCGCTCGGCCTGCACGCAAGAGTCGCGTGGAGTTGCTGGCTCCTTCTCCTGCATGGTCGCCAACCACACAACCCCTCCCCCAAACCTTGCGTTTCGAAACCCGCCCGCGACCGCCGCCGCCCCTTGATGGAGGACGGTCTGTCCAAATCGACGGTCGCCGCCCTGTTGAAGCCGAAGAAGGAACGGTTTCCAAAATCGGACAAGAGGGAGAGATGTCCTCCCCACGCCCGTGTGTCTCTTGAGGGAGAGAGATCACCGATGCAGTCCTCACACTCTGACCACCCATAGCTACATGCCAAGAGTCTCCTCGTCGATATGTTCTTATCTTTTCTCTCACCAAGTGTCGGCTTATGTCCCATGGTGGTATAGATTGCGCTAATTCTTGTCTCACCTCTTCCGGGAACCATGAAATGAGTGCAAATGCAAGGCAAGACAAAGAGAGACCGTTATGCGAGAGAGAGCCTCACAAACTCCTCCCTCCCACCTCCTCCCACCTACAAATAAATCCTAATAGACACCTCACCACTATGTTCCTTTGTTTGTTGGTTCCTACCACCAACTCTACCTAAATTGGTAGATCGCAATCACATCCACCACTAGTTTGGTAAATCTTAGCAAAATTTAAGGAAGTCTTCCTATATCCATCTAGTGTGTTTCTATATGCCTAGATCAATGTCAAGGTGTCATCGTTAATCGTTGGTTAAGGTGATTGCTCAGTCTCACATAGTAAAATTGAAGACCATAATATCAAATCACAAAGCATAGTGCTAGTTCAAAGACCATTTACTTCATCTTTTTTCATTCGAACGTTGTTTAACAGTTATGCTTTTTATTTGCTTGAAGATATGCTCGATGAAGCAAATTTTAACAAATAAATAAACACCATTAGTAATATATTACACATGACCCATTCTACACCACTCAATAATGTTTTCAATCTTATATCAATAATGAAGTAAAATTATCTTATTATTGATACCCGTAGAAATGATAGCCTTCAGTAGCTACCTGCAAGATAAAGTATACGGGGTTAGGTTGAGCCTCCAAGTGGAGTATGTAGTAAGTGGAAGACGTGTTTTCCCCACGAGGGTGACTCGAGGGTTTAATATCGAACTCTCGGGGAATCAGTAGTGAAAGGTTTATCTTCCTATCCTTCTTTTGGTTACCTACAAAACAAAGTTAAATGTTTTGGTCCTCAACCTCGCCTGTGGTTGTCAAGCACAAGGTGTAAGAATGATATCAAGATAGTATGTGATGCAAACAAGAAATAAATATGCAATGATGGTGGTAAATAAATATGCAAGGATGATGATAACAATGATAAATGATATTTTTGGGTTTTTAATGATGAATGCAAGATGTAAAAGTGTTTTTGTATTTTCGGATTTAATAATTGCAGAAAATGGAAAAGTGGTAAAAGTTGTTGGAAAGTTGTTTCTTATGATTAAAAATGGACCGGGGTTCATGGTTTCACAAATACACTCTCTCTTTAATAAAGTGGCAGACAATGAAACACTAGAGTTGACATATGAGATTGCAACACAAAGTTTAATGACAAGTTACTAATTATATGGGCATCACGTACTAACATAGAGACCTTTTGCTTATTAGTCTCACTTATACTCCACCAAGATGCAAACTAAATCATAACACCTTAATAATTAAGATAACTCAGAGTATAGCTTTAATTATCATGACATGAAGTTAAAATAAGAACATGCTAGATCTAGTCACGGAGAAGTGGCAAGTTGATATGTCCAAAACGTATCTATAATTTTTGATTGTTTCATGTTAATATTATGCCTTTGGCACTTGTTTTTATATTAAGTTTATGATTTATTTGGACTAACCTAAGTGAACAATGTTCTTGTTTTACACTTTGATGTGTAGGAATTATCAAGAATACAAGAGGAAACCTTGTTAGAGTCGAATTTGAACTTTGCTGAAATCTGTCCCAGAACTGTTTTCGGAGTTTGCCAGTTTGACCCTCGAAGATGACGTCAAATGGAGACCTGGCTGTTACGAAAGTTGTCAGAAATTTCCATACGAAGAGTTTGAGCCAGAGATCAGCCCAATCGGAGTTCGGATGTGGTCTGTAGGCCCAATATGGTGAAACCCTAAAAGGGGGTGACGGAAATCCGAGAAGATATATAAAGGGAGGAAACCTAACTCGTGGAGGACACCATATACCCACGAATTTCCAGCCACCAAAGCCACGTTTTAGCCTCCCCCGCATAGAAAACTGCATCGAAGACAATGAACCTGATATCTTGACTAATTAATCTTGGACAAAGCTATCACAATTACCACCACTTTTCCACACTCATGGTACTGTTAGTATATGGTTACTTAGTGTACTTTATTGCTGCATCACTAACTTTTACTTTCTTGTATTTATTATCCTGCAAAACTATCTCTCATATCCGTATTGCTACTGTAGTTTTATTTCCTAGATAATGCAAACGTTTAGTGTGCGTAGTGTTGTATCAGTGGTTGATAGAACTTGAGAGAATACTTATCCTACCTTTAGCTCCTCGTTGAGTTTGACACTCTTACTTATCGAAAAGGCTACACGCGATCTCCTATACTTGTGGGTTATCAAGACCTTTTCTGGCGCCGTTGCCGGGAGCCATAGCGTTGGTGAATATTCTTGTGTGCACTTGTTTGCTTTGTCTCTAAGTAATTATTATTTTCAGTTTTAAGTTGTTCTCTATCTTAGTATGGGTAGGGAATGCGAATTATAAAAAAATAGTAGTACTTGTTATCTAAAAAGTTTTCAAAAAGGAAAGTGATTAGAAAGATGAGTATTGGTTAAGTGGGGGTCGACCTTGAACACTTGTGTTCATGCCTATAAAACCAAAACAAATCTTTCCATGGAAGCTTTTCATCAAAAACATGTAAATATTGTGTATATACCTCTGTACATAAAAATAAAATTGGTTATAACAATCTCTAGTAGAAAGTTGATGCTAGATTTGGATTTCTGCACGGGGACAGATTTTTGCTGTCCACCGTTTTGAGATTTAAAAATTCTAGAAAATTTGAAAAATTCTGCAACAATTCGTGCGTGATCCTCAGATATGTACGCAACTTTCATTAATTTTGACTTTTCTGATTTGAGGTACGTAGATAGGTCGAAAAAATCGATCTTTACTGATTGTTCTGTTTAGACAGATTTTGTTCTTCTATGTAAATAAAATCGTGATAAATCTCAGAATATTATTTTGACCTGAACTGTTTTGTGCATAAACCTGAGATTATTATCTGTCTTTCATTAATTTTGATTTTTGTCATTTGAGCTATATAACTATCTCGTTAAGTGTCATCTTTACAGACTATTCAGTTTTGACAGATTTCTATCGTGTTTATTCAATATTGTACTTAGGGTCTCTTGATTTCCTTAGTTTTTCGACGGACAACAGAAATAATAAGAACTTTGGTATATACAGTGGCTAATATTAGATAAATATTATCTAATTTGTCAATGCTTGAACATGAGTGGGTTTTATTTAATGAGTACTAACCATACTAATGAGTTTTGTGAAGTTTTATGTGGATATAGCTTATAAGATCTAATCGATATGATGCTATGAGATGAACAAGAAGACGCAAGAGCTCAAACTTGGGGATGTGTAGATGAATCCCAAGAACATATTCAAGAAGATACAATCATCTAAACTTGGGGATGCCCGAGGCACCCCCTATTCATCAACAAACATGAGGTTATCTCGTTCATACTCTATATTACCCGTCCACATGATATGAATTGTCTTAACTTGTATTATAATTGCTTTTATATGTCTTGGTTTTACCTTCTTTAGTTTTATTAGGCTCTTTATTTGGTATCTATTGCTTCTTTGCTTTCACTTATAATTTCAAAACAACAAAAATATTTTCTTTTGTTTTGCTTATTTGTTGGATTCTTTATTTGGTTGTCACTTTTGGTTTTCTTTTAGAGTTTTCCTTGCTGTAACTAGCATGTTTAGGTCTTGTTTAGTCTCTGGTCTCTTAGTTTATCAAAAAATAAAGTACCAAGTTTACCCATTTAGCTTAGTTGATACAATTGTAAAAAGTGATTTTTTGTTTTCGGTATCTATTGCTCATTGCGCGATTTTTCATGTTTTTCTGGAAACTCTAAAAATCACGAAAAAATTACTGATTATGTATCACCGAATTCTATGCATGAAAAAAAATTGGCTAAAATTTCGGACATGTTTAAGAGAGCCTAAAAATTGCGTTTTCCAGCTGCTGTTTTTCTGGACAGATTCTGACTTTTGTTGCAAGAGTGGACTCTTTTCGTTTTCATTTGATTTTTAATGTTTCTTATCTTTCATTTATGAGTTGGACATTTAAGCAACCTTTCTGTAACCTAAAAACAAATTTTGATTTGGTTTAATAGCAGCACTTGGGAAATATTATTTATTGCAGTAATGTCTAACCGTAGAAAAGAATGGGAAAGTTTTTGTGTTGAAGTTTTTTCACAGAGAATGAAGGAACACCAAATTGTGAAATGTTGAAGAATGGCCAAAGTCATAAGCTTGGGGATGTCCCTGCATCCCTCTTCATCAATAACCCGACGGTTTGCAAACATTTAAACTTTGTTTTTTGAGCAACATATGAACTTAACTAAACTTGAAGCGGCTGTATCTTATTATCTATTTATCTTAGCATCAAACACCGGTTACATTAATAAGTGGATCGTCACATATTTTATTTATCTTCTGTTTTCAACGTTTACTTGGTTAATGGATTATTTGATGAAACTTAAAAATGATGTGTGAATAATATTGTTTAGTGGTTATATTTTCTTATGGTTAGTCTCAACTAGTTAATAGTGTATATTATGATACTTTGATGTTAACATGCATTGTGTTGTTCATAAGATGGTATGGTATTGTGGTATCCTCCTCTGAATGATTCTTTTGAATTGACTTGGCACATGCTCACGCATGCTTATGACTGAAAAACAAAAAGTTAATTAAGCCTTGATGATTTATTTTGCCTCAGAGTTCTTGTATCACCTTTACGCCTCTGTTAATTTTGTTTTGTCGCAAGCATGATTATGACGGTTATTGCTCTCTTGATTGTCGCTTCTAGTCTTTTGCTAGCCTCCACTTGTACTGAGCGAGAATGCTTTCCTATGCATGCCATTTCAAACCATTCAAGTAAATTTTCATGTGCTACCTTTAAAACCTTCAAATTACTTCTCATTTTGTGACACTGTTTTTAGCTCATGAGGACGTAGTAGTTAGGTTTGTTATCTTCTATTCTAAGTTAAGTACCCCGACTTGCATGCTTCATCTGCTCGTCACTAATTTTACAAAGAGCTGGTTAGACCACTATAACATCCAAAAAGCAAAGAAAGTAAAATAGACACTCCTCCATGGTATGTGATTGTTGGCAGGCACCCGAGGATTCGGTTAGCCATGGTTTGTGTAACCAAAGGTTGGGAGGAGTGTCAAGCTACATATAAAAAGTGCATGCTATAAATGCCTAATATCAATATTTTGGAACCGCTCTCAACTTGTTTAGTATGGAAGATAACAAGAACTCTATTGTCATTCGTTGACAGGAACAACCACCTCCCAAAATAATTTTACTTCTGTTTTTTATTTTAAAAAAAGCTCTAGCACATGTTAATCCCTGCTTCCCTCTGCGAAGGGTCAATCTTTTACTTTTATGTTGAGTCACCATCCTTTCTTTGAGCACCTTCTCGAGAGCATAACTGTCATTCTTAGTGTAATGTGCTTGTCCCTGAATGCGGTTAACTGTGGTATAACTTTGATGCTTTTATCTTTGATATTCTTACTTCTAGTCTTCACTTGAATTTCAGAGGTGCCTTGGCATTTATGTTTTGCTCCACAATTAAGGGCAAGCGAGATACCACTCTACCATGCTTTATTATGATATTACAATCTTGTTGATGTTTATAAATTTCATATTATGAACTCTTAGTTGGTTGATACTTTTCGTTAGGTGACATGATTGCTAAGTTTTATTATCCATACATCATGCAATTCTTAAAGACCTGATCATAGCATTTACAATCAAAAAATATGTTGTTATCATTTACCTACTCGAGGACGAGCAGGAATTAAGCTTGGGGATGTTGATACGTCCAAAACGTATCTATAATTTTTGATTGTTTCATGTTAATATTATGCCTTTGGCACTTGTTTTTATATTAAGTTTATGATTTATTTGGACTAACCTATTAATAGTTGTAAAAGTGCACAATGTTCTTGTTTTACACTTTGATGTGTAGGAATTATCAAGAATACAAGAGGAAACCTTGTTGGAGTCGAATTGGAACTTTGCTGAAATCTGTCCCAGAACTGTTTTCGGAGTTTGCCAGTCTGACCCTCGAAGATGACGTCAATGGAGAACTGGCTGTTACGAAAGTTGTCAGAAATTTCCATACGAAGAGTTTGAGCCCAAGATCAGCCCAATCGGAGTTCGGATGCGGTCTGTAGGCCCAATATGGTGAAACCCTAAAAGGGGGTGACGGAAATTTTCCACACTCATGGTACTGTTAGTATATGGTTACTTAGTGTACTTTATTGCTGCAGCACTAACTTTTACTTTCTTGTATTTATTATCCTGCAAAACTATCTCTCATACCCGTATTGCTACCGTAGTTTTATTTCCTAGATAATGCAAACGTTTAGTGTGCGTAGAGTTGTATCAGTGGTTGATAGAACTTGAGAGAATACTTATCCTACCTTTAACTCCTCGTTGTGTTCGACACTCTTACTTATCGAAAAGGCTACACGCGATCCCCTATACTTGTGGGTTATCACAAGTCACCCACGACCCTTGTAGCATGGTATTTTTGTTTATCCCTAGTGAGGCAACAAAGTATGGTAAAACACCCAAGTGGATCGCGATATTACAGTTGTCAACTAACCGCACTCACCACCCCCCATTACTCCAACTAATGCACACATCACCCACACACGCTCTCATAAACATGCTTGATCATAACAAGTAGATAAGAACGGGGTACATAATATGCATCTATATTCATAACTGAAACAAACATTGCAATCTCAAACATATATTAACTCATAAAAAGATCCACCACATAGGAATTACATAGATGACCGTAATCATGTTCAGCAGCTCATACGGTACTAATTAGTGAAGCTCAAAGAGAGGAGAGATACATAAGTTACTTCCACAAACCCATAGTCCAGAGGTGGACTACTCCCTCTTCATCATGGAGACGGTGGAGATGTCGATGGAGAAGATGGAGACCACGCCGGCAGCGCCCCGCTGGAGTTTTCTGATACGTCTCCAACGTATCCATAATTTCTGCTGTTCCATGCTTATATTATACCATTTGCTACATGTTTTATATACACTTCGTATCACTTTTATGCATTTTCTGGGACTAACCTATTAACAAGATGCCACAGTGCCAGTTCCCTGTTTTCTGCTGTTTTTGGTTTCAGAAAGTTACTTCTGGAAATATTCTCGGAATTGCACGAAACAAAAGGCCACGTCCCTATTTTTCCAGCACCATCACGGAGTCCGAAGGAGAGACGAAGATGTGCCAGGAGGTGGCCAAACCACACCTAGGCGCGGCTGTGGGCCGCGCCACCAGGTGGTTTGGGCCCCTCGGGGGTCCGCCGACATCGCCCCTTCGCCTATTTATTCCCCGAGACACGAAAACCCTAAAACACCGAGCCTTTCATCCAGAACATATTCGCTGCCGCCGCCGTCGTCAACCCTAACTCGGGGGGTTCCTGAAGCTCTTCCCGGCACCCTGCCGGAGAGGGGAATCATCACCGGAGGGCTCTACATCGCCATGCCCGCCTCCGGAGTGATGCGTGAGTAGTTCATCCTTGGACTATGGGTCCATAGCAGTAGCTAGATGGTTGTCTTCTCCACTTGTGCCATCATGTTTAGATCTTGTGAGCTGCCTATCATGATCAAGATCATCTTATTGTAATGCTACATGTTGTGTTTGCTGGGATCTGACTTATATTGATACCTATGTGGAGCTGAATATTATATTATCATGTCTATGTCATTTGTGATCTTGCATGCTCTCCGTTACTTGTTGAAGCCTTGGCCACGTGAATACTTGTAACTCCAAGAGGGGGTATTTATGCATGATAGTTGGGTTCAACCTCTATTTAACCTGGGATAGTGACAGCAAGTTCTAAGGTTGTAGATGTGTTGTTGCCACTAGGGGTAAAACAGCAATGCTTTATTCAAGGATGAATGTATTGTTTACATTACGCACATTACTTAATGCAATTGTCTGTTGCTTGCAACTTAATACTGGAAGGGGTACGGATATTAACCGGAAAGTGGACTATTTAGGCATAGATGCATGCTGGATAGCGGTCTATGTACTTTGTCGTAATGCCAAATGAATCTCATAGTAGACACCACAGCTCACACATTGCATGTTATATGCACTTATCAATTGTCAATTGCCCAGCTGTAATTTGTTTACCCAGCATGTTAGTTATCTTATTGGAGAGACACCACTAGTGAACTGTGGACCCGGTCCATTCTTTTACATCTGAAATACAATCTACTGCAATCATTGTTCTCTACCGTTTTATGCAAACAAACATCATCTTCCATTCGATACGTTTAACCCTTTGTTTTCAGCAAGCCGGTGAGATTGACAACCTCACTGTTAAGTTGGGGCAAAGTAGTTTGATTGTGTTGTGCAGGTTCCACGTTGGCACCGGAATCCCTGGTGTTGCGCCGCACTACACTCCTCCACCAACACCTTCGAAGCAAACCTCATTTTCCTACTGGTCCGATTAAACCTTGGTTTCATACTGAGGGAAAACTTACTGCTGCACTCATCATACCTTCCTCTTGGGGTTCCCAACTGACGTGTGACGTACAAGCAATTGTTTCTGGCACTATTAACCTAGAGCCACCATTTTCCCCCTCCAATCTGCAGCTCCAGATCTCTCTTTCGGTGTTTCTGTATTTCGGCGGCGCTCCTTCGAGAGAACGACGGAGGGTTATTTTTATAGGCGTTTTTAGGTCAAGACGATGTCGGTGGAGAAAAGATCGACGGCAACGGAGCCACGAGGGCCAAAAGAGTGGGCCCCACGCGACCAGATACAGTGGCCGCGTGGGCCACCCTCTTTTGGGCCTCAGGCCTCCGTTTGTTCGCTTCTTTCGCTCCCAAGTCTTCTTCCTTTCAAAAAATGACGCTCATAAATTTGCAGGTGATTTGGACGTCGTTTGGGTCCCTGAAACTTAAAATGAAAAATAGGGTTTTCTGCCTGCACAGGGTTAATTCCATAAAAATAGGAAAATTATGAAATATTCCAAAATCATTATAAAACAGTATATAACCCTTATATGATGCAAATATGATTGGAATATAAGTAATATAGTGCAAAGTTCATGTATGCATTTTACATGCATCAACATCCCCAAGCTTAACCAATACTCGTCCTCGAGTATGAAGGTGATAAAACTAACATGGACTTTGCAATTTAATACTAACAATGGATATCAAAGATGATTACTACTGCTACATAGAGTCAAATGATTCATTCTTCAAAGGAGTAGCAATATGCAAGATAGTTTATGAAGTGATATCAAGTATTCAAGCAAGGATGTTCAATGATAGTTCACAAAGTGTAACATGAAGAAGTAATATGGACCACATGTATGCATAATGATAAGTAAGAACATCCTACATTGGTCATAGAGTGTAGATGAAAATCTGAATATAAAAGGTGGACACTTTGGAAAGATATATATGAGTAGAGGTAAAGCATGCATAAGTTTCATCTAACTTCCAAACTCTTCTACTTAAGTTAATGATTGCAATGTGGAATCCTTGGTGTCAAGCTCTCATTACCCCTATCATAGCATCTTGAATGATTAAGTTTAATGTGAAAGCAATATGAGTAGTGTGCTTGACAAAGTAAAGGTTGGATGTCTCATGCCCCTTGAATACAAGTACCTACACCATGAGTTACTCAACTTGGGAAACAAAGCAAGTTCAAGTTATATCATTGTAAGTAATAATAGTATCATCAAGAGCGTCAACTGGGGTACCTCTTGTCCCAGGATATGGAACAAGCCCATATCAAAATGACAAGACAAACAAACAAGATGAACAACCTCAACACCCTTTTTATTTACCATTGGAATAGCTTTTTATTATAAGGTGTATCACAGACGGTTCACCATAGCATGTAAGTAAATTTCCACCATGAATGATGCATGGCTTAGATTAGCGGCCCAGGCGTCTCTCTAACCATTTATACAAACTCATTTAAACTACTTCATTTCCCCTCATTTCACCATGATAGGCATCCATAACAAAAACACATGATATCAACTAAATGAAGTGAAGGAGCATGTTGAAAGCTTTGCATGTGACAGCACATATGGGCTAACTCCCAACCTCGGACATTTATCAAGCCACTAACATCATAATCTTAATCACAATGGGTCATGTTTTATTTATGCAATAAAAGTAAAGTGTGCATCAAGTTCGTGAGAGCTATATAACCAACTTTTCCATAACAATCAATAACATAAACATTTTCATTCAGAGGTATAGATAACACAAATATCATGATAAACATACTCGGAATAGCATAAAGCTAATAGGTAGATATGGTGGACTCACTGGAATAACTTTGGTTGAAGGTGTTGGAAACAAGTTTTTACTTGTTGGAATTTTGGGCTAGCAAAGGGAGAAAGTTGACCATCTAATGCATGCATGAGTGTCCATAGAACTAACTAATCCATGTTAAACAAAGTAAAATAACATTCAGCATCAAAACATGAATAAGTGATAGCTCTTGATAAAGCATTTGCAAATTATTACTCATTAACAAGCTCATGAATCATGCAACTATATGTATTTAAAAATCAACTCAAACATCCCTTTTCCCAATCTTATAATAGCATCCAACATATTTCAACCCATATTTCCAGTAGCTTTTCACATATAAATGATAATGTGGTGGTCTCACAAAATAAAAATCAAACCAAAACAAACAAAAAGACGCTCCAAGTTTATGCGATAAAGTGTTTCGATCGAAAAACAGAAGTTAGACGTGTGCAAACCGAGAGTGTGTAGGTCCAGTGGGGTTGTCTTCACATCCCCAAGCTTATGGTCTTCACCATCCTTGGATAGCTCTTGGTGCATCTCCTCCAATCCCTGTGAAAAAACTTCAAAACACCGTTTCTCCCATTTCTTTTCTGTGGGGTGCATTAGTAGTGATAAACAAATAGATTTCTTGCTGCATATAATCCTTAAACAAAACATCATATGAATGTCCAGAAAGTATATAATGTTGTATGCCTACTCATAAACTCAATTGGATAAAAAAGATTCAAGTTAAAAGTTCAAAACATGCATCAAACAAAATGGGACAGAATCTGTCCAGAAAAACAGCAGCAGCAAAACGTATTTTTCTACCCTACCAAACTTTTCGAAAAATTCCGAAAAAATCATGCATACATAGGATGAAAAGTTGCAACTACAGTTCAAATATGAGCTCATTCGGAGTTACAGAATAAGAATTAAAAATCATACCGTGCACAGATTCGTGCAGGAATAAAATCTCCGAACGCTATAAGCAACTTTTTCAAACCAAAATGAGTAAAACTTGGCACTTTATTGAAAATTCCAGAAACTAAACTAAAAACAAACTCTCTTTTACAGCAAGAGGACACAAAGAAAATCACACATAAAAATAACTGGGTTGCCTCCCGCAAAGCGCTTTCTTTATAGCCATATAGCTAGGCTTCTTACTTGTTGTTTATTAAAGATGAAGCTCGAGGGAGCTTGAACTTTGATGTCCCCTCTTTCTTGGGAAGTGTTCCATGCACTTCTTGTGTGGAAACTGAAACTTCACGTTCCCTCTTTTGAAATAATGGCACCTGTAGTACGAAGAAAAGGTCTTCCAAGAATAATAGGACTAGAGGTTTTATTCCCCATGTCCATGATTAGAAAATCCACAGCACAAAAGTCATATGTAACTCTACCATAACACTTACTTTCCCTAAAGCATGTTTAATGGAATCATCAGCAAGTGCAAGTTCAATAGAGCATTTTTCAAGATTTTTCAATTCAAGTACTTCATATAGTTCTTTAGACAAACAGAGACACTAGATCCTAGATCAAGTATGGCATGGTGTGTCTCTTTTCCAATAGTTACTAGTACCTTGGGAATCCATATATCCCCAAGCTTAGGTGGTATCATAGCCTCTTGGTTGTACCTAGCAATCTTTTCTTTCAAGACATGATTAGCAATATAGGAACCAAAACCAGCTTGGTTAGTGTTGATGGAAGGATCACTTGCAAATTTTTGTAAGATAGATATTAATTCATGCAAGCTACAATTTTCTAAGTCAAGCAATGGATCCTTGACTTCACTAAGCATTTTAACTTCCTCAACTTTCTTTTCCTTTTAACCCAACTTGTTGCTTAACAGGAACTTCTTTCACATGTTTAAATGATGAGTCTTTTCTTAATGAATCACTAACACAACCAACCTTCTCTCAATATTGTTCAAGTAAACATCTTTTCAAGAAATTTTTCTCACATAATCTCAGTTTATGCATAACATTAACCAATTCATTGTTTATCTTTGGAATAATGTTTTCAGAATAAGACACTAGTTGTTCAAAATCTTCTTTACTTGGTAGCTTTTCTAACTTAGTTTCAAATTTATCTTTAGATAAAGCAAGTGCTACTGTGGTGTCTTCCAACTTTTCTTGCTACCCACAAAGCTACCAAAAATCTTCTAAGTGTCATGGCTGCACAAGGTGGTGTTGACAAGACAAAACTTCCACCTGTAGCCCCATCTAAAGCATTTTGATACCAAGGGTCTATTCCATAATAAAAGTAAAGATTTAGCTTTTCATCTTCACAAGGTGTAGGATCTTCATAGTGCATCCTATTAATTCTTACCCAAGCATCTTTTAATGTTTCTCCATGATGTTGTTTAAAGTTGGAGACATAATTCAATGGAGAACTTACTCCCTGTTTTCCCAGAACCATGATTGCAAGTTTTTATGTATTTTTTAATTTTTTATGCAAAACTGAAAATAAAATGACACTAAATTATGCAAACCGAATTAACAAATGCAACACACAATGCAAAACTGAAAAAAAATATGCAAACCGAAATAAAAAATGCAAGACAATGACAAAACAAATAAATTGCTTTGAATGTAAAGATGAATAAGATGATGCTCACGTAGGTGCAACCTCCCCAAGCTTAGGTGTTAGCACAAGTTGGTGATGTTGACTTTGTTGTGATATCATCGAATAAATCTTTTCAGCAATGATTCCCCGGCAACGGCGCCAGAAAACAGTCTTGATACCCGTAGAAGTGATAGCCTTCAGTAGCTACCTGCAAGATAAAGTATATGGGGTTAGGTTGAGCCTCCAAGTGCAGAGTATGTAGTAAGTGGAAGACGTGTTTTCCCCATGAGGGTGACTCGAGGGTTTAATATCGAACTCTCGGGGAATCAGTAGTGAAAGGTTTATCTTCCTGTCCTTCTTTTGGTTACCTACAAAACAAAGTTAAATGTTTTGGTCCTCAACCTCACCTGTGGTTGTCAAGCACAAGGTGTAAGGATGATATCAAGATAGTATGTGATGCAAACAAGAAATAAATATGCAATGATGGTGGTAAATAAATATGCAAGGATGATGATAACAATGATAAATGATATTTTTGGGTTTTTAATGATGAATGCAAGATGTAAAAGTGTTTTTGTATTTTCGGATTTAATAATTGCAGAAAATGGAAAAGTGGTAAAAGTTGTTGGAAAGTTATTTCTTATGATTAAAAATGGACCGGGTTCATGGTTTCACAAATGCAATCTCTCTTTAATAAAGTGGCAGACAATGGAACACTAGAGTTGACATATGAGATTACAACACAAAGTTTAATGACAAGTTACTAATTATATGGGCATCACGTCCTGACATAGAGACCTTTTGGTTATTAGTCTCACTTATACTCAACCAAGATGCGAACTAAATCATAACACCTTAGTAATTAAGATAACTCAGAGTATAGCTTTAAGTATCATGACATGAAGTTAAAATAAGAACATGCTAGATCTAGTCACGGAGAAGTGGCAAGTCACCCACAACCCTTGTAGCATGATATTTTTGTTTATCCCTAATGAGGCAACAAAGTAAGGTAAAACACCCAATTGGATCACGATATTAAAGTTGTCAACTTACCGCACTCACCACCCCCCGTTACTCCAACTAATGCACACATCACCCCACACACGCTCTCATAAACATGCTTGATCATAACAAGTAGATAAGAACGGGTTACATAATATGCATCTATATTCATAACTGAAACAAACATTGCAATCTCAAACATATATTAACTCATAAAAAGATCCACCACATAGGAATTACATAGATGACCGTAATCATGTTCAGCAGCTCATACGGTACTAATTAGCGAAGCTCAAAGAGAGGAGAGATACATAAATTACTTCCACAAACCCATAGTCCAGAGGTGGACTACTCCCCCTTTATCATGGAGACGGTGGAGATGTCGATGGAGAAGATGGAGACCATGCCGGCAGCGCCCCGCCGGAGTTTCGCCCCTCCAATCTGCAGCTCCAGATCTCTCTTTCGGTGTTTCTGTGTTTCGGCGGCGCTCCTTCCAGAGAACGACGGGGGGTTATTTTATAGACGTTTTTAGGTCAAGACGATGTCGGTGGAGAAAAGATCGACGACAACGGAGCCACGAGGGCCAAAAGAGTGGGCCCTACAGTGGCCGCGTGGGCCACCCTCTTTTGGGCCTCGGGCCTCCGTTTGTTCGCTTCCTTCGCTCCCAAGTCTTTTTCCTTCCAAAAAATGACGCTCATAAATTTGCAGGTGATTTGGACGTCGTTTAGGTCCCTGAAACTTAAAAGGAAAAAGTAGGGTTTTCTGCCTCGCAGGGTTAATTCCATAAAAATAGAAAAATTATGAAATATTCAAAAAATCATTATAAAACAGTAATATAACCCTTATATGATGCAAATATGATTGGAATACAAGTAATATAGTGCAAAGTTCATGTATGCATTTTACATGCATCATTTTTAAATCAAGATTTGAGGATACATATGCTAAAACAAGACCCAAATCACATAACCAATATGGCTGGTGCCTAGATCTTCACAAATGGGCATTACCCGTTACTTCTACCCTCTGTGGTGTCTTCCTCGCCCCATGTGTCTCATGAGAGAGAGAGATCACCGATGTATTCCTCGCACTCCAGCCATCCATAACTACATCCAAGAGTCTCTCATTATTATTTTATTTTCTCTCCTCTCGCCAAGTGTCAGCTTAGGTCCCATGGTAATGCAGATTGCACCGATTCTTGTCTCACCTTCTTCGGGAACCACAAAAATGAGTTGTCAGGCAAGAGAGAAACCGTTTGTGCAATGGAGAGGGAGAGAGAGGAGAGAGAAAGCTCCCAAATGACACCCTCGCGCCTCCTCCCACCCACAACTACATGCCAATAGACACCTCATTACTACCTTCCTTTGTTCAGCTCCTACCGCAAGCTCAGGCACACTGTTGTTATAAATACGAACGATACGAGACCTTCCTCCTCAGAACAACCAATCGTGAAAAGAGAGAAGTCCCCCCTCCCCGCACTACCGTTGCTTCTCCTATACCCATAGTTAGCCTCCTCATCAGTACCATCCTTTTCCGTTTTCTCCATTCCACGTTTTGTTGTACCAGAGATTGCGCCCTCGTCCCTCCTAGATCACCAAAACCTACCGATTCAGAGGTGATGGAGCAAGAGTGGTAGCGAGGGTGTTCAAGCACAGTCGGAGAGGGAGGACGCTGCACGTATCCGTGAACCGAGAGCACAAATCTCCAAGCACACGCTGCGGGGTTATAGAGAAGGATATGCCATGCAAGCGGAGACCAGGAGCAACGAAGAGGCCTCCGCCGCCGTCGTGGAAGATGACGACCCGGTCTATGTCAAAAAGGTTGAAGACTCGGATAACAAATCTCAAAGCAGGACACAAGGTTAGAAAACTTTTACGTTCACCAAAAATTCATTTAAAAGCCGTTTAGAAATTCCACATGGTGGTTGTACAAACAAAAAGCAAGATAAATGCGTTGGACACAAATTGGTCACACTTTTGGCACCACGCAACAAGATTTGCAATCTGGTACTGAATAAATGCAGCTGTAACTATCTATTTTCTACAGTTCAGATCTTTATTTACAGACAAGTCCACCCTTCAGATCGTTATTTTCCAGACAAGTCCACGGTCCAGCATTTCCTCCCTAATATGGAGCGTTGGAGCCAGGATCCCGATTCCCCGAACCGGAAACGTAATTTAGGAATAAGACAAGGACCCTAGTGCGAATCCGGTATAGTCTTCAGTCCCAGGAGTTCTTCCCTGGCCAGTGGCCGTTACTACTGCCTCCGCCCGCCTCAGAGACAGAGCGCGCCTCCCCTCGCCGCCGTTCCCGCCCACGCGCCGGCCGCCCCCACACCTCGTTACTACCTTCCATTTTGTCCGCCGCCACCGCGGGCCAGCTCAGGCCTCGCAACGGTACAAATTGCGCGCGATTCGGGGCTCGGCCGCCCCAGAACCACCAAACCCTAGGTAGCCCACCCCGAGGCGGCGGACCGAGAGTCGCGAGGTGAGCTTGCCGCGTGCTTCGTAGGAGCTTGCTCCCGCCTCGCTTGCTTGCTTGCGTTCGAGGCGGCGGCGGCCGGGATGAGCAGCCTCGTGGAGCGGCTGCGCGTGCGGTCGGAGAAGCGGCCGCGCTACACGCTGGATGAGTCCGACGACGACCTCCCGCCCCGCGGCGGTAACGGGAAGGGCAAGGATCGGCAGGACGAGCCCCCTGCCAAGCAGATCGAGCGCGAGGACGTGGTATGGCTGATCAGGGCATGTTTTTTTTTTTGGGTCATGTTTTGTTCGAATTCTACCGATCTATTTTTGAAGATGGCAGTGGGTAGATGGGAATTGATGCTGTTCTATGATTAGGGCTAGTACTCAGTAGTCGGTGAATAAGATGTTTGGCTGTGAATGGCTCAACTCTTGGTAAGCGGGAGGAATCCACTTGTGGATCTGGTGTAGAATAGGGTTTCACTGGAATATATATCATGGCTGACTGGTGCTACATAAAATTGAAGGATAATTTTTGCTAGACCAGCGCGTTGCTTGGTGCCGTTTCAATACCGAACTGTGGGTTTTGGCCTAGTTTATTTGCCCTGTTAAGCAGCAACATACTACTACATGATTTCGTATGAAAAAGTTTGGTTGCCAAGAGATAATCACTGGAATTGGTACAGGCCGTAGCGTACATTGTGCAATAGGGTGGACGTGGTTTAGGGTTGGTGCTTTAGGCTACCACGGTGCTATGTGACTATCTGAGTGAAACTTCTTGAAATAGTTTAGGATTGCTGCTTTAGGTTAACCAGAAGGCAGAGAGCATTGGCCATATTCTTTTTTATTCTGTCCGGATTTGCTGATCTGCTTCATATTGCCTTGTAGTTCTTGTCTGCATAGCGCAGTTTCAAATGTATGCGGCGCACATTCCCGAATGCCAGATTCCTATTATTTATGTGAATCTTTGTTTATTAATATCCGGGCTCCTGTATTTATTTGCAACCCTGTTCTTGTTCATTTTTGTGTGCAGAAAGAAGATGCTTGTCAGAAGTGCGGACTAAATGAAAATCTTGTATCCTGTTCAACATGTACATATGCATTTCATCGGAAATGTTTGAATCCTTGCCTAAATATCACATCTGATAAATGGAGCTGCCCTGGATGTGTATGTATTCTCTCTCTTGATTTTTTTTATTTCACCTTATGATTGATACTTTTGGTATACCTAAGCACGTTGATTATTATCATCATCAGGTAAGCCCACTGACAGAGATGGAAAAGATATTAGATTGCGAGACTACAAACGCTGCTGCTGAAGAGACTACTTCTTCAGATTCTATATCAAAGAAAAAGCCTGTCAAGCGATATCTGATAAAATGGAAAGGATTGTCGCACATTCACTGCACTTGGTAGTTACTGCCTGTCCTGCTTGATGCATTAATCGTTCCTTACCGCCTTTCCTCTATTAACTGTTGACTTTCTATATATCAGGGTGCAAGAAGATGAATATTTTGAAGCTGCGAAGATACACCCTCGGCTGAAAACTAGATTAAATAACTTCAATAGGCAGTTCGAGTCGATTGATAGATCTGACGATGACTATGTTCCAATTAGGCCTGAATGGACAACTGTTGACAGGGTCCTCACTAGCAGGTATGGAGGTTAATTTGACAACTAACTAAGAATGTGGTTCAGTCATATTTAACTTGTATGTTGGTGCTAATAGCAAAGATGTGATTATTCTCCGATATGTCTATGTTCTTGTCATTACTTGATTATGTGGCCTGCTTGACTTTGCCGTATTAGCACATGTATGCATGTTTCTATCTATGCATCTAGACACAAATCTCTTGGGTTTTCTCGAAAAATGTATGTTTCACAAGTTTGTGTTACAGAATCCATCCAGTTACTATATATGCTGTTTATCCCAAGGTTTTATTAAGTGCTAGGCGGTGATTGAGTGTTTGGCCTGCGCC
The DNA here is from genome assembly GCA_947311845.1 of Poa pratensis. Taxonomy (NCBI): domain Eukaryota; kingdom Viridiplantae; phylum Streptophyta; class Magnoliopsida; order Poales; family Poaceae; genus Poa; species Poa pratensis. The sequence goes on from CAMZMU010000085.1 coordinate 40,156,269, forward strand.
TTTTCCATTTGTGAAGGATTAAAGCGCTAAGAGCAATTAAGCGCTAGGCGTTTTGTCTCTGCTCAGCAGCAAGTGAGTGCTTAGGCGCGTTTTTATAACCTTGGTTTATCCTGAGAGCAGGCAGTTACTCAATTATGAAGCTGTTACTGGAGAGTATCATACTTATTCCATAATCTATCATACTGTCAACGCTCCTCATATGGAACACACCAACATTCTTCAATCATAGTGCTATCTTAGGGTGGTCTCATTTATCTGAATGTGTCACCTTTTATCTTCCAACCATGTACCCAAGCATTTCTATTTAGTAGTTGACTGATATGTTGATAATTCTGAACCTATTTTTACACTTTGTGAGCAGAAAAAACTCTACTGGTGAAAAGGAGTACTATGTGAAATGGAAGGAACTTTCCTACGAAGAATGTACATGGGAAAATGAGTCTGACATCTCAGTCTTCCAACCTCAGATTGAACGCTATCAGGAGATTATGTCCAGACGCAAGAAGTCCAATGACAAGAGCAAGAGTGCCAATCGCGAGATGCGTCGTGTTGACGGGACCCCCGAGTTCCTCTCTGGTGGTATGCTTTTAAACATGAATTATTCCTAGATACTACTCCCTCCGTTCCAATTTAATTGATTTGCTATGCACCACATTTGGATGTATCTATACTTGTAACATGTCTAGATACATCCACATGTGATGAATAGCAAGTCAATTAAATTAGAACGGAGGGAGTAGAATTTAAAACAGTTGGCTATCAATTTAATGGGACATGTCTATATGTTCATTCTTTGAATGCATTTTCTTGTTATTGAAGGCACACTGCATCCTTATCAGCTTGAAGGGTTAAAATTTCTGCGTTATTCATGGTCCATTAATAAACGTGTCATCCTTGGCGACGAGATGGGTCTTGGTAAGATATTATTATCACGAGTATGCTAATATAGATCAAACGTTTTGTTGAGATCTTCAGAAAATGATGACAATTAATGCAGGGAAAACGATACAAAGCATTGCTTTTTTGGCCTCTGTGTCGGAAGACAAGTTTGGTCCTCATCTGGTTGTTGCCCCGCTCTCAACCTTGCGAAATTGGGAGCGTGAATTTGCACTTTGGGCACCACAAATGAATTGCGTATGTGGGATGAACTAATTTGAAATACATTGTTTTTATATTCCGGACAGATCTAACTGCCCACTACTGACATTTTTCTGATTTGCTGTCAGCTGATGTATTTTGGATCCTCAGCGTCGCGTGATATTATCAAGAAGTATGAATTTTACTACTCCAAAGATAAACCTAATAAGCCGAAGAAAAATAAATCATCTTCATCTAATGATAAAACAAAGCAGTCAAGAATAAAGTTTGATGTCCTTTTGACATCTTATGAGATGATTAACATGGACTCTGCTGTTCTGAAAACTATAGAATGGGAATGCATGGTACTTCTGTTTCCACTTCATTTTCTGGACGATATTTGTTTTACTCTGATCTTTCCACTAACGTGTCTCCAATTGTTTACTTTGCATCACAGATTGTGGATGAGGGGCATCGGTTGAAGAATAAAGATTCTAAGCTATTTGGTCTACTTAAAGATTATCATACACAACATCGTGTTCTCTTAACGGGGACCCCAGTTCAGGTTACTGCTCTAATTTATTGCTTGAATCATTGTACATTACTCCCCCGCTTATGAAAGTTATTTCTTGGTCATGCAATCATGCTTATGGCCCGTTGTAGTCTTTTGAAATGTTCTTACCTATTTCTCTATGGGTTCAGTAGCGGATCAGACTTTTTTTATTATTATTATCTGTGGTAAATTATTTTCCTTGTTTACTGAAGAGTATGCATACTTTCATGAGTGCTTGTCATTGTACCTTTTATATTAAGACATCCAATGGGCTTCTTGGTCTGATAGGTTACATGAACAATCACATTTTTATGTTCTTATCAATATACTTTTCTGTGCTTATACATTTTGTGACTAAGAGTTAGGCACCAGGGTGTTGCATATATTGAATAAAAAACAGAGAATGTTGACCCTGTTCTCGCACACATAAATTTATGGCATCATCCAGTCTCTATATAAAAACATAGCACACAGTTTACATTATTTTTTCATCCCATTTACTTACTCATGCTATTTTTTTCAGTCAATACATTTGCGGAAACCTTAATTTGTGTTATCTCTCTTTTCGCTATGTTTTTGTTGCCTTCATCTGTAGCCTACCCCAACTGGCTTGGGACAAAGACTTTTTTCTTCACTTGAAAACCTTCTGATTTATTTAATTATTTTCTTGTAACTATATCCTAGGCATTTGAAGTTGATATCCTGTCTTCTTTTCTTCTGCAGAATAACCTGGATGAGCTTTTCATGCTGATGCACTTCCTTGAGGGAGAAACTGTAAGATTTGCTGATTCGCAGATACTACCACTTTATGTTATCTAGTTTATGCTATTTTAGCTCATTAGGCCTTTTGTCTATCCTATTTTACAGCGTCTTGATTTTTTGTGGTCCTAGTTTATGCTTTGATACTACGTGAGTTGAATTCTGTACATCAGGCGCTTATTATGGAAGGGATTAGGATATGTGCAAACCACATATGCTGATATTTGATTGCCTAACACTTTCCTAGCTTCTAGCATATGCTGATCGACCAATCTTTCTGATTTCCTGTTGCATTAAATGTTACATTCTATACTTCTGTCATGTAATGTTACGACACTTTTGTTTGTAGTTTGGGAGTATATCTGATCTCCAAGAGGAGTTTAAGGATATTAACCAAGACTCGCAAGTTGAGAAGCTCCATAGCATGCTGAAGCCACACCTTCTCCGGAGTATGAATATATCTTATCTTTTGTTTCCGCTGGACATATGGTTTTTCTTATATCTATTAAACACTGTTAAGGATTTTAGACTTAGGAATAGCCATTGGAGCCTTTTTCGTTGTTCCTGACCGTTGTATTGTCCTTCGTGTCTGGAGTAAGAATGTTTCTTAGCTTTGGTTTATAGTATTGTGAAATAGTGGCACCTAAATTTCAGCTAAGCTTTGCGTAGATGCCGATGAATATGTATATGCTGACAATCCATGATGTTAGTTGCATGTTCATGTAACATTCATGATCTAACAAAAATTGTAATAAATCTCCTATCTAAAAAAAAGAGTATGGTTCGTTTCCTGCCTATGAGCGTTTCGCTCCATCTGTCCGCCCGTTCCATTTCCTTTTTTTTTCCACCAATTAACGAGAGTAATTATGGGACATCAAATATTACAGCACACCTCTTATGGACACCAATTCACACGCTAACCTACTATAATATTTATGCCCCTGATGCAACGCATGTATCTATACATATAAAAGTTCTGTAGAAGTAGGTACCTAATCAGACTTCTGATCAGTTATATGTTCACATTTATTAGTGTACAAAATGATGCTATATGGTTCTTTCACTCCCCTTATGTTACCGTGTTTGGCATATGTTTTTCAAATGATACATGAGGTTCAGTATATCCTGAGCAGAATTGATTTAGTAAACTCAGAAGTAAAGTCGATGAGAGTAAGATATAGATCAAAGTTGTAATTGAGTTTTTTCATCGGGCTTAATTTCAACTTTCTTGTCTGTGGTATAAATAGGATTCAAGAAAGATGTTATGAAGGATCTTCCTCCAAAAAAGGAGCTGATTTTAAGAGTCGAGCTGACAAGCAAACAGAAAGAATACTACAAAGCAATTCTCACCAAGAATTATACATTGTTATCTCGTCGCGGTGGTGGACACGTAAGAGTTATATTTTAATTTCCATGTTGTGGTTTGTATCGGCCTGTTCTGGGTTGTGACAATTCATGGTTGTCTGATTACAGGTTTCCCTTATAAATGTTGTAATGGAGCTGCGTAAACTTTGTTGCCATGGATTCATGACAGCTGAACCTGAAATTGAGGCTGAGAGCCCAGAAGAAGGTTTAAGGTTTGTTTGTCGAAGTCTTCTTCTTCTTCTTTCTTTTTTTTTCTTTGCTGTTCAGGGAAAGTATCTTGAACTGCTTTTCATTTGTTTGCGCTCTTTGGATTTCGCTTCTTGGGCTTTGTTGTTGTTTGTTAACATAATGTGCTTGTAGCCTTGTACAACTGGACAGTCCCAGTGTCTGTGTACTAGGTGGCATGGACATTCTAACTTCGAAGCTATGACCTTATACTGCAGTTCGTTTTTTCTTTCAGAATGTAGACACAGTATCTATTAATCTTATCTTCTCATCTACACGTAAATACATACGCCACTGAAATTTTCAATTTGATAGAATTACTGCTGTAGTAAACAAAAACTAGAAGGTAAGGGCGCGCTTTGCCGCGCCCGATTTAATTGTTTTTGTTTAATGGGATTGTTTTTTATTTTTGTTCTATTGTTGTTATGTTTTGAATAAGGCGTTTTAACTTTTTTTTCTCCGTGTTTTCTAGTTTGACAGATAGACGGAATATGTTATTTCTCTTCATTATAACAATTTTGTGTGTGTTATGACAATAAATTCAGCACAAAGTTTATGACGAAAAATATATTTCAAACTCATAAGTCACAACATTTGTTTTCCTGATAATAAGGAGAAAACTACCCCTACTATTATACTCCCTCCGTTTCATAATATAAGGCGTCTAAGGTTTTGGCTTGGATATTAAGACACCAACATTTTACATGCGGTGGAATAATTATCTACTGATAAAAATCGAGAGAAAGAACTTCCTATTGACCACAAACTGAAAACAATATATTAAATTCCACTAATCCAATTTGTGACTCATTTTTATATGGGTAAAATTGTCCGTGAATCGTAATACGCCTTATATTTTGAAATTTTACTAAAAAGCTTAGATGCCTTATATTAAGGAACGGAGGGAGTATGAAGGATTAACAATTTAACTGAAATATCATGCATTTTCAATAAAAATTGCTAATCTCTATGGTAGAAAGCTAATTTTATTAATCTCATCTATCATTTGATGAAGGGTGCCTATAAATATTTAATGACACTCAGATAAATCACTTGAGAAATCACCATCCTTCTATAAATGTGTGAAAGTAGAGATTAATAGAGAAATCAACTCATGTGTGCCATTAGACAGGAATCTACCCAATTTTATTGGCTAGCCAACCATTTAAAATTGGTATTTTATATTAAGAATCAACATCATTTCTAACCATTTCAATAACATCATTTCTATCATCTATTTTACCATATCATCGGAGTATCAGAGGCAACAACTTCAAAGCAGCTCTTATAGTGTGGAATTGCCAGCTGAAATATACAGTTTCAGCTACTATGTTTTATTATAAGAAACCTCGTCAATCCATGTGTCGAAGATTTTTTTGTAAAACTCCATGGCTTTTATAATTCTTTTCCTACATGTGGAGAAACGTAAACGTGGACATCTGGTTGTGTACTATGTTTCGTGTACTCTCACCACTTGACTAAGCATTGAGCTTAAGTCACATCATCACATTTGAAGAAATTGGTTTAGCTGATAGTCACATGAGCAGCGGCAAACGGTATAACGGCACGGTGCGACGGCAGTGCAGCGGTTGGAGATGCTCGGGCACATCTGAAGTTTACGACGGCGACGGAGATACACGTACATATAATATTTATACGAATATGTCGAAATGAAAAAAACTACAACATGAAAATTGTAGGGAACGGCGAGATGGATCTCGTTGTCGAAGGAAATTTTAAACGGCTAAACCAGTGCGACGAATTTGATGTTGTCTAAAAATGATACGAACTTTGGTCCAAAATTAACAAGTTACAATTGACAATATTGGAAACCGATCACGAGAATAAAAACTACCCGTCGATATGCATATATTTCGTGTATGTCTTTTCTCGAATCAAAACACGGTTATGTATATAGATGGATTAGATAAAGGGTTGATTTTTCAACTACCTAGTTCAACTTTTACTATAATATAACATAACATACAATATTCTAACATATAGAGCTGTCATAAATATTCACATGCGTGTGGGCCCATTCAACACCCAAAGCTGATGATGAGGTGGAGGCACCCCAAGCTTGGAAATCTAGGGAGCTTAGGTATTAGAAAGATATGTGCTAGCCAAAAGTACAAGCAAATTATCACAAATTGCTTAGGTTCTGTTTTGGCTGCATACGTTTGTTTATTGTCCCGGTCAAAAGCATCTTTTTTATAGTCATCGTTAGTTCCAGATAGAGTAAACTTCCGCATAATCTGCCTGAATGCTTATATGATTTGCTGAGTAAGTTTACCGATTGAAATTTTCATTCTATAATATTTACTTTTCTTTGGTTTGCTCCATTGCTTGATTTTGTAGGAGGCTTATAGATTTCTCTGGAAAGATGCAACTGTTGGACAAGATGATGGTAAAGCTGAAAGAGCAGGGTCACAGAGTCCTTATCTATTCGCAGTTCCAGCATATGTTGGACTTACTGGAGGATTATTTAAGCTACAGGGTACTTAATTATCTTCCCGTTGCCACATATGTTAATTATGCAGGTTAAAACAACTCATTTACTGTATTTTAAATATCACATGTTTCAGAAATGGAGCTATGAACGCATTGACGGCAAGATAGGCGGCGCTGAAAGGCAGATACGCATAGACCGCTTCAATGCCAAGAATTCTACTAGGTTCTGCTTTCTTCTTTCTACAAGAGCTGGGGGCCTGGGTATAAATTTGGCAACGGCTGACACTGTAATTATCTATGACAGGTGAATCAATCTCCTTGTTTATACAACAGTTCATATTTTAATTTTTCGTAACCTATATCTTTCCATTTACATACAGTGATTGGAACCCACACGCTGATTTGCAAGCTATGGCAAGAGCCCATAGATTAGGCCAGACTAGCAAGGTATTTTACGCCAGACTGTTATGCTTTATTGAATAGTTGGTTTTTTGGTTTTGGTACTTAACTGTTGGCCTTTTTAAAATATATCTGTTTTGACCTGCAGGTTATGATATATAGACTTGTTAGTCGAGGTACAATCGAGGAGCGAATGATGCAGCTTACAAAGAAAAAGATGATACTGGAGCACTTAGTTGTTGGTAAACTCACGAAGGGTAATAATGTCAATCAGGTAATTGAATTGATTGCCATTCTAATAATTGACAGGTGTTAAAAACATCAACTTTTATCGAACTTGTATGATTTTACCTATGTACAGACTTGTTTATGGCATCAAACATCGACTAACTACATGCTATCTTTGTGTTACTGGTATGACATGGACTGAAATGCAGAATCAGAGTCAACTTTTCTTTTTATGGTGCATGTAGCTTCTGGTTCCTATCACTTCATTATGTTGCATTTCGCATGGCTTACAAGCTTTGACACCGTGTACAGTTGATGATTATTAAGCTCATTTAGATGTAGTCTCTTATATAAAAAACAGTTTATGCTTAACAGTCGACTGTAGTTTCTGATTAGGTACTACTTGACGATAGTTGTCAAAGTTCGAATTGGTTTTGTTTCAAAATCATTGTGTATGTAGGTCAGATTTATTTTAGCTGGGATGGGTGATCAAGCGATGGACTTGAAGTTTTTTTCTGCAAAGTCTCGTGTAGTTATTAAATTCATTATTGTACACTAGTTATATCTATATTTTTCAATGGTTAATCAGTGTGTGTTTTTTCAGGAGGAGCTAGATGATATCATCCGGTATGGTTCAAAAGAACTTTTTGATGATGACAATGACGAAGCTGGAAAGTCTGGCCAAATACATTATGACGACGCTGCAATAGATAGGTAAGCACTTTATTTTCAAAACAGAATACTGTAGACACTGTTCAACATCCCAACATTCATACTCGAGCACTGTAGTAAAGGGCCAATTTATACTCTAAAAGTCTAAATCACTCTCTCCAGAAGTGGAAAATTCAGCAACATGATAGTTTAAATAATCATTTTTTCATCTGAATTTCCCTATTCTTTTCTCCTTTTGGAGTAAAATCTGGATTAACAATTTTTCCTATGTTATAGACTGGATGCATTTGAATCCAAAGCTAGCTTACATCTAGGCATGCCTGGTGACACATTGTATTTGGTAGTACAATAAAGATCTTGCTTAGCCAAGTGAGAGACACTGTTCGGGCCAGAATTACCTAGCATGGATCTCGTTTGTCATCTGCACCTCTCGCAGCACAACCAAGTAGGGGCAATAGCCAAACAAACCTTATATGATAACTTGAGGGGACATGCAGACACGCGAGACCCTATATGACATTGTGTCCATTACTCTCAAAATGTCTTAGTGATACCTTGCACTATCTTTATGCGGTAAAAGTGCTGTGCATCGGATGACACAGATTCTTTGTCACTGGCCTCACAGGTTATTGGACCGTGACCAAGTTGAAGAGGAAGTAGTTTTGGAAGATGAAGAAGAAGATGAATTTCTGAAAGGATTCAAGGTACTGAGGTCTCATTTCATAATTACAGTATAAAACGTAAGGGGACTTCTTCATTTTATTCAGGAACAAGTCCATTTTAACCCACTCAACTATTCCAAGTCCCTAAAAAGCACCCTCAAGGGCTCAACTTCACCATTCACTTTAGATACCTAACTTCTTAACTGGTGAAAACACCCTCGAGCCCAAAACCACCATGGTTTGGTCAAACATGGCATATTCGTCTTTCGCTGGTACGGTAGCCATATTTGCATCCATATCAACTTCCCATTCATCCTTATTCTACTAGCATAGGATGCCCGATCAATATAGAGTTGCCTATTGCGGGTATGCCAAAGCCAGAACGTGACGAAATGACAATAACAGAGCCATTGGGTGAGTGAATAGTTTCGATCATGAGTGAAAATGCCACATGATACAACTGCATACTACATCACATTTTCCCTACTAGGTTTCTGAATTTTCGGGCATATTTTGCTCTTGTGTTAACTATGTGCCAGGTTGCAAACTTCGAGTACATAGATGAGGCAAAGGCTTTAGCAGCAAAAGAGGAGGCACACAGAAAGGCCGAAGCTGAGGCCGCGTTGAATAAAGCAAACTATTGGGAAGATTTATTGAAAGACAGATATGTCGAACAAGAAGTAGAAGAACATACTGCTATGGGAAAAGGAAAAAGAAGCCGCAAACAGGTAAAGTATTTTTATGTCTCCTCAGACTTTTTTCTCTTTCTTCCGATCCACATTTTTACCGAAAACTTGCATCTATTTAAAACTTTGCTGCTGTTGAATTTATATATTGTGGTATTACATCTATATAAACAGAACACACCATAGGTTAGTTCTAATTGCACTTAAAGCATCTCCAGCAGCGTAGCCATATCCCACACTCCATTTCCCTCTCCACATCTCTTCAACATTCCAACAGGCTATCAATACCCCACTCCTATATTTTAGCAATATCTTATGGAAAACAATATATTGCAACGGCTATATTTCTAACACTTACGTTTCTGATCATATGCTAAAGAGGTTCTCTCTGCCATTTTCCTTCCATATTCTCTTCGTCTGAAATTCCCCGATTCCCCTATTTTTCTCTGGTCTCCCTTGATCCTTCACGAAACCCCTCCACTCTCCCTTCTTTGTGCTCACAGCTCGCCCCCTCTTTTCTTCCTGTGGTCCTGCCCACTCCAACCAGCGCCTACCTCCAGCATCTCCCTCTCTTCCTCTCACCTAAACCAGCTTCCGTCTCCCACCTCACTCTGTTGCACCTCGCCCCTCCCCTTTCAGCCCAGCCGACCAGCTCACCGCACTCTGCAGCTTCCTCCCTCGGACAAGCAGAGGCGTCCGCTGCACCTCCTCATCCAACGCTACCACCACTCTCCTTGCAGCCGCTCCTCAGCAGCTCTCCACCGGGCAGCGCGGCTTCAAGGCAAGGGGGTGAGCACTGCAGCGGCAGGGAGCACGGTGATGGGAAGCTGGCCGGATAGAGGAACTCATTTTGGTAGAGAGCAAGGGGAGTTGGTGGAAGGGAAGGCGGTGGTTGGTCAATGGGTAGCGAATGAGCACACGCCAGATTTGGCATGTGAGGAGGAGGCTTTGGATCATGAGCAGCTATGGTTTGCCTGCTGGAGAGACGCTTTTGGTATGTTTGCAACTTTTGGAGATGGGTCTCTCTCTCTCTCTCTCTCACAGACCTCACACCTTTGTTTCACAGACCTCGAACCTCAGACACCAGTATTTTTTTTTCATTTGTTGCTCTTGGCGTTCTACTTCCAAATTTACCGTGTCTATTTTGATAAAGGTTCAAATTCTAGCAGTTTCTCATTTTGAAATAAGTGGTATTACTGAGGATATGCATTTAATGAAGAAGACTAATGGGCATTCTGTTCTTGCATTATGTGTAGATGGCTACTGCTGATGAGGATGACATTACTGGCCTGCATGAGTTAAGTTCTGAAGACGAGGATTACTCCTACGATGATGATGTGTCGGATAATGACACAAACGTACCTGTAAATATTACAGGGAGGAAGGGTCAACATTCTAAGAAAAATTCACGTAATAAAATATGTAGAGCACATTCTGCGGTATCATGTATTTTTTATACTCATGGACTATTCAGATTACTTACCTCCAGTACATCTTAACTAGGTAATGTGGATTCGCTCCCTTTGATGGAGGGTGAAGGGCGTTCGTTAAGAGTATATGGATTCAATCAAATTCAACGGACACAGTTCGCACAGACACTCAGTAGGTTAGTTGGAAATGTGTACTGATATTTTTTCTGCTAGGTTAAGCCCTTTCAGCTTACCCTGTAGCTGCATATATGTAAGCATTATTATTGCTTTAGGTAACATGCTGAAATTTGAAGGTCTAGCTCCCTTCCTCTCTCCCTCCCTCCCTCCCTCCTCCTCCCACCTACTGATTATAGTATGATTTTAAAAGAATGCTATATCGTCAAACTTGAAGAGCTCCAATCCTTCTTTTTATGCTCATGGGCATACTCTGGATAGCTTTACTATTTATGCCGAGAACTAGGCTGTGGCCTAGTGGCAAGGGCTTGCAGTGGCAACCCTGCGTCCAGGGTTCGACTCCCATCGGGAGCGAATTCCTGTGCCTCACCTGGGTGGCTGCTACCTATACAAAAAAAGTCCTGGGTGCTAGTGCCCATGGATCTCATTTTTTTTACTATTTATGCCCATGTGACTCAAAACCTGCCTTATTGTCGCGAGAAGCGAGAACTACAGTTCATGTGATGTTGTTTAGATATACTTGTAGAACAGAGTTCCTCGCATAGCAATTTTCTAATTTTGTTGTATTTCTTGTGAACATTTTTCTATTATAGGACTCTTATTTTGACTGTAGAATTGGCAAATGACAAGTCCTTTGTTGCTACTTGTATAATTCATTTGAATGAGCTCTCTTTATTATTTGCTTCTGTGTTCTAACAGTTATCTTTGTTCCCCAAATAAGTATATCTATTGTCCAGATTAAGCTCCTTCATTCGTGCCTTGAGAATACTATATCTTCCAATTGGAGTAATATATGGCTTCTTGTCTTTCATGGTCAGTTATTTCCTCCGTTCAACTTTGCAGGTATGGTTTTCAGAACTATGATTGGAAAGAGTATCTTCCTCGACTGAAGGGGAAAAGTGTTGAGGAAATTCAGAGGTATGCCCCTTTGGCCCAGTGTTGTCTCCATATTATTGAATACGAAATATATCTGCTCAGGTGCCAGAATATAATGGGAATTCTTCTTGGCATAAGTTGGGCTAAATATCTGTTAAGTAAACAGCGATGTCCTTTTCTATTTGTTTATGGGGATTGCATGAAATAAATTAAACAATTATGAACAACCTAATTTTTTATGCCCATTTGATATATATGACTTGCAATTCTGGATTTCTCTCCAGCTGTCAACCATGGATATACAAACTTAAGCATTAAAATATTATTTTTTGATGAGTGTCTGAAGCTCAACTATTTTTCATGGTGCGTAGTTTTTTCTCGAGAAAAAGCAGACTTTGCGTTTCATTTCATTGAAAAGATAGGTTTTGGTTACAACCTTCTAAGCGGCAAGCACATAAGAAAAAAATGTTCAATCAGTGCACATCCCAAGTGGATGGCAGGATGACCCGAAGTCCTCGAGCGCCTGCCCTAGCCCAGAGCATGGCCTTGTTCTTGGACACCTTCGAAGACGCAATCATTGCGATGTCTCCATATCATCCAAGGTGTGAGCAGGGGGATGGAGCCCAGGCCCTTGTGCAGCTGCTTGGGTGTATCTTGTTTCGCAGTCACGAGTCCATGAGCGAGCTCTCCTGGTTTGGGGCAGCGACTGTCATCCTTAGCCAGGCGAGGATCTCATGTCAAGTTTGTCGGGCGATGGGGCACTCCAGATGTAGGTGTCACATGATTTCCGGGGAGGGAGAAGCAGGGGTGGTGCTGTCGGGCAAGCCTCCAGCATCGAAGAATTTGACGCGTGGAGGCGCCCAGTTACTCCAAAAGAGCTTCTAAGATGTGCATGTTGTGGAGCCGTGGAAGGTTGCAAGGTAGCATGATTGGGCAGAGTACGTGCGGCAGTCCACTTCCATAGAAACTGACCGGACACATCGGAGATAGCTGTGTGCTCGATCAAGTGCCAATCTGCAGGTATTGGCCCAACTCGTCGATGCCTAGTACCCGTGTATGTCACGCGCCCAGGAGTTGCCTTTGTAGGCCTTCTGCGACCGTCCTAGCCTTGCGGCGTCTTTTGGAGATGCATCTGTAGAGCAGCAGCGTGATCTCACGAACATAACGGCCCTTGATCCATTTCCCAAAATTTGACAATCATGTCATTCCCCGTCACCATGGCGGTGGATGTGGAGAAAAGGACATGCTCCTCCCCGTAGTTAGTTTACCAACCTTATTGTTGTGATTCAGGGCATCAGAGAGAGCTGTGTTGCAGCTCTGGCCCCCCTAGGTGTTTCATTTGGTCATAGTACTGAAAGTATAAGTAACTTTATTTTTTATGTTTCAACATAGACATGTTTGATCTAATGTTCCTGTGGACAACGTAAAAACTCTTCTCCGCCCAGTTGATTATGGTTATGGATATACAAACTTGAGCATTTAAATATTAATTTCGATGAGTGTGTGAAGCTGAACTATTTGTCATCGTGCGTACTACCTACTTAGTTTACTAACCTTTATTGTTGGGATTCAGGGCATCACAGAGAGCTGTGTGGCAGCTCTGTCCCCATAGGTGTTGCATTTGTCACGTACCGAAGTAACTTTATTTTTTGATGTTTTAGCTAATGTTCCTGTGGAATGGAGACCTCTGACAGTGCAATCAATGTTTACTTTCAGTGCTTCGAATCAGAAACCTTGGATAATTGTAATCAGACATCTAAGTGTAGTGCTCCGTCTTTAAAAATTGTTTTACTGGATGATTTTGTTCTAGCCTGTTTTTGTTCAAAAAAAGTATATTAGCCCATTTTGCTCTTTCTAGTTTTACAAATTATTTCTGTAATACAACTATTCATTGTGATTCTTGTAGATATGCTGAGCTCGTCATGGTCCATCTTGTAGAGGACATAAATGACTCAACAACAACATATGCAGGTATATGCTGCTTAGTAACCATTTTATTCATTTTCATTTACGTTTAATATAATCCGTATGCATGAATATAGATGGCGTGCCAAAGGAAATGCGTACTGATGAGACATTGGTCAGGCTAGCCAAAATATCACTTGTGGAGGAGAAGGTACATGTTCACAATATCACCCACCATGTGCTCAGCTTTACATGATGGCACTCGCTTGTATTATTCTGGTTTACTTTCAAAATTAGGCTATTTTTTGGAGTACGTGAAGTGTTATATTACTAAAGAGATCCTGGGCCGAACATAATCTGCAAAACTGTTGTAGCTCAAACATGAAGTTGTTTAAAAATGCTGTTCAATACGATTTGCATATGGTTTAACAGCAGTACATCATGTAATTTAAGGTACTGTGTCAGTGTAAGTACTTAGTGTACTGTATGCTCTCTGCTCACCGGCAGTGCCAAAATATGCTACTGCATCTTTATGTTTTGACACTTGATTCTTAAGGCTGCGTTGGAATCATTCTCGTTATTTAGTTTTAAATCATGCTTGTCAACTTTATTCTATATTTCATAGTAGGCATATGCGAAAGTTGGTAATGGTAATTTGACATCTGACCATGAATTGTTTTTATGAAATTGATGACTGGCCAAGCTCATTAACAGTGAATTATGATTGGTTAGAGCATTAACGTGGTTATTATAATTCATACTCAGGGATCTATGCGCCTCATAGCAGTCAAACTCTATCTGGTTCTAAAGACATCTATTGCATTAAAAGGACTAGAATTGCGCATAGTTTATTTCATGGATTTAAATATGCAAAATCAAAATCATTTCTGGGAAAAGAGTTCAGACGCCAGGCTTAGCAGATAAACCATGTGCGAATGTTGAACTGAATTTCAGTAGTTTACCTTATTATGTATTTTTGAAGTGGCACTGTTCTTGATGATAGTTTCGAAGCCAGGTAATCCTGGGATCTCTGCAATCTCTAGTCCTTGTAGAATTTATGTGATAATATTACTTCAATACACGATTCTGTTGTCAATAACATAGACAGCGTCTCAGCATTATGCTTTTTTGGTCCCAGGTGGCAGCCATGGAACAAGGAAAAATCGCAAAACTCTTTCCCAACTACTTAATGTATGAATTTCCCGGTTTATCTGGTGGAAGAATATGGAAAGGGGAACATGATCTACTGTTACTGAAAGCACTAGTAAAGTAAGCATCCGCTTTAATGTTCAGTTTGTTACCATAAGTCATAATTTTCCATTTGTCTCATGTAACTAGAGGATTTGACCTTAGCAAGTGTTGCGGTTGCCTGTTCAATTTTCCATTTGTCCCATGTAACTAGAGAATTGACCTTAGCAAGTATTGCGGTTGATTCTCTAAGAACTATGGACTTTGCCTCAATGTTACGGGACCTGACTTGACCCAGCTGAGGTCTCAAACGACCTGTCGGACTGCATGTTCTTTTTAAATGATTAAGTATATATGGCAAGCACGAAAGGCTTCCATGGACATAAACCATGAAGAACTACTTCATCAGTATGATTTTTTCACTCAAAATAAACAATCATTCATGGATGCATTTGACTAGCATGCTTAGCTTCATGCTTAAGCTTTATGTGTTACAAGTTCAAGCCTATCTTGGTTAAGCTTTGCTGCAACCCAGAGAATAAAGGTTTGGGGCCTAGCCTGTACACACTCGACTCGAACCGGCAGATTTGTCTATTCTCGGCAGATTTGTCTTTTCTTTTGCTTTACTAGAAACCTTTTAGGAATTTATTTTTCTCCCGATTTAATTATTAAAGCAGGAATTTGCAAACCTCAAAGTGAAGGAGTTGTTTAATATATTAATACTACTCTGCTTCTGTTTTACACATGGCAAATGTATTTTTAATATTCTTTTTGTTTATCTCTTACACTAACATTGTTGATGTTCAAATATAGCATCTAAGGTTCTGATATTTTCCTCCTTTCCTTAGGCATGGTTATGCCAGGTGGCAATACATATCAGATGACAGAGATAACGGGCTATATGAAGCTGCACGACGAGAGCTGAATCTTCCTTTAGTTGATGAATTGACAAGTTCTCAGGCAAACAATGAGGCAAACGTTAGTGTGGGCACATTATTAATTTCATGACTATACACAGAAGGCTGTGAGCTATTAGATTTATTCTACTTGTATGTTTTTTCCAGGGAAATCTGGAAAGCACACCAGGAGTCCCGCCGAACCCAACGAGCTTATCTCAGATAAGGGAGATCCAGAGAAAGATTGTCGAGTTTATAAGGAAGCGATACCATATTCTGGAGAAATGCTTGGACATTGAATATGCTGTGGTATGACATGTTGTCTCTTTCCTAAACATAAACTAAGAGTATTGATGTAGTATCTTTGTTGTGCAGCAATTACTTAAGTCATAATTTTTTGTCTGTGCAGATAAAAACAAAAACCCCTGTTCCTGATGATCTTACCGAACAAAATATTTCTGTGGGACATTGCCCAGCTGTCCCAGATATCAGTGAAGTGTTGAGAGAACTTCCTCCCTTGTACCAATTTGTAAGTGAACTCGTTTTCTCTTTAGTTTATTTACGCGGACATGCTTGTGTGTGTGCATTTGTCTTATTTATAACATGTAACCGAAGGTTTGCATGTAATTTGTCTTTCTTCTTGGACTTTGAATATTAGTGCCTGAACTATTCAAGGATGCTGGCACAGAGATAGCAATCTTAATGTATGCCAGCCAAGAGAACAATATTTTCAATTTTGAACAAATATACTACTTAAAACTTCGGAAGCAGTACCTGTAAAATATGCGAGGAACCATATATGTATATTTATTTATTTGTATGCCCCAAACATAAAAAATCCCAGAGCTACATACGGTCTTTTGCCCCCAGAGACTCCTGCCTTGAAAACTGGAACTCTGTTGGTTGTGGTTTTGGAGCTGGTTCAAGTTTTGTTGACCCCTGTAAAGACTTTTGTTTGCGCCATGCTGGAGTGGCACCCCCACCAGTCACAAAGGATTGTTGTCTTGGGATCCGTGCAACCAAAATTTCAAACTTTACCTACTCGTATCTCCATGAATATTGAGTTTCTACACAAGAAAATGATATCTGGCATCAAATTCATTATAGTGTTCTATCTTCATATAACATACAGCCGAAGTTGTGTTTGGAGACCAGGTCATTGTCCAAAATGACACTTTTTATGACCTTTTTTGATTATGCTTGCAACCTTGAATAGTTCAGGCACAGATCTTGTCGAATTATGCTATCAGAGAGCATGTTTAGGTTGAAACCTCATATGTTCAGTGCTATTGCTAATGTTCTTAATCTTTAGCCTTGGTAATCCTCACTTTATATGTGGCAACTACAACTTTGCTCGCCTCTTTCGGGTGGGGATATTCCCATTTCTAGTTTGTCTTACAGCTATATTGTGGTTAAAATAGTGGATGTATAAAAAGACATTTTTCGTACCATGAAATATCAAATAGAAAGATTTATCTTTTGTAATTTACTCTGTTTGTATTGTATATGCTGTGAGTTATGCCCGTTGCGTATTTATTAATGGTATTCCTCTTCCCAGCTGCCAAAGAAGTGGCTTCTGATGGCACAGCTGATCGGGCACAGGTTCCCCATCTTTACAATAAGGTACCTAATGAAGCATGTTTTAATGAGCTAATGACCTAACATGTTGTTTATTTTCTTCATTTCTGCCTTGCCAGGTGTAATTTCCTTGGCTTACCACTGTCTTATTTTTTACAGATGTGCGGTGTGCTTGAAGACAGCGGTGCACGTGCACTCAATTCTTTCTGTGGTGACAAAGCAGCTTCTTCAAGCCTAGTGAACAGCCTCCATCAGTTCGAAAAAGTTTGCGAGGATGTCGATCGGATGTTGAGAGTCCAAGAGAACGGTACTACCCGTAAACAGGAAGTGGTAGATGCTCGTGTTGAGGAAGCCACGCCTCCGGTAAATGCCAGCACCGAGGCAGTGAATGGTGATGGGGCTTCTTCTGCTGCCAAGCCGGAGGACAAAATGGAAGTCGATGGTTGATGTGTAGGGATGGAAACGACATGATAGCCCCCCTTCGTTTTAGTTTGATAAACAAAAGGTTTTAGTTTACATTGTTGTAACTCTAAGCTAGGCACCCAGGACTAATGAACTTCAGACCGATCTCCAATTTGTCAAATTTTCCTTGCTCCTGCCCCATACTCTTGCAGTTTTTTTTGCAAGGTTGCCGCTGTTTGGGGTGTAGTGCTGCTCGCGAAGTTTTAAATCTGTACTCCTCTTTGTAGTGTACTGTTCCTCCACACCTGATGTGGATGGGTAATGTACCAGTTAATAATAATATCTGTACTGATGAACAAACATTTATAGTGAGCAACGGAATGCAAAGAGTAGAAACAGTATATTCATGCTGTCTGTCCTCATTGTATGAACTAGTATATTCAAATGCAATGGGACTTGATTTTAGTTAAGTGACTTCACGTCTGATAACATACACTCTATCTGTCCCAAAATAAGTGTCTTGTAAGTGCAAATGCAACAAGACTTGTTTTTAGTAAAATGCATATCCAATTCTGCGTTATCATTCTATATTTTTTGTTGCAAGAAAAATCCGCACTGTAAGCTGGTTGAAACTTTGGGAGAATTCTTTTTTTTGAGAACACAGTACAACACAGACGCTCACAAATACGCACATACACTCACCCCTATGAACGCACGCACGCACACCCTACCCCTATGAGCACCTCTGAAGGACTGAGCCGGCAGATCTTGAGGTTGACGAAGTCACCACAGGCGCCTCGCTGTTGACGGGCACGTCACCTACCACTGAAAGAATAGCGCCGGATAATCCTGGAATAAATCCAGGTAAATGCAAACGCCCATGCCAAGTCTAGGACTTGAACCTGGGTGGGCTGGTTCCACCACAGGGAACCCAACCATCAGAGCCAAGCTCCGTTTGCAACTTTGGGGAGAATTCTGGAAGCCGGAAATCGGGAAGTGATAGAGGGAGGATTGGAGGACAAGAAAGGAGCCCATCAAATCGACCTCGATTTGCCAGGAAATAATGTCTGACAGCTGTTCCCTCTTATCATTGCAGATATTTTCTCATGGATCACCATCGCTAGTTCGCCAATCTCTTCCGGACGTGGCTACGCAGTGCCCGGGAGTCTACCACAGTGCCCCTCCCAAAAATAGTAAAGACTCGCGTTCGCTGTCCCGCTTCATCCCGAAATAGAAAGTTCATCCCGAAATAGAAAGTTTGGTCCCCCCACGTGCTCACGGCACCTCCCTCCCTAATTAACCTTGCTGGAACTCTTTTCTCCAACGTGAGCCCACTATTAGGATCCCGTAACTCCTGATCTTACCGTTTCCCCATCCACCTGCCGCATGCCACTGCCATGAGTCCATGACTCGACTCCATTAAACAGAACCTTGCCTTAACGGGAAAAAATTACTTCCAACAACTCTGGTACCATGTAAATTCCTACCACCCCATGTAACAAAGAGGCAGGCTACGCAGTGCCCGGGAGTCTACCACAGTGCCCCTCCCAAAAATAGTAAAGACTCGCGTTCGCTGTCCCGCTTCATCCCGAAATAGAAAGTTCATCCCGAAATAGAAAGTTTGGTCCCCCCACGTGCTCACGGCACCTCCCTCCCTAATTAACCTTGCTGGAACTCTTTTCTCCAACGTGAGCCCACTATTAGGATCCCGTAACTCCTGATCTTACCGTTTCCCCCATCCACCTGCCGCATGCCACTGCCATGAGTCCATGACTCGACTCCATTAAACAGAACCTTGCCTTAACGGGAAAAAAATTACTTCCAACAACTCTGGTACCATGTAAATTCCTACCACCCCATGTAACAAAGAGGCATTGTGATTCCTCAACCTGACATCGGAGGCAAAAAGGCCTATTCATGACGCAACACATGCAGCGGAAATAAATTTACAGGCGTGGGACACTTGTGACTATACGCTTGAAACATGTCACACACATTTTGCGCCGGGATTGCATCCAATATAGTAGAAACTTACAACCTGATCACTATTGTGTGCAACTTTTTTGTCACAATTGTATGGAATCTATTCCGCGGCCTGTTTTGCGAAATGTCGAAGTTACATTCAGATATGCCTCTTGTTTCTTGGCCCTGCAAGTCTCCATTTGGAAGTGCAAGCATTTTCCCTGCAATTAACAACCAACAGAAAGATTGGCAACAAAATATCGGAGACCCACATAGATTTTTTTTGCAAATTACATCTATATCCAAATCTGTTGACCTGCTTGGCAGTAAATTACAAGTGGAATTACATTAACATGATACTCAAATTATTAGTGTACGAAACCTCTGAATAGCCACATAAAACTACATGTACTCACTCGGTAAACTTGATAAACTACATCATAAACTTGATACAACTAAATCCAACGAAATTCAGAAACTACCAGGCAGCCATGTAGTTCGTGACCTGAAATTATATCCAGGAATTGAGATACATCCTGTGAAATAGTTCAAAAAATATCAGCCAAATATATGTTCGCAAACTGAAAATTACTTCTTGAACTCGATAAACTCAGCAAGTACCGGCCAGCTATAAGAATATATATGCATTTTATAAACCAACAGACTACACTAACTCATGGGTGAGACAAATGCGAAAACTACATCCACGATTTTCGTAAGGAAAAAACTACAGCAAACGACGTCTCGCTAATTTAGTGGCAGCCTTGCAAAAGTAACGCCTTATAGAAACCACATGCACTTTAATATCGCAATGTACATTTCAAAAAGTTCGGGCTACAACAGAAACTACATGACAGACTTCAAAAAACTACACCTGGAAAATGTTTAGAAACCAACAAGTATCTAAAGTACATGTAACAAGCTGAAACTACATCCTGGACTTCGGAAAATACATTCTTGAAAGGTTTAGAAATTAACAAGTTATTAAAAGTACATGCACCAAGTTGAAATTACGTCTGAGACTTCAATAGGTACATCCCAAAAAGCTCACAAATTAACAACAATTAACAAACAAAAATGATTACCTGGGCAGGGCAATTGGAGATGAGAAGGGGATCAAGTCGGCTGCAACGCTCTGCTGGAACTCCTGCCGGCCTTGTGCCCGTGCGGTGCAGCTGTCCCTGCGGGCAGCAGCTACGGGTGACCCCTGGTCGAAGCCAGGCGGCGCGGCACTGCTGCGCCTCCTCTGCCTCACCACTTCCCCCAATTCCCCACTCATTTATAGACTACATCCGTGGTTTAAAAACATTACATCCTAATCCAATGAAAACGACATCCATGGTTTTCAAAAGACAACATATGTAACCGAATGAAAACTACAACCACTGAGCAATCGAACACTCGCGACATATGGAAATAATATTCAGGGCTAGTTTCAAGGGAAAACAAGTTCTAGGCATATAATTTTGATTATAAGGCAGTATCCAGTTGACTACATTGGGTGCATTTTTTCAACACATAACTGTCAGCCACCAAAACTAGAGTTTTTGCTACAATGTCACCACCAGATTCATTGCAGATGTCAAACTGAACTAGTGCCGGATTAAAATGGCAATTGCATCGTAAAAACAACCGCAAACAAAAATAAGAACTTTAGCAACGTTCATTCCCTCACAAATCCCAGCATTCTACGATTAGACACACACACCATTTGACATTATCAATGGGCAGTGGAAAAATAGTGTGTACTTACAGCTTCGGGGGCCTCGTTTATAGCTGCACGTCTTGCACCCATCACCGTCCTCCACCCTCGTCCTGACAAAAACAGTAGGGAAAAAAGCATTAAGCAGGAATCCCCGAGAAATACCCACCACAAAACGATCTAAAAGAGCAAATCTGGAGCAATACGGCCGTCCACACTGCGGTTGGTGGAGGTACGGAGGCTGGTGCCGCAGCTTCGGTAGCAGGGCTAGCCTGAGTGGGAGGGGCGGGAGGCAGGGGAGAGACGGGGTCGTCGGCTGGACCCTTCGATCTAGAGGGCCCGAGCAACGGAGGGGCCTCCTTCGCGGTGGCCATCAGGCAGGGAGACGGCGGCCGCCCGATCGGTAGAGAAAGCGTAGGCGACGGCGGATTCTCCGTGGTGTATTTGTAGACCGCCGCTCCATCGCCGCCGACGAGGGAGAGCCTAGGAGAGGATTGCAGGAAAGAGACGAGATGGGAATGGGGACTTGGGACTGGTGTTCTAGATGCACATGGTCGCGACGACGCGCGGTCCGCCGCTACCCCACTTCGAGCGAACCGCACGATACAGATCGGACGCGAGAGAGAAGTGGGCACGATGTAAGACCAGAAAAGTGCCTGGGCAAGTAATAGATTTTGCGATCTCTTCCTCCCTGTCCGATATGCAATGTTTAGAGTGAGATCTTAACGATCTCAGGAAAAAAAAGATTTTTATCTTTTTTTTTTCAGAATAAAAGGACGTGCGTGTCAGTGATCTTTAACGGTAGTGTGTGCCCACCACAGCGACGCAGCAAGCGAGAAGAGCGGTGGCGCCCCCCCGCCATGGAATTGGAAGCATCCGCCGAGCCCCGGGGCCGGCGACCGCCGTGGCGTCGCACGGTGGCCGTCCAGGCGGCGCTCTGCCTCGCGCTCTACGCGGCCTTCAGCATCGGCGAGCCGCAGCTCCGGCCGCGGGGCGGAGACGCGGACGCAGACGCGCTCGCGCTCGGCAGCGGCGGAAGCGGCGGCGTATCCTTCCTCAGCGTCGCGGGCGGCGCGCGGCCGCCCTCCGATCAGGCCCGCCTCCTGGGGCAGGTGCGTGCGTCTCTGCGTCCGATCTCTTCTGCCGCGTCTTCAGCACCGCAATCGCACTCACATTCGGGATCGTTCCGGGCTCGCTGGTCTGTTTGTTTGACACCTAGCCGGGTTGTGTTCTTCGCTCGGTTCGCTCTGTGCTGGGAGGACTGAGATGGCATCGCCCGTTAAACTTTGTTGTGCCATTGATCCGCGAAAACTCCATGAATCCAGGCTTCTCGCCTTGTCTGTTACAGAAAATTGCTAGCATTTGGTAATTTTGTCTGAATATAATTCGTACTATACAAGAGAATAATAAAACACCCGTCAGTTGGTATGGCCGAGCATCTCCGGGAATTTTACAATACTTGGTCATCATGATTCTGCCCAATCAGGTGATGGCCTGTGCACTTGCAGATCTAAGACTAGTATACAATGGTTGTCTATTGGCTGCATTGGACCTACCTAGGATGACATAGCGTGTTCGCCCCAGTGAGGCACATGTGCGGTGCCCTCTCATGACCGATACCCTTGCTCATGAATTAGTTAATGTACTCCAGCATAGTGTGTTCACACAGCTAAACGACGAAGTAATCTGATTTTCAATTGATCCTTTCTCGCCACATTGTGTGCTTGATCTCAAACGAAGTGACACAGTTCTGTTTTGATATGGTTGGTGTGTCTTAGGAATGTCTAAGTTTGAACATACTCTATTCGTGTCTATGAAAATTAACAACAGATTCATATAATGTATATTGTATATGGGCTTTATCCTTTCTAATGAAACTGTATTTGTATGAAGATGGAAAGCACGTGTTCACATAACTAAACGACGAATTAGTATGGAAAGCTTGATCTCAAATGAAGTGACACAGTTCTAATTTCAATGGTGGCTTTGTCCTAGGAATGTATCATATATGGGCTCTATTCTTTCTAACGAAACTCTACTTGCATGAAGATGGAAAGCATTGCAAAGATTTATGGAGTCAAGTTAGTGTTGGATGTTGCTCGATTTGGCAACGACCCACTTTGGCAAAATGTAAGTACTCCAGTTATGCTAGTAACACTGGTATACTGTGTAAACATGTAAATCATATCGTTGTCCATTACTGGTGTACTTGGTATGGCCGAGCTTCGAGTTGGTCCAACTAATTGAACAAAGTGCTAAGTTACCCTTTTTCGTCTTTCAGGGTTCCCTGCACTTCCAAGCTCTGAATATCCCCTGGTATGCTAGTTGTTCTTATCTGAAAATTCACTGGATTTGCACGGTGTAGTATAATAATAGCTATAATTCATATGGTTTTCTCTCTGATGTGTGCACATTATACAAAATGAAAATCTGCCTCTACTTTAGGTATTCCATTACATCACATGGGCAGATAGTTGATAATTTCTTGAAGAAAGTGAAGATGCCATACGATCAAATTTTGGAAATTATTGGTGTTGACACAGGGCTTCTTCAGGTATTACATTTTATTGGCGAACTGTTCTGAATTTCATCTCGCAGGCAGCCTATCTACCAAACAGCGCATTATCTGTGTACTGCTGATGCCAACATCCGAAATCAATATGATTGTTTGGTCAAGGAGATCTGTTGTTACTTGCTGAATAGTTAGCCCCTTGCACTGATTATGTCAGCGGCACACTGAGCAAGAAATCAATAACTCCTTCCTTTGTTTCATGCTTTGTCTTCATTCATGTTCAGGAATCTGTAAACGAACATTTTTTAGCGCAATATAGTCACAATTTAATTAGCATATGATTGTTGTATATGGACACTTTACTGGATATTGCGGAATATGCTTACCTTTATGCATTCTTTTTGATTAATCTTCTCATTTGGTTAAAGGAACTTCTACATGATGGCAAAATGAGCAATTCTAGCAGGGAACAAATTACATGGTTGGAGCAAACACTAGCACAAAGCAGCAGCAACTGGTATAAAGAGTCCATATGAACATGTATGCACATATATTGGTATTAAGATCGTATTCCTAATATAATATTTATTTTAAGTCAGGAAAATAGTTGTTGGATATGATCCATTAGTTGAGTGCAGTGAAGTGCACACAACAAAAATAAGAAAGTTATGCAAACCGCTTCGACATATTTTTGAAACATATGCAGTGGTAATCCTTCTTTTCTGAGAGAAGCTGTAATTCCTATTCTCTTGGTTGATGAAAACTTCACGTCATGATTGCTTATCCTTGGCGCTTCATGTACAGAATGCATATGTTAGTACGGGAGTTTCGTGTGGACAGTTCCATCAAGACAATTCAATGTTGTATATTCAAAACCCCAGCTGTGGCGATCACACGAATTTTGATGGTTTCTTCTTGCATCGAGTCAGCCCTCTAGAGATGGTGAGTTTATGTATTCTTACACTTACCCCTCCTCCGAATATCAGTTTGAAACACAAATTTGCATCTAACATTTTTTGTTTGTGAACTCATCAGGAATCCCTGTTGATAAATTTAGAAGGCGAGATTGTTCAAAGATCTGTAGTTCACCAGCATGGAAGGGGAGCCATGTAAATGCCCTCTTTTTACTCTTTAGTCACCAGTGCAAGCATGTCAACTCTGTTTTCAGAATTGGTCTCTCTGTATTCAGCTGTTTGTTTAGATATGTTAGGTATTTGTGAAAAGAAAGGCTTTTGCTTTCATACGCCCATCCTTTGAAGACAGATAAATTCTTTTGTTCATAAAATCTTTTCCACTATTGAATATTATGAATTACCTATTTGGACTATCAATTAGTATATCTCAAGATATGATGAGTAAATATTACATTAATTGATGCTGCGTCAATTAATTTGGAACGGAAGGAATAGTATTTTTACATTTGTCGATACCCAATTAGTTTACTCTTCAAGTCAATATGATGCACTGGGTGTTTCTGTGTATCGGAACTGACTCTCCACACTACAGCAGAGCTAACCTGTGCCGACGGCCAAACCCTGTGCCGACGGGTTTTTATCGGGGCCGTCGGCACAGGAGCCCTACGAGGCCACCCACGAAGCTGGCCGTCGGCACATATATCCCCGTCAGCACAAATATCGCCGCCGGCACAGCTCCCCGTCGACTAAAAGGTGACGTCGACACAAACCTGTGCCGACGGTACGGCACAGGTTCTTTTTTTTTTCTTTTATCTCGTGTATCCAGACCAACCTATGCCGACGGTTTTACCGTCGGCACAGGTTACCCATTTTATTTCTTCAATTTTATGTATCTATTTATTACTGTCAATTAAATTTACTCTTAATTAAATTTAATATGTTTTTATTCATATCTATATGTATATAGCTACGCCGAATAGCGGTCTCCACCCACATAAAATAACGTCGCGAATCTTGTCTCTCGGAAGTATTGTATGTGAATCTTGTCTCTCTTGCAATCTTGTGTCGATTTGTGATAAAAGTTGGTTTCTCATGTTCGTATGGCCTAACCTAACACAACCAAGGAAAAAAGTCCACTGGGCTACCCCCTTTCGACGCACGTCTATGGGGGTAGACGGAAACGTTAGGGTTTTTCCAGCGGATTCAGGGTTTCGCCGAAGCGGGGCCCCGGAGCGTCGGAACCCCACCCAAACCTAGGTTGTGCCATACCATATGTATACAAGTGTGTTGTGTGTTTCAAATGTCCAAAAATCTACTCCTAGGTGTGACCGACATCACCGGCTTCACTTTCTCTCTACTAAGTGTGTGGACTTATAGCTGAAAACTCCCATTCCGGGCGAAACGGGGGCAATCTTGTGTCGATTTGTGATAAAAGTTGGTTTCTCCCCCGACCCACCTCGTAACCAACGCATCCCATGCGGCTTCTTTGCCGTCGGCCCAGTCGGGCATAACCTGAAAATGCAATTCAAGAAGAGATAATGCAATGGCAACTTAGCAGCAATATAGAATTTCATTGACAGTTCACTTACCGAAAGGAATTCCTCCCTCGTCATCTTCTGTGCCGTCTTGACATTCTCCTCCTTCTTGGCCCTCTTGCCCGTCTTCTCATACGTGAAAGTATTGGCGGACGTATGCTTTTGGTTGTAGAATTGTTGCCGTGTCAACCTCACACAATGAGCACGCAATACGCGAGCCGCCGTGTCTCTATGCTCGTCCGCCACCCGAAAATGCTTCTTCAACCATGCATAAAAAAATTGTGAGAGTCATGAGTTAGCACGGTGGAGTCATAAACTATGAACGGAACTCGAAAAATATGTCTTACCCAAAACCCGGTGATCACGGCGTCAGCAGCTGTCTCGAAGCCCGGGATAGGGGCAGCCTCATAGTCCACCCATTTATAGGCTAACTTTGCCTCGGCGTCGGGACCGACGGTGTACAAGCCCGGCCAATTTTGCCTAATTAGAGCTCCAAGCAAGCTCCCAGGAGTGCGGGGAATCTTAGGTGCTGGCCATGTCCATTTGCTGCACAATAATCAAACATTAGTACATATGCCAAATTGTTATGAACACAATGAAATTACATGTTCAAAATTACAAAATTAGTACACTTACTCAACGCCCTGAGGAACAATGAGGGCTTTCGCCTCCTCGCTCCTAGGCTCCATGTCCTCGTCGGGGACTCCCGCTTCGCCACGCATCCGCGGCCGCTTCGGCGCCAGCTCCACCTCACCTCCCCTCGTCCTCCACCTCGTCCTCCTCCTCGTCCTCCACCTCGTGTCTAGACTGGGAAGCCACGTCGCCAGAAGCGGAGGGCAACTCCACCTCGTCCTCCGCCACGTCTACTCCACCTCGTCCTCCACCTCGTCCTACTCGCGCACCCTCGTCCACGGCGTAACGCGAGGTGGAAGGTCGTCCACTCCGTGTAACTCCAGGCTTCCGTACCATCATCTTACTAATCTTACTAATCAGGGACGAGGAGTTTTCCTTGCCTTGGCTCATATTGTTCAATCACCTGCATTGAGAAAGAGAAAACAAGTAAGCATAAAGACATAATAAAATGTAGACAGTAAGCATAAAGACGTAATGCAATGACGAAGCATGTTGAAAAATAAATACTAAAGCATAAAGACATAATAACATGTAGACACCAAGCATAAAGATGTAATGCAATTAAGAAGCATGTTGAAAAATAAATACTAAGCATAGAGACATAAAAGACGCTCACCCCGAATAATCACTCTCATAATTTGTTGGTTCTCATTCTCACTATCACTATCACTATCACGTGTGTAGTAGGTTGGAGGCTCATCGCACGGTGGAGGCTCGTCATCGGCGGCATTGTCCGCCTGTAACTTCGAGAGCATATTTATGTCCTTCAGATCCACCACTGACTCACCACGAGTGTGTGCATCGTTCTCGAGGTCCTCAAGACCACCCGTTTGTAAGGCAAAGTCCCCGAAGTCCTCTTGCTCTTGATAGAAAATTCCCTCGTATGTTTTAGGGTCAATGTTGTTGTAATCGTCGGCAGAGGGCATGGGTAGCTTACCATGTGGCGATACCCGGAACACGACTTCCCAGCCCTTGAGGTTCTCTTTCTGGCATGGGTAGGGCAAATAATAAACTTGCTTGGCTTGGTGAGCCACAACAAAGACATCGGCTCCGCTATAGGTGGTTGAAGGCTTAACTTCAACTAACCCAATGGAAGGGTCACTTCTCAGTCCACCGTGTGGTCCAGTGCGTGGGTCGAACCAATGGCACTGGAACACAACGAGCTTGAGTTCTATGTTCGTACGATTGAACTTCAGCTCGTATACCTTTTCTAACCTTCCGTAGTAATCTACGTAATCGGCTCCATCGGCTCCTCTGGATCCTTTGGTGAAGACCCCAGTATTTACAGTTTTTGCATTCGGCCGACTATTCTGGTGATACTCTGTATGGAAGCGGAACCCATTCACATCATACTTCTCATACTTCATGACGGTACGGTTAAAACCTTGGGAAACACATCTCAACTCATCCGTCATCTCAACGTTGCGATCAGCTCCCTACAAGTACGGTTCAAATTGTTTTGTGCATTAGTTACGTGTAATAAGAGGGACAAGTCACAGATTGCAAGCTAAGAGGGACAGGTTAGAAATTACTTTTTCCATGAACCAAGACACAAATTTTTTTCCTCCGTGAGCACCCTTTTTCAGAAGAGTGTCCAGCTCCGCGGGAGAGGGATCCGCCATTCCCGACCACTGTTCATCTTGGAATTGGCTAAAAGGAGAAAATAGGTATTAGACCGAAACCGAGTTACTAGTTGCAAAGTAATTTGTTCACCATTTTACCTGATGAAACCGACTACTTCCGTCATGTTCGTAAGCACATAGAGCATTATGCAATCCTTCTCTTCCTTGGTCAACTGCATTTTACACCACCACCGGCCTTGCCACCGGGACATTGGAAGAGGAGGAGCTTGGGGTCATGCTTGGGCTCGTCGACATTGTACCGAGAGACCGGGTTATGCATAGTGGATACTTCATCGGGATAGTACGTTGTCACGGCGTCTGCCATCTCCCGAAGTATTGTTGCCTCAGCTATGCATGCTTCAATCCTATTTTTGTTTCCAGTCATGTTTCGAATATACTTGAACTCTCTCTCAATACAAAACTGCCAACGAAACTGCACCGGTCCACCCAAGAGTGCCTCGTTCGCGAGATGCACAACGAGATGTGCCATCGGAACAAAGAAGCCTGGCGGAAAGATCTTCTCTAAATTGCATAGCAACTCCGGCACAAGATCACGCAGCTTCCCAATAATCACGGGACATATCTGCTTCGCACAGAGCGTGCGGAAGAAATGGCTCAACTCCGCAAGCACTCGCCAGATACGATCGGGGAGATACCCTCGAACCATCACCGGCATCAACCGCTCAATCCATATATGATAGTCGTGACTCTTGAGCCCAGTGACATTTCCCTTTACAAGATTGACTCCATTACTTATATTGGAACAATAACCATCAGGGAACATCACGTCGTGTTTGAGCCACTTGAATGTCTCCTTCTTTTGGATATTATCAAGGCAGTAGTGCATTCGGCTTGAACCAATTTTTTTGACGGCAGGAGGCTGCATGTGTAATCTCTCCCTATCACAGAGATTCTCAACATCAACTCTAGCCTTGACATTGTCCTTTGACTTCCCAGGAATGTTCAGGACTGTGTGAAAGAGCATCTCTCCAACATTCTTTTCGGTGTGCATCACATCGATGTTATGGGGAAGTTCGAGGTCCTTGTAATACTCTAGCTGCGTTAAGCCTGCCACGTGAGTCCAGTTGTGCGTTACACCATATCCCACAAATTTTGGGCCAGGTACCTGAGCAGGCACGAGAGCACGTAGCTCGGCATCAACAGTTGCACCATCGAACTTCGGTATATCTTTTTCTTCACGCACGACTTTGCCCTTCGTGAAGTTTTTTATGTCTTCTCGGTAAGGATGCCTTCTTTTGAGGAACGGTCGATGCTTGTCAAACGCGACATACTTGCGACCTGACTTTAGCCAAGTGAACTCAAGTCGGTTTCTGCACACTGGGCATGGCCACTTACCAGCTGTACACCATCCGCAGAATAGGGCATACCCGGGTAGGTCGTGCATGGAATAGTGGTACCAAATTCTCATCAAGAAGTTTTTCTTTGATGCTCGGTCGTATGTCCACGTCCCATTGTGCCATGAGTGGTGCAAATCATCCACAAGCGGTTGCATGTAGACACTCAAATTCTTCCCCGGGTATTCGGGCCCTGGAATGATCAGCGACATAAACATGAACTTCCTTTGCATTAGGACCCCGGGAGGGAGATTGAGCGGAATAACAAACACGGGCCAGCAGCTGTACGAGTGACTCGACATACCATATGGATTGAATCCATCTGTTGCTATCGCAATTCTGACATTCCGAGCATCTGCTGCCTTATCGGGGTGTTTCTCATCAAAATTCTCCCATGCCTTACCATCAGATGGATGTCCCATCTTTTTCCGTCCGAACTCGTCGGCGTATCTCTTCCCCTTCTTGTGCCAAGTCATCTGTGTGGCAGTCTCCTCAGAAAAGTAAAGCCGCTGGATTCTTTTTATGAATGGGAGGTACCGAAGAATCTTCACAGGACTTTTGTCTGCTTCTTCTGACCATCGGCTTCGTTCCTCATGATACCTAGAGGCCCCACAAAGACTACAGTACTTGTCATCCGCATACTGTTTCCAGAACAGAAGGCAACCTTTTGGACAACAATGTATCTTTTCATAATCCATGCTGAGCGATCCCAATAGTTTCCTCGTTTCGTGCATGGACTTTGGCAGACAATGCCCTTCGGGCAACATGTTACCAAATGTTTTCAGATTGGCTTCAAAGCCTGCACGGGTGGTGGAGTACTGGCACTTGTCACTTAGTATTTGAGCTATGGCATCGAGCTGAGAAATGTTTGCACCCTCGTATAGAGGCTTCTTAGCCGAGGCCATCATATCAAGGAAAGCCTTCGCGGTTGGCTCCGGTTCCTCCGGTTCACCCGGTTCCTCCGGTTCCTCCTGTGGAGGTGGCGAATCCGGTATGTCAGCATCACGGAGATCATCTAGCAAGTTTCTCACCCCATCATACTCATTGCCATTGATCCGCTGCCGCATCACCTCAACTCTGTCACGTTCGACCTGAGCAAAGTCGACCTTCGTGACGTAGTTAGGCATATACCCAGACAACCAAAGATGCTTAGTCATTTCATCCTTTCCCTGACGGGCACGATTCTTGCAATTAATGCATGGGCACCTTGGACGAACTCCTGATGCCTTTGAACCACGCGCTAACTCCTTCACTAACATATTGGTCTTCCATTCCCACTCCTCTGTTCTTTTAATCTTACTGATACGGCCACTGTACATCCACCCATTATCAGCCATCCTCTGCTTTATTGGATCCAAAGAACAACGCATTTCGTAATATGCACCAAGTAATAATAAATTTATTCAATGACACCAAGATTATTACGGCCAAATTTTATCTTTTACAACATGCAAGGGTTCACCTACACTTCTAATAGGAGGGCCTATCCCGCCCGAGTACGTGTAGATCGAGTCGTGTCCCATGTTCTACCCCGACCCGAGACGAAATTTCGACAGCACCTCCCCGCTGTTCTTCAGAATACACGTCTCGAGCTTGTCAAGCCGAGAGGGTGTGCATCCGAAGAACAACGGGGAGGTGCTGCCGAAATTCCGTCTCAGGAAGGGGTAGAACATGGAACACGACCCGATCTACACGTACTCGGACTGTCCAACAGGACAACCCGGAAGTGTTACGGTTATAAATATGCAAAGATGGACAATCCTGCATATTTATAAATTTGTAACCCTTCCGGATGGGATCTGACTCGGGTTACGCGACTGACTTGGTGATCTAGACCAAAATAAACCTATGCAGCAAGAGAGGCGAAAGATGTATACCCTCGAAGCGTGATCGGTGGTCGGAGAGGGTCGAGGTCGCGACGGAAGCGGGCGACGAAACAGGGGCACCGAGGCGGGCCCTCCTCAGCTGGAGAAGAAGCCCCGCAACGACGCGCGGGACCGACGGTGCTGGCGGGAAGCTACGTCATCTGAAAAAGCACACAGTTGACATATATAAGCAAAAAATCTCTCTGTTTTACCTAATAATCGTCCCTAACCCTAAAAAGCAATTAAAATCTTCTAATTCTAACCCTAAAACTATCCTACAACTAAAAGTGGCACTAACCCTAAAACTAACACACACTAATATACTAACAGTACTAACACACACTAATATACTAACACACCCTAATATACTAACCCTAAAACTAACACACACTAATATCCTACAACTAAAGCTAGCACTAACATACTAACAGTACTAATTAACAGAAAATTAAAACACTAATTAATAGCTAACATGGTACACTACCGTGGGGAGGCTCACCTGCAGGGGAGGGCGGCGGGCTCGGGGCTCAGGTGGCCGGGGCGAGGTGGAGGGGGCGAGGTGCGGGTGGGGGCGAGGTGCGGGCCGGAGAGGAGCGGGGCGAGGTGGAGGTGGGCGAGGTGGTGGGGGCGAGGTGCGGGCGGCGGACGGCGGGCCAGAGAGGAGCGGGGAGGTGCGCGAGGTGGAGGTGGGCGAGGTGGAGGAGGGCGAGGTGGTGGGGGCGAGGTGGTGGGGGCGACAGGGGCGGTGCACGGAGGGGAGGGCGGGCGGCGCACGGGGAGGGGAGGGCGGGCGGAGGCGGCGGGCTCGGGGGCGGCCGGAGGGGAGCGGCGGAGGGGAACGGTGGCCGGAGGGGAGGGCGGGCGGAGGCGGCGGGCTCGGGGCGTGGTGGCCGGAGGGGAGCGGCGGAGTGGAGCAGCGGAGCTCCAGCGGCGGCGGGACGCGTCGATGCGAGCAGGGGCTGGGGTGGGGTGGCGTGCGAGTGTGTGGTTGGGGCCGTTCGTGTGGGGATAAGGGCGGGAACCTGTGCCGACGGTTTTACCGTCGGCACAGGGTTCTTTTTTTTTCTTTTTTTAATTCAACTCTAGGGCGGGAACCTGTGCCGACGGTTTTACCAAATGAAGGTGTTCCTTATTGGTCTTCTACGTGACTATGATGTGCCGGGTTACCGGACACAAAATGCTTGGAGCACGGACGCATGGACAAAAATTACTGCTGCAATCAATGAGAAGTTTGGTGTATCATTAGCTAGTAAACAAGTGAAACAGAAAGAGCAAGATCTCAAGAAAGATTATCGGAGTGTGAAAGATTTGCAAGATTCTTTTTTTAGATTATATTTTTAAAGGAAAACAAATATTATTTACTAAGTTAATTATACATGAAAGTTACATTATATTCAAAGTTACATTATATTCATGAAATTATTTTATATCTAAGCGAAACCCTAGACCCTTGATAATCAGTTAAACTTCCCGTCTACCCCCTAGACCGGTGTCGAAATTGGGTAGGCTAGTGGAATTTTTTGCTTGTTTGTGTTAGGTTAGGCCATGTGAACATAGCAAACCAACTTTGGGTGGGGTTCTGACGCTCCCGGGCCCCGCTTCGATGAAACTCTGAATCCGCTGAAAAAACCCTAACGTTTCCGTCAACCCCCATAGACGTGCGTCGAAAGGGGGTAGCCCAGTGGACTTTTTTGCTTGGTTGTGTTAGGTTAGGCCATAGGAACATGAGAAACCAAAGTCTACCCCAAATCGACACACGATTCCATCCGGTTAGCCCGAAAGGGGAGTTTTCACCTCTAAGTGCAGAAACTCACTAGAGAGAAAGTGAAGCCGGTGATGTCGGTCACACCTAGGAGTAGATTCTTGCACATTTACAACACACAACACACTTGTATACATATGGTATGGCACAACCTAGGTTTGGGTGGGGTTCCGACGCTCCCGGGCCCCGCTTCGGCGAAACCCTGAATCCGCTGGAAAAACCTTAACGTTTCCGTCTACCCCCATAGACGTGCGTCGAAAGGGGGTAGCCCAGTGGACTTTTTTGCTTGGTTGTGTTAGGTTAGGCCATAGGAACATGAGAAACCAAAGTCTACCCCAAGTCGACACAAGATTCCATCCGGTTCGCCCGAAAGGGGAGTTTTCACCTCTAAGTGCAGAAACTCACTAGAGAGAAAGTGAAGCCGGTGATGTCGGTCAGAAACTCACTAGAGAGAAAGTGAAGCCGGTGATGTCGGTCACACCTAGGAGTAGATTCTTGCACATTTACAACACACAACACACTTGTATACATATGGTATGGCACAACCTAGGTTTGGGTGGGGTTCCGACGCTCCCGGGCCCCGCTTCGGCGAAACCCTGAATCCGCTGGAAAAACCCTAACGTTTCCGTCTACCCCCATAGACGTGCGTCGAAAGGGGGTAGCCCAGTGGACTTTTTTCCTTGGTTGTGTTAGGTTAGGCCATAGGAACATGAGAAACCAAAGTCTACCCCAAATCGACACAAGATTCCATCCGGTTCGCCCGAAAGGGGAGTTTTCACCTCTAAGTGCAGAAACTCACTAGAGAGAAAGTGAAGCCGGTGATGTCGGTCACACCTAGGAGTAGATTCTTGCACATTTACAACACACAACACACTTGTATACATATGGTATGGCACAACCTAGGTTTGGGTGGGGTTCTGACGCTCCCGGGCCCCGCTTCGGCGAAACCCTGAATCCGCTGGAAAACCCTAACGTTTCCGTCTACCCCCATAGACGTGCGTCGAAAGGGGGTAGCCCAGTGGACTTTTTTGCTTGGTTGTGTTAGGTTAGGCCATAGGAACATGAGAAACCAAAGTCTACCCCAAATCGACACAAGATTCCATCCGGTTCGCCCGAAAAGGGAGTTTTTCACCTCTAAGTGCAGAAACTCACTAGAGAGAAAGTGAAGCCGGTGATGTCGGTCACACCTAGGAGTAGATTCTTGCACATTTACAACACACAACACACTTGTATACATATGGTATGGCACAACCTAGGTTTGGGTGGGGTTCCGACGCTCCCGGGCCCCGCTTTGGCGAAACCCTGAATCCGCTGGAAAAACCCTAACGTTTCCGTCTACCCCCATAGACGTGCATCGAAAGGGGGTAGCCCAGTGGACTTTTTTGCTTGGTTGTGTTAGGTTAGGCCATAGGAACATGAGAAACCAAAGTCTACCCCAAATCGACACAAGATTCCATCCGGTTCGCCCGAAAGGGAGTTTTCACCTCTAAGTGCAGAAACTCACTAGAGAGAAAGTGAAGCCGGTGATGTCGGTCACACCTAGGAGTAGATTCTTGCACATTTACAACACACAACACACTTGTATACATATGGTATGGCACAACCTAGGTTTGGGTGGGGTTCCGACGCTCCCGGGCCCCGCTTCGGCGAAACCCTGAATCCGCTGGAAAAACCCTAACGTTTCCGTCTACCCCCATAGACGTGCGTCGAAAGGGGGTAGCCCAGTGGACTTTTTTCCTTGGTTGTGTTAGGTTAGGCCATAGGAACATGAGAAACCAAAGTCTACCCCAAATCGACACAAGATTCCATCCGGTTCGCCCGAAAGGGGAGTTTTCACCTCTAAGTGCAGAAACTCACTAGAGAGAAAGTGAAGCCGGTGATGTCGGTCACACCTAGGAGTAGATTCTTGCACATTTACAACACACAACACACTTGTATACATATGGTATGGCACAACCTAGGTTTGGGTGGGGTTCTGACGCTCCCGGGCCCCGCTTAGGCGAAACTCTGAATCCGCTGGAAAAACCCTAACGTTTCCGTCTACCCCCATAGACGTGCGTCGAAAGGGGGTAGCCCAGTGGAATTTTTTGCTTGGTTGTGTTAGGTTAGGCCATAGGAACATGAGAAACCAAAGTCTACCCCAAATCGACACAAGATTCCATCCGGTTCGCCCGAAAAGGGAGTTTTCACCTCTAAGTGCAGAAACTCACTAGAGAGAAAGTGAAGCCGGTGATGTCGGTCACACCTAGGAGTAGATTCTTGCACATTTACAACACACAACACACTTGTATACATATGGTATGGCACAACCTAGGTTTGGGTGGGTTCCGACGCTCCGGGGCCCCGCTTCGGCGAAACCCTGAATCCGCTGGAAAAACCCTAACGTTTCCGTCTACCCCCATAGACGTGCGTCGAAAGGGGGTAGCCCAGTGGACTTTTTTCCTTGGTTGTGTTAGGTTAGGCCATACGAACATGAGAAACCAACTTTTATCACAAATCGACACAAGATTGCCCCCGTTTCGCCCGGAACGGGAGTTTTCAGCTATAAGTCCACACACTTAGTAGAGAGAAAGTGAAGCCGGTGATGTCGGTCACACCTAGGAGTAGATTCTTGGACATTTGAAACACACAACACACTTGTATACATATGGTATGGCACAACCTAGGTTTGGGTGGGGTTCCGACGCTCCGGGGCCCCGCTTCGGCGAAACCCTGAATCCGCTGGAAAAACCCTAACGTTTCCGTCTACCCCCATAGACGTGCGTCGAAAGGGGGTAGCCCAGTGGACTTTTTTCCTTGGTTGTGTTAGGTTAGGCCATACGAACAAGAGAAACCAACTTTTATCACAAATCGACACAAGATTGCAAGAGAGACAGGATTCACATACAATACTTCCGAGAGACAAGATTCGCGACGTTATTTTATGTGGGTGGAGACCGCTATTCGGCGTAGCTATATACATATAGATATGAATAAAAACATATTAAATTTAATTAAGAGTAAATTTAATTGACAGTAATAAATAGATACATAAAATTGAAGAAAAAAATGGGTAACCTGTGCCGACGGTAAAACCGTCGGCATAGGTTGGTCTGGATACACGAGATAAAAGAAAAAAAAAAGAACCTGTGCCGACGGTTTTTACCGTCGGCACAGGTTTGTGTCGACGTCACCTTTTAGTCGACGGGGAGCTGTGCCGACGGCGATATTTGTGCCGACGGTGACCGTCGGCACAGCAAAGCTGTGCCGACGGGGATATATGTGCCGACGGCCAGCTTCGTGGGTGGCCTCGTAGGGCTCCTGTGCCGACGGCCCCGATAAAAACCCGTCGGCACAGGGTTTGGCCGTCGGCACAGGTTAGCTCTGCTGTAGTGCGACATTCTCTGACACGGTTTTCCAGAGGACGGCCTGGAGCGCTGGGCTGGTCTCCTTCCAGCATCTCTGCATGACGCAGACGTTCTCCAACGCCGAGTAAAATGCGCTCAGCGGGTTCCGTCGCCGGAGAACGCTCATGGCTCCTGGCTTCCCCCCAAGGAGGCGTGACACGACAGGCGCCCATGAAACCTCTAGGTAACCTTTGAGGTAGCCTTTCATGCGCTCCTCACGGGCGACGACCCAGCCGGGTGGCAGGAACATGCTGAGGTCGGAGCGGACGGCGAGCCGCACCAAGGTGCTCGTGTTGTTGAGCATAAAGATTTGCCTCAACCCCGGGAATGCCAGTGCGCCTGACTTCTCCTCGAGCATGGTCTCCAGGCACGAGATCAACGCCATCACCAGGCCCCCCTCGTCGGCCGCGAGTGGCGTTGTTGGCTCCTCGTCGCCGCCGGCGAGGACGAGGTAGAGGGAGACGCGATTATGCAGCACGCATCGGAAGAAGCCCATCCAGAAGGCGACGCAGGGGTGTACCTCGCCGGCCTGCGGCATCCGCCACGGGTGGGGCGCACGTATGAACGTGCTGAGGTCGCGCACGCAGCGCCGGGACGCGTCCAGCAGGCCGGCGAGCGCCGCTTCGGACGCGACCGAGACAGGGTGGGAGGGCGGCCATGAGAACGTCCTCGCGAGGCTAGGGTAGGTCTCCGAGACAGGGCCGTGCACGTCGAGCGCCGCGAGCAGCTTTGACCGGGAGCTCCGGAGCGCGACCACGGAGCCGGCCAGCCTCAGCATCACGCCGGCGCTCTCCGCCGCGAGCTGCCCCAGGGCTGCCAGCTCCGCGGCCGCAACATCGTTGACCAGGCTGCGGACCTCCCGGTGCCGGTGACGGTGACGGAAGACGCGCTCCATGGCGCTGTAACACACCCTTGGCCGCCGGTGAGGATCGGGGCGTGAGCCTGAGATACTGGTGGCTTGTGGTAGCACCGGACCTGAAGGAGACGATCTAGACAGGAGGAGGAAGACAGACGGGAGAGAGAGCAGCTCGGTTCTGTTCAGTTTCATCCATCCCCTCCGTCGTGTGTGGCTTGTCCCTTTTGTTGCCATCCACTCGGACTACCGGCCCATGAAGCCCAAGGTACGGGTGTGACAGGCGCCCAGCGCACGCGCCCACTCCGTGACCCTTTTCCCGACCTCCCTCCGCGGGAGGCTCCCGGGGTCGTCCATGTCCAGCACCCAGCCGACGTCGAAGCCGGAGAGCCATTGACGCAGCGCGTCCGTGCGCAATGCGGAGGTGGCGGCGGAGAAGGCTGGGAGAAGGAGGACCGTGCGCTGCAGGTGTTTTTCGACGTCCGCAAGGACGCAGGAGAACGACGGAGAGATCGACCGGGAGCTGCTAGGATCGACCGGGGCGAAACGAGAGGGCGGGTGGCGCCGGAACTCGCGTGGGCCGTCGGGACAGTACTCGTCGGTGCTGGTGGAGCCGTCGTCGCTGTCTACGGAGTGGGTGGCTGGGCTGCTGCCTCCGCTGCTGAAGTTATCGGAGCCGTCGGCGCCAAACGGACGCGAGTGGTTTCGTCGTACGCATGCATGGCGGCTGCCGGCCGCGTCGGTCAGTAAATGGAGTGTTAAGTAGAAGTCGGCGGAGGAGCGCGCGTGGCGCGTTGGCAAGCCCAGCAGTGGCTGGCTGCCCACTCGTGAGTTCGACTCCCCGGGAGCGAATTTACGGAGTGTCTCACCCGCGGTACTGTTCATTAGGAACAGTGTCTCCAGCACCTCCCACACGTGTTCGTGCCACAACTGTCAGAACTCAAAACGCGTGTGCTGCGTGTGTAGTTGTAGGTCTAGCTTGTGTATTAGGGGTGTGAGTGTGGTGTGAGTTAGTACATAAGTTCAGATATCGAGAGGCATAAAAAAAAAGTAGAAGTCGGCGTCAACGACGCGTGTTGGGGCCGGAAGGTGGAAGAAAGGCGAAAGCCACGGAGGCCCCGTCGCATTCGCCTCTATGCACTTTTCCTGTAGTGGATTATTGAGCGAGGTTGGACTTTAGTTTTTAGTGACGGTTGGACTTCTGATTGATTGCTCTACTTCAACTATTGGCCAAACTCAGTTCAGAAAAAGAAAAACTATTGGACAAGCGGGCCGTGTTTTGCCTGTCAGTCCACAAGACCGAGATGGGCCCAGAACGGCAATAAACGGGCCGTCACTACGGCCTGTTCCAATGCACCGTTTCTCCTCAAAGAAAAAAAAAGCACAGTATTATAGGAGTAATAAATATTTAAGATACAACTAGTGCAGTGTATTGTTTCTACATTTGATGATTTGGGTCTTAGAGCATCTCTAGTAGATACCCTATAAGCCCCTCGGCCCGGAAAAGTCCGACCGATATGCGGTACAGGTACATTTTCCGGCCCGAGCGGGAACCGCATATGGGCCTGCCCGGAAAACTTTATCCGGGGAGCAGAATAAGCGGCGGCATGACCGCTATATTAGGGGCACAGAGCCGTCGATGCAGTATGCATCCCGCACTTCGCCGCCGCACCCAGCACTCCTCCGCCGCACACACCGACGAACTCCGG
The DNA here is from genome assembly GCA_947311845.1 of Poa pratensis. Classification (NCBI taxonomy): domain Eukaryota; kingdom Viridiplantae; phylum Streptophyta; class Magnoliopsida; order Poales; family Poaceae; genus Poa; species Poa pratensis. The sequence continues at coordinate 40,195,605 of CAMZMU010000085.1, forward strand.
CGAGCAACCCCGGCCGCCTCGAAGCTCCTCTCCCCCTCCCTCGCCCGGATCCATGGCCGGCTCGAGCCTGCGCAGCTCCGGCGGGCACGGAGGAGGCCGGGAGCCGCCGGAAGACGAGGCGGCGAGGCGGGCGACGGAGAAGGCGGCGCGAGACAAGGAGGTGCAGTCGAGGGCCGCCAAACTGCGTGGCTCCTACAGGGGCCGCGGTTTGCGGGCCTCGTGACGCCAAGTGAACCGCGGATGGAGGAGGCGGAGGCGGGGAGCTCTAGCGGCAGCCGGAGGAGGAAGAGGCCGGAGCCGGTGCTGGAGCAGGCGGAGGAGGAGTTCCGCGGGGACCGCTTCTCGGAGGGGTACATCCGTGTCACCCCTGAAGGCCGCGGAGGCTCCGCCTTCATCCGCTTCACGCGATTCCAGGAGGTTCTCCTCCCGGCTTACGGGCGCGTCCGCGAAGCCGAAGCAGAGGTCATCGCCACGACGGCGGCGGAGGAGGCCAGAGTTCCCGGCACCGCGGAGCGCCTTATCGCGGCGGTTGACCAGCTCGAGCTGGCGGTGGCGCTGCGCGACATCGCCGAGGAGGAGGAGCTCGAGCTGTAGCTGCCGATGCCGCCGAGCTCTGGCTAAGATCGGAGACACATCCGGAGAAGATGGCCGCTGTAGTAGCTTAGGCTAGATCTAGGGTTTCCATATCTATACTAGCTGTAGTTTAATTTCGTATGTATCAAACTTAATTTCAGTTCTATCGTATTGTTCATCTAGTTTGCTTCCTAAGATTCTCGCGCGAATTTCACAATTTCTTTTAGCTTTGAATATCCAGTACAATTATACTATATCTGTATCTGTTCTTCCACGCGACGTGTTGTACCGGAAACAAGTTTTCCATTCAACCGGATATGACATATCCGGTCCCAAGTATCTGCTAGAGATGCTCCTATGCATGTATATGATTGGCCACGTACACGGGTTGTATGTCAGCAAAATGCTTATGAAATCACGGTAAGAAATTAGCATTGGCGCAGGCCTACTATAAAATCTGAAAGAGACGGCTGCAACCATTTATTTTATTCATGGGCTAATCATTGGTTTCTTAAATTCTCCTCCACTTATTGATTATTTTTTAGATATCTTAGGCAAACACCACAGGTGGAGGTTGAAATCACACATGTGACTAACGAGAAGTACGTAGAGCTTAATCGTGCGCTATATAGCTTTCAACTGGGTCAACGCTATATATGGCAACCGGGCACAATCTGGGCCGTCGATTTCAACTGTTCGACGGATATAATTTAGCTTTGGAAATGCACAGATCAACGCTAAATCCTATCTGAAATAGACGACACAAGATTGCGCATGGTCACTACATAGAGCTCCTCGTCACTCGTCAGGTTGTGTGCAACAACATTTGCCAATCTCCTTTTATGAACAAATTTGACACTTGAGGCTTATTTCTCGCCTTAGATCTCCTAACTATGTCAATTTTCCGTAGTCGATCGCCACCCTGAGGCGTTGCACAAGGAGATCAGGAGCAACCGCAAAGCCTTCCCATTGCTTCCCTTTTTTTTAGAACCGCGGGGCAAAAGATTTGCCCCTTTTTCATTTAATTAAGAGAGTTGGTATAAGAATGCATAGGGCCTTTAAACAATAACACAAATTATTACAAACGGATTGCTCTCCCGGTATGATTTCTCCTAGACGTTTCGCCCCCGCAAGCACCTAAAGCTTGTCCTCATGCTTGATCTTGGAGAGGATGGTAAGCGGAGAGGAGTACTTGTTCTTGAAAACTCTAGCATTTCTCTCATTCCAAATCTCGCAAGTAGCGAGGAGAAGAAGGGATGCCAAGGCCTTGCTTTTCGTCATGCGCGTCCACCAATATTTGAGTGTTAGCGTTGTCCAAGAGGAGGTATCAAGATTGTGGAGACCGAGCCACTTCTTCAAGTAGTTCCAAACTCTCGTGGTGAAGCGGCAATGGAGGAGGAGGAGGTCGGTAGATTCGGGCGTTGTCTTACAAAGAGGACAAAGCCCACAATTTGGCCACCCCCGACGAGCCACGCGATCCGCTGTCCAAATGCGGTTTTGGATAGCAAGCCAAGCGAATAACTTTATTTTCGAAGGGGTCCAAACTTTTCAAACAAGGCGCTTCCAGTGTTTTCAGGCTCGGTGACCCTGACCATTAACACCCAGAAGTCGCCCATAACGTTCCGTATGCTCCACATGTACCATATCCTCAATCGTTGCAGTACGCCCATGAAACTTCTAGGTAACCTTTGAGGTAACCTTTCATGCGCTCCTCGCGGGTGACGACCCAGCCGGGTGGCAGGAACATGCTGAGGTCGGAGCGGACAACGAGCCACACCAAGGTGCTCGTGTTGTTGAGCATAAAGATTTGCCTCAGCCCCGGGAATGCCAGTGCGCCTGACTTCTCCTCGAGCACGGTCTCCAGGCACGAGATCAGCGCCATCACCAACCCTCGTCGGCCGCGAGTGGCATTGTTCGCTCCTTGTCGTTGCCGGCGAGGACAAGGTAGAGGGACACTCGATTGTGGAGCATGCATGGGAAGTAGCCCATCCAGAAGCGGATGCAGGGGAGAACCTGCCGCTATGCAGCATCCGCTATTGAGGTGTGCGCATGAACGTGCTGAGGTCGCGCACACAAGGCCTACACGCGTCCAGCAGGACGGCGAGCGCCGTTTCAGACGAGACGAAGGCAGGGTGGGAGGGGGGCCATGAGAACTTCATCGCGAGGCTGGGGTAGGTCTCTGCCGCAAGTTTTCTAGCGCCGCGAGCGCCGCCGCGACATCGTTGTTAACGGAGCTGTGGACCTCCCGTTGTCGGTGGCGGAAGACGCACTCCATCGTGCCCAACGCAGACGCTCACTCCCTGACCCTCCTGGAGGCTCCCGCGATCGTCCATGTCCAGCACCCAGCCGACGTCAAAGCCGGCGAGCCATTGGTGCAGCGCGTCCATGCGCACCGCACCGCGGAGGAGGCGACAGTGGCGGGGAAGGCTGGGAGAACGAGGACCATGCGCTGCAAGTTGTTGTCGACGTCGGCCAGGACGCAGGAGAACTTCGGAGAGATGGACCGGAAGCTGCTGGGTTAGCGCCATGGTGGATCTTCCCCGTCTTTGTTTGGCCAGAAAGGACAATGATGTCGCCTAGCGGGGGGGGGGGGGGGTGAATTGGCGGTTTAAAACTTTTCAGGTTTAGGCTTGATAATTGCGGAATAAAACTAGGTGTTTAAATTAACAAGCCGACAACCTAAATAAACTAGGCTCACCTATGTGCACCAACAACTTATGCTAAGCAGGACAGACAACATGGTGATAGCAATAAAATACTTCAAGCACGAGAAGGCTATCACAAAGTAATGTGCATAAGTAAATAGCTCGGGTATAGAAATAACCGAGGCACGCGGAGACGAGGATGTATTCCAGGGTTCCTCCTTGTTAAGGGAGTACGTCTCATTTGAGAGGTGTGAGGCACCACAAAGGTCGATCTCAACGCCACAAAGGCTCACCCTATTCTCCAATGAACCGCACCATAAATGTTTGGTTCACCTTCCACTATCGGAATTCTTCGAGGCGGAATCCGGAGCCTTTCAACAACAATCCGGGTCACAACCCACAACGGATTGGGGGCTCCGGACGGCTTACAAGTGACAACAAAAATTCTCAACCACCACACGGGCGTCTAGGGTCCAAGGACCCAAGAGTAACAAGCTCACAATGTTTCAACTTCCACGAATCCTCGTGGAGAGCACAAACCGATGCACAAAGCAATGGCAAGAGCACAAGTGCTCAAGTCCTTCACTCTCAAATTCCAACAAAACAACAAATGCTTATGGGGGAATAAGAGAGGAAGAACAAAGGAGGAGAAACACCAAGAACTCCAAGATCAAGATCTACTAGGTTCCCCTCACTTAGAGGAGAGAAGGATTGGTGGAATTGTAGATCTAGATCTCCTCTCACTTTTCCCTCAAAGATATGCAAGAATCATGAGAGGGATTGAGAGGGGGCAAGCTTTTCCAAGGTCAACAATGGTGGAGAGAGAGAAAAACCCAGCTACTCAAGGTTGAAGAAGGGGAGGGGTATTTATACACTACTAGGAAAAGGGTTATAGGGAGGTTGGCATTCTGTGGCGCACCCTTAATTGGTGCGCCACAGAATTATTTCTATGGCGCATGGATGTTGGTGCGCCACAGAAATTTTGGACTTTCTGTGGCGCATCTTTTGCCCATGCGCCACAGAAAGTCACATTTCTGTGGCGCACCTGGCCATGTGCGCCACATAAATTAGATATTCTGTGTCGCACCAAGCTTGGTGCGCCACAGAAAGGTGACATTTCTGTGGCGCACATGGCCAGGTGCGCCACAGAAAGTCAGCTGGGGGGCGGGTTAAAATTTGAAAAAAATTCTGTGGCGCACCTGGTAGGTGCGCCACAGAAAGGTGAGGTGCGCCACAGATTTTTTTCCTTCCAAATCCCACCCCCGTGGATCGCCTTTTTAGTCTTGCAGGAAGTAAAAGAAAATGATAAAAATTTCGATAAATAAAATCCTTTGACATGTAGTTAGGTATGAGTGTCTAGTAGGTATAGAAATTTTGAAATTTGAATTTTGACCTTTTCTGCAATAAATGAAAAATAAATCTTGTAATGGCCATAACTTTTGCATACGACGTCGAAATAACGCGTTTTATATGCAAAAAAATAGAGAAAAATCCGAATTCGAATCCACCCGGGTTTACCCGGTCAACAATTCACAGATTTCTCAAATTCCAAAAGAAAAAAAGTTATTTCAAACAGACAATTTTTCACAGCAAAATAAAAAAAAGAAAAAAAATCAAAAAATTCAAAAAGTCCAAAAAAGACACAGAAATGTATATCAAAGAAGATTGTTGACTTTTCTTATTTTTCTTATTTTTTTGATTTTTTTTGGATATTTTGGATTTTTTTGGCTTTTTTGAATTTTTTGGATTTTTTTTAATGTTTTTTGATTTTTTTTGGATTTGTTTGACTTTTTTGAATTTTTTGGATTTTTTAAAGTTTTTTGGGTTTTTTTGGATCTTTTGAAACTTTTGAATCTCCCTTTGAAACCCCAAAAGTTTTTGAAAAATCTGAAATTTACAAACACACATTTATAAAACATACCACACATATACACATACAAGAATTAAGAGGGTTCATATGATATATATATCAACAAGAACTTGAATAGCACAAGGGTAGGTGGACTAGGTGGAACTTAGAACCTAAGCGTGCTAGGGTTGGAGCAATTTGAGGATGGGTGACATAGCGGGAAGGTATAATTTCAAAAAATTCAAAAATATGAAAATAGTTACAATAATTAGGATTTTTCATATTATTTCAAATTCTGATTTTTTTGAAACTTTTTATATTTTTTTTTGCATTTTTTGAATTTTTTGAATTTTATGAGAATTCTGTGGTGCACCAGGCCAGGTGTGCCACAGAAATGTGAGAATTCTGTGGCGCACCAAGCCAGGTGCGCCACAGAAATTATTTTTGTGGCGAGAATTCTGTGGCGCACCCAGCAAACCTGGGGGTGCGCCACAGAATTGCAATTTAGTGCGCCACTAATAGGCCTTTCTGTGGTAGTGATAGCCCCACCCACGAAAATAGCCGTTGCAGCCACACTTAGACCGGAACTTCCGGTCCCAGGGCCAGAACTTCCGGTAACGGGGCCAGAACTTCCGTCCCAGAACTTCCGAACCCCTAGAAAAAGGCTAAACAACGGTACTGGATTTGGGCCGGAACTTTGCCCGGAACTTCCGGCCCTTTAGAAAACTGCATAAACACCAATACAAAAACAACAATAAGTTTTGCATCGACTCTATTTTCACTGTTCTTGGACTCGTTTGAATCACCACAACGAGCACGACAAGATTATGCAGAGAAACATCATAGTCCAAAGATGGAGTATAAAACCAAATATAGAAAAGTAAAACCTTTCTAGAAAAGAATGACCGGTAAAACCTCCAACATCAAAAACACAACAAGATATTCATTTGAAATCCGTTTTTGATGCATTAGAGCTTGGTATGGAGATGACCACAAGCTCTAAGTCCTCACATAGATAAAAGCCAAATAAGAACCAAGAAAGATGAAATGCCAAGTATGCAAAGGTTTGAGCTCTCCACAAAGATTCGATCAAGTTACTCACTTGAGAGCCCCTCTTGATAGTACGCCGTCTATCCTATAACCCGGTCTCCCACTAACACCATGAGACCGGTAATATAGAAAACCTATCAAGATCATACCTTTGCCTTGCGCATTCCACTTGAGCTCGATGATGACGATCTTGACTCTCTCAAGTTGGAACACCTTTCTTGATTGTGTTTGCTAGCACGTGCTTGATGAAGACTTCTCTAAATGCTCCCCCATACTCCGTTATGGGAGAGCCTCGCTAAGCTCCGTATTCATGTCTCCTTTGCAAGCTTCAATCAAATGATATCTTCCGAGATAGATCATATTGAACTTGCACTTCATCTTCTTCTCCCTATATATATGATGGCTTGGAGATAAACATGAATGCTCACTCATTCTCCTTTTCCAAGCCACACTTGCAATATGCTCAACACTACACATGGACCACTCTTCATATAAACCCTTGAATAGAGCAATGGTCATAATGTCATCTTGAAGAGTCCAACACATGAACTCCAATCTTTTCCCATGGACAAGATCTATAGGAATATCTCAATGTAAACATTAGTCCATAAGGATTATCATTAATGACCAAAACCACGCATGTGGGCAACATGCACTTTCATGGCCGCCGGGGGTTTGGTGGTCAGATTGCTTCAGGTGAAAGACTGACAGCTCAATGACCGAAAGTCACAAAAATCAAAGTCAGAGAATCCCCACCGACATCATCCGTGTATGTCGCTGTGCTCTTTGGAGGTCACCGTGATGCTCTCCGATCCTCTCAACCCTCAGGGCACTCATTGCCTCCCCTTCCCGAGCTTTGCCACATGCTTCATACGCCCTCCAACGGTCGAGTACCTTTTTTCCCCTCGAACCGAATCAAATACCAAATTTTTCAAAAATTTCAAAATTTAGAAAAAAGATAATGCATAAGTTATGTACCACATATATCGATTCATCAAAAAAAGTTGTCAGGGATTGGAATCGATCTCGATCTGCTTACTTTGCGTGGAACTGCTTTGCATGTTGTCCATGTGCATGCATCAGTTTTCTCACAACTCTTCCTTTCATTATTCTCTTAATGCCATGTGGGCCAACTTGCATGTTGATTCCTTTGAACCGAACCAACAATTTGGTTCGCTTTTCTTGTTAGGTGCTTTGAGTCGATGCTCTACTATATGCGGAACCGCCACTTCGGTTCGCTTTTGGAGCACATAGTGGATGGTCTATCACACTTCAGATCTCTCTCTCTTTCTCTGTCTCTCTCTTCTTTGGCATCTACTAGATCTCCGTCGTGGACAACTAAAAAATGCAAGCACGGTATGGACCGCCATTCCCGTTCAACATGAAGCTCTCCTTGCATGCTAAGAGGAATCACAAGACCTATGCCCATGAAAAGGAGGAATTAGTCAAACACTTTAATGATGGAGTAACCAGGAGACAACTATCCATCATTGTAATCCACAATATAGCCATAAACTCTAGATAGTTCATCTCACCGAGTTGCCGATGTCTAGAGAAGGAACTTACTCCATCTTTTGGCCAATAGGTATTTAGGTCCCATCTGAGGACATCATCAAATATATATGTTTGAAATTGATAAGACAATAGAGTAAGGACTTTTAATACCTTCGCAATCACATAGGTAATGTTTAGAACTTCCGAAGGGATGAGAAGAGTAGAAGCACTACTTTGGGCTACTCATGAAAAAATAGGCTTGGAAATATGTTTATAAAAATACTTCCTTCCTAACTACGCTAACTAAACTTTCCTATAGTGAGACTAAACGTGATACCAACTATGTGGGCATTCAGACTACCTGTTCTAAATACCCATGTGTTGACAATGATTCCATGAGCAGTTTGTCGCTAAACACAATCGATCTGTTATCATAAGAACATCCATACATACCAAGTATATTATTAATGTTCTCCAAGCCTGGCTAAGTTAATAAGCCAAGGATAAAGAAGGCCATGTGTGAGTACATTTGAGTATGTTTTAATTTGCTCGCAAGCCACCCACAAAAGAGTATATGAGACAGTATTCATACAACAACTTATTAAAAGGACTAAGGCTTCATAGTAAGTTTCTTTGCCAAAGATCTAGTTTCTCTCGTAGATATAGCATAGCTTAGATTTTTGGAAACCTTATTGGAAAGAGTTTCTAAATAACTTCATATAGTAAGTAGGTCATATACACCATGGTTCATGTCAAGAATGAACTATGCACATTATCCACAACATACACTCTCAACACTGTAATAGTATGATTCCAATGTCCTCCATTTCATTTTGAAATCAGTTTAAAAAGAAAATACAAACTAGGTTAAGTAAGGCTAACCCAACTATCCATGATTATGGCCATGGCTATTCGAATATTTTGACACTCTATATAGGTTGTACACTTTAACCACAAGATTAAGTAAACTCACCATGTCAGCCACGTCCCACTGATACGTGCAAGGCACACGTTCGTTGGGAGATGATACGTCTACAACGTATCTATAATTTCTGATGTTCCATGCTTATATTATGCCAATTGCTACATGTTTTATATACACTTTATATCATTTTTATGCATTTTCTGGGACTAACCTATTAACAAGATGCCATAGTGCCAATTCCTATTTTCTACTGTTTTTGGTTTCAGAAAAGTTGTTCTGGAAATATTCTCGGAATTGGACGAAACAAAAAGCCAAGTTCCTATTTTTCTGACACGTACACAGAGTCCGAAGGAGAGACGAAGGGGGGCCGTGGGCCACGTGGTGAGGAGGCCTCGGGCCTCCACCGACGCCGCCCCTTCGCCTATAAATTGCCTTTCTCAGGCAAACCCTAAACACCCGAGTCAAAAACCACGAAAAGTTCCAGAGCCGCCGCCGCCGTCAACCCTAACTCGGGAGGGTTCTGAAGCTCTTCCCGACACCCTGCCGGAGAGGGGAATCATCATCGGAGGGCTCTACATCGCCATGCCTGCTTCCGGAGTGATGTGTGAGTAGTTCATCCTTGGACTGGGTCCATAGCAGTAGCTAGATGGTTGTCTTCTCCTCTTGCGCCATCATGTTTAGATCTTGTGAGCTGCCTATCATGATCAAGATCATCTTATTCTAATGCTACATGTTGTGTTTGCTGGGATCCGATGAATATTGATACTATGTCAAGTTGAATACTGAAATACTATGTCTATGTTATTTATGATCTTGCATGCTCTCCGTTACTTGTTGATACTCTGGCCAAGTGGATGCTTGTGACTCCATGATGCGTGTAAACCACACGTTCGTTGGCAGACCCCAAGAGTAAGGTTTGATGAGTGTAGCAACAAGTCTTCCCTAAGTAAGAAACATAGGTTATCAATCCAGTAGGAGGTGAAGACACTTCTCAGGGTGTCAACGGTGTCAGAAAACTTGGCGTCTTGGGGAGTGCAAGAAGTCCTGACGGTTGACTTGTAACCTGCACACAAGACAATCAAACTACTTTGCCCCCAACGAATTGATGGCTACGTGTTGGTGAACCCCAAGAGGAAGGTTATGATGTAGACATCAGAAGTTTTCCCTTGAGAAATCTACCCAAGGTTATCAATCCAGTAGGACTTGACGATCTATCGGAAGGTTGTTGATGTTGACTCCCCCTGGCGCTAGGGAGCTTGCACCAACGTGGAATCTGCACAGACACAAACCAGAACTTTGCCCAACACGAAACAGAGAGGTTGTCAATCTCTCCGGTCTTGCAGAAACAAAGAGTTAAACGTATGGTGTGGAAAACAGCAGGAAAAACAGCAAGTAACAGGAAACAGATGATTGCAGCAGGTTGTGTAAACAGTATGAGGAAATTGGACCAGGGTCCACAGTTCACTAGTGGTGTCTCTCTCAGAACAGATAACTAGCATGTTGGGTAAACAAATTATAGCTGGGCAATTGACAAATAGAGAGGGCATAACAAAGCAATACATGCCAAGATGTCTACTATGAAATCTAGTTGGGCATTACAACAAAGTACATAGACCGTTATTCCAACAGCATCTATGCCTAAATAATCCACCTTCAAGGCAGCATCCGCATCCTGTTCAGTATTAAGTTGCTAACAACAGATTATTGCATGAAGTAAAGTGTGTAATGTAATCAATACAAGTGCCCTTGGACACTGCACCAATGTTTTATCCCTAGTAGCAACAGCACATCTACCATCTTAGACCTTTCTGTCACTGATCCAGATATCTAGAGACTGAACCCACTATCGAGCATAAATACCCCCTCTTGGAGTCACAAGCATCTACTTGGCTAAAGCATCTACTAGCAACGGAGAGCATGCAAGATCAAGAGCACATAGATAAACAACTTGAATAAACATGGTATCAATATTCATCGGATCCCAGCAAACACAACATCTAGCATTACAAGAAGATGATCTTGATCATGTTAGGCAGCTCACAAGATCTAAACATGGAGGCACAAGGTAGAGAGACAACCATCTAGCTACTGCTATGGACCCGTAGTCCAGGGGTGGACTACTCACGCATCACTCTGGAGGCAGGCATGGTGATGTAGAGCCCTCCGGTGATGATCTCCCCTCCGGCAGGGTGCCGGGAAGAGCTTCAGAACTCCTCCGATCTGAGATTGATGATGACGGCCGCGACGGAACTTTTCGTGGAATATGATCGACCGTAATAGGGTTTTCGCGTCGCGGAGAATATATAGGCGAAGAGGCGGCGTCGGTGGCCGAGGGGGGCCACCACGCCATAGGGGGGCGCGGGCCCACCCTGGGCCGCGCCCTAGTGTGGCGTGGCCCCTGGTGGGTCTGCTCCGACTCCCCTTTGGACTCTGTGATCTCCTCGTGATATTATTGACGATGTCTTTTGTTTCGTCCAATTCCGAGAATATTTCCTTAATAGATTTTCTGAAACCAAAAACAGCAGAAAACAGGGAACTGGCACTGTGGCATCTTGTTAATAGGTTAGTCCCAGAAAATGCATAAAAATGATATAAAGTGTAATCAAAACATGTAGCAATTGATATAATAACAGCATGGAACATCAAAAATTATAGATACGTTTGAGACGTATCATGAATCAGTGAGGGTGTCAATCTCACCGGCTTGATAAAAACAAAGGATTAAAAGTGTTGTATGGAAAATGATGTTTAATTGCAGAGAATGAAAGAGAACAATGATTGCAGTAGGTTGTATTTCAGATGTAAAAGAATGGACCGGGGTCCACAGTTCACTAGTGGTGTCTCTCCATAATAAATAACTAACATGCTGGGTAAACAAATTACAGCTGGGCAATTGACAATATTGATAAGTGCATAACATGCATGTGCAAGTTGTGGTGTCTACTATGAGATTCATTTGGGCATTACGACAAGGTACACAGACCGCTATCTAGCATGCATCTGTGCCTAAATAGTCTACCTTCAGGTTAGCGTCCGCACCCCATCCAGTATTAAGTTGCAAGCAACAGACAATTGTATTAAGTAAAGTGCATAATGTAAACAACACATTCATCTTTAGACAAAGCATCATTAGGTTACCCCTAGTGGTAACAACACATCCACAACCTTAGGGGTTGCTGTCACTCCCCAGATTAAATGGAGACTGAACCCACTATCTAGCATAAATACTCCCTCTTGGAGTCACAAGCATCCACTTGGCCAGAGTATCAACTAGCAACGGAGAGCATGCAAGATCATAAAGGACATAGACATAATATTCAATATTCAACTTGACATAGTATCAATATTCATCGGATCCCAGCAAACACAACATGTAGCATTACAATAAGATGATCTTGATCATGATAGGCAGCTCACAAGATCTAAACATGATGGCACAAGAGGAGAAAACAACCATCTAGCTACTGCTATGGACCCATAGTACAAAGATTAACTACTCACACATCACTCCGGAGGCAGGCATGGCGATGTAGAGCCCTCCGGTGATGATTCCCCTCTCCAGCAGGGTGCCGGGAAGAGCTTCAGAACCCTCCCGAGTTAGGGTTGACGGCGGCGGCGGCTCTGGAACTTTTCGTGGTTTTTGACTTGGGTACTTTGGGTTTTCCCGAGGAAGGAAATTTATAAGCGAAGGGGCAACGTCGGTGGAGGCCCGTGGCGTCCTCACCACGTGGCGGCGCGACAGGAGGTGGGACCACGCCACCACATGGTGAGGGCGGCCCACGGCCCCCTTCGTCTCTCCTTTGGACTCCGTGTACGTGTCAGAAAAATAGGGACTTTGGCTTTTGTTTCGTCCAATTCCGAGAATATTTCCAGAACAACTTTTCTGAAACCAAAAACAGCAGAAAACAAGAACTGGCACTGTGGCATCTTGTTAATAGTTAGTCCCAGAAAATTCATAAAAATGATATAAAGTGTATATAAAACATGTAGCAATTGGTATAATATAAGCATGGAACATCAGAAATTATAGATACGTTGGAGACGTATCACTCCAAGAGGGAGTATTTATGCTAGATAGTGGGTTTAGTCTCCATTTAATCTGGGGGAGTGACAGCAACCCCTAAGGTTGTGGATGTGCGGTTGCCACTAGGGGTAACCTAATGATGTTTTGTCTAAGGATAAATGTGTTGTTTACATTATGCACTTTACTTAATGCAATTGTCTGTTGCTTGCAACTTAATACTGGAAGGGGTGCGGATGCAAACCTGAAGGTGGACTATTTAGGCACAGATGCATGCTGGATAGCGGTCTGTGTACCTTGTCATAATGCCCAAATGAATCTCATAGTAACACCACAACTTGCACATGCATATTATGCACTTTTCAATATTGTCAATTGCCCAGCTGTAATTTGTTTACCCATCATGTTATTTATTTATTATGGAGAGACACCACTAGTGAACTGTGGACCCTGGTCCATTATTTTACATCTAAAATACAACCTACTGCAATCATTGTTCTCTTTCATTCTCTGCAATTAAACATCATTTTCCACACCACACTTTTAATCCTTTGTTTTCAGCAAGCCGGTGAGATTGACACCCTCACTGATTCGTTGGGACAAAGTAGTTTGATTGTCTTGTGTGCAGGTTCCACGTTGGCACCGGAATCCCTGGTGTTGCGCCGCGCCACATTTTGCCACCAACAACCTTCAGAAGTGACTTTGATCTCCTACTGGTCCGATTAAACCTTGGTTTCATACTAAGGGAAAACTTGACCCCAAGAGGAAGGTATGATGAGTGTAGCAGCAAGTTTTCCCTCAGTATGAAACCGAGGTTATCGAACCAGTAGGAGATGAAGACACTTCTGAAGGTGTCAACGGCGCAAGGAAGTGCTTGCGTCGAAGGGGAGGTCCTGACGGTTGACCTGGAATCTGCACACAACACAACCAAAATACTTTGCCCCAACTCAACAGTGAGGTTGTCAATCTCACCGGCTTGCTAAAAACAAAGGATTAGACGTATAGTGTGGAAAATTATGTTTGTTTGCAAAGAGTGAAAGAGAACAATGATTGTAGTAGGTTGTATTATCAGATGTAAAAGAATGGACCAGGGTCCACAGTTCACTAGTTGTGTCTCTCCATAAAAGAAAACTAACATGCTGGGTAAACAAATTACAGTTGGGCAATTGACAATATTGAGAAGTGCATAATAATGCATGTACAAGTTATGACGGTACAATGAGATTTACTTGGGAATTACAACATGGTACACAGACCGCTATCCAACATGCATCTGTGTCTAAATAATCCACCTTCAGGTTAGCATCCGCACCCCTTTCAGTATTAAGTTGCAAGCAACAGACTATTGCATTAAGTAAAGTGCATAATGTAAGCAACACAATTATCCTTAGACAAAGCATCGCTGTTTTACCCCTAGTGGCAACAACACATCCACAACCTTAGAGGTTGCTGTCACTCCCCCATATTAAATGGATATTGACTCCACTATCTAGCATAAATATTCCCTCTTGGAGTCACAATCATCAACTTGGCCAGAGTATCAACAAGCAACGGAGAGCATGCAAGATCATAAATAACATGTATATGACAATTCAATAATCAACTTGACATAGTATCAATATTCATCGGATCCCAGCAAACACAACATGTAGCATTACAATAAGATGATCTTGATCATGATAGGCAGCTCACAAGATCTAAACATGATGGCACAAGAGGAGAAGACAACCATCTAGCTACTACTATGGACCATAGTCCAAGGATGAACTACTCACACATCACTCCGGAGGCAGGCATGGCGATGTAGAGCCCTCTGGTGATGATTCCCCTCTCCGACAGGGTGCCGGGAAGAGCTTCAGAACCCTCCGAGTTAGGGTTGACGGCGGCGGCTCTGGAACTTTTCATGGATAATGCCTCGGGTATCTAGGGTTTTCCCGAATAGATGAATTTATAGGCGAAGGGGCGACGTCGGTGGAGACCCGTGGGCCCCTCACCACGTGGCGGCGCGCCGGGAGGTGGGGCCGCGCCATGGTGTGGTGAGGGCGCCTCGGTGCCCCTCTTCGTCTCTCCTTCGGACTCTGTGTACGTGACAGAGAAATAGGACCATGGGCTTTTGTTTCGTCAATTCCGAGAATATTTCTGGAACAACTTTTCTGAAATACAAAACACAACAGAAAACAGGAACTGGCTCTGTGGCATCTTGTTAATAGGTTAGTCCCAGAAAATGCATAAAAATGATATAAAGTGTAAATAAAACATGTAGCAATTGGTATAATATAAGCATGGAACATCAGAAATTATAGATACGTTGGAGACGTATCACCCACCACATAAGGTGTATGTGAAGTTGATTAATCGATCATAACCTTTCCCCTTTTCACCCTAATACAGGGCATGCCCACATGAGTTGTTCTGTTAATACTAGGATGTCATGCCCTTTTAACCAACCAGAGCCTTCCCACCCTGTTAACAAAGTTGTATGGCATAACACTTTCAGTAAGAGCCCATAGGCTGTACCATGTGGCATGTCTATATGCATATGGGAGAGTCCCGAAAAGGCAGGAACGTCCTGGTTGTTCTGAGCTGACATCCTCAAACTTCCCAATGACGGAAGAAGGCTCCACCCTTGAGTCACCCATACTAAGATGAACAAAGTACTCAATTAACTTTGTCCCATATCGAGGTAACGTGGTTGCACGTGTTAGGTTGGTTTGACAAACATACTTACACACAATGCCGTTTTGACACTATCACCATTGTTCACTTCATCTCCGTCTTCTTGTAGAAACATACTTGGACAGTAATTGACTCCCATGATTTTCGAACTCATTTTCTTGGGTAGGAAAAACTTTCCCATGACATAGTTATTTATTCTCCATGCTAGGTTAAGCTTGATTCTCTTGATGGCATCCTAAGGTAAGCATTACCCTCATTGTCAAGGAGTGACCAGTGGGTATAAACTATCTAGGGGTGAAAAAAGTAGGACATATGAGTACCTATATATGGATCCATTTACTTAGCATATGTTACAAAAGAGCAATATCCACCTAAGATAGCATATGCTCAACAAAACTTGCACTTTATAAATACTTGGTAAACCATGCATATTAAAATACATGAGGAATATGATCGAGGGGGGGGGGGGGGGGGGGGGCTTTCTTGGCTTGACAATGTACCAAACTTCATCTATGTCTTCAGTTTGATCTTCCATAATTTTTCGTAATCAAAACTCTATCGTGATCAATATCGTCTAATCAATTCAAAGAATATACAATCAACACAATTAATTTCTATAAATCCTACAATCGTGAAGGTGGTACTTTTGCATAGACCTTGATTTTAGAAAACAATTATTTAATTTAGGTTACTTATGAGAGATATATTAGATTTTTAGTGTAGGATTGACATCTCAATCAAAATTATTTAGCCATTTGTCTAAGATCTATGACATTAGTGCCAATAGATAATTTTAAATTATTTATCCCTAGGAAATCGAATTATTTCATTTTGATTTTTTGAGGTGGTTATTAATATTTAGGTGAAAACTTATACACATGAACCAATGTAATTTCCAATAATTCTCTGTTGGTGATCAAAAAGTGAAACCAATGTTAGTTGGATATATATTGTAATTTGTGGCATTTAGGTAAAAGATTTGATTTTGATCAACATTAAGGGAGGTATTGATTTATTAGTGCAATATATGCTTTAGAACTATTTAATTAATATTAAAAAAATTCTCTCAAAACTTTATGAGTCCAGTTTAATTAGTGTGATATTAGAATTTGTTAAATAATGCAAAAATAATTAGCTCATGATGTTTTGTGGTTTGTAAGATAAGAATTTGTGAAGTTCATTTTGAATTTGAGTACATGAAACTAGACATGGAAAAAAGAAGGTGCACTGTTTAAACTTGCCATAATTTGTCAGGCGCTAATAGGTCTAGAGTCAAATAATAATAATAAAAATACACCTTCGATCAGCTGAAACGGTTTTTTCGCGATCATAGATACCAAATACGTTCCCTAATGTAAAACACTTTTTTATGGTGCGTGGGGGTCCACAATTGAACATGACAACATGCCCAAGTAAACAGCGACACAAACAGAGCGTATGGTAGGTGGGAATAATATGGCATGGATTCAAACTGTCAATGTGAAACGTAGGGTTCTAGGAAAAGTGTCGAGACAAGGAATCTTAGCTTGACCAAAAGTTAAAGCAAATTTGCATATGTGGTAAGTAATGCTTCGTGTTGAACTTCTTGTTCTCTCTTTTTGTATGGGGTCCTCTGACAAAATATGTTCTCCAACATTGTGAACTAACGTTGTTTATATACATATCAACCATATGGTTATTCATCTATTCACTTTTCATTTACACAAAACCCACCGTGGGGTTAAGATGTCCTTCCACTTACTCATTATGGTCTATGAGTATCAATGCCATATGGTACGTTCCATCACAAGTAGACCCAATCCGCCGGCTCAGTCTCTCGGAGGTGCTCATAGGGGTAGGGTTTGCGTGTGTGCGTTCAGAGGGGTGCGTGTACGTGCGTGTATGTGAGCGTCTGCATTGTGTTTCGCAAAAAGAGATATATGAACTGTCATGGATTTTTTAATGTGACTTTAATCACATAGGCGTGAAATTTTCGTGGGCCGCCAAAATATAGCGCCACACCCGGGCCCACTTCTTACCACCAAACCTTAGAATGTTTTGTGGCCCATCGAAAGAGAGCGCTCACTACCCTTTCCTTATAAGACTAACCCTAGTCGCGTCTCTCGTCACCCTCTCAACCGCCGCCATGGCTGTCAGATTCAGATCCCATCGAAAGAGAGCGCTCACTACCCTTTCCATATAAGACTAACCCTAGTCGCGTCTCTCGTCACCCTCTCAACCGCCGCCATGGCTATCAGATTTCAGATCTCCTCCCCACCTCCTTGCCTCCTTCGCCCATATTCCCCACAAATTCCCTGGAGAGTACCCAAATCCGTTCTCCTTTGCCTTGATGGTCAAATCGAAATGATCATCGCTGGAGAAGAAAAGGGGTACGAGTGTACCATCATGTGCGACGCATCATGTATGGCGTCTTGTTGCGTGTCATGCGTGCGCGAGGCATTATTTGGTAGTGTTTTACATCATATACTTACCCAAAATTTTCATGGTATTCGTTGTCAAAAGTCACACGATATTTAACAAAATATTATCTTCTGAGCTCTTATTTGTGTACCCTGTTTTAGCATTTTTTTATGCAATTCTTTAGATTCTTGATCTACACATTCTCATGTCTATTTGAATTCATTTATCATACTTTTTGTATCTTATTTTGGATGTTTTCATATCATCTTTTTATGAACGGGCCATATTTCCCTTATCAATAAATCATATTATATGCCCACAAAAGATGTTTGAGGGATCTCAACTATAAGCAATTTTTGGATACATAAAGTAAACATACGGTAAATAAATTTTATTTACTTTTAATAAGTTCTATACCGCGTTGTACTAATAATATAGGTTTCTTATCTCATTTACGGATGGAGAACGATTAATGCTCTTTTGTTGCTCCATATATACTAGGAGGTGCCTCCACATGGTAAAGTAAGGTATTTGCACATGAAGGCTCTGCTTTTTGGAATCATGTCTAGAAACTCCATTGCTCACAGGCTCTTTCACACGATCAAACTGTTGACGATCAAGTAAGAAACTGTTGAGAATCCAACCTTTTTGTATGCTAGACAATTAGATTCTAAATAAGAGAGCACACCTATATTTTGCACAAGATGACCTCTAGATTACTGGAATGTCTTAAGTGGATGATGCACGTGTGTTTTTGTTTTGTAGCAACAAATAGAGTGGAGTAACATGGATGTACCATGAGACGATTTTCATGGAATGGCAGTGCTACTTTTCTAAAGTATTGTAGTAATAAGTTTCTAAAGTATATTTATGTTCTCTCTCTTCATGTGTAAAGTTCATATGTTGACATTTTATACTTATGATTAAGGATTTGAATTGACGTAAATTATTATTAAACGTTGATTGACAGTACAATATCTTGGTAGGAAGGAATAACCAAGTATCTTGTTCAACTAAAGGCAATACCCCCTCTTTTGTAGTTTAGAGTAACATCTTACTTTCCAGAGATCTATCTTTTGATTTGAGTATAGTTCTTCATTATTCCTAGAACATGTAGATTGTTGACCCTACATTCAGTCAAATGCTACCAAGGTTGTCTAGTCTGTTGTTTCGGATTTGGTATTGTGTTATCGCAATTTGACTTACCCCAAACTTCACATTGGTTATTCATAAGCTATTCAAAGAGAGGTTCTCTTTTTAGCTCTTATTTCATTATTCTCTTTTTAGCATATGTCTGTGTTCTCTAATGTCTACTTTCTTCGTGTTGGATGGGCAAGTTTTGCATGCATAAAGTAGATATTAAGTGGAGAACAATTATTTTGTTACTAATATATACACTACACCATATATAGATGGTACAGCTCTTGTAAGCTCATTTCTATTCCAGATGGAGAATACTTGCTCCTTTTTGTTGTCCTGTATGTACGATCAGAGGCATACACAAGGGAAATATATATGCATTTTTGCAGATTAAGTTTATAGGAGCCTCTATTTTTGTGTGGGTTTCTTTTCCAGGCGATGCATCGATGAAGGATGCCATACTTGTTTTGCATCCATTAATTCACGCTCAATTGCATAGTAGTAAGTTTCTACTATGTTTATCCTTTTTCTCTTCATGTGTACTATTCCATTACTGTTGGACAACGCATATTTTGAATACCAAAGTGATTTGCTATAAATTTTTTATAAAGGTGGATTGATTTGCATTCCCTTGGTAGCCAGGAGTGGACAAGTATCTTCAATTGGAGGCAATTGCCTGTCTTTCGTGATTGGTAACATCTTATATTCCATAGATCTATCTTTTGAGACGAGCACAATTCTTATACCTAGAATAAGTATATTGGTGATGCTACATTCAGTCAAAGGCTACCATGGTTGTCTAATCTATTTTTTTATCTTGGTACTGTCATATAGCATTTGTACCTACGCCGACCTTCATATCGGGAATTCATTTCAGCAAATCCCAAGGTATTTAACATGCTTATTTGTGTATTCTCTTTTTAGCATTTACTTATGTAATGATCTAGAGAATTCTTACCTACACATTTCCGCAGCAACGCACGTGGTATTATGCAATTGAATTAATTTCTAGCCATACATTTTTACATCTTATTTTGGATGTGATCATAATCAGTTACCAGCATTCTATGGTTGGGTCGTATTTCTCCTATCAAGAATAAATCTAATTTATGTCTACAATTCTTTTTACATACATAAATGCTCACCATTTCATATCAAAACAAGTTAGAGTAATCAAAGATTATTTTTAAATTTAAAATAGATTTTTGTTTAAAAAAATTGCATTTTGAAGAAATTGTACCCAACTTAATCATGCATGAACAACAAAAGAGATATACCTTGACAAAAGGAAGATTGGTTAGTTACACATGATAAATTAGTCCGGTCGCTCTTGATTTTCAGAAAGTCCGCAGTGACGGCGGTGGAGCGGTGCTCTCAAAGGGGAGGTTGCATGTTGGCCGCCTCGTGCTCCAGCGGCGTGCCCATGGCACTCGCCGTGGCAGCACCCGTGAGATTCTTTTATACCCAGAGATGAAAACGTACGCGAAACTATTGTGACCATAATTTCTCCATGGAAAACCTACACACATGCAAACCTTTACGTGATGGTGAGGAAAAGGACGACTATACTTGGTCTACCAGATTTTTTTCAAAAATAAGAATGCCATATTTGCGGTTTTTCGTTGTAGTCCTCCTTCTCCTCACACGACGTCATTGGACATATACAGGTTGTTCATAGATCAACTATGATCACAGTAGTTGTCAAATGCATATAGTGTCAAAAAAAAGTTGTCAAATGCATACGTATTCGTCCATGGCCACATGAAACATGCCACTAGCTGTGCCACACAGACGCCTCTCTTGGATGCCGTCGGTAATTGCGAACTCTTTGAAGACCACGATCAGCCGAACTCACTCCTCTTGCGCAATTAGCCGAGCTCCCTTTTGCTTAGGTATGTTTTATTTACATTGCATGATCACTAACTCCTCTCTTGGAAGCCGTCGGCCATTGCGGACTATTTGAAGACCACGAGCAACCGAAATCATTTCTCTTACGCAATTAGCGGAGCTCCCTTTTGCTTAGGTATGTCTTACTTACATTGCATGATTAAGTTGAGTACGATGGCTTCAAGATGTACAACATCTTGGTATATTTCTTTCTTTGTTTTTTTTGTGTGTGCCTGTATGGGGGGGGGGCTCGCGTCCGCCACCGAACTTTATGTTTCCACTGCGTCACAACCGGAACTTTATGTAACATGGTACGAAATTGACGATGTGCTTTAATAAATGATGAACTCTTACAAGATGAAAATAATTTAGATCTACTTTTTGAGCCCATGGCTCAAACGGGTAGGAGGATATTCTTGTTATACTAGGCAAAATCTTACAATATGGAACTATTTTTCTAGGCCACACTTTGGAGGATATTAGAGGATCGAATCTTACAAATCAAAACCACATAGATCTACTTATTTGATAAAAAAACAAGGTAAAAGTACCAATGAAGTTCAAGTAAAACAGAGTATCAGCTGTGATTTTCATAAAGGGTAGAAATGGCGGACACAACGATATATAGATCACTGGTGTTCCATACTAGAGGGATCAAAACCCAGAAGTACTTGAGGAAACAACCCCACTTGGCAACCTCTTCAGTCATTTTAGACGAACTACGATTTGCAATTTTTTTTTACAAAAGCAATCTCTCTTGGCTTTTGGTTTATTTCCTTCTTAGAGGATCCTATTAAAGGACATGTATCTAAGAAATAAATAAACCAAAAGCTGAGAGATTGCTTTCAGTAAAAAAAATCCAAATCGTATTTTTCTAGGATGCCTGAAGAGGTTGCCGAGTGCGGTTGTTTCCTCAAGTACCTCTGGTATGAAACACCAGTCTATGCATAATAGTGTCCTCCTTTGCTTCTTTTTATGAAAATCATAGCTAATACTTCTGTTTTACTTCAAATTCATTGCTAGTTTATCTCTTGGTTGTCCGCATTGCATTTGCAACTTTGTTTTTTCAATTGAAAAAGTAGGTCTATGTAGTTTTCATTTGTAAGATTCGATCCTCTGTATCCTCCCAAGTGTGTGCAGTGTTGCCTTGAAAAATATATCCCTAGTTTCCATATTGTAAGATTTTCGCCCTTTACAACAAGAATATGCTCCTACCCGTGTGAGACACGGGCTCAAAAAGTAGGTCTAGGTCTATTTTGGAATAGCTAGCTTCGAGCCTACGCCGAGGATATTCTTGTAACACGGGCATGAGTTGGAAAAGTAGATCTACATAATCTCATGATGACTAGATTCCACTTCTGATTGGCACATGATATCATTAGATGAGTAGAGACGGTCAAAATGTTGACTTCATACTTGCATCTACTATTCGAATGGCCACAAATGTCACCATTTTAGATGAGTGGAAACACTTGGTGGCTTGACTTAATACTCGCATCTATGAATTGAACGCTATGAAAAATGTTATTGTTAGACCAGTAGAACATCGTTGCAACATCCCTTATCATGCCCCGTGCACCAAAATATATATGATTGTGCAATCTATACTTTATTTTTAAATATTTTCAATAAATATGCGTTTGCTTGCATATAAATAAATGGTGCTTGTATACTTAGAAAATAAATGCAAATTATATGCTAAATTTGACATAATTTGTCTTTTTAGTCAACTAAAATAAATGTAATTTCTAAAAATATTTAGAAATAAAGACAACATATTGCATGTATACTAAAATTATGATTGTGCAATCTCTACTTTATTTTTAAATATTTTCTAATAAATGTGCCTTTGCTTGCATAAATAGATTGTGATTGTATAATTAGAAAATATATGCATCTTTGATGTGCATTAGTTTCTATAAATACAGAAAATATACATAATTTCAACCTTCAATTTAGTCTATCTCTCCCATACCAATATGTGTGCATGCCCGCAGGTTGTCCTCGGAGCAATTGTAATCGGGGCGGTACTTCTGATGTACGTTTTCACTTCTCAGCATATAAGAGAAGCCACTATCGCCACTGCATCGAGCATCATGAATGTGTCGCTGGTGCATGTCGTCGCCGGCATTCAACCTCTCCTTGAATCAAACCGCTCTGCCATCGTCGTCGCAGGCTCTTTAAAAATTATGAGCAATTCTTCCTATGTAATTAACCAATCTCATTTTGTTTAGTTATGCCTTTTTATTCGAATGCATGCCTCGCTAATTTCCCTACTATTATTTTACATCTACTTTCTTTTTTAGTGAACACTCTTTTCTTAATTTTCAAGCATCATATCTGTTCCGTCTTATCTTTAATAATATTTGAGCATATATATAGTTCTATACAAACAATTTTATTGTGGATACTATCTTTCTTAACAACGGAAACATGGCCCATTCATTATAATTAAAGCTCGTAGTTATGAACGCGTCCAAAATTATATTCCATGTGTTCCAATGTAATCTACATTCTAGAAATTTTAAGAGTAATAGTACTACATGCATATGTAATAACCATTCCGAGACATGCCAGTGCAATCTCTTAACACGGTTTTATGAGTATTTTGCTGCCATGAGCGTAGTAGTTATTGAAAAGAGAGTGTGATATTATATTCCTAATGGTTGTATTGTGCACGATATTATATGCAAGTTATTGGTGTGGCACTATATTTGATGAATACATTATTGTAGCTATATGTTATATAACGTAAAAATCTTGCACAAGATCATACGATCGACTACTCATGGTGGGGTTACCATAGGTAGTATCATGCATTTAATATATGCACACAAAAAAACCCGATATGTTACTGCAATTAATGAAGAGAATGATGATAGTGATATCATAGATAGATAGCGTATCAAAATAGAAAATTTAGTATCAAATAGATTTTGTACACAGTTTTGCAGTAAGATTACAAATCAATACATATAATGAAGTTGATGCTACTACATGATACTATGCATTATAGAGATACTATTATATACTAGTGTCATATGCATGCTACTAGTATATGATGCTACCCACTATGACTAGCCAAAGCAAAAAATGTTGATAGATCAGTTACATGTAAATATGAGGCTAAATTGTTAAGTACAAATTCATTAGATACAACCCTTCAATGCATTAGGGTGGTTATCTCTTATAATACACTGCTACCTACAAATTGTGCTGCATTATGTAACATACAAGTACAAACCTTCCATGTGGCCGTAGGCAAAAAAATTGCTACTGCAGTCGTATGTAGCATTAGCCAAAAACATTAAATTTAGATACAACCCTTAATAAACAATGCATTGAACTAGTTATAATCTTAATTTTTTATTACAACACGATAAGAGACGATGCACTGGCACATGCATTACTAGAAGGACATGATTGTTTGCATATGTAAGTAGTAGCATTATTAGATGACTTGTAATTTGTACTAAATTTTCCAGAATGTAGAAAATGGATTAAAAAATAGTCTAGAATATATTTCATTGTGAAACGGAGGGCGTAAGATGTCAACACCTACGGCCAATTTAATTCGGTTCTTCTACTACTGAATTATTAGAACTCATGTATTTGCTGCTACGTGTTGAGTCAGGTGGAAGAAAAACTGTTCATGGCGTTCGCCATGCAGCCGCAGGTGGTCGAGATGTCATACGCCGGCGTCGACGGCTCCGTCTTCACCTACTACCGCGGCGAGGACGGCCAGCCGAGAGCGATGTTTGCCAGCCACCGCGGCAACTGGTACATCCAGGCCGCTGACCCGGCGACCGGCCGCCTGCTCGGACGCTTCGCAGCCGTACCACCGCCTCACCACCTGCCCAACGCGTCGCGGGCCCTCGCCGACGCCAAAGTGGCTCGTCCGCGGCCCTCAGGGCCGGGTTGGCCCGTCCCAACGTCCAGATGGTGGTCTTCTCCGCGCCGGTCGGTGACGCCGGCGTGGTCTCCGCCGCCGTCCCCGTCGACGACATCATGGCGATCGCCAGCCGGGCCGCGGCAGGGTTCCGCACCGCGGATGTGTACTACTCGATCACCGACAGTAAGCGCGGAGCGTCCACTGGTTATAAGCCTTTGGCCGCAGGCTCTGACGCGAATGTTACGGAGGTTTTGTTCTCGGAGATCAACTGCACCGCGTCCGCCATTGACGCACCCAAGCTAGAGCTCCACGTCGCCGGGCTCGGGTCTCACCGCAAGCAGTACCAAGTCGCTTGCACGAGCTTCGACCTCTCCGGAGGAGTAAACCTGGTACGTCTACCTGCATGCCTACCCTCCACATTTGTGAATTCTCGTCAAATATACATTTTTTAGGGGAATTTGTCAAATATACATTTTTTTAGATCAATTTGTCAAATATACATGCTACGGTTGGCTCTGGCCTCTGGGCCACTGACTTGCTCACCTGGGCCCCTTATGGTGCAACTGGCCATATTACTTTGGCCTGGGCTAATGTCAGGGACAATCAGGTTTCTCCTAAAAAAAACCAGGTTTCCGGCCAGCTCTTTCCCAGAATTCAAGTTCCTGCAAGTCTGCCTGAATTATTGCTGAAGGACCCGGCACAGAGGCGAGCAGCGGGCCGCGGTCAGGGCCACTGCCCACTGGGACGTCCGCTCTTTTTTTTTCCTTGACATGGAACTTACTCGGCGGGTTCGCCGGACATGGCAGATCTGCTTACAATGTCAGGAGCCTCCACGACGTATGGCCGGCGGAGATTCAGCCTGGGCAGCTTTGAATAGTTCACTGAAATTGAAGCTCCTACTAATTAAACATGAGCCGACAATTTTCATGTGCAAGCTGTCGTCAGCCAGTAGTTTCGCGACTTTGCCAACGTCGTCAGACCAGGATCGCCCCGTCACTGCCTATGAGGCTATGACAATTGTTGGGCGGAAGGGAAGTTATAAACGATGAAAATCAAAAAATCAAAACAATGGGGACACGAATTTAATGTGGAAAAACCTCTCTCAAACAATGGGAGAATAAAAACACGGGCGGCAGTCAGCAAAACTTCAGTACATCGGGTGAGGTTACAAACGTGGTGGATTTACAATACCCGACTTATGCCAACCGGCGGCTTACAAGAAGTATTTATATGGAGGCAAATCCCTAAGCCAGTTGCAGTCCAACTCAGAAATCCGTACGCATCTTATCATATTGAAATTGTTAATGACATTGTGGTGAAGGTCTCCCATGTACTTTCCTCCTTAATATGTCATATCTTCCATGGTATCATCATTGAGCTTAATTTGGTAGTGTTGTACGTACGTTTATATAGCTATATAAATAAGAAAGTTGGCTGACAATTTTTTTCACTTGAGGTAAAATATTTGAAGCCTATCAGGACTAGCCCTTGATGGCATGATATATAGTGTTGTGAGAATTGCCAAAAACTGCCTCAACGGGAGTCGAACTCAGATCCCTCCAACAGTAAACCTCTCTTCTTACATCTCTCAACCCTAGCTAAACCCTCCTCCTTGTTGTTTTATGGTGATATAAGTTTTCGGCAATTCTCATAATGCGGATTCTACTATATCAGTGCCACCAAATTGAGCTCTTTTTTACCTCGAGTGAAAAAAATGTCAGACAATTTTCTTACACTACATAGCTATAAACGTACGTAGAACGCTACCAAATTGAGCTTAATGATGATACCATGGAAGATAGCACGTATTAAGGAGGAAAGTATCTGGGAGATCTTCACAACAAATGTCATTAACCATTTCAATATGACAAGATGCGTACGGAAAAAACTGGAAACTTTCCAAGAGGGAAGTCCTGTAGATCGGAATTGCTTCCATATATCACACAGATCTCATCGATCGATCGAAGATTAACCTAGCTACATGAAATTTTGTTTCCCCTCGATCCTCTCTTTCTACTAGCACGCAATGCATGCATGCACGCAAGATGTCTGAAGTTTTCGGACTGGCCGCCGGCGTCGCAGCAGCATAGTGTACTAACATCTACGATACACGAGAACTTGCCTGTGGCAAGATGGTTAGTTGGGTGGTTGTACCCCTAGCCCACCAGAGTTCAAACCCCAGGTTTGACGCTGGTGTTTCTCATTTAAGGCGGAATATTCTTCAGTGGGAGGCGACGTTCCCGTCGACAGCGAGGCGCCCGTGGTGACTTCGTCAATCTCAAGACTCGACCCGCCGACTCAGTCTCTCGGAGGTGCTCATAGGGGTAGGGTGTGCGTGCGTGCGTTCATAGGGGTGAGTGTGTGCGCGTGTATATGAGCGCTTGCGTTGTACTGTGTTTCGCAAGAAAAAAAAAACATCTACGATACACAATCTTCTTCCCCAGGGGATCCGGCTGGTGTTCCGACACGAGGCGGGCATGTTCGGCCGGATGGGGTTGGCCGTTGTCTGCGTCCTGTGCTCGCTCGTGGCCGTAGCGGCGGTGGCGTGCTTCTTCATGCTCCGGGCGCTGCGGCGGGCTGGGGCACGGGAGGCGGCGCTCCAGGCCGACCTCGTGAGGCAGAAGGAGGCGCTCCAGCAGGCGGAGCGCAAGAGCATGAACAAGAGCAACGCCTTCGCCCGCGCTAGCCACGACATCCGGTCCTCGCTCGCCGCCGTCGCCGGCCTCATCGACGTCGCCCGGCCGGAGGCGCGGGCCAACTCCAACCTCACATACTGCCTCAACCAGATGGACGTCGGCACCAAGAAGCTGTTCGGTCAGTCTCCCAAATCTAGCTCTATGCATCCATCCATGGCCCAAGAAACGGCAGGCGCATCCATGCATCCATGGCCCTAGATACGTGCCATACATTAATTCGTGAATGCCATGCCATGTATACTTGGTAACTTTTTTTGCTCCATACTGCTCCTGATTATTTAACTAATGCAATTATATGATTCATATCAGTACAGATTTGCACGCAATAAAAAGTAAAGTTGCACAACTAATTTGCTTAAAATGTTTGGTGTACAAGTGTGCATCAGTTCAGTTCTACGGTTTTCTACAAATTAAAATTGCACAATTTTTCCACAATGTGCATTGAAACCTGTTCATGTTTGGTAAAATGATACTAACGTTTAGGATAGATGGTCCCATTATCACATTGCTAGACAAACGCACATGTTAGTCTTTTTCTATTATCTAGCTATGCAAATATTTCGTCACATTTTACGCTAGCTCTATGTTGGTTGTGTGTGTCTTCGGATGCCGAAGTGACAATTTCCTCTAATGAGCTTATATTGATTCATCTACATTTGTGTAACACGTGTCTTTGTACGTGTAGATATACTTAATACGATACTAGACATGAGCAAGGTGGAGTCCGGGAAGATGCAGTTGGAGGAGGTACAATTCAGCATGGCCGACGTCCTTGAGGAATCCATGGACATGTCGAATGTTGTCGGCATGTCCAAAGGCGTCGAGGTGGTATGGGACCCCTGTGACTTCTCTGTTCTGCGGTGTCATGCCATCATCGGTGACTGCAAGAGGTTTAAGCAAATCCTTGACAACTTGCTTGGCAACGCAATCAAGTTCACAGACGAAGGACACCTCGTGCTCCGAGCGTGGGCCAACCGGCCGATCGCCAGGACCTCCATGATAAACACCCCCTCTAGGTTTGTCTCCTGTTGGCGTGTCGGTGGGTTCCGTCGGTGGCTGCTTGGAGCAAGGGAGGACGGAGCCGAGCAGAATGCTCGAAGATCACTTCAGAATGATCCCAACTCGGTTGAGTTTTACTTCGAGGTGGTTGATACGGGTGTTGGGATACCCAAGGACAAGAGGGAATCGGTATTTGAGAACTATGTTCAGGTGAAAGAAGGGCATGGTGGCACCGGCCTCGGACTTGGAATCGTCCAATCCTTTGTAAGTGGTCTACAACTTGTTTTCATGCATGTTAAAACTATCACTTGCCACTTCACCGGCCTCAGACTTGGAATCGTCCAATCCTTTGTAAGTGGTCTACAACTTGTTTTCATGCATGTTAAAACTATCACTTGCCACTTCTCCCCATGTGGCCTAAAATTACAAAACTTATTAACTTTCTAGGCTATGTAAAAATCATAGTTACTCTGTGGATGGCTGCAAAAGGTGATAGAATTAAAAAAAAGAAGTCAAAATGCACCATATATCCAAATACATTTTGTATGCAAAACACATAGATACAATGATCTTGTTTATAGATAGTTCACCGGTGTGTCAAATCAGGTGGCACGTACTACAGTTTTTACTCTATCACGTCTTGTCTTCTTATTGTTAAAATGTGACTAATTCACCGTCGATTGAAAACTAATTAGTTCTCGGTGAGTGGCGTTATCGAATGTTGGTTGCAACCCATGTTGTAACTAGCACGAATCATGGAGCAAAACCAATATTTCGAGACATTTTTTCTCAGTTAGACCGAGAATTAGCAAAAACTGTTATCATTTTGTTCCACTAATATTTGTTCTACTTGTCTTGACAGGTTCGTTTGATGGGAGGAGAGATCAGCATAAAGGAGAAAGAGCCAGGAGAAGCCGGAACGTGCTTCGGCTTCAACGTCTTCTTCAAGATCAGCGAGAGGCCAGATGGTGAAGAGGACATCGAGCAAGGGAGAAAATTACAAAAAACCACCACAATTCAGGCTAGGGTTTCAAAAAACCACCGGGATACGTTAGGGTTTCAAAAAACCACCAGTCTAGAGTTAATTACTTTCAAACAGCCACCACTTCGGTGCTAACCGCCCGCGACACTCAGTTAACCATGAAACTGACATGGGTCCCACTCAGTTAACCATGACACCGTGAGGCTGACGTGTGGGTCCCCTCTGTCAGTTCCGTGCTTAACTGAGTGTCGCGGACGGTTAGCACCGAAGTGGTGGTTGTCTGAAAGTAATTAACTCTAGACTGGTGGTTTTTTGAAACCCTAACGTATCCCGGTGGTTTTTTGAAACCCTAGCCTGAATTGTGGTGGTTTTTTGTAATTTTCTCAGCAAGGGACGACAACGGCGCCGTCGCTGTTCAGGGAACCCGGCTGCTTCAAGGGCGGGCACTGCGTCCTCCTCGTGCACGGCAGCGAGACCCGCCGGATCCTGCACACATGGATGGAGAGCGTTGGGATGAAGGTCTGGCCCGTCCCGCGCGCCGAGCTGCTCGCTCCGACACTGGAGAAGGCGCGCGCCGCCGCGGGCGCCTCCCCGTCCAGGCCGGCATCGATGTCCTCGTCACAGGGCGGCGGCCCCGGCGACTTCGACGGCGCCACCGACCGGTGCTTCAGCTCCAAGGATATGGTCACCCAGGTCCTGCGGAACGGCAGCGGCAACCACGCCGGGCACCTCCACCAGTTCGGCCTGCTCGTCGTCGTCGACATCTCCGGCGGGAGGCTCCACGAGGTCTCCCCAGAGGCGGCGGCGAGCCTCGCCAGGACCAAGCACCAGGTGCCGTGCAGGGTCGTGTGCCTGACGGACCTCAAGACCTCCTCCGAGGATCTGAGGAGGTTTAAGGAGGCCGCGAGCTGTGACCTCGATCTGCGCAAGCCCATCCACGGCTCTCGGCTGTGCGAGCTCCTCCAGACCATGAGAGACCTCCAGGCCTCCCCGTTCCAGCAGCAGCAGCATCCGTACCAGGTGGGGATCACCATCAATGAAGAACTGCCGGCGGCGTCTGAAATCACAGTCGCGGCGGCGCCGGCGCCCCAGGGACTGCCCGGAGTTGCAGACGACAAGCCGCTGAGCCTTCCGTCTAAAAAAGACGACAAGCCGCTGGAAGGGATGCGCGTGCTGCTGGTCGAGGACACCATGGTGCTGCAGACCATCCAGAAGAAGATGCTGACCAGTCTGGGAGCATCCGTGGAGATTGCAGGGGATGGATCCAAGGCTGTGGCCATGTTCACGAAAGCTCTCGAGGATGCAAGTGGTGGTGTATCAGAGAATCATGCAGATGCAGTGGCATCGCCCTATGATGTGATTTTCATGGACTGCCAGGTAGTGATTTTTTTTCCAGCAAGAGCAACAATTCAGTCCTTTGTTTCTGACGATGGTTTTGACATTACTGGCAACTGTATCTTCTTCGTTTTCAGATGCCAGTGATGGACGGCTATGAGGCGACGAAGCGCATCCGCGAGGAAGAAGGCCATTACGGGATCCACACCCCGATCATCGCGCTGACTGCGCATTCCGAGGAGGAGGATCTGCAGGAGACCATCAAAGCAGGGATGGATCTCCACCTCACCAAGCCAATACAGAGGAGGAAGATTGTGGATGCTGTTTACCAGGTCTGCAAGAAAGACAATAACTGATGTTGTTCGTTTCCCTGGCCATATTAATCACAATTAGGAGATGTGGGTGGTTTTTCAGTGATTAGGATGAATCATCATCGTCCTAATCACTGAAAAACCACCGACATTTCCTGATTGTGATTAATGTGGCCGGGTAACCTCTAGCAGCAGGAGCTGAACTTTGGTGTTGCAGAAAATTGAGCTTTACTCTTGATCTATATGTATGTGATGTTGACGGTCGAGAAATAATTATATTGTTGAGTTTCCAGAAATTTCAGTTTTGAGGGAGTTTTTCTAGTGCAACATACATTAGAGGTTATCATGTTCCTTGCACATCAGTGCTTGCTTAGTGCTACAGCATTTTGGTGAGCATGTCACACCATGAGAACGGAGCATAGCTCAGTTGGCAAGGCGCGGGAGTTCGCAGCCAGCCCACCAGTGTTCGAGTCTCGGCTCGAGCGCTTGGTGCTCACGCAGTTTTCTTCTTTAAAAAATGCCAACAGGCTAGTCTAGCCCGGGTTGGTCGAGCATGTCACACCATAGGACAACCGGCACAGGCTTGAATAGACGAGGACCTTAGATTACAGCAACATATTTGCTAGTACTTGTGATTATCTCAGCTTAATTTCCATTACCTCCTCTACATGAGAAAGAAAGTACATATTGTTACAAGCCATTGAATCCCTAGCTAGCTGTCCCAAATATCTAGTGTACACAAGCATAGCTGGTAAATGCCCCTACAAGTAACTGTACAATCACTTCTTGTCTGTCTGTAGAGGACTAGCCTAAATAATAGCTCTCATATGCAGGCACCAAGTGGGAAAAGTTCGCACCCCAGGTCATTATCCGCGAACGGCACCTCGTTGTTCTCCTGTGTTGAAATCAGAATAAGACTTGAGAAAGATCACCACTGAATTATTGTACTATAAGTTTACTAAGCATGGATCAGTGCTAGACTGCTAGTGATCTATAAAGAAATAACATATACATAGTGGAACTTTAAAGAATAGAAATACAAGATTGGCTCTGTTGACTTTCTTACCACTTTGATTATGGAGTTGAGAAGTCCGTCAAAATTGCAGCTACTAGAATTAAACCCACCCTGCAGCTTAGAAATGCCGAAATCATACACATCAGTCTGTTCAGGCACACTAGCATCACCATTGTAGTTAAAGCCTCCATTGTCCAGCCTCTGGTTGTGTATAGTGTCTTGGCTCATTCCATCCATTCTATGTCTAAAATTGCTTGCAGCTCCAGAGTGCAAGTATTTTGAATGTCTCTCCGAATCAGAAGGAATCATCGTCGTACTACCAGAAGAACTACCTCCGCATATGGACTTGTTGGCTGCCATAAGGCTCACAGAAGGGAAAACTGTCGCTCCTTCTGGAAACTTCCCTTTTTGGTCCGTCTCTTGTTCTGGAGCCACAAAGCTAGCATCCAATTTTGTCACACCGACACTATCAAACGGAATGTGCAATGGTAACTTGTCAATAGAGAACCCATCATTAATTGGAAGAGCACCCTGCTGGAATATACTGGACTCCCGCAAATTAGCAGAAAGTCCAACAGACCTTTCAAGCAGTCCTGAACTTGCAGTTGGTACTCTTATTGATGGATGGGCTCCAACTTTGACCTGTGTGCACTCAAGAAGCTCCACTGGCTGCAGTGAACTGCTTGCAACTCTTTGGAGTGTGCCAGACATAGTGTTAGCCAGAGCACTCCCAGAAAAAACAGAACACAGATCATTGGTTTCTTGATGGATCCACTTCTGTTGGAGCCCAAGCGACGCGGTCAATCCTTGCACCAAATTAGCCTGTTGGTTTTCTTGTAAGTTTACAATGTGGAATTCATTAGTACCGCTGCTTGCACACTGAATTGGCTTGGAAGGAGCAAGGTCCTGAAGCCCAAATGCCGTTGCACCAGCACCGTTTAGCAGTCCATGTGGATTGAAAGATGAAAGACCAGCAGAAGGGGAAAACGGTTGATAACCATGAAGTCCTTCAAATGCTCCCATGTGCAAAAAAGGGTCTCTACCTCCAAAAGCAGCAGCAATGCTAGCTTGCTGTGATGCCACAGCACTTAGCCGTCTGAGGTATAGCCTGTACTTCTGCATGACATATAAAATCAATTTATTAGGCATTGAGGCAAGCATGCACTCAGGGAATCACAATGGCAAACATTTCATGCATGAGGTATATAACCATAAGAATTCTGAAGAAAAAGGAAGAAAAGATATACAATCATGAGATAACTGTTTCCTGGTTTGGCATGTAGATTCTAGCTGAACTACATGATAGGACCTACGGACATCATAAAAACCTAGAAATTTTCTTAACCTTTTAATATCAGGCTTGTAAAAAAAAATTATCTATCAATACATCGAGATGCAAAGATTGTGTTTTCTCAATTTTTGCAAACAAAAAGGTGCACAACATTGTTTACATATACAGCATATGTAATCTGGACAAATGCAGGGTGATGTCTTCCTTCTAGCCGGTTGTGGAAGTGAAACAATGTGGCAAAAATAGTAGGGTGAACTGTACAGAAGTACGTACTTATTTGAACATTTTATGCTAGCCTAGTTAGATTTAACCCACTAGTCTACATGTTTGGAGGAAGAATATGAGCAAGCTGCTATCTACATTTTTTTTAAGATAAAGCTGCTATCTACATGTTCAGGTTTTCTGAAAAGTTCAGTATAATGAGCAGAAATGTTTCTTGCATATGATTTATTCCAAACCAACTGAACATATGAAATGGCACACAAATGGGAAGATAAATGATGGAAGTGCAGAGCTATAATATTGGACTCATTACATGAGCATGAGGACCTTGTCATAATAAAATATTTGTTCAACAAAGCAAGCCTAATACCACATTATGCTCTGCTCTGCAACTTAGGTATATCCGATACCAAATATAAGAAGGGCAAAACATCACTGCATAACCAATATATACGTAAAAAAAACTTTGAGGAAGTTTCTCAAAAGTCTACTTTGCACATAATGCTCCTTCCTCTTATGTTGTGGAACGGATTGAGTACCTACTAAGGCTAATTTGCACACATTGTTCGTGACAAACAATCTTTATGTGTACCTACTAAGAAGGGTGTTTTTCCCCTTAACTGACTGCGTTTATGCTTTATAAAAGCTGGGCTCTCTGAGCCTATTCACTAAATGGAAGGAAAAAATTCAAAGAGTTACTAGTGGAAGTAAATGACATGCTACCGTACCTGCAGATGACTCGCAACGTTTTCCCTGGTGAGCTTCTCCACGTTCATAAGCTCAAGTATTCTTTTCGGTACAGCTTCTGCATCAAAACAGTAAGAGAAAGGACACATCATCAATGAGTTGCTGCAAACCTGCAAGCACATTTAACAGAAAGACAAAAAAGCAACGTAAAGACTGTTTTCTTACTATCAATCCCGAGATGGTTCACAGCAGCAACAAATTTCCGATGCAGGTCCACTGACCACACAACTCGTGGCTTCTTTGACGCCCAGGGATCGTCGTTGTCTTGACCATCGTTGTCCTCGCCTTCGTCTTCGTCTCGCTATGTGGTTCTTTCCTCTTCTTGCTGGCCATGCTACCCTGGCCAGATGAACCACAGGTAACCTGGCTTAGCCCATGGTACGAATCTGTGGTTGGCTGCTTACTAAATTCCTTGGGAAAATCAAGGTTACTGGCTTCCCGGTTACTGAACTTCCTCCTCACAACATGCTGCCACACGTTCCGAAGCTCTTCGATGCGAACGGGTTTTAGGAGATAATCGCAGGCACCATGGGTTATCCCCTTAAGTACTGTTTTCGTCTCCCCGTTTACTGATAACACTGTATGAGTTGAATGGTACTTCGTTAGCATCCATGTTTTAATCAATGGAAGTAACATTACAGTAAGTAGTACCAGGAATTAACAGTGGGCTGAAAGGAAGTTGTGAACTTACTGATGACAGGGAGGTCCATTTCAAGCCCAACGAGCTCGAGGAGCTTGAAACCGTCCATGTCGGGCATGTGGACGTCGCTGATAACCAGATCAAACATGTCCTTGTTCTCCCTTAACAACTTCAGAGCAGTAATGGCCTGGTTGGTGGTTGTTACTGTCGAGGAGGCAGCAGAGCAGATGCTCTCATCAGTTTTACAATTGTAAAAAGCAGAGGAAGGACATATAATTAATAAGCATTGCACTGCTTTATAAGGCTTTTAAGACATCCGACATTTTCTCAAGTGAACTATAAATTCAGAAGTATCAAAAAACATCTGCAAAATATATATGGTTGTAATATGAATGTCAGAACAGGCAGAAGTTTTTTTTACTCTGCATGTGGAAACTCTTGCAACTGCAGAAGCATTTAAGCAACAGAAATTACTAATGCACTATATACTACAGTGCTAATAGCAGCACAAATTCAGTAAGAAAGCGTGATAAGAACAGATCATTGGTGAGTGAAAATGCACTTAACTAGCAGCCTAAATAATGTTTCTTAAACAAAAGTTACAAAACACACAATGAAGTGCAAGCAGGCACTGACCGTGATACTGGCAGCGGCGTAGGAGGCCCTCCAGGACCTTGAGGCACACCGGGTCGTCGTCGACGGCGAGGACCCGCATGCCGACGGGGAACTGGTCCCTCTCCCTCCCCATCAACCCCTTCCTGGCCTCCATCATCATGGCGTCCAGAAGCATCCCAATTTGACCCAATTCGCAGCACCTTAACAATTCTTTGTGCACTATCAACTACACTGGAATGACCTTCAGGGCTCCCCAACTGTCTCAATCCGAAGCAAGAAACCTAACCCTAAGAAAACAAATCCCAATTGACCCAGTTCCCAGCACGAATTGGGAACGATTAAGCCAGCCTTGCGAAGCTAACGGCAGCCAAGAGCAAGAAAGGGAAAACCTTCCTCAAGCCCTCAACATCAACGCCACCTGAACACGGAAGGGAAAGCTAAAGCCCACCAACTAACTGCATCCAAAATTACTCCGGGAAGAGGAAATGATCAGCGAAATGGAAAGAAGCAGGTGGATTTGGAACACCGGTGGAGATGAGGCGAGACGGGAGGAGAAGACTTCAAAGAACGAACGAACGAACCCACTAACACTGCTCATCCATCATTATTGTAGCCGAGAAGAGGTTGGGAAAGCAAGAGGCTAAAAAGGAAAGCAAGGACACACACACGCACAGAGAACAGAGGAGGCGGGGAAAGCAGAGACAGAGAGTGACACTCCAGGTGACCAAGCAAGCAAGCAAGACCCTGTGCTCAGCACCAAGCAAGCAACCGAGCAAGCCGGGGGGAGGACGATGGAGAAGAAGCCAAAACAGTAGCAGCGGCGCACTTGAGAAGGGCGTTGTTTGGGGAGCTTGAAGAGGCAGGAGCGAGATGGCGATAGAAAGCAAAGTTTTGGACTCTTGGTGGACGATTTATAGAGGTGGCGCGCATGGTGACAAGGCTCCTCATATGATGCAAGACGAGCTCTGGGACCCGCAGGCCACAATCTTCCAATGCCTGTTTTGGCGCTGTGGTTATTTTTTTCAGCCCCTGTGATTACCGCGCTGTTTTAAATTGTGACCGTGGGTTGAAAAGGGAAATCAACCTTAAAAAAATATAAACCTAAAAAGGGGGAAAATAAAATGGTCATGCGGGAGTGTATGTGCTGCTGTTTGACTGAGTGACCGTGAGAACTTGCATTGCATGTGGTAAGATAGTTAGAAGGGTGGTTGTACCCTCACCTTTTTTTTTTTGAGAACACAGTACAACACAAACGCTCACAAATACGCACATACACTCACCCCTATGAACGCAGGCACGCACACCCTACCCCTATGAGCACCTCTGAAGGACTGAGCCGGCAGATCTTGAGGTTGACGAAGTCACCACAGGCGCCTCGCTGTTGACGGGCACGTCACCTACCACTGAAAGAATAGCACCGGATAATTCTGGAATAAATCCAGGTAAATGCAAACGCCCATGCCAAGTCTAGGACTTGAACCTGGGTGGGCTGGTTCCACCACAGGGAACCCAACCATCAGAGCCAAGCTCCGTTTGCGGTTGTACCCTCACCTTATCAGAATTCAAATCCTATATTTGAAATTGGTGTTTCTTATTTAGGTGGATTATTCTTCAGTGGAAGGCGACGTTTCCGTCGACAGCGGACGATCTCTCAAGAACCGGCCACCGGCTCAGTCTTTCAGAGGTTCTCATAAGGATAGGGTTTGCGTGTGTACGTTCATAGCGTTGAGTGTGTGTACGTGTATGTGACCGTCTGCGTAGAAAAACAATTGTACCATGTTTTCTATGTATGTATGGTACGGCCTAAGCCGACCCGGTCGCCGCACTGGCAACCGCGAGGCTCTCCGGCGCCTAAAAAAAGAAAACACTCTCATCGTCACCCAGCTACCTCGCAACCCTCCCATGGTGGATAGCTGTGGCAGACCATTCTCAAAGTTTGTTTTTTCTTTTTTTCCCTCGCCCTAGTGGTTTCTGTCACGTCCACCTTGTTGGTCCAACTATTGTCGATCATCCTCGAACTATCCAGCCCTAGCTGGCCGCCTCAGATATAGTTGCCATTGATCTATGTGGGTTGGCAGCTCCTTTACGCATGTACCTCCACCTCTGGGTGCACGAGTGTAGTTAGGGTACCTGAGTCGTTGATCAGCCCGAATTTCAGATTTCCTCGTCGGGTGGTCTACATGTAAATACACAGGGAGCTCCTGGACCTCTAAATTGGATGGGATCCGGTTGTGCATGCCCGCTAACCTAATGTGGTAATTGGCGTTTCTTCAGTCCAGCAATGTCACCCGGTGAGGCGTTTCAGCCTAGAAACGCCACTGCGTCGGCACATTCAGAGGCCCGTTAACGGACCCGTTAAAGGCAGAGTTAATAGTAAACTTTATTAAGCCTCACACGCTGCATATGACATCTACATGCTTTGTTCTGCTGCTCACGCGCACGTTGATCTTTGCTGGAGGTCGTGTG
This sequence comes from Poa pratensis, assembly GCA_947311845.1. Classification (NCBI taxonomy): domain Eukaryota; kingdom Viridiplantae; phylum Streptophyta; class Magnoliopsida; order Poales; family Poaceae; genus Poa; species Poa pratensis. The sequence continues at coordinate 40,233,476 of CAMZMU010000085.1, forward strand.
TTCGGTCCCCTCTGCTACCTTTTCTTTCCTTTCATTGCTGTTGTTGTTTTTGTTTCATCACTCTGGCTTCTTTCTTTTTGGTTATGAGGATTGTTAATGTCTCTACAAGTTATGGATATTATGTTGGTGTCTCCAGGAGTCCAGGTACAAATAATATTGTTGTCCTTGTTGGCTCACTTGAGACATGTAATTTTCTATTGTAATACTTCCTCTCAATCTTAATGCAATGGCATTCAAATCTTTTGCATGTTCTTCAAAGAAAGAGTGATGTACATCAAGAAGGTGTCCCCATGCTTAGCTTGGTGTCTACATCGGAGGAACGAATACTCGCTGGAGATACACATGGCATGAGATTATTATTAGAGGAAAAAGATAAACTACCTCGACAGACGTGCTTCCTGAAAAATAACGCAATCTGCTGATCTTCCTGCCTTGAAGCATAACTAGTTGATAAGCTCGCCTGCCGTCGCTCCAGTGAAAACCACGAACACAACCAGCTGAATACATAGCTGATACGCACTGCAGCGGGTGAGCAATTCTCTTTCTGCTGAAATTGATCATCTACGATTGACCTCGACTCATTCGTTCACAATCAGAAGGTTGTATAACCACTAGACGCCGAAGACGAAGAAGCTTCACGCGTTGAACCATCAAGCTTTCTTTGCCAAGATGTTCAAATGATGCCCCCGGTGTGTGCATCAAAGTCCGATGGAAGTATGGAACCAGATCGATCAAGATTTAATTTTCAAACGACATTGACAAAGAAAGCCAGATACATAAAGCCTGCACTTAGCTTCACTAAGAGCATCTCCACTCCGAGCGCCCAAACGGCCGCCCAAACGGTGTCCGGACGAGCGATTTGGGGCGTGTCCGGACAGATAAATTATTTGGGGCGTCGCTCTCCCCACTCGCACCGCCCAATGCCAGCAGCTGATGGGCGTGGACGGCCAGCAGCAGGCCGACGCCGGCACCGGCGCTGCTCCTCGTCCTCGAGCGGGACCGCGGCCGCGGTGTGCGGTGGGCACGAGCTAGACCACGCCGGCGCTGCTCCTCGTCCTCGCTGTTAGAGTATGACGCCGGCGCTGCTCCTCTACTCGGATGCCGATTGGGCTGGATGCCCGGACACCAGACGTTCAACGTCGGGTTTTTGCATGTTCCTTGGTGATAACCTTATATCTTGGTCCTCACGTCGCCAGACGACGGTGTCACGTTCCAGCGCCGAGGCGGAGTATAGAGCCGTTGCAACGGCAGTGGCCGAATCATGTTGGGTCCGCCAATTATTACATGAGCTTCATCGACCTATTGACAGTGCTACCATTGTCTATTGCGACAACGTCAGTGCGGTTTATCTTTCTGCCAATCCGGTTCAACATCGTCGCACGAAGCATATCGAGCTGGACATTCACTTTGTTCGAGAGAAGGTTGCTCTGGGTGCTGTTCGAGTTCTTCACGTCCCCTCGTCCTCTCAGTTTGCGGATATTTTCACGAAAGGACTACCGACGGCATTATTTCATGATTTTCGGTCCAGTCTTCACGTCGCTGCTCTCCCAGGTTCAGACTGCGGGGGCGTGTTAGAGTATGACAGTACGGGTGTATCCGGCCGTTCCGATTCTTCCATATCAGGCGCACCGGCCGCTGCTCATCTTGGTGTTCACGCCAAGACTTCTTCCTTGATGAGATCACGTGTAGATGGCATGACATCTTCCGTATATGGTAGTTGCTATGTAACCTGATTGTAATCAGCTCACCACATGTAATCTTGTACTATATATAAATGAGAATATTAGACGGACGAGGCTAGCGATCTAGCAGCCCGTTCTTTTCCAATTAGCACTCGCCATGGACGTAGAGCAGCGGGGAGAAGAAGAGCTCGGGCCCAAGCACCTTCTCGGAGCAGAGCTGCGTGACGCGGTAGACGGCGGCGTCATCGTCTCCGAGCCACTCCTCGAGCGCGCGGTCGAACTGCGCCTCCACGATGCGCACGCCGCAGTCGTTGTACATCACGTACGGCCTGCGCTCCCCTTCCCCCTGCTCCCCCACCTGCTGGTTAGGGCGGCGGATGCGGCCGGCGACGGCGTAGTATGCGTCGAGCCAGGGGAACATGGGGTCCTTGAGCACCTTGGTGGTGACCCCGCGGACCACGTCCCCGGCAACGAAGTAGTAGGCCCCGCGCAGGTAGTGCAGCCGGAACGCCATGTCCGCGTCGCCCAGCTCGTCACCACGGCGAGGCGCACGGGCACGCAGCCACCTCTACCTCCGTCACCACGGCGAGGCGCACGGGCACGCAGCCACCTCTTCCCCTCTGCTCGTCACCACGGCGAGGCGAAGATTGGAGCTCGCGCCCAGCGCACGGCAGGGCGTCGGGCGTCACGGCGCGGTGCACGGCAGGCCGGCCACCAGCGCAAGACATCACAAGGTCGACGTGAGCTTGGCCTGGCCTGGGCGTGCACCCGGCGAGCTGGGCGACTACTGTTGTGACTTCATTAGTACTAAAATTACACAAGAATATGTGTTAACTCGGCCATGTGTATATCATTAAGCCGGTATATTTTCTTAGTGTAAGGGACGTTCCCATAAATATTGCGACTACTGTTGTGACTTCATTAGTACTCAAATTACACTACTCTGAACTCTTCTGTATATGTTTTGCAAGAGTGTTGTTCTGCCGGCAGTCGAATAAATTTGTTACTCAATGTACATAGTGCGACTAATGTCGAGACTTTGTTAATTCAAATTCCATGACTTTTAACTTATGTAGGCGTTTTGTTGGTATCTCGGTCTGATTGCAGTTAAATAAGTCATTTCTATGTACTCAATCGTAAAAACAGTGTACCCCTTCGTTCACAATTACCCGCATTTGGGGTTTGGTCAAAACATACTTTATAATTTTTGACCAAATAAATAGAAAAAATAACCTTTAAAATATGAAATAATTATTCCTAAATTATATCTTCAAATTATATGGTAGTATGAAAGTTTATATTTATTGCTACATATTAAGTAAATATTTACAAAATTTGGCTTTGACTAAATTCAAAGCATAGGCTAAATAAAACAAAAGTGGAGAAATACGTACTGATTACTTTAATTTTTTGTAAACTGGTCATTCCTAACCGTTCTTATATACCTTGGTAACTGAGTGGCACGATTTTTTTTCTCGCAGCTAGCTAGTGTCGTATGATTCTTTTTTCTTTTGCTTGCAGCTATCACGTACAGCGGTACATGACAGTTTTTTTTTTGCGGGTAGCGGTACAGGCCACGATCGAGCAATTTTTTTTTGCTTGCATCCATCACGTATGGGCCAAGATTTTGTCTCATACACGGCTGTTATTGTAAACTGACGTGTTAGGTAAAAATGTTACGTAACTACTAAATTGTCTTAAAATCTCAACCACATATTTCAGATCTAACTGTTAAAATTAATTTAGATGAAGTGGATTAACGTGGTGGCTCGAAACACTAACTCATTTTGCTTTTAGTATATAATAGATAGATAGATAGATACCTACAAAATAAGAAATCTGAAGCAACATGTGTGCTTAAGGAAATCTGAAGCAGCATGGCCAAAGATGTTAGTTTGGAGACGTGTTATCCATGTCCAAAACTACTTATATTGTGATTCAGCGGGTGTGCATTGCAATCATGTCCTCCTTTTCCTTTTCTTTTTGGTAATTGTCCATTTGTTTTACACATGCTGCATATGTTCCTATTATAGACGATAGGCAAAAAAAACAATGAACAAAAGCAAGATCAACACAATAGGGACACGAGATTCAATGTGGAAAAACCTTCCAATAAGGAAGATAAAAAACTGCGGGCGTTAGCCAACAAATTATATCCACTATTATCGGTGAGATTACAAATGCTGAGATTTACAACTTTCGACTTATTCCAAACGGCGACTTACAAGAGGTATGTAAGAAGGTGAAAACCTCAAATCGGTTGCGGTCCAAATCGGCAACGATCCATCACCCGGCACAACCCAACCGGCGACGGGATCAAATTAAAATAACAATTTCCGCACGTACGTCGAGATAAACTAAGATCATGTTTATGGGGCCGGGCAACTATGGTTGCACACACAGTAAAGAGTAAAGACAGTAGTCGTGCTGCATGGACAAACAAACATATTGCACCCTGCAAGGCACTAACTAACCAATCAAATGATCGATTCTATCTCGCGCAGAGATCTTCATCTTCAACCAAGCAATCATGCTAGTAGCTCGTCGTCTTGCTCTAGTTTGTTTCAACCAATCCATGATGCGTGGGAACTAACTTCATGCTTCGATCGAATCTGGACTTCCGGCTACCGCGACCACTACTTGTAGTTACGTCAGTTTTGTCGCGTCCTTTTGAGCCGCTCACGATGGATCGCCAATGGCGCGCGCGGCCGGAGGAGGTGGGATGCCATGCATGCCAGAGCGCAGTCATGCCGTCGAGAATCGATAGGATGATTTATCGCGCGCGCAGGCTGCTAGCCAGCTCGTTTTTTTTTTAGAAAAGGGGGTGTCCCAGCCTCTGCATCGATTGATGCACACGGCTTTTTATTGCAGCGTCGAGAAATATTCAGAGTTTACATCTCAAACAAAAGTTCATGAAAAAGGGAAAAAAGTCTTAAAGACTAGAAAGGCAGCTCCTCAGGACGTCTAGTCTTCTTTAAACGTCTTGAATTCTTCTAGACAGTCGCCAGGTACCCCGGGAATAGATATCCAAAGCGACCGCCTCCAGCCGGGTGCATCCAGAGTCCATATGCGCACGTTGCGCCTCTGGGACCAGGAAAGCCCACTCGTGGATCCAGTGGGTAGTCATGCGTATCACCTGTAGAAAGTTAGCATGACGAGCATTGTTAGAAATGATATCATTTCGACATCTCCAAATAGACCATAATAAAGCACAAGCTCCCACACGGATTTGTGCTTTCAAATCCTTTTCCACCCCATCTAGCCAATTCCCGAACATATTCGTGCCATTAGCCGGGGTGACGATGTTGAAAGTATATTGCACAATTGTCCATAAAAAATGCGCAAACGGGCATGTAAAAAAGAGATGGTCTATGGACTCCTCCGAATCACAGAACACACATTTCTTACACCCATTCCAATTACGTTTAGCAAGGTTATCTTTCGTTAATATAACTTTGTTATATAAGAACCACATAAAAATCTTAATCTTTAGTGGTATCTTAAGTTTCCAAATCTGTTTGCGCAAGTTTACCGTATGCCCATTTAAATAGTCCTCATATAATGATTTAACTGTGAACAAACCTGTCGAAGTAAGTTTCCAAATAAAATTGTCTTCCTCATTCGTTAAGGGATGTGTAATAAGCCTTTCTAGCATATGCAGCCACGCATTCCATTTGTTACCCGTCAAGTTTCGTCTAAACTCGATGTGCACCAAAGAGTTTGCTAATGCATCGGCCACCAACATATTCTTATGCCGCGCTACACTGTAAAGCGTTGGGTATTGAGCAGCCAGAGGGACAATCTCCCAACCAACTGTCCTCCCAAAAACGAGTTTTTTGACCATTGCCTACAACAAATTTTCCTTTGCTGAAGAACTTTTCTTTTACCCCCATAAGACCCTTCCAAAATTGAGAGTCAGTAGGTTTAGCAGTAACTTGTGACAAACTATTATTTTGTAAATATTTGTTCTTTAATAGCTCTTGCCATACTCCTTCCTCATTAATAAGTTTATAAAGCCATTTGCTTAATAAGCACTTATTTTTTATATCGAGAACCTCGATTCCTAGACCTCCTTGATCCTTTGGTCTACAAACAATATCCCATTTTGTGAGCCTATATTTCTGTTTATTTTGATCACTTTGCCAGAAGAAACGCGACCTATAAAAGTCTAACCTTTTCAGTACCCTTTTAGGTATCTCTAAAAAGGATAACATAAACATAGGTAGGCTCGTAAGTACCGAATTTATTAGAACTAGTCTGTCTCCGTATGAGAGCAGCTTTCCTTGCCAACATCCTAGCTTACTTCCAAAACGTTTTTCAACCGAGTTCCATTCCTTATTCAGCAGTTTTCTATAGTGGATTGGGATTCCGAGGTACTTAAACGGTAGACTCCCAACCTCACAACCAAAAATACTTCTGTACTGGTCTTCAGCCTCTTTAGCTTTGCCAAAACAGAATATTTCGCTTTTATGAAAATTGATTTTTAGACCTGATAATTGCTCGAAGATGCACATAATCAACTTCATATTGATGGCCTTTTGTAAATCATGCTCCAAGAATAAAATGGTGTCATCAGCGTATTGTAATATCGACACCCCTCCCTCAACCAAATGCGGAATAAGACTTCCGACCTGACCATCCTCTTTTGCTCGTGAGATAAGGATGGCCAACATATCGGCCACTATGTTAAAAAGAATAGGAGAAAGGGGATCGCCTTGTCGAAGCCCCTTCCTAGTCTGAAAGAAATGTCCAATGTTATCATTGACCCGAACCCCCACCGACCCACCCATTATAAAATTTTGGATGAGATCACACCATTTTTTGTCAAAGCCTTTCATTCGCAGCGTTTGCAAAAGGAAAGGCCACTTAACTTTATCGTAAGCCTTTTCGAAATCAATTTTAAATAAAACCCCATCCATTTTCTTCCTATGAAGTTCGTGAATGGTCTCATGTAGGACCACTACCCCCTCTAGGATATGTCGTCCTGGCATGAACGCAGTTTGAGTTGGTCTAATAACCTTGTGTGCAATCTGAGTTATACGATTTGCTCCAACCTTCGTAAAAATCTTAAAGCTCACATTCAACAAACAGATCGGTCTGTACTGTTGGATTTGTACCGCATCCTCTTTTTTTGGCAGCAACGTAATTACCCCAAAATTAAGCTTATAAAGAGGCAAATGGCCATTTTGCAGCTGAACAAACATAGCCATAAGATCAGTTTTAATCACATTCCAAAAGGTTTTATAAAATTCAGCGGGGAACCCGTCTGGTCCCGGAGCCTTATTATGCTCCATCTGTGAAATCGCCTCTAGGGCTTCATCCGAAGTAAAATCGGCAGTCAAGATCCTATTTTCTTCTCTAGAAATTTGAGGGATATCTGAAACCACATTTTCGTCAAGACAGAAGCTATTTTCGGCCGGCGCCCCAAATAGCTTTTTGTAATATTCAGAGATATAGACTCTCAGATTTTCTTCCCCTACAATTGTTCCTTCCTCTTGTTCTAATTGGAAAAATTTATTTTTCCTATGTTTCCCGTTTGCAATGAGGTGGAAATATTTCGTATTATTTCCTCCTTCCTGTACGTGTTTCACTTTAGCCCTTTGCGCCCATTTAGATTCTTCCTCTCTTCTTAGTTTAGCTAAGCTATCATTAGCCCTTCTCAACGCATCACGTTCTGCATTGTTGAGGTTAGTAGTTTCGGCTTTTATGTCTAACATGTCAATAATGCCAAGAAGTCTTTCTTTTTCTTTTCTATAGATACCACTTCTGTGTCTTGCCCACCCTCTAAGATATCTTCTTAGATGTCGTATTTTGTTTTGCCACACCTCAAGTGGTGTATTCCCCCTCACATGTGTTTGCCATTCTTTGGAAACCATTTCGAAAAAACCCTCTTCTTTAAGCCAGGCTAACTCGAAGGAAAACAAAGAAGTATTACCCAGGTGAGCTTGTTCACCTGAGTCAATAAGTAAAGGGGTATGATCAGATTCGGTCCGCGATAACGCTCTTACGGTTACCAACGGAAATTTTTGTTCCCAATCTACACTTGCAAGTACCCGATCAAGTTTCTCGAACGTAGGTGTATCTCGTCGACTTGCCCACGTGTATTGCTCCCTGATAAATTAATCTCTTTTAAACTTAGAGTCTCAATAACCGAATTAAACAGGAAGGGCCAACGTGCGTTGTAATTTGAATTGTTCTTTTCATGTGGTCCTCTAATAATGTTGAAATCCCCCCCAACTAACATTGGTATCGGAGAGGACTCACAAATACGGACTAGTTCAGCAAGAAATATGGGTTTTTGTGCTTCTTGAGCTGCCCCATATACTGCCACAAAGTTCCATTCAAACCCGTCTTTTGATTTTAAATGAAACTTTACACAGAAATCACCGGCATCCACGTCTCGAACAGTCAGCGATTCCAAGTTAATCCCTACTAACATACCCCCCGATCTCCCTTGTGGGGGTAAACAAAACCAAGAGAAGTCCCTTCCTGCCGACAAGTTCCTTAAAAAATGTGCAGGAAAACTAGACCGCCCCGTTTCTAATAACGCTACAATATCCAAGTTAAAATCCCGTATAGACTCCTGAACCCTTAGATGCTTTGCCGTGTCTCTAAAGCCTTCACTGTTCCAAATTAAGGCTTTCATTGTTTATTCTTTTTCAGTCTAGCACTTCTTCTTAGGTTTTTCTTATCAACAACAATTTTCTTACGCTGGGTTTTTAGGCTTTCATTTAGCCAGCTCGTACTACGAATCTATTTATGGACACGGATCCGGGGGATCTTCTTCTACTCACACTGAATCCTCGCGCGTGGAGCTCATTACGTACGCGATGCGCGGGAGAGTACACGAACAAACGTTTGGAAATCAATGAGCGCACAGTTATCTCACCATCTTCGTCAACAAAGTATGAGATATGCCATAAAAGTCATACCATTGGATTCATATTTAAAGAATATTTCTATGCTATAATTTTTTTGACATACAAATATATATTGTGTGTTAACTAAATATAAATGGACATTTTAAAAAAAAACATACATGCATGCCCTTGAATTGGGACGGAGGGAGTGGATATATTGAAATCATGTCTTTAGAAGTGACCATGGTTTTGGTTACCGGTCGGGAAACCTGGTTACCGGGCGATAACCGGACATCCCGAGCACCCTCGGGAAATGACAATACCTGACGAAAAATCCCGAAATTTTGAATTTTAACGAAATATTTTGGTAAATAGTTAAACTAGGTATCAAAAAATTTGAATTTTTAAATTTCAGATTTCAAAGTCATCCGATAAAAGGTCGGGATTTTCCGGTAACCGCGGTAACCGGAAATCCCGACCACCCTCGGATTTTTTTCTACCGGTAACCAAAACCTTGGAAGTGACACGGTTTGAATCGTATACTAGTAGGATTTCAGATTATATATGTACCAAAATGAGTAAATTTACGCACTAAATATGTTTAGATACATGTATTTTCCAAAAGAAAAAACTACAATCACAGAGGGAGCACGTAGCAAGCTGCAATGCATATGTATTTAGACATACTTTATGTGTATGTTTATCCATGTGTCATGTATTTAGACAACATGTATAAAATCTAAAACATCTTACATTTATAAATGGAGGGAGTACGTACATATCAAAAGGTGTCTCGCAAAAGAAAAATCAAAACGTGTGTAGTGTTACGGTTGGCACGGCTGCACGCAGGATTTTTCTACGGATCAACGGATCGATCCACATGAATTAAACCTCGCGATCGATATGAATCTCCCTGCCCATTGGTTATTGTTCATCAATGCCTCGAAAAATGTTGCGTTCTGCTCCGCAAGCCGCTAGCAGCTATAGCTGCATGCGCGTCGAGAGATAGAGGGAGAGAGATCCTGTGGGGGTGCCTGTCCTGCATGCAGACGCCGGAATTTATTTTTCCGTGTATGTAAACAGTGCGTACATGATTGATGAATGTAGATGTGACCTGCCGCGGCAACGTGCGTACTGCTCCCTTATCTATGCAGCACGCTAGCTGTTCTACTCTCGCAATCGCTCGTACGTGCTTCTAGTGTCGGAGCTAGAGCATTTGCAACCGGGGTGCCCGGAGCGTGGCACAATAGATGAGATGTAATTTTACTAAGAAAATGTCTTGCATCCGGAAGATTACTGTTCATCCGCCACTGCTGCTCCGTCGAGGTATATGTGCAGAAATATATGTGCGTAATCCCTAATTATCACGTACATGTGTCGTAATCCCTCCGTTTTTCAAAATAGATGACTTCCATTTGTTAAGATACATATATGTATTTATCTATACTTGTTACACATCTAGATACACCCGCATGTAGACAAATGGAAGTCATCTAATTTGAAACGGAATGAGTATGTTTTTTTTTTTTTTTTTTGCGGGAAACGGAATGAGTATGTGACAAGGTCTGAACGCACGTGTACAGCGTATGTATACATTTGGCTCTGTTCGGTAACATGTATACACCTGAGGTTGGGTATTGGCAAGTGCGGACAAATGGAGTTCGAACTGTAGAGAGCTCTTTATTTTTGAAAGTTAAAAAATATTTAAAACTTTCAAATAAAATCTAGAAAATACTGGATGTAGATGTTGTATTCTATCAACATGTAAAATCGCAACAAGAAAATACTTTATATTTTGGGATATACGAAATTAACAAAGTCCTACATTTGAAAGTAGCGGACACCACAAATTTGAAGTCTTCCAAAATCCGTCAGATCTTTGTTATTTTTATGTAGCACAGAAATATGAATTATTTTGCACGTCGTTAGCATGCATCATTGTGTGCGTCAAGTGTTTTCATTTTTTAAACTTTAAAAAACTGTTCTGATTTTTTTTTAGTTTTTTCTTTTTTTTGAGAAACACAGTACAACGCAGACGCTCACATACACGCGTATACACTCACCCCTATGAACGCACACATGCACACCCTACCCCTATGAGCACCTCCGAAAGACTGAGCCGGCGGTTGGGTCTTGAGATTGGCGAAGTCACCACGGGCGTCTCGCTGTCGACGGGAACGTCGCCTCCCACTGAAAGAATATTCCGTCTAAATGAGAAACACCAATGTCAAACCTGGGGTTTGAACTCTGGTGGGCTGGAGGTACAACCACCCACCTAACCATCTTGCCACGGGCAAGTTCTTTTTTTTTTTCAATAAATAAAGAGCTACATAGAGCTCAGACTTCATTGGTTTCGGGGTATCGGCTAGCTATATACCTCAGGACTCACGTACCTATGGTACTGCAAGAAACTCGTACGACCCAAAGTACCCAACTGTTACTTATTTATCACTGTACAAGTTTCTACGTGCAGTATCATGGCCGTCAATGAATACACTGGCACGAAAGTAAACGCGCTCTTGATCAGGACCAAAAATCTGGGTTGTACGACGCGTATGGATACCCTAAATAATGGGAGAGAGGGTTTACACGCACAGTATATATGTATGTACGTGTGCAAGCGTGAGAGAGTGAATGCACCGCGTACAGTATGTATAGAGGACAGTTTTTTTTTTTTTTTTGCGGGAAATGAATAGAGAGAACAGTTGGAACCTGCTAGTTGGGTGCTAGACTTCTCTGAGCTGGAAACAACGTGGCCATGCATATTCTGAAAGGAAGATCGAGGAGCTCGTGGATAAACCCTCAAAACAAACGCACGTTGATGCGTGCATGATTCAGGTATCGATCCATGTGGGTTACTACCGGATATGGGCGTCATGAAGAGTGTCATGGTCCTCTACAGGACCTCCTGAAGCTGTAATTATACTGTATTTCTTACAACATTGACAGTGAAATTAATCAAAATGGATATGGTACCGGGCTACACCAGATTTACGGGATGCTGTTTGTTGCAACTTGGCCTGCGAAATGATATGGCCACTGAAGCCCCAGATGGACAGCTGATCGGAAGAAAAACTAAACTCGGAAGGTTATAGCATGCACGCAGGTATTCTTGTTTTTTTAGAACTACGCAGGTATATTCATGCATGGCCGGAACTGGAGGACCATGCATGGGCCATATATGGCCGGATTAATTTGCACATGCACTAGCGGAAATCCACTTCGGATAGTAGGTGCAGATGCACCCACTACCCAAAAAACAATTTTGAAAATGTCAAAAAATCTAAAGTAAAATTTTGCATATATGTCAAAACATTTTATGCTAGCACACAAAGTTACATGAAGAAAAAATATTTTTGTTACCTGTGCAAAATAGACAAATTCGAAAAAATGTTTCTATACGAGTCATTTTTTGTCTTTTTTGCACGGATCACAAAAAATAGTTTTCACCGCTCCATTTTTTGTGCTAACACATAATGTTATACTGCACATCCGAATTTTGTTCTTTATTTTTTGACATTTAAAAAAAAAATTATGTGCAGATGCCAAATCGCCGCCTCCACGCACTAGCCAGTTCTTGCTTTTGCTTTTCTTCTTACTTTGCTTGTCTCTCATGCATGCATGCACAATCAATGCCTTGGAGGGTCGTCAAGACATTAACGTGACGCTCAATATGCATGTATGCATTCATATGGGCCCATGCATTTGATCACCACGCACAAGAAAGTTGGATACTACTACTCATATATGATCATTTATGCAAGGGTGGAGCTAAGACTCGCCACATTTCGGTCTATGGCACCCGCACATTCTCTCCTTCAATTCCCAGTGTTGCATCATAACCTTTCTGAGTAGGGTGTAGATGGATAACATAAACTCTGCACCGTATTCAATTCTGAAACTGTTTTGAAGAATCCATACCTGATTTTAATGAATCCGACGTATAAGGATATCCGATTTCGAACGTGGTACATTTTATATGGTATATGATATGATAGGATATGTTAAATAGCCAAAAATATGGATATCCAAAAAATTAAATAGGATAATCCGACGGATTTAATCTATTTTCTACCGAAATGTATAACCTAATAGAGCATATACACTTAGTGAATTCAACTCACTTAAACAATCATTGTAAAAGTATGGAGTACAATTTTATTAGTTACTAGGTTATTGGACAATTATTTTTGGTTGTATGGTTTGACAATTTAATTATGCGCGTATATATCCGATTAATTTTGTTCCGCTCCGAATCCGCTCTTTTTCCGTTCCCGAATCTACGACCACATATATCCGACTCCGAATCTGCATTCGATCATTATCCGCTCCAATCTGAATCTGATGAAAAAAAATGTAATAAAGGATATGGTAGAGGCAAAATCTGATCCGGTCCGTTTACATCCCTACTTGCGAGTGATGTTGCTAAGGCCACCACCTCCCTCCCTTCTTTTCGCAACGGATGACATGGTTGTAGCATGCTTCCAACTGTTCCCTCTTCTTCCTTCTTGCGCTATCTAATCTAGTTCCCCAGCCCAACCAACCCCTCCCGTCATCGATCTACGATCAACCCTTGTTGAAGGCGAGGCACGTACTAAGTGTTCTATCTTAGCCCAAGGGAAATATTACTCGTCCACCGCCGCTGATCACTGTCATATTGTCTTGTGCAAGACAATGACAAAACAAAATAAATTGCTTTGAAGGTAAAGATGGATAAGATTATGCTCACATAGGTGCAACCTCCCCAAGCTTAGGTGTTTGCACAAGTTGGTGATGAAGTTTAATTGTTGTGTTATCCTTGGATAAACCTTTACATCAATGATTCCCCGGCAACGGCGCTAGAAAACAGTCTTGATGGCCCTTCACGTAGTTACCTGCGTGAAAAGTAAATGGGTTAGGTTGAGACTCCAAGTGCAGAGTGTGTAGTAATGGAAGACGGTTTTCCCCACGAGGGGTGACTCGAGGGTTTAATATCGAACTCTCGGGGAATCAGTAGTGAAGATTTATCTTCCTATCCTTCTTTGGTTACCTACAAAACAAAGTAAATGTTTTGGTCCTCAACCTCACCTAGTGGTTGTCAAGCACAAGGTGTGAGAATGATATCAAAAATATGCAATGCAAACAAGAAAAAATATGCAATGGTGGTAAATAAATATGCAAGGATGGTGGTAGCAATGATAAATGATATTTTTGGGTTTTTATGATGAATGCAAGATGTAAAAGTGTTTTTGTATTTTCGGATTTTTAAATGGCAGAAAATGTAAAAGTGGTAAAAGTTGTTGGAAAGGTGTTTCTTATGATTAAAAATGGACCGGGGTTCATGGTTTCACAAATGCACTCTCTCTTTAATAAAGTGGTAGACAATGGAACACTAGAGTTGACATATGAGATTGCAACAACAGTTTAATGACAAGTTATAATTATATGGGCATCACGTCCTAACATAGAGACCTTTTGGTTATTAGTCTCTCTTATACTCCACCAAGATGCGAACTAAATCATAACACCTCAGTAATTAAGATAACTCAGAGTATAGCAATAAGTATCATGACATGAAGTTAAAATAAGAACATGCTAGATCTAGTCATGGAGAAGTGGCAATGGTCACACCACATCTCCGGTAGCATGGTATTTTTTTTATCCCTAGTGAGGCAACAAAGTAAGGTAAATACCCAAGTGGATCGCAGAACTTTCTCTCACGTTCACTGCACTAGCCACCCCCGTTACTCCAACTAATGCACACGTTCACACACGCTCTCATAAACATGCTTGATCAAAAGTAAATAAGAACGGGGTACATAATATGCATCTACTTTCATAACTGAAACAAAACATTGCAATCTCAAACATATATTAACTCATAAAAAGATCCACCACAAAGGTATTACATAGATGACCGTAATCATGTTCAGCAGCTCATACGGTACTAATTAGTGAAGCTCAAGAGAGGAGAGATACATAAGTTACTTCCACAAACCCATAGTCCAGGGTGGACTACTCCCTCTTCATCATGGAGACGGTGGAGAAGTCGTTGGAGAAGATGGAGACCACGCCGGCAGCGCCCCGCCGGAGTTTTCCCCCTCCAATCTGCAGCTCCAGGTCTCTGTTTCGGTGTTTCTGTGTTTCTGCGGCGCTCCTTCCGAAACGTCGGGGACTATTTTTATAGCGTTTTAGGTCAAACGGAGTCGGTGGAGGAAAGATCGACGGCAACGGAGCTCGAGGCCCAGATGGGGGTCCCACGCGGCCAGGTCTGGCCGCGTGGGCCACCTCTTTTGGCCCTCGGGCCTCCGCTTGTTCGCTTCCTTCGCTCCCAGTTTCTTCCTTCCAAAAATGATGCTCGTAAATTTCAGGTCATTTGGACGTCGTTTGGGTCCCTGAAACATTAAAATATAGAAAATAGGGTTTTCTGCCTGCGCAGGGTTAATTCCATAAAAATAGGAAACATAAATATTCCCAAAATCATTATAAAACAGTGATATAACCCTTATATGATGCAAATATGATGGAATATAAGTAATAATGCAAAGTTCATGTATGCATTTTACATGCATCAACATCCCCAAGCTTAACCTATACTCGTCCTCGAGTATGAAGGTGATAAAACTAACATGGACTTTGCAATTTAATACTATCAATGGATATCAAAGATGATTACTATTGCTACATAGAGTCAAATGATTCATTCTTAAAAGGAGTAGCAATATGCAAGATAGTTTATGAAGTGATATCAAGTATTCAATGCAAGGATGTTCAATGATAATTCACAAAGTGTAACATAAAGAAAGTACTATGGACCACATGTATGCATAATGATAAGTAAGAACATCCTACAATGGTCATAGAGTATTGATGAAAATCTGAATATAAAAGGTGGACACTTTGGAAAGATATATATGAGTAGAGGTAAAGCATGAATAAGTTTCATCTAACTTCAAACTCTCTACTTAAGTTAATGATTGTAATGTGGTAATCCTTGGTGTCAAGCTCTCATTCCCCTATCATAGCATCTTGAATGATTAAGTTTAAAGTGAAAGCAAATATGAGTAGTGTGCTTGACAAAGTACAGGTTGAAAGTCTCATGCCCCTTGAATACAAGTACCTACTCCATGTGTTACTCAACTTGGGAAACAAAGCAAGTTCAAGTTAAATATCATTGTAAGTAATAATAGTATCATTAAGAGCGTCAACTGGGGTACCTCTTGTCCCAGGATATGGAACAAGCCCATATCAAAATGACAAGACAAACAAACAAATGAACAATCTCAACACCCTTTTTATTTACCATTGGATAGCTTTTTATTGTAAGGTGTATCACAGAAGGTTCACCATAGCATGTAAGTAAATTTCCACCATGAATGATGCATGGCTTAGATTAGCGGCCCAGGCGTCTCTCTAACCATTTATACAAACTCATTTAAACTTCTTTTCCCATTTATTTCACCCATGGTAAGCATCCATAAACAAAAGTACATGATATCAACTAAATAAAATGAAGTGCATGTTGAAAGCTTGCCATGTGACAGCACATATGAGCTAACTCTCAACCAAAGACATTTGTCAAGCCACAACATCATAATTTTAATCACAATGGGTCATGTTTATTTATGCAATAAAAGTAAAGTGTGCATCAAGTTCGTGAGAGCTTATAACCAACTTTTCCCATAACAATCAACAACATAAGCATTTTCATTCAGAGGTATAGATAACACAAATATCATGATAAACATACTCGGAATAGCATAAAGCTAATAGGTAGATATGGTGGACTCACTGGAAAAACTTTGGTTGAAGGTGTTGGAAACAAGTTTTTACTTGTTGGAATTTTTGGGCTAGCAAGAGGGAGAAAGTTGACCATCTAAATGCATGCATGAGTGTCCATAGAACTAACTAATCCATGTTAAACAAGTAAATAACATTCAGCATCAAAACATGAATAAAAGATAGCTCTTGATAAAATACTTGCAAATTATTACTCATTAACAAGCTCATGAATCATGCAACTATATGTATCTTTTAAAATCAACTCAAACATCCCTTTTCCCAATCTTATAATAGCATCCAACATAATTCAACCCAAATTTCCAGTAGCTCTCTCATATATAATGATAGTGTGGTGGTCTCACAAAATAAAAATCAAACAAAAAGACGCTCCAAGTTTATGCGATAAAGTGTTTCGATCGAAAAACAGAAGTTAGACGTGTGCAAACCGAGAGTGTGTAGGTCCAGTGGGGTTGTCTTCACATCCCCAAGCTTATGGTCTTCACCATCCTTGGATAGCTCTTGGTGCATCTCCTCTAATCCCTGTGAAAAAACTTCAAAACACCGTTTCTCCCATTTCTTTTCTGTGGGGTGCATTAGTAGTGATAAATAAATAGATTTCTTGCTGCATATAATCCTTAACAAAAATTCATATGAATGTCCAGAAAGTGTATAATGTTGTATGCCTACTCATAAACTCAATTGGATCAAAAAGATTCAAGTTAAAAGTTCAAAGCATGCATCAAACAAAATGGGACAGAATCTGTCCAGAAAAACAGCAGCAGCAAAACGTATTTTTCTACCCTACTTAACTTTGTCAAAAATTCCGAAAAATTCATGCATACAGAGGATGAAAAGTTGCAACTACAGTTCAAATATGAGCTCATTCGGAGTTACAGAATAAGAATTAAAAATCATACCGTGCACAGATTCGTGCAGGAATAAAATCTCCGAACGCTATAAGCAACTTTTTCAAACCAAAATGAGTAAAACTTGGCACTTTATTAAAAATTCCAGAAACTAAACTAAAACTAAGTCTCTTGTTACAGCAAGAGGACACAAAGAAAATCACAAATAAAAACAACCGGGTTGCCTCCCGTAAAGCGCTTTCTTTATAGCCATATAGCTAGGCTTCTTACTTGATGTTTATATTGGACGAAGCTCATGAGGGAGCTTGAATGTTGATGTGCCCCTCTTCTTGGGAAGTGAAACTTCACATTCCCTTCTTTTGAATCAATGATAGCACCTGTGTACGAAGAAAAGGTCTTCCAAAATAATTGGACTAGAGGTTTTATTCCCCATATCCATGATTAGAAAATCAACAGGTACAAATGTCATATGTAACTCTACCATAACATCACTTACTTTCCTAAAGCATGTTTAATGGAATCATCAGCAAGTGCAAGTTCAATAGAGCATTTTTCAAGATTTTTAATTCAAGTACTTCATATAGTTCTTTAGATAAAACAGAGACACTAGATCCTAGATCAAGTATAGCATGGTGTGTCTCTTTTCCAATGGTTACTAGTACTTTGGGAATCCAATATCCCCAAGCTTAGGTGGTATCATAGCCTCTTGGTTGTACCTAGCAATCTTTTCTTTTAACACATGATTAGCAATATAAGAACCAAAACCTGCTTGGTTAACATTAATAGAAGGATCACTTGCAAATTTTTGTAAGATGGATATTAACTCATGCAAGCTACAATTCTCTAAGTCAAGCAATGATCCTTGACTTTACTAAGCATTTTAACTTCCTCAACTTTCTTTTCCTTTTTAACCCAAACTTGTTTCTTAACAGGAAGTGCTTCCCCACTTCTAGTCTTTTTCTTAACATAGTGGTGAGGATCATTCTTTTCAGGAAACTTTTTCTCGCACATGTTTAGTTTATGCATAGAATTGACCAGTTTGTTTTCATGTTGCCAAACTTTAAAAAGGGGATAATATTTCCTAAGGAATGCATTTTCTAGTTCTCTCCAAGTTTTAATTTCAGCAAGGGGTAATGAATATATCCACTCTTTTGCTTTTCCTCTAAGTGAGAAAGGAAATAACTTCAGTTTTAGAATATCACTTTCCACATTTTTAAATTTTTGTATGTCACATATTTCAACAAAATCATGAAGATGCATAGAGGCATCCTCCATAGCACTACCACCAAATTGTTCCCTAGTTATCAAGTTCAACAAACTAGGACTCACTTCATAACTATCAGCTTTTATCTCAGGTGTGGCAATAGCTCTAGAAATAACTTGATCATTTGGAGTGTTTGTGTAATCACACAATTTAGTTCTTTCTCCCATTTTAGCAAGTTTTTATGTGTGTTTTTTTAATTTTTTATGCAAAACTGAAAATAAAATATGCAAACCAAAATATGATATGCAAGACAATACAAAACAAAATACATTGCTTTGAAGGTAAAGATGGATAAGATGATGCTCACGTAGGTGCAACCTCCTGAAGCTTAGGTGTTTGCACAAGTTGGTGATGAAGTTGACTTTGTTGTGATATCCTTGGATAAACCTTTACAACAATGATTCCCCGACAACGGCGCCAGAAAACAGTCTTGATGGCCCTTCACGTAGTTACCTGCGTGAAAAGTAAATGGGTTAGGTTGAGACTCCAAGTGTAGAGTGTGTAGTATATGGAAGACGGTTTTCCCCACGAGGGGTGACTCGAGGGTTTAATATCGAACTCTCGGGGAATCAGTAGTGAAAGATTTATCTTCTTATCCTTCTCTTGGTTACATACAAAACAAAGTAAATGTTTTGGTCCTCAACCTTACCTAGTGGTTGTCAAGCACAAGGTGTGAGAATAATATGAAAATAATATGCAATGCAAACAAGAAACAAATATGCAGTGGTGGTAAATCAATATGCAAGGATGGTGGTAACAATGATAAATGATATTTTTTGTTTTTTTAATGATGTATGCAAGATGTAAAAGTGTTTTTGTATTTTCGGATTTTTAAATGACAGAAAATGTAAAAGTGGTAAAAGTTGTTGGAAAGGTGTTTCTTATGATTAAAAATGGACCGGGGTTCATGGTTTCACAAATGTAATCTCTCTTTAATAAAGTGGTAGACAATGGAACACTAGAGTTGACATATGAGATTGCAACATACAAGTTTTATGACAAGTTACTAATTATATGGGTATCACGTCCTAACATAGAGACCTTTTGTTTATTAGTCTCTCTTATACTCCAGCAAGATGCGAACTAAATCATAACACCTCAGTAATTAAGATAAATCAGAGTATAGCATTAAGTCTTATGACATGAAGTTAAAATAAAAACATGGTAGATCTAGTCACGGAGAAGTGGCATGGTCACCCACAACCCTTGTAGCAAGGTATTTTTCTTTATCCCTAGTGAGGCAACAGAGTAAGGTAAACATACCCAAGTGGATCGCGGAACTTCTCTCACTTTCACCGCACTAGCCACCCCCCGTTACTCCAACTAATGCTCACATCACGCCACACACACTCTCATAAACATGCTTGATCAAAACAAGTACACAAGAACGGGGTACATAATATGCATCTACTTTCATAACTGAAACAAAACTATTGCAATCTCAAACATATATTAACTCATAAAAAGATCCACCACATAGGTATTACATAGATGACCGTAATCATGTTCAGCAGCTCATACGGTACTAATTAGTGAAGCTCAAAGAGAGGAGAGATACATAAGTTACTTCCACAAACACATAGTCCAGGGGTGGAGTACTCCCTCTTCATCATGGAGACGGTGGAGAAGTCGTTGGAGGAGATGGAGACCACGCCGGCAGCGCCCCGCCGGAGTTTTCCCCCTCCAATCTGCAGCTCCAGGTCTATGTTTCGATGTTTCTGTGTTTCGGCGGCGCTCCTTTCCAGAGAGCGTCGGGGACTATTTTTATAGTCGTTTTTAGGTCAAGACGGAGTCGGTGGAGGAAAGATCGACGGCAACGGAGCTCCGAGGCCCGAGATGGTGGGTCAATCTGGCCGCGTGGGCCACCCTCTTTTGGCCCACGGACCTCCGCTTGTTCGCTTCCTTCGCTCCCATGTCTTCTTCCTTCCAAAAAATTATGCTCGTAAAATATCAGGTCATTTGTACTTCGTTTGGGTCCCTGAAACATCAAAATATAGAAAATAGGGTTTTCTGCCTGCGCAGGGTTAATTCCATAAAAATATGAAATCAATAAAATATTCCCAAAATTATGATAAACATTGATATAACCCTTATATGATGCAAATATGATTGGAATATAAGTAATATAGTGCAAAGTTCATGTATGTATTTTACATGCATCAGCCGCGGAGGCGAGGGCGTGGTGGAGGACCTCTAATCCCGATTGGTCATACGACCCGGGACGAAGGACCTCACACGTGGCAGCCTGTAATTTTTTTGTTTTTCCTCCCAATTGAATATTGAAATGGTGCAAAAAATATGCGGTTAATTAAATAAAAAACAGAAACTACATATAACATCTCAAAATGTTCATAAATAAAAAGATGTTCACGTCTATCCGGTTACATGGAGGTGCTCATAACCGGGACTAGAACCCGTCTATTCGATTACACGTGTGGAGATCATAACTGGGACTAGAGCCCGTCTATTCAATTACACGTACGGAGATCATAACCGGGACTAGAGCCCGTCTATTCGGTTACATGGGAGATCATAACCGGGACTTCACCGCCCTTCTCCATTGTATGTTCCGTTTGAAGGTATGATATCGCTGAGCAGAAACTCCGCAAGTTCCTATGCTAGTGCTTGAAAGCGCTGTTTTAGTGGCATATTCATCCGCAATGAATCCGCCTATAAAAGAAGGAGATCAATACGAATATCAATCATGAGTAACAAAAATTATGAATGACACTGGAGACAATTGATGGTAATAAAATAAAATTATGAATATGTTTGTTCATGTACGGCTATAAATTTCTTTGGGTCCCGCTCAGTGACCGACCTACGAATCCACTCGCAAACGAAATATCCACAGAAATTGGTCACTTGTGGTTGCCTCTCGATGTACTTTACGAGAATAGAATTCAATCAAATAATAGTCAAGTAGTATTGAAAACTATAAATAAAGAGATGCGCGAACCTAGCTAGATCGTATTAGCTACTTACCTTGGGGTGAATAATATTCAGTTCTTCTGCAAAATCACCCTTTGTCTTCTCTTTGAATTGTATCCAAACCCTGCCCGGCCAAAAAAATGAATAAATGAGTTATTAGTTACTTGATATCTCTGAAAGGAACAAGAGAGACTGATATGGTGCGATAATGATTGAAATTACCTTTGGAGCGCATCTAGAATGTCTTGGTACCTCTCCTTAGGCCAGTCCAATGAGTCTTAGACTAGAACTGTTGATCTATCAACTTCAATGATTAGCAGAACGTAATGTCCGCTACGCATGATTATATACACGTCAGTAACTCATCAGTTATACTTAATTTGTACAAGCGAGTAACACTCTCTTACCTGAAGAAGTAAGGAAATAGTATCTGCACCTTGAAATGTTGCTTCGTTAGGGCCCTTAGCAAGTTCTTCTCCGTGTCCTTCTGATGGTCCCGTAGTGTGATTGCATTAACTTGTACTGGGTTAATGAACCCAAAGCATAGATGCCCTTTCTGTCACATTCATCACTCTTCATTCTGCATAATACCGTAGTGAGCATAGTTAGCGAAGGCAATGACCGAGCTGAGAGCTAAAGACTTTATCTATTTTGGAAATAAATAAATTGAATCACTTACAGACAATAGGCACCAACAAGACCCAAGTCGAGGGAGTCAATGTTGTATAAGTACCAGAGTTCTTCAAGTTGAATTGTATACACGTCTTCACCCGTGAAATGCTTATTTGTAACTTTCACCCAGATCAAATATTCTGTAAATTCATTTGTGGTTTTCATGTACCAACTATGCAGTTGTCGCAGTCTCGCAGACATGTCGGTAGAAACTTTATCTGATCAGGTGGCAGCAGGGACCTCCCCCATTTCCATTTCCATGAATCCTGTACATCCGGAAGGTGGAGATCCTCGTTTTCCAGTTGAGCAAGAGTAATACCAGCATCTGCAGCAAAGTCCACCCTGAAGGATAAAGGAAGGAGGTCCGTCGCGTAGCCATGACCAGCGGGTAGAACTATGAGCGGGGCTATCGACTTGTTTGCCTGTTGTCCGAGCTGGGCAACATCTCTTTTCCCGCTGGCACTACTACTTCCCGTCTTGCGAGAGCTACTAGTTTTACTCAGAGCTCGTAAATAGTTATCTGGCATATTTTTTCTCATATTGCGATGGATCCGTGACAAATCCAGTAGCCCACTTTTTTTTCTTTGCAGTAAATATTTGCTTTTCCTCGGGCTTTTTTGGTGCCAAATGCGCCTCAGTTCGGAATTCGCGATCACGTCCCTTTCCTCTTGCGTCCTGGCGTAAGCTTTGAGGGAGGGCTTTTGGGTACTTTTGGGGGGGGCGAATGTCGGGGGTCTCGCCGGAATCCCATGGACGACGAAGTGGCGCCCTTCCTATTTTGGCCCCGAGCCTTAGTGGGCGGAGGCGGCGGAGTCGACTTACGCGGCGGCGGAGTCGACTGATGCGGAGGCGGAGATCGAGATGGACTGATGTCATGGTTGTCGTCCCTATCGTCATCAGGTGGTGAATCGTGAATCAGCGGAGACGATGGTGGCCTTGGCGCCCAGTCTGCAAACTTGATGTATTTCTTGCGCCATATAATTAGACCGCACACGACATCCCCTAGCATCGTCTCATCGTCAGCTCTTGGGAACTCAAGGTTCAGTGATTCATATCCTGGTACAATTTGATCCACGCCGACACGAGCATATCCATCTGAAATGGCATTGCCAAGCCACGATGTTGTAGACTAAGCAGTTAAAGCATAGCCGTCCGCCGCCTTCATGGATAAATTACTCACTCCCACATGCAGCTCACAAGTTGTTTTCTCCGTGACATAATCCACGGGGTGACTTGTCTCATCATCACCGACCATAACCGAGGAAGCCACGCTGCTTCTCCGCTGCGATGGTTGAATCGCTTGTTGCAGCTGAAGAGTTGGCGCCCCTTGCTTGCGCATTTGATCTATTTGCCTCTGATGTTCCTTATAGAGAGCAATAATCTCGTCATTCTTTCTTTCTAGGCTCTTCAACCGGTCTGATTCCTCCTGCTCCTTCCTCCTCTTTGCTCTCGCTCGGCTTCTATAAGAATCACGGTCCACGGGAAACCCTTCATTCCACGGCACTTGTCCTAAGCCTCGTGTTTGTCCCCCTTTTTCTTTGGTCCCGAGGGCCTCTGACAGCTCGTCCTTCTCTCTGTCGGCAATAAACTTTCCCTCTTGAGCCTTGGCCGTTATGTCAACAATTTTTTGCTGGGGTTCGTGAATTACTTTGTCTGTATCAATTATTAACTCCCCTGTTTCCATGTCATACTCCCCTCCATGCGCAAGTAACCAATTCCTTATCCTTTGGGACCATCCCTCTCGAGCCGGGGTGATCCCTTTTTCTCGCAAGTCGGCCTCAACTTTATCCCACTTAGGCTCGGAAACTCGGTAGCCACCTGGCCCCATCTTATGGTGATATATCTTTTTCGTTGCATTATCCTTATTCGTTTTCGCCCTTTTCTTAGCTAGTTCCCATTTCCTGTACTCCAGAAATGCGTTCCAGTGAGGCCGATGCCTCTCTCGTACGTGTGCCGGTGAAATCCGGAGCTTTCTTATTTTCGTCCCACTCACGGTATAATTTGTTCTTGTAGTTATTGAATTGTTGAGTTATCTTCTTAAGAGCGAAATGCTTGACTTTGTCCGTCATGGCTTTTGTCTTCACCTCATCATCCAAGACCGGTAGGGTGAAATGTGCAATGAGCTTTTTCCAAAGCACACGTTTGGTTCTGTCGTCAACCTAACTAACTCCCTCTAACTTTGATGGCTTAATCCATTCCTGAATGCTGATATCAGCGTTGTCCCTGGCAATAACTCCGCATTGATGCACAAACTTAACTGCGTTCGCCTTGGGTGCCAACGGTTGGCCAGTAACTGCATTCACCTCGTCAATTGGGAGATGCTCTTCTTGGCCCATCCCTTTGGCATGGGCTCGTTTACTGGATTTGTTCGATGCAGAGGTCTAAAAATAAGAAACATGTGTTAATACATATATGTACGAATCAGTTAATGCATCTGCTCAACATAGGCTTAATATACCTCGCCAGACGGCGGGGGTCCACCAATTTCCGAGTCCTCATCAAACTCGTTACTTCTTTCCGGTTCCATTCCTGGACCGGAGTCATTCAAAAACTGTGAGACATCATCTTCCGATCTACGGTCTTCAGCTCCTTCCGCGGGATCCCTAATGTAGGAAAAAATCTCTTCTTCCCCTTCTCTTCTTGCGAAGGGAACATCCTCATCCATTGGTACAACAAAAAGATAAAACAATAATAGTATTAGCAGAATAATTGAAAGTAGAGAACTTTACAAATATGCAAAATTCTTTCAATTTAATATTGCATCTAAAAAAAATGTTTCAAAAAAAATTTAACATAGGCGCATTGGGCCAAAGCTGTCCCAATCCCAGCCCAAATTTGGGCCAGCACTAGGTCTAAGGTGGCCAGCGTAGTCATCGCTAGCCCACCTGCCAGTGCCTCACCGCCCCACCGCCACGTGTGACCGCCCACTGCCCATGCGTAGTCAATGGTTGCCCACCTGCCAGAGACCCGCCGCCCCGCCTCGTCTTCACCTCCCTGCTCTGGCCCACCTGCCAGCGGCCCGCCGCGCCCTCCACGCGTGACCGCCCACTGGCTACGCGTGGTCAATGGCTAGCCCACCTGCCAGAGGCCCGCCGCCCCACCTCGTCTTCACCTCCCCGCTATGGCCCACCTGCCAGCGGCCCGCCGCGCCACCTCGGTTTCCCTCCCCGTGGTCAAAGTTGACCACAAACAGCCCCCGCTCCCCGCAGTCAATGCGCCTGGCCCACCTGCCAGCGACCCACTGACGGCTCCCCTCCCCGCGACCAACAGTGGCGCTGGCCCACCTGCCAGCGACCCACCGACGGCTCCCCTCCCCCACCCATGGTCCTTTAAAAAGGGACCGTGGCCGTGTGGATAGGGACACCAGTCCACACCCTGCCCCCACAGAACGTAGCCATGTCCCGCTGGTTCAAGTCCCCGAAGTACGAGTCCGGCGAGTCCTCCGGCCGTCGCCGGAGCCACGCCGGCCGCAGCACCGCTCCGCCGCCACCGCCGGCGGCCTTCGACATCACGCCGCAGGGTGTCCAGAGGGTGAAGCTGCGGCGCCGCCGACCCGTGCTGGCCAGGGTCCGTCGCATGCGCCCAGGGTCCGCCGCCGGCGCTATGTGCCGGTGAGGGAGTGCTGGTGGCATTGGAACAATGCCACCCCCGTCTTCTGGCCGGACATGCACCTGCCGGAAGACTGGCACCTGAATCCGCAGCGGATTCCGGTGCCGCCGATTTCGGCCAGCGGCCGGGCCCCCTACTGGGACCAATGGTTCGCGGACGAGCACGACCATCGCCGCCGCGCGTTCTTCGCCCAGGCGTCTGCATCGCCGCGGGTCCCGTCGGCGTACCCGCCATGCCGGCCGGCCACGAGGAGCTTTGGTTCGAGGAGGAGGTCCACGATGACGAGGAGGACCCGGAGATGCAGGCCGCGTACGAGGCCTCGTCGAGGACGAGATGAGGCGGTGGGAGATGGTGCTGGCCCAGGCCCTGCCGCCGCCGCCCCCGCCACAGGACCCGGACGGCGTGCAGCCCTGGTACGTGCACCTGGAGCGCGAGCTGGAGCAGGAGCGGCAGGTGTCCCAGGATCCTCCACTGCCTCCCGGCCTCCTTGGCCAGTCCTGGGTCTGGACTGGTGGGAGCTGGTCGCCGGATCAGGCGCCACAAGAACATTGGCCACAGGAGCAGCAGGCGCCGGAGCAGGCGCCACCACAGCCACCGCAGGAGGAGCCGGCGCCACCGCAATAGTAGGCGCCACCGGCCCATCTGTGGTCCCTGCCGGGCTTCATCGTCATCGACGACTAGGCAGTGCCGACGACGACGTCCCCCTCTCCCCTTTCTTAATGTAATGGCCTTACTAATGGCCTCCCCCTAATGTAATGGCTGGCCCTTAGGCCGGCGACGGCCGTTTGTGGCCTCCCCTAATTATAATGAAAAACGGTCGTTTGTGGCCCTAAATTTGTGTTCTTTGTTGTCAATGCCGGCGCCGTCCCTTGGTTTAGGGTCCGCCGCCCGCGAGATCTGAGAGGGGGAGAGGTTCGGGGCAAGCTTAACGTGGATCGGGGCGAGCTTGCTTGCCTGGGGACGAGCTCCAGGGGCCGCGTACTTGCTCGGCAAGAGCAGGGACGGCCGCGCCCGGAGCAGGAGCAGGACGGCGACGGCCGGGGTCAGAGCAGGACAGGGCGGCGACGGCCAGGGCGGCAGGGGCGCGGGGACGAAATCCGGCAGCCTGGCGGCGTAGGGGGCAGCGTCGTCTGGAGCCCAGAGGCGGAGCGTCGATTTGGGGGACTTGGGCAAATTTCGGCCGCAGCCACCCAAATAAGCGCCAAATCAACCTCTAGTACCGGGTCGTGGCTCCACCCGGTACTAGAGGGTCTCTAGTACCGGGCCGTGTTACCAGCCGGTACTAAGGTCCCTCAGTTGCGCGCGAAGCCCAGTGGACCTGTAGTACCGGGTGGTCACACGGCCCGGTACTAGAGGTTGATTTTTTAAATTTCCTGCTTTCATACTTTTTTATATCTTTTGATTTAATCGTCCAAATCAACTATTTTTTTTTTTTTTCTGTTTTCTGTTTTGATTTAAAATCAAGTACTACATGTGCTTGGTTTTAAATGAAGTACCACATGCGCTTGATTTAAAATCAATTCAAAAATTTATAAATCAAGTACTACATGCGCAGGGGATCGAGCGGTTGTAAGCCGTTGGAGTTTTTAGAATAGGAAGGATAAAGTTTGATGCTCGCGCTAAGTGGGAAACCGTACAATTATCAACTTTGCCTCCGTTCCCCCTCTTTACTCCTATCTGAGTCCAATCGCGAAACCCACTCCTCAAATGATGGAACCAAAATATAGAGTTCTCTTCTAAATTTCCAGAACACAATTATATAAAGTTTAATACATTATTACACATCACCAACAACATCCTTATTTAGTCTTCTCTTTTTTTTTGTGCGGCCCTTTCTTCTGATTGCTCCGTAACCATGGACAAGGGTCTGCATTTAACTTGAGGCTTGGGTCAGTGTTCACTTTGAAGGGCGGAATTTCATGAAACTTGTCGTAATCTTCTGACATGTCTGTCTTGTCCTCCACTCCCACGATGGTTCTTTTCCCTGAAAGAACTATGTGGCGCTTTGGCTCATCGGCTGATGTATTCACTTCCTTATCTTTTCTTTTTTTTTGGCTTGGTAGACATGTCCTTCACATAGAAAACCTGAGCCACATCCTTGGCTAGAACGAATGGTTCGTTGTCGTACGCAACATTCGTGAGATCCACTGTAGTCATTCCGTACAATGGGTCTTCCTTTACCCCGCCGCCTTCAGGTTGAACCATTTGCACCAGAACAAAGGGACCTTCAAAGAAGGTCCATAGTCAAGTTCCCATATCTGCTCTATGCAACCATAATATGTGACCGTGGCCTCATTCGTGCTCTTATCATCAAAGCGGACACCACTATTTTGGTTGGTGCTCTTTTTATCTTGGGCGTTCGTGTAAAATGTATTCCCGTTTATCTCATACCCTTGGAAAGTCCAAATAGTCGAAGATGGCCCCTTAGACAACAAGAACAGCTCATCTGAGACTGTGTTGTTGTTCAGATGTGCCAACCAACCGCCAAAATTCTCCATGTGTTCCTTTGCAATGGCGGATCCATCCCCGGGTTGTTAGAGCGTACAATATCCTTGTGCATCTGGATATACGGAGCCACCAAAGTGGAATTATGCAGAACTGTGTAGTGTGCTTTTGTGAAAGAATACCCGTCCCTGCATATGTATGATTTCTTTCCTAGAGTGCCTTTCCACTTAGTCTCCCCTCATGTCGCGATTCAGGAAGACCAATCGACTTAATGCCGGGAATAAAGTCAACACAAAACTCAATGACCTCCTCTGTTCCATACCCTTTGGAGATGCTTCCTTCTGGCCTAGCACGGTTATGAACATACTTCTTCAACACTCCCATGAACCTCTCAAAGGGGAACATATTGTGTAGAAATACAGGACCCAGAATGTGAATCTCGTCGACCAGGTGTACTAGGAGATGTGTCATAATAGTGAAGAAGGATGGTGGGAACACCAACTCAAAACTAACGAGACATTGAGCCACATCCTTCTGTAACCTTAATAGAGTGGTTGGGCTGATTGACTTCTGCGAAATTGCATTGAGGAACGCACATAGCTGAACAATGGATACTCGAACATTTTCCGGTAGAAGCCCCCGCAATGCAACCGGAAGCAGTTGAGTCATCAGCACGTGGCAGTCATGAGACTTTAGGTTCTGGAACTTTTTCTCTGCCATATTTATTATTCCCTTTATATTCGACGAGAAGCCAGACGGGACCTTCATACTGCTCAGGACTTCAAAAAATATCTTTCTCTTCTTTGGTAAGAACGTAGCTAGCAGGACGTAGACGTCCTTTATCCGTCCTCATTGGATGCAGGTTCTTTGGGTCTTTCAAAAGTTGCTGGTCCTCTCGTGCTTCCGGAGTATCTTTTGCCTTCCCATACACGCCCAAGAAGCCTAGCAGGTTCACGCAAACATTCTTCGTCACGTGCATCACGTCGATTGCAGAGCGGACCTTTAGGATTTTCCAATAGGGTAGTTCCCAAAATATAGACTTCTTCTTCCACAGGGGAACGTGGTTGTTAGCGTCCTTCGGAACAGACTGTCCGCCAGGACCCTTTCCAAAGATTACATCTAAATCCTTGACCGCATCATATATATCTTCACCACTTTGGAGGGGTGGCTTCGGCCGGTGATCTGCCTCACCTTTGAAATGCTGCTTGCTTTTCTTTCTTAGGGGATGCTGAGTTGTAAGAAATCGACGATGACCCGGGTACACATTCTTGTTACCTACATATATACTTTCAGTGCTATCTAAACAGTGTGCATGCATTGTATCCCTTGTTCGACTGTCCTGAAATGTTACTAAGAGCAGGCCAATCATTGATGGTTACAAACAACAACCCTCGTAGGTTAAATTCCGCTTGTTTGTACTCATCCCACACAGGTACCCCTTCATCACGCCACAACTGTAAAAGTTCATCAACTAATGGCCTCAGGTAGACATCAATGTTGTTACCGGGTTGCTTCGGGCCTTGGATGAGCACTGGCATCATAATGAACTTCCGCTTCATGCACAACCAAGGAGGAAGGTTATAGATACATAGAGTCACAGGCCAGGTGCTATGACTGCTGCTCTGCTCCCCAAAAGGATTAAAGCCATCCGTGCTAAGACCAAACCTTAAGTTCCTTGGGTCACGTGCAAATTCCTTGTACTCTGTATCGATTTTTCTCCACTGCGACCCATCAGCCGGGTGTCTCAACATCTCGTCGCTCTTGCGGTCTTCTTTGTGCCATCGCAACAACTTGGCATGCTCTTTGTTTCTGAACAAACGTTTCAACCGTGGTATTATAGGAGCGTACCACATCACCTTGGCAGGAACCTTCTTCCTGGCGGGCTGGCCCTCAACATCACCAGGGTCATCTGCTCTGATCTTATACCGCAATGCACCGCATACCGGGCATTCATTCAAATTCTCATACTTCTCACCGCGGTAGAGGATGCAGTCATTAATGCATGCATGTATCTTCTGCACATCTAATCCTAGAGGGCAGATAATCTTCTTTGCTTCATACGCACTCTCGGGCAATTCGTTACCAGCCGGCAGCTTGTCCTTCACTATTTTCAGTAAACTCCCAAATCCCTTGTCAGATAAACCATTCGCTGCCTTCCATTGCAATAATTCCAGTGTGGTACCGAGCTTTGTGTTGCCATCTTCGCAAGTTGGGTACAACTTTGTTTTGTGATCCTCTAACATGCGCTCCAACTTCAACTTCTCAAGTGTAGTTTCTGCTAGGGTATGTGCATCAACGATGACCCCACGTAAATCATCATGTATGATGGGATCATCTGGTACCTCTTCATCATCAGCTTCCCCTGTTGGGTTACCAACGTATTCAGGGTACATGTAGTTGTCATCGTTCTCTTCTTCTTCGTTGTCTTCCATCATAACCCCTTTTTCTCCGTGCTTGGTCCAACAATTATAGCCGGGCATGAAACCAAAATCAGGTGGAGGTGAATGTCTGTGTTAGGTAATCCTTCTCATTCCGACATTTCTGCATGGACAACACATAAAACCATTCGGCCCCTTGTTATCCTTAGCCACATTGAGAAAAGATTGCACGCCATCCATGTACTCTTTAGAGCGTCGGTCAGCGTACATCCATGGATGACTCATCTGCAAATCACCGCTAAAACCCATTACGATAAACCAACATAATAGGAACACCATATTCATTAATACAAGTTCATCACATTAAAACCAAAGTAGAGTAGTGACCAAATGTAATACATAGTTCTCATAAAACATAAATTAATTGAAACTAGAATACAACTATCTAAAGAATTTAAATCCAACAACAAATGCGATCAGAATCGCAACTAAGGTAACTATTGAACCAACAGCATAATGATACCAAGCCTCTTGACTAATGACATATTTAATCTTTTAAGCTTCAAGCGCATTGCATCCATCTTCATCTCGTGAGCATCGACGACGGAGTCAAGTTGACTCATCAACGATGTCGGCAATCTTCAAGTCCAATACCATCTTCTCTTCTAGGCATTGGAGACGAAGATCTTCACTTCTTCAATTTTGCTTTCAAATCGTTGTTTTCTTTTTTTAAAACTCTCGACAATAGGGTCGGCTGAATTTCCGGTTCAACTACCTCCTAAATAAAAATCTATGTCAATTGGTCGGCATGATTGTTATAAACACGAAACAAAAAATAGTTATAAAAATATACCACATCCGAATCATAGACCGGACGAGGGCCGACGGGGACGGATATCAAAACCATGACACTATACATATAAAAAACATAAGAAAATTATACAAGAAATAATTATGCATTCAAATCATACAAGTAATTTTTAAAATAAAAGATAAAAAAAGGCTCACCGAGTGGTGCCGGTCACGGGACGGCGGGGGCTATCGACGGCGGTGAGGACCGGACGACACTAAAATCCACAAATCATAAATTAATTTAAGCTCAAAATACATAAAAAAAATGAACACCTAGGTTAGGCATTTCATCAAACACCTAGGTAGCACTACAAAAATGAAATGAGCTAAACTAGTATGGAAATGAGCTAAAATGAGCGCCGCCGGATGAAAAGATCAAGTTGCTAAACCTTGAGAGATGGGTGTCGTCTATCTTGACAAATCGTGGAAAAAAATAGGGCTAAACTTGAGCTTGAGAGAGGAAACAATGGAGATGAACTTGAGTTCAAAAAATGGAGGCTGCGCCCGGGGTGGAAGATGATATAGCGGGACCTCTAGTCCCAGGTTGTACCACGGCCTAGGACGAAAGGCCCACCCTCCTGTCCCCACTCTGCGGCTGCCTGCCGCGGTCCCGGGTGGTATCACGGCCCAGAACTAGAGGTGCCCTACGACCCGGGACCGGAGCTCCGCGGCGTCAAAGCCGTTGGCCCGGACTAGTTCCATCCTCTAGTCCGGGTTCAAACCACGTCCGGGACTAGAGCCCAACACCCCTCTCCACCAAAGGTCCTGTTTTCACTAGTGCGTCCACGGGAATTAGCAGTTGTTAGGCCTATCCCTAGCATCATGAAGCAAATGTTCACTTTGTAGATACGTCTTGTCGAAGTTAATTATAAATGGAATAATATTTTCCAATAGTTCTTTTTTTACACCCTACATCATATATCCAGCACTCAAATAGGTCTAGATATATCTGTTTTAGCGTCAACTAATATTGGACAGAGGGAGTACTCTCGACTTCACTATGAAGGATCACAAAAATTCGAATATGAATGCAAGGATGTCACTTATATATATATACTGCGCAAACTAACTTTCTGTTTTGGAATTCAAAAGTCGTGCGTGCACGTACACGCTTGCTAATGAACGAAACGTGTAGTAAAAGCAGGCACACGTTTGTGATGACTTTGGTCACGTATGCTGTATGCATGCAGGACGCGGACTTTTGGCTCACGGAGATACGCGAGGAGCGAATCTGGACGGCTGTTAGGACTTCGCGATTACTAAATAAAGAAGCGTCTCTCACCTACCGATCGTATAAATACAGGACGCTGACATCATTGATACAGCATCCAACAACATCTATAAGGGTGCATTTAATAGGAGGGTTAAATATTCATGTGCACTAACAGTCTAGTGGGCGGTTATTTAGTCTAATGGACGGATGTGAACAATAAATGATGTCCATGCAGCCTCACGTTAACTTATTCAATAGATTAGTTATATATTATTCTATTCACCCACCCATCCTTTTAAGTCTTATTTTGAATTGTTATATATTTTGAACCGAATTTTTGATTTTTGATATTTTTATATATTTGAGATCTCGTTGAGAAGATCTTCAAAACAAGATCAATATTGGATATTTTTCATGCATATTTTCAAAAAAGCTCAAAATTCGACTTTATTAATTTATTTATCAATTTAATATTTTTTAAATGTTTATCGATAATGTTATTTTAAATATTCATGTTTTAAATGTCCCAAATTTAATATATATTGTTAATGTTTTCCAAATTTCACGTCTATACAATATGTCATAAATTTTTCCATTTGTTTATTATTAAAAATTTAAATGTTTTCAAAAATAATAATTCAATATATATTAGAAAAAACAATTTTTTAAACTTTTTTGAATGTTTTCCAAATTCCTGTTCAATATTCATTTTTAAAAAGTAAAAAAATAAAAAAATATTTATTTCTGAAATTTCACATATATACAAAATATATGTCATACATTTCAAAAAAAAAAATGTCATAAATGTTTCCAAATAGTATTATTTATTCTCCACAAACAGTTGAATTTTTATTCTCTATGATTTTCAAAAATTAAACATTTGTAAAAATAATATTTTGCAAATATCCGAATTTTTCCAATTTTGGAAAAATAGTAATATATATTAAAAATTGAACATTTCTAAAATATGAATATTTACCTAGTACATAGAAAATGTTTAAAAAAATTGTGATGTCACAAATAATAATAATAATATGCATATAATATTTGTGGTTTCAACACCATTTTCGAAAGTCGAATTTTGAGCTTTTTTGAAAATATGCATGAAAAATATCCAATATTGATCTTGTTTTGAAGATCTTCTCAACAAGAGCTCAAATATATAAAAAAAATAAAAATCAGAAATTCGGTTCAAAAGATATAACAACTGAAAAATAAGAGTTGAAATGATGGGTAGGTGAATAGAATATAATATAACTAATCTCCT
Organism: Poa pratensis; assembly: GCA_947311845.1. Lineage (NCBI taxonomy): Eukaryota > Viridiplantae > Streptophyta > Magnoliopsida > Poales > Poaceae > Poa > Poa pratensis. The sequence goes on from CAMZMU010000085.1 coordinate 40,267,276, forward strand.
GATTAAGCTAATGAGGCTGCATGCGGATCATTTATTGCTCACATGGGTGAGCTTCTGCTGGTTATTTATTGATGGTTGACGTCACCACGCTGTTGCCCGAGCTGCCGGGAGCATATTATACGATGTGCATACGCGCGGGATCTGCGTTGGTTGGTTGTGAAGGCAACGGTGAGGTTCCAGGGGGCGTCGTCGCCGGGTGCTCCTCCGCATTTTCGTATGCATGCATGGATAATTTCGGTGTGTAGGTAGGGTAGCTATATACTCCCTCTCGGATACGATAAAACTGTCGCGAGAAAACATGGTGCGCAGTACAACCTGTACGTACGACTTCCGACGTTTTTTTCCGGATCGGATGGAGTATGTTTATTACCCGATGTTCGGCTCGACACATCAAAACTGTTTGTACACACCGTGTAGTGATCGATGCGACGTCACACGCGGTGGCATACGGGTAGCGAGAGATGGCAATGCCCCCTGATGGATCGATATGTCGACCTACCCCGCTCGCTCCTCCTTAGTCAAACCTTGGCAGCGTGTGCTGTGCAGGCAATATATGTGGCCATTCATGGCCACGGCGACGGCAGGACTGGGAGATGAGGAGCAGGGACCATGCGATCTGCCCCCAATCTTCGCGCCATTTACTTGGCCACGCGCGCATATACTGGGAGATGAGGAGTAACGGGAGCAAGTACTACCTACTTACGTGCTTCTTCGATTGGTTCTCTTCTCCCCCACGATCGAACGGGTACCATCGATCCATGCACAGCAAACGAGATACTCCAATCGTTTTTGATTCTCTCCGCCGTGATCTCACTTCAATAGCATCCATCATTCTGGCCTGGCCTCAACCGGAGGGTGGCGCATCCAGCAGTTCTGAAACTGTAGCATCCATCATTCTGGCCTGGCCTCGTTTTTGATTCGCTCCGCCGTGATCTCACTCCAATAGCATCCATCATTCTGGCCTGGCCTCGACCGGAGGGGGGCTATAACTGGGGAGTACATGCGTATCGATCGTTGTTCCATCGATCCTGCCTCGTGCCGTCGCTGTCGCAATCATGGGTTCATTATTCATGGCTGCCCAGCTAGCAGTACGTAGCTCCGAGCTCGGCGGGGGCGAGACAGCTGACAGATCTAACGATCCACACGGATTTGTTTCAGCTGCATGACGCAGGCGAGACTGGCCTGTTGAGTTTGACTGAGTGCGTTTCTTGTAAAACGAAAAGAGTTTTGACTGCGTGGGTTCGTAAGTTCGTCCCAAGTTTCCAACTACTATCTTGAATTCTGGATTGCAGTTCTGGCGAAATAAAAATGAATTATCAATAGAGCAAACTAATTTTCCCGACATTTTTTGCTTAGGTCTGTGCCAATGCATCGTTTCTTAGCACGTTATCGTAGAAGAATTAAAAATTTAAGAGACGACTAGTACAATGCAATGCATTGTCTCTCATGAGTTGCATCTAAATTTAATGATTTAGTGGTCATGCATACATATGATTGGGTTAGAAATATTTTTTGCATATGACCACGTGTAAGGGTTGTATGTTAGCTAAGATACAACTACAATCTCTTTCTTCGTTAAGTACCATGCCACATCAGCAAAATGCATATGAAACTGTGCTAAGAAATTTGCATTGACATAGGCCTTAGCTAGTCGAGAGATGCACTAACTTTGTTTGTATCGAGGCAACAATGATCGATGACACCGATTTCAAATTGATGCGCTGCTTCACACAAGGATTCAATGTTGAAACAAGTTTGAAGACGTCTAGAGGAATCTCCAAGGGAAGCTAGGAGGAACACCACCCAATAGGGAACAAGAAGGCAAAGGATGACAAATACGGGGCATCCTCATTGACGTCGGTGCAAGCAACTCTTGACAAGTGCCTCGCCGAGGTGTCATCTCTCTTGAAACAAAATGCAAGCACTTTTAGTGAAAGGTGGCGGGCCTCGATGGAGAAGCAAAACGAGAAGCTCCCGCTTGAAAATTAGAGTGGAAGCCGCCAAGCTGGAAGCCCAAGATCTTCAACCTATATAACAATTGTTACCGAGCCCCGCTTGAAAATGGAAGGGGGTAATTTTTGGTAGACAACCGCACAGATCTTCAGCCTACATACAATTGTTACTGAGCATAGCATCTTTCATATGCACATTGGCGACGAAACATTTGCAATTTTGAATCAGTACCCTAGCTGGGTGAAGACTGCGGCGTCCAGATTTGTCGGCGATCGATACACCGCGGTGCTAGGTCTATAGCATCGTAGTACTAGCTCATGACTTTGATGCATCTTGAATGCCTCAGACAATACTCTACATTGGCTCTCAATCGGATCTCTCGGCGTATGCATGGACCAGTCTTGTTTCAGTTATTATTGGCTGCATGTATGCGTACGTAGAACATGATCTAGTAATCGACTACAGTAGCTAGGTTAACCAGTAGCATTTGTTCCAGAATCTGCCCGCCTGCCCTGTGAATCAAGAACACCACGCCTAGATGTTTGGGCTATTTGAGGCGAAGCATGCTGGCAGGAACTGTACCGTAACGGCTATTTCGGGCTAGCGTCTACAGTGCATCGTGTACTGGTGAATCTCACGGTGATCTCTTCTTCATCAGCGATGCATGGAGATCGAGCTCAGCTGTGCAAGATACGGTTTAATGGCTCGTACTCGTGCAGCCGAGCAGCAGGAGGCTAAGCAACCATTGCAATTTATATGGAATAACGATTTATATTTTGCAATGTTTCGACTGTTGTGTACAGTACTTTTTTGGTTCAAAAGATTACATCCGCCGAACTGCAATGTACTCACTCCGTTTCTAAATATAAAATAGTTTAGACATTTTCAAATCCAAACGTATTTAGACACGTTTAAGCGTAAGATTCATGTGAACGTTGCACAACATGTTTAAATATGTGTGCATCAAAAAAGACTAAAACGTCATCTTACATATAGCAAGGGAAGGAGTATGAATCATTTCATGCACAATTAATGCTCCATGTTCTATCTTCCATAAATTCACAGCTGAATGAAAAATATTCATTTCCCATTGAGCCGGGCGCGGGTGACGGCTACACGCGGTACCACCTGCAGTGGCGGCGGGGTTCGACGGTGCTGGAGACGATGGCGGCTGTGATGGTGAGCAGACAGTTTTTTTTAGAAAAAGAGAGCAGACAGTTTGTTGCGGTGACAATCGTGCTGTGCTGTGATGGGCTTCGGCCCATACAGGATGGGTTCTGGTGGGGTGGGCTTCGGCCCATACGGTCAGAGATGCTGAATCGGAGCTTCCTACAGTAATCCAGCCACCCACGCCTAGGCCCTTGTCCTAGGTCTTCTCGGCCTTCTCAATATAAGAAACCAATATAGCTCAATAAAAGTGTAGCTGTACTTGGACTTAAATGACGAAAGACCATCCATCTTGTGCTGGAACGGTAGTTCTCAGTTCTCACCATGTTGACAGTTTGCTGTAAAAAAGGCACAAACCTCTTGTTTCTGTAAGATGGTGGCGACCCTGGTTTCCATATAAATAAACAACATCAGTACACATGCTAGTATAGTGAAAGTGGTAGAATTATGGTTGTTCAGTTCAGCATTCGACTTTCATGCCCTGTTCAGAAGCAGGGAAAGCTATTCCACTTTCTTATTCAGAACTTCACCAACTTCTTGTATTTCAACATAGAGAAACTGGAACTTGTGTATATCCATCACTGCATCGCCAACGCAACGACTCAACGCAGAACTTAGTAGCTTACGACCAATATAATCATCTAGGAATACATATATTGGCTCCTTTGGCAGAAGAGTAAATGAACCATACTGGAATGCAGAACTGATCAAAAGTTTGCACACAGCAATTTCTGAAACTAGGTGTGCTCAAGATCAAATTTCTAGAACCAAACATGATAACAGAATATATATTCAATCACGACTACAGCATCTTGGAGGCACCAGCTCATGTGACTGCCAGTACTATTGTATCCAAGATAATAAAATCAGAAGATTTTGAATTCTGTTACCCAGACCTTATGCTTTCAAATGAACAGCTATCTACATGCTTCCAGGCTTATACGGGAAGGGTTTATAAGAATAGAGAGCACTTATTTTCCACCTGTATTTTCAGTAGAAGGATCTGGTCTTATCTTCAGGTGGATTGGCAGCAGAGAAATGATATTTATCAGGTGGTTAAAGCTGCAAGAGATAGTTTTCAGCACCCCTTCTTTGCTGAGGTGGTATTTTTGGCTTGCATATTTGAAAGATTAGAAATGTGAAAGTCTTTGAGCATATTTGTCCTTCCTTTGCAGCCAGGAGCTGCAATTTCATCCATGACATTACCTTACATCTCTACAGGTTTAACTCAAAGCTCCATCACAAGCTTAAGGTCTGGATAGCTAATCTTCCTTAGATTTTGTATATGTTTGTAAATATTTCTTGTACCTTGTACGTATTCTATTTTGAGGTGAAACAAAGCTGAGACAGTGGGGCTTTTTCCTTACAGTAAGCGTTAAGAAAAACATGCATAAAATCAATATGAGCATAGTAAACATTGCAATCACAGAGTACAAGGTAAACTCCACTTCATTGAACAATCATATAATATTTTCTGAGGAAGATTTGATATTTGATCTGGGACGCTTTGGACAATTACAGAATCCTCGTGATATACTTTGGGCCACGAATCATACACATTTTCTTGTTCTTTTCGTTTGAAAGCTTAGGCATATAGATAGTGAGAAACATCCATGGCACTTCTGCTAAAGGTATTATCACAACCTATGCTGTTTTCCACAATTCAAAACTCACACGCTGATCTGCGATGGTTTATCAAATAAATAATGACAGAAATCTAAGTCTAGCAAGTTATTTTCTTCACTTTATGCTGGAGATCGAAATTTCAAATGATACTTGCAATAGTTCCATGAGAGACAGTCTGAAGTAGTCTAAGAAGGTCAGTAGGAAGAACTTAAAATGTCACAAGAGTGAACTTAGTGTTAATTAAATGCACAATTCGAAATTTAGATAAGAACTGCTCCGTATCTATGTTGCATACCTTAAGCTGTGGATGTGCAAACTCAAACTGAAAAGCAGCAAGTCTGAACCAAGACACCTACGCCCACAAAGATATAGATGCAAAACCCAGAACGTGATATTCAGGGAATGAATTTATTAGTGTCAAAACAGCATGCCATATGTTTTAAAACACAAAGCATGCAGCATGTATAGTTCTGGATTTTTTTTTATAGTACTTCCTCCCTGGCAAACTCCCATAGCATTTCAGTGATGCGGGACTTCAGAAGTTCACATCTCAGCACTTCCGAAAGAAGTATATTGGCACAGTAAAGTAAGAAACTAAAACGAACCTGAATCCAGAAGAAAACATATTTGGCATGGTTGATAACTTGATATGAATTGCCACCGTTGGCACACTGCTATTTTCACATCCACGAGGAACCAAGCCAACATTCAACATTTCCTGAATAGTTACGCTAGTTGTTCATCCTCTTACAAAATGCAGATGTGCTTTCCTAAAGGGGAAAAACAAATGCAACCCAAAGGAAATACCCGAGAGTGATTGTATCTGGGACTGAGATTACAGATAGGTACTCCCACTATTCGGAAAAGGATGTCACAAAAATGAACTATAGATAGCTCATTTTTGTGACATCTTTTTCCGAACGGAGGGAGTAGATTACTTGGTAGGGAGTAATTGGTCCAACAGATAATCATAATCAATTTACCACAGAGTAGATAACTTGTCTATATATTTATCTCATAATTGCTCTTGTTTTGACTCTGCAACAAGTTGATAACTTGTCTATTCCAAGCCCCAACAATATGTGTACATTAGGATCACCTAAACCTCATACGACACGGCAGCATGTATACCCTTTTAACAGCTTCATCAGCCTCGCCACAGCACACTTACATATAATCCGTGTTCACCACTCTTCGTACAAGTCTAGACGTCACATGTGCTCGCGTGGATGCTTGTACAGGACAGTCTCCTCCTCAAGCTCAGCCCCACCGCCACTCACCAGAACCCACACCTCCGAGATTTTCTCGACGGCACCGTCAAAGAGGTCAACAGTGGTGAACACCCGTGACGTGGGTGCCCTGGATCCTGATCCTTGGAGCCCGTCTTTTTCTCTACTAGAGATCACAAGGCTACTTTCTCCCGCCTTCTTCACCCTAGGCACGACCGCTCCATTTAGATATATGGTCCGGTTGGCCCCGAAGGCGATCATCTTCCTGAGGCCTCCCCCATAGGCTAGGCTCTTGTGCATGTGCCCGAACACGACAAGCGGGATTGAAACACCGGTTTCCCTTTGCAGGTCGGATATCGCTTGTTCCAGATCTGTGGAGGTTGCCATATGAAGCAACTGCTTTAGAAAGGGGTGAGTATAGGGGAGAGTACCTCATGAAAAATATAAGACCTGGGTCACCATGGTCGCCACCACCAGCTACCCAATCCCGCCCGCAGATATCATCTATTCTTGAACCTAGACCTGCGCAGCCAGGATTGAAGGGTAGGCTTGTTAGGACATAAAAGATGTTAGTGATGAGATCCATAAGATATTTGTACAACTTGGTTATTCGAATGTTCAGAGACCTGTTGGTCCATTATGTGCGAGTAGTATGACAGAATGCTCCTCTGGTGCACTTGAGGCAGCATTATATATCTTCCTTGCACTTCCAGCCATATCATCAACACCGTACCTACACGATGATCGTACCAACCAATGAGTTGCCATGTATTATAAGTTCAATTATGACTTATGAACAACAGCAGAAGTTCTTTACAAGACAGTAAACAAAAGCAAGAATGGTCTATGATGTACTTCTTTTAGAAGGTGAAGCTAAAAGGTTTCCAGAATGGCAGCACCACCGAATGAAGGTTAATTTAGATACCACATTTAGTGGTTCTACAATAATGTGCAATCTTAGCATCTGTGTAGTGTCCACATAATGGGCAAAAGCAAGAGGTGAAAATAGTTCTCATGAAACTTTTGGACACTGGGTTGTATTAATCTTAGAGATCAATGAACGTGGACTAATAAGCAAGTTCCATAACAGAACCCAACTAAGCAACCAATTACTCTAAATATCTGGTCCGGTGTACTCATCTTCTTAAGATAACTTGAGATTATGATATACAGCATACTACAGATAGATCCTTATAAGAACCATTATGTAGTGTATTGGTGGACAAGGATGAAGTCATAATAGTTTGGCAGTTAGTGCCTAGCACAAATAGTCAAGTACATGATAAGAAAGTAGCCTGGTGATACAACTGGTAATGTACCTAAACTAGAACAGACTATCAACCTTTAAGCTTGACATCTTGATGTTTATCTGCTAGCAAGTACAATAAAACCTTTTTTGGGTAGACAATTCAGTAAGACATGTATCGAGATATCTGTCACTCTGTTCGTGGTACACCTAAGCCATTACTGAACAAATTCACATCACAGCATTAAGTTCTTAGTTCAAAATGAGTAGAATAGAAGGTCAAGATTGTTTCTAGAAACAAATTCATGGCAAAGATATACCTAACAGAATAGTTGAGAAAAATATTTTTCTACTGGCATGGTAAGTACATCTCTTACCAACCGTTGTGAAAGAAGCTTCGGTCTAAATAACCGGTCACCCCCACAAGAAAATGGTCGCCCGCCAACAACACTCAGCTTTATTGTTGGAAAATCCAAACATTTATATCCCACATGCTGCTCACCAAGGCTGATGTAAACAAGAAAAGACAAAAACAAGAGAAGTATTATTGGCCACATTTCCTCCATACAGATTATCATAGTCTGCTGAAGACTGCCGATACACCAGAATAATCCTACAATTTTCTATAACTTGGTTTGGCATTGCCAACAACTCGGGCCTAATTTGCCTGAGAAATTAGTTATCCTTCTTTTTGTCAACGTTCGTAACCAGTAACCACACTTTAGTACTTTACACAACTCGCTCCCTCTTAAACTTATGTATGTAATTCCAACTTATTTAAAAGACAAACAACTAATGAAATGGCCTAGCAGTAAAGCTAGAAGTCTTATGGTGGTTACAGTGGCATGGTACAACTGAAGAACACACAGCAATTCTGCAAACCTGCATTACCAATTGAATGTTCCTTCAACAAAATCTCCTGAAATGCAACTTATATGATATGAAGGGATCTTACCTTTCGAGCTGAAGACGGACACGATCAACCTTCCTGGGTAACCAAGTACACAAGATTTCAGAAAAAAAATAAGTGAAGTTATTTTATTCTTTTTTTCTAAATGAAACTATGACTCATACTTCTCTGAAAATTGGTGTGTGCGCCAACAATCATGATTGCCAAGAATCGCTGCCTTTGGAAACTTAATATCTGAAATGCTTTTGACAAGTTGAACATTCTCATTGCCATAATCACCTGCCATAGATATAGGAGAAGAAACGGACATGACAAAAATTACTACATTGCATGTATGCGCAAACGAAAACAAGATTATCAAATTGTTTAATAGTGTAATACAGAAATAGCAGAAGTGGGGAAGGGGGTTAAACCTGTGAAAAGCACCAGATCTGGCTGCATTTCAAATAGAACAAGTTAGAGCTTGTGAGGATAATAAAACGAGGATAGATAAATATCTGTAGTATGGACATTTCTTTCAAAGTGCAATGTCAATATTAGTAATGATAAGCACGGATGGCAAGCAAATGGAGGCCAGCGCATTACTACAAAAGGACAGGAAATAGCACACTATAAAACTAAGGAGAAGCTACAACAATGAAATGTGGACATAATAATGATATATCAAAATACAACAGACTGGATCCAAACAAATGTGCAATACCTGAAGAAAATGGAGGGCCTTCGTATCTTCATCAAGGATCCAATCATCGTGCTGCAAGGTTCAGTGCATAACATCCAATTAATGCCATGTTCTCAATAATTAGTTAAGAGGGTTACTTAGCATAGTTCAGTTATTGAGCTTTAAAAATAAGCACACCTAAATTGCCTGATCCATGCACTGAACCCCTCCAACTTCACTCCACCGGGAGAGATAGTTTGAAGGCAGCAAATGCATCCCCACCCCACACAATGTATTGCCACTCCCTCTGCTCTCCCTGAACAAGCTTTCAGGAGGGGTGGTCATATCATCTCACGCATAAACCTACTCTTGTTTCGGGTAGACGCCAGACCTGACTCCGCTACAGCAATCATAACACATTCAATTCGTCATCCTATATGGCCTACCATTAAGAACGAAAGGTGCCACCATCTAAACTACGATCAAGAGCCTCTAAGAGACACACACACACACACACCACTAGCAATTCGCAAAGGCTAACGACTCGTATCACTGAACCTGAATCCCCCTTGTGGCATCCAAATGGGAGCCTAACTGAATTAATCAGATCAGCGAGCAGAGACTTCAGTGCCCAACCCCCTCTTCGTCTAGCTCCGAATCGGCTACGCGCACAAACCCCGTGAAGAACCACAAGTATTCGTGCCCGCGAGGAAAAGAGGCCAGCCGTATTTTAAGCTTTTTATTAAGAGAAGGAGAGGGAGGGGAAAAGGAGTGTACCACGTCGCCGACGACCGCGACGCGGACGTGGCCGGCGCCGGCGCTGGCGGAGGAGGAGGCCATGGACCTTGACCCGGGATTGGGCGGCGTCGGGGCGGGGGAGGAGGGGAGAGGAGGGTTCCCGGGGCCGCGCGCGGCTACTGCTGCTGCTCCCGCCGCCGACCACGAGGAAAGGGAGCAAGACCGCACGAACATTCTGTTTTGGGTCTTCCGAGTCGTGCTGGTTGAGAGGACAGCTGGACGCCATCCGGAAGCTGGCCAACGCCGTGCGCCCGTGCCTAGCCTCTAGGCCCATTCACGGCCCCAGGCGTGCCACGGGCCAGGCACGGCTTGTTTAGAGCATCTCCAGTCGGAGCCAGCCCAAACGTCCGGGCGGACTGTCCGGACGGCCTTTGGCTAAAATCGACGACCCAGCCGCGGCCCCCAAACCGGCCCCAAACGACTGGGCGGTCCGGCACACCCTAAACCCAGCCCAAATGTGGGGCGGGTTTGGGCCGGCCCGGACGCGCCCGGACGCGTCCGTCTCCCTAGTCGCTGTCAGGTCGGGCCTGCGTGTCGGATGAAAGCTGACCGTCAGAGAACACTGACCGGCGGTGGCCACGCGTCGAGTGGCTCACCGGCGTGATAAAATTGGAGCCTCCGAGAAAACCCTAACCGCATTCCCCATTCCTCCTCATCTCCAATCCGCAATGGCGAGCAGCTCCGAGGACAGTAGCTTCTGGGATGAGCCGGCGGACGTGGAGAGCAAGGCGCCGGCGGCGGAGACGCCGGTCGATCAAGGCGAGGAGGACCCCGACGACGACCTCGCTTATCGCGTCGCTGTCCTCCGGTCGCTGGAGGATAAGGGGGGGCTCGAGCACGCCGGCGCGTACATCGGGAGCGGCCAATGCAGCCGCTGGTCAGCTCCGGCGCGTAGATCGGTGCCGCCAAGCGTCAGCCGCATGTCAGCTCCAGTGTCTACGGCAGCGCCGCGTCGTCGTCTCCCGCCGGTCCAAGCCCTCCTGGATGGAGGATCCTTCCCGATGGGGAGGGGTGGAGGCTTCTGCCGGTGCCGCCGCCGCGGGCACCGGAGATGGTGGGGCGCGCGTTCCGCCAGGCGAAGCGAGCCGGCCAATCGCTGAGCATGGCGGCTGCCGTCGCCGGGGCTGACGCGGACCTCCCCCTCCAGGTGGTGGCTCAGTCCTTCACCTCCGCCGAGATCGACGCCCGGCGCCGCCGCCGCAAGGACCAAGAAGCGCTGGAGGCGGCCATCGCGCTGTCGCAGGCGGAGCCGGAGAAGAAGAAGAAGGTGGCGGCCAATGCGAGCCGCCACGCGGAGGAGCAGTCCCGCGCCATGCGGATCCTCTCCGGCCAAGTCGTCGACGATGACGAGGAAGATGCGGATCCGTACTACGCCTTCCGCAAGCGTTCCAAGGGCGACGCCGCCGGCGGCTCCGGCAAGGGCAAATCTCCGATGTGAGATTTGTCGATCTAAAAAATACTTTTGTATGTAAGTAATTCGGCAACCCGTTGTCGGATGATGAACTATCAACGTTGTGTAAATTCTACGTTGATGAACTATGCCTATATCTACGTTGCATGGGTTTGCATTGATTTGGGGTTTTCGTTTGAGGGGGACGGCTAGAGCGGCATGTTTTTAGGGGTCGCCCGGTCGCTGTCCGCGGACACGTCCGGACGTGTCCGCGGACAGTTTGGGGGGCCAAATTTGGCAAGTGTGGTTGGAGATGCTCTTAGCTAGGAAAAAAATGATACAGCCGTGTGGGTCTATTTGTACAGGAAAAAACCTTAAAAATAAAATGAAATGATAAACGGGCCGTGTAGTGCCGCCCCGCGTGCCTAAGGGCATCTCCAGTCGTCCCAGCGCCCCCAGGAGACCCTTTTTAGCGCCGGCGCTAAGAAAATTCTACCAGCGGCCCCCCAAGAAGTCGATTTAGCGCCGCTTAGTGCCGTTTTTTAGCGTCGCTTCACGCCGGCGAACCCAGCCCAAATCCAACGCGTCGGGTTCCCTCCATAATTTGCCCTCTTCCCTCCATAATTTGATCTTTCCCTCCATTTCTACCCCACATATACCTCTCCCTCACGCCCGATCCCGCTATTTCCCACAGACCTGGCCGCCATGGCTCTCGCCCGATTCACAGGACCCTGCGTCGTCGCCGTCCCCGCGTCTTCCGCCACCTCCATGACCGGGAAGAAGCCGCGGAAGTCGAGAGCGCCGAAGGAGAGGCCGCCGGGCATGAGCAACGCCAAGTGGATCGCCGACGAGGCGCGCCGGAAGTCGGACAACATCCAACGCCGGGCGAGGGAGAAGGCGCAGCGGGAGAGGCTCCTGGCCGCGCAACTGGCGGAGGCCGAGGGCCAGGTCGTCGAAGAGGAAGAAGAAGAGGAAGAGGAGGTGGAGGTGCTGGATGAGCCGCCAACTCCAGCTGCGTCTGCGGCGCCGCCGGTCAAGCGGAGGGTCGGCTTCTCTCCTCATCCTCATCCGCAGTTCGCCGGTTGGAGCCACCATCGCCTCGCCATCGTCGTCGCCGCGCTAGAACGCGCCGCCGCACTACTCCCCTGGTTACGCCGACGCTGACCCCCATGGTGGTTTCAACCCCAACCTCACCTTCCCCCACCATATGCCGATGATCTACGTCGGCTCACCGGGCTACGCATCTTCGCCGTCGCTCCGCCATTCCCTCCCCTTCGCCGCTCAGTCCCTGTTGGGCGGGATGGCCCAAGACAGCAGCTTCATGGACGAGATCATCACCACCGGCTCGGCGGCAACGGCGGCATGCCCGGGCTTCCTCTCGCAAGGTGGGAGTTTTTCTCGCAGGGTGGCGGGGATTACGGCGGCGACCACGGCCAAGGTGCGTCTGGCGCTGGTGGTAGCACAGAGGAGGCGGAGGCGGAAGGAGAAGAGGAGGTGGCGCCTGCAGCTACGGAGGGAGCACAAGACCCAGCCAAGGATGGCGACTCGGGCGGCCGCCATCTCAGGAAGGCCCCCAAGGCGGCGCCGAAGCCGCCCGTCGAGCCGCGCATCAAGTGAACATACAGGGAGGATCATCGGCACCAACCAGTACATGGACAACTACTGGAAGAGGGTGAAGTCGGCGTACGACGAGCGCAGGATGATCGACCCCGACTTTCACGTGTGCGTCACGGAGCGCTGCCAGATGGCCATGGCCAACCATTGGGCGAACATCCAAGGCGCCAGCAACAAGTGGCACGATATCTAGGAGGAGGTCACGAACCGGCCGAAGAGCGGCGCCAACCGGGAGATGGAGGTGAGCGTTTCCGCCATGATTCCTTTCTTTGCGTCGCCATGTAGCTCATTCCTGCCGGTCTGACGCCATGTAGATCGTCCGGATGCTCGAGGCGTTCAAGGACGACGAGAAGACCGACTTCAAGTTCCTCCACGTCTTCATCGTCATCGAGGGGGGCGAGAAGTGGGCGCAAGTTCGCCGTGGGCTCGGCAAGGGCAAGGAGTATGTCCCGGACGCCGCGGCTGCTGGTGCGTCTGATGGCCGTCCCCGATGGGCCACAAGAAAGCCAAGGCGGCGAGGAAAGCCGCGCCGGCAGCGGCGAAGCTCCAGGCGTCCCTCGAGACCTGCATCGCCGACGCTCAGACCCACGCCGCCAAGAGGGAGGAGACCGCCAACAAGGGATGGAAGGCGCTCATGGACAACTCCAATGTCAAGATCGACCTCCTCAGGACCGGCACCGTGGCGAAGAAGAGGAACCACGACCTTGCTTTCCTCATGGGGGCGATCCGGCCGCGATGGACCCCGAGGTGAGGACATGGTTCATGGCGCAGCGCTGCCTCATCCTCAGCGACATCAGCCCGGCTCCGGCCCCGACCCCGACGGACACGAGCTACGCCACTCCGACGGACACGAGCTCTGCCAGCCCAACGAGCTCGGCCAGTCTAGCCGAGACGCCGCCCGCCGAGCGTACGTCCACTCCGCCGACCGTGCCCATCGACCTGGAGGACACCGAGACTGCAGCCACGGCCATCGACCTGGAGTCCGCCGAGAATGCCACGCCCATCGTCGACCTCGAGGCCACCGAGACTGCCACCCCGAGCTCTGCACCAGTTCCGACCACCACGCCCATTGTCGACGTTGACTCTGACGTCGTCACGTCGCCAGCCGCATCAGCTGACTGCCGAATGTGGCTGCTTCACCAGATCGCCCAACTGTGGCTTGATTGAAACTATTTGATCGCCCAACGGTGGCGTTTTTTGTAATGATCGCCCAACTCTAGCTGCTTTGATCGCCGAACTCGGGCTATCTTTTGGGGCGGGAACAAGAACTTTCAAATTTATGTTGCCATGTGTTTTCCTAGGCCGCCAAACGGCTGGTACATTCGCCCCCCCAGGTTTTGGTTTGCGCCGGGCCAGGCCTGATGAGCCAAGCACCCGTGCTAATGGGTCAGTCCGCGAGCATATGCCCATCTAGCCAGCTTTAGATGCTCGTGCGCGAGCACACGGCACGACACAGACGTGTTGCACGGTTTCGTATTTGCGAACAAGTCGAAACACGGTTCGGACATAGATCTCACATCAAACCACCGTCCAAACTCAGCACACCTGTTCTGATTCTCCGACAACTCTCATACCCAGCCCGTATGGGGGAGCGAGTTTGGCGCCACTCGGGTACGTCCAACCAAACCTCACTGGCGTACATGACGGGCCCACGAGAAGACTGGAATGCGCAGCTGTTGTGTCGGTCGGCACCCTACGCGAGGAGCCCATCTCCGACTATATCACTCTGGCATGCCAAATTCTATCCACGGTTCTCCTTCCTCTCTCCCTCTGTGCCGCCACGTTCTTGCCTCCTTCCCTCCCTGTCCCCTTCCTCATCCACCAACGAAAGGGATCATGCCTCGCCGGCTGCCCACACTAGTAGGTAATCACTTATAGAAAACCAACTACTGGTGGAGTGTGTACTAAATGCACGACACTCGTACAACTAGTGGCGTGTCGGAGAGTGACACGTCTATTCAGATACTGATGGTGTGTCAGTAAGCCACTAATGGGTGGGACCCAGTGTATTGACAAGGCACAAAATGCTTGCGATGTACCCTAGCTGGCACGGCACTGATATAATGTTACTAGCGGCCTGGGCTGATGTGACACACCGCTAGCAACTACCAGCCCCCAATTTAGAAAGAAAAACCACACCCACCTATGACTAAGCACTACAAGAAATGTATCAACTAGTGACTTTTTTATAGTGACCGGCGAAAATTGGTCATAGATCTATGACCAATTGAACCCATTTGGTCATACACTACTTTGGAGGCTCCAAAACTGAAAAAGTAATGACCAATCTTGTCCGAATGGTCATAGCCAGAGTAGATGAATTGGTCATAATCTAGTAGTAGACAACCAACTAAGCAGTGTTGCCTACATGTCAGTGTTTAGGTAGTAGTTTTGCTTATGTGTCACTATTACTTGAGAGACAACTGAGTTGTCTCGCCTACATGTCAGTGCTTACATGTCATTTTCGCTTATGTGGCACTCTGTCTGACAGGTAGAACCCATTGACAGGATGTGCACACATGTTGACTTGTTGACTAATTTGACTGGTGCTTTTTGACAAGTGGGACCAACTAACAACGACATGTGGGTCCTGCACCACGATACCTGACATGTGGGTCCCACTCCACCCCATATTACATATGGGACTCCCACACGTTTGACATGTAGGGCCCACCCCATCTCACACGTAGGACCCACACCACACACCTGACACGCGGATCCCGCTGACACATGGGACCCAACGCTGACCTGACGAGCGGGACCCACCACAGACTCACACCACACGTTTGACATGTAGGGCCTACCCCATTTCACACCTGACACGCGGACCCCGCTGACACATGGGACCCAACGCTGACCTGACACATGGGACCCAACGCTGACCTGACGAGCGGGACCCACCACGGAAAACCTAGACGCCACACTCACTCCATCACCCACCATCTCTCTCGACCAGTGCCGCAAGAGCCCGCCCATCATCGCTACACAGCCCGTGACCCGGCCTCGTCGCTCCGCATAGGGGTACACATTCGTTATTCTCCTCTCGTCCTTCATGTCAGACTACACGTCTCCCCGCTGGCTGAATCCTGCCCCTCGGTGCTGCCTCTACCTCCACTGATGTGGCCAGCTTCCAAGTCACACCTCGCCGCTCGCACAAAAGGATATGATGAAAATTGATATTATAGTCAATTTATAAATGTGTAGGCTAGAATGTGTGATAGTAATTTTATTCTTAGTTGATTAAATGTAGTGTATAATCTGAAATGTCAGATGCACAGATGTTGAATAAGACATGTCTACCTTGATGTTGATGTAAATTAAATGGGCAAGGTTTTGCTTGAGAGGACATGGTGTTGTGCCTAGCATGCATGAGTGATTGTGAATCCATCTTGCCGTCTGGCACATTTTTTTGTCTACCTGCATGGAGAGTTCAAAAAAATGGTTGTAATTAACAAACCATTATATTTCATACTACCTTGTAACTTTCTTATTTCAGTGCACGTGCTTGTAATGTGTGTTTCTTTTGTTTTGGTGCATAGATTGTCCTATAAAATGCAAGGTTATTGTTTGATAAAATTTGTAGAAGAGAGTGTGCGCTTAAAGGCGGTTGTGAGGTGAATGGTGGAAGCAGTTCATTACGCGAAACGGCTTTACTAGCGGAGAAGAAATGATATGTTTCTCTCTGAGAAAACCTGTTCCACTGAAAAAGTGTTGTTTATGTCGACGACGGTGTCGAGTAAGACCCATTTGAATCTACCAACATTGTCAATGCAACCTTATCACATAGGAGGAAGATCACCTTTTAGATATCCTGGCACTGACCAATACCTTCATTGGGCCCCATTTGTGACCCGTTTGATAAGGACAAATCACACAATGGCATGTTCTTTAATTTAGCATTTTTCTTGTTTGTGTTTATAACTTGTGAGGCATATAAGCATTGTTTAGCATTTGGTATATTTCAATTAGTTGCTTGGACCATGGAAAAGTGGATTCCAAGCGGTTCTTTATGGCATGGGTAGAGATATGTACGATGTCCTTACGATTCACTTTTACATAGAAAAGCTAACTATGTAACTGGATTGAATTTAAGACAAACATTGGTTGTATACACCCAAATGTCTACCGAAAACATTTTAGATTATGGCCGCATTTGAAATTTCAATGTTGAAGCACGTCCCAAGAACCAGTGCAATGAATTAATGATGGATCACACCAAAAGCATGAGCTTTGTATATCGTTTGCTGGTTTCGCTTAAAGATCGCTTGATGCATAAGCCATGCAAACCATACGTGCAAGGACCCGAGGTTAGCTATTTCCGCGGGTCAAGCGACCCGTTCAACCGCATGGCCCACGTGACAGCTCCATTTCTGCTGGAACAAGACAAAAATCTGATCACTCTTTCTTTCCAAGGAAATTTCCAACGCGCACCCCACTAGCTCACACGAGACAATGCCACTTCACTGACGCTGGGCCCGGATAATAAGCAGCAAAGTGGCAACGCAGGAGCTCCTAATCCTTCCTGCACGCAGCTATGTACCCAGACCGCAGTGCCGGAAGCGGCGGGTCCATCTGTCAGTGTAAACTTAGAGGTGAGGTAAGCTGGTTAACAGGTGACGAAAGACGGATTTGGCGTCCAATGGCCAGCCCCGGCGCTCGGGTCCACCCGCAGAGAGGGAAACCCCTCCCGCGACAAGGGTCGCGCAGCATTTCGACCGCCTTCACGCCCTCGATGGCGCCCACGTGTCCACCCACCCGGAAGAAAGAGAGCCTGAGCCGTCGGATCCGGGTATAAATAACCACGCGCACCCGCGGCGTGCGGCCATTCCTGTACTTGCCGCCCCGACCACCTCCCTCCCTCTTTGGTTCCATTCCAGCAGGACGGCGGGACGCGCGAGGCGAGGCGGAAGGAGCTCGCGGCCTCTCGCTCTAGGGTTCGTCCGCGCGCGCGCGCGCTCTCCCTCCCCCTTTCCCCCCGAATCAACCCTAGCGCTGACCCTGGCCCGAATGCAGGAGGAAGGCCCCGAGATCGCGAGATGACGACGCCGCCGCGCGGTGGCGGCGGGGATGAGCCATCGTCGACGGCCGCCGCAGCGGGGCGAACGACCCCGCCACGCCCACGTCGGCGGCGCACGCGTCGGGCGCTGGGCTGAACCGGCGCGGGTCCAGGAGCGCCGCCATGGCCACCTTCTCCATGGAGGTCTTCGACAACGAGGTGGTGCCGCCCACGCTCAGCAGCATCGCCCCGATCCTGCGCGTCGCCGCCGAGATCGAGCACGAGCGCCCCCGCGTCGCATACCTCTGTAAGTTCCGCCACGAAACCATTCGCTGTGGCCGATTTTTGTCCTGGCGCGTTGGGTGTCGCAGACGAAACAGCAACTCGTTATGGTTTGCTGGGGCGTTTGGTGTGAAATCAACAGCCTGTATAGCGTGTATCCGGGAGGTTTTGTTTGTGTTCATTAGTTTCCGAAAATCCGGGCTGATATTTCTCGGGCGCGTGCGTCGGATCGTGGTTTCATTGGGTTGCTTTGGTGATTACGAGCTTATGGGGACATGTCTGAGATTTCTCAGCGTATGTTGGTTTTGCTCCATCAGCTAGTTGTTCATATTTGGTATGTTTTTTTCTCATTCGTGAAGCGGATTTGCGGAAACAGCTCGAGTAGCTATCTTCTCTCCTGTAGGAAGCACACCTGAGGTGTTCGTATCAGATGAGAGATCACCTGTCAGAACAGATTCAGTTGACGCCGTGACTCGATTTACCTTTTTTGTCGAGTTAGGTATTTGATGCATGTGTGCTGGTTTTGTTTGAATCGTTTTGCTTGGAAGTTTGAATAGCATATATCACGTAACTCGAGTGGGTTATTCAGTTTCTCTATGTGAGATTTGCTCTCGTCGTATGTTCTACCTAATTTTGGGGGCAGTAACCCCGTTCGCTTCTGATGCTTGAGGTATTCGTACCAAATTGCTCTTGTTTTTTGGGAGTGCAGAGCAAGATTTGACTCAGTTCATGCCTTGGTCGCTTGAATTCGATTGTTCGTTGTGTTGTTTGAATCATGTGAGAATATCACGTAGCACTTCGTTTTTTAGCCCTTAGCTCTCACGACTCACGTTGATCTGTTCCTTTCCAAACTAGGTCGATTCTATGCATTCGAGAAGGCGCACCGGCTGGATCAGAACTCTGTCGGTCGTGGCGTCCGGCAGTTCAAAACTGCCTTGCTGCAACGCTTAGAGAAGGTGAGAGACATCCCTCTCTGCTCTTCCGTCCATAATTTTTGCATGATCTAGCTGGCTTTGCGTGCACGAGGGGTTAATTTCTTTTGTTATTTTGATACATTTAATCTGCGCATGTTCCCTTGCTGGTTTTAACTAGCCTCTGAGTGGTGACTTTATCTGGCCGGGCTTTATGGTTATATATGTTATGCAAGTTGGTGAATAATGCTACTATCTTAGCTTTGAACGTTTGTAGATATTTGTATGGGTTTGTTTGGTTGATAAAAATCTCAGAATTAAAAACATGCTGGAAGCTAATATAGACGAGTACTTATTTAACTTGTCAATGTAGGAGTGGTCCAAGGGTTCGTTGTCCAAATACAAAATTTGCATTGTACTACTATATATTACATTAAACGATCTTTACCATGAAGAGTATGGTCACTAGACTTTAGTTCAATACAAATTTGTTTCATGAGAAAATCTTTACTAGCTCCATTTCAAAATAAATGATGCCGAAAGCGTGTAGTCAAACTGTCAAAGCTATCTATCTTTGATCACCAGTGGAAAACGAACTATTTAGATTTTTTTCATAGATTAGATTTGTCACGCAAAACAGTCTGAAAATATTTTTACTTACATGTTCATTGAAGGATATTTAGAATTACAATGTTATGTATGCTAGAACGAAGCAAGTATCTATTACTCCCTGCGTTCCGCAAAATAAGGCGTATAAAGTTTGTTCAGAGTCAAACAATGTAAATAATGAGTTTATAGAAAAAACCATTGACATGTACTATACAGATATAATATGAACATATATTTCATAATGTGTTTAATGATATTGACTTGATATTGTACATGTACATGACTACATGTTAATAGTTTTTTCTACAACCTTGGTCAAAGTTAACAATTATTGACTTTTCAAAAAATATACGCCTTGCTTTTAGGATCAGAGGTGTATTTGCTTAGTGATAAGTTGATAACTACTGACAGTCAATATGTATATTTTCTTGTGATTTACTTAATTTGATGACAGTGTTGGAGTTGTGATCAGCCAAGCAAACCTGCAAGCTGACTAAATCTTACCTGGTAGATAAAGAACATAGTTCCAGTAATAGAATGTTGTGTTTTGTTCGAAAGTTCTAATTATTTTGTTGTTAAGTCACAACTAAACCTCAGGTGCACATTTAATATTTTTCGGTGTGTCTGTCGGGAAGGGGGGTCGGTTGAAGTGATTTCAGATTATAGCACCGTCCTCACGATTTGTCTCAATATTTTTTTTATAAGAGATATAATGAGGTAGCCACATTCTCATATTTATTCGTCCTTTTTTGAATTATACAGTTCAGTTTTCCCAATTAGTTTTTTTGTTGTTGCTTGAAATGGCCAGAAAATGTAGAAACAGAGAAAGGGAACAGGGTGTGAGGGACTGAGGGTTCCTTTTTTAACCGGATTTTGCATAACCTACTATTGAATCCAAGAATCTTCTCTGAAATTTCCTCTTTTGCTCTTGCCCAATCCAACAGGACAATAGTCCCAGTCTGGCGAAGCGATTGAAGAAGAGTGACGCCCGCGAAATGGAGAGTTTCTATCAACAATATTATGAGAACTATGTCCGTGCCCTTGACAAAGGGGAACAAGCCGACAGGTAATATCAGTCCAACATATACTGCAATCTCCTCTATA
Source organism: Poa pratensis (assembly GCA_947311845.1). Classification (NCBI taxonomy): domain Eukaryota; kingdom Viridiplantae; phylum Streptophyta; class Magnoliopsida; order Poales; family Poaceae; genus Poa; species Poa pratensis. The sequence continues at coordinate 40,287,772 of CAMZMU010000085.1, forward strand.
ATCCTAATCCTCGTCCTAGCAAATCCAGTCTCACACCAATGTCGCCTGTAGGGCTCAACTTGGTAAGGCCTACCAGACAGCCGGAGTCCTCTTCGAGGTGCTCTGTGCTGTCAACAAGAACGAGAAGGTTGAAGAGAACCCGGAGGTTTGTGCTAGCTTGTCTCTGCCCTAATTGTCATTGTTCTCTCTCAGTTGAAATCTAGGTTCCCTCTGCAACGAGTTTCTCTACATTTCCTCTGCACAGATTATGCGCTTGCACTATCATGTACAAGAAAAGAAAGACATCTATGCGCCGTTCAATATTTTGCCCTCGATGCTGCCAGTGCATCCCAGTCCATTATGCAGCTGGAGGAGGTATGTACGACTTACAACAACGTAGCCTGTTCCCTCAAAACGTACAATTGCATCATGTACTGGTTTGATTAAAGAAATTGACATGGTCATCAAATGCAACCTTAACAGATCAAAGCATCAGTAAATGCGCTGCAGAATACAAAGGGCTTGACCTGGCCTTCTGCATTCGAACCAGAAAGGCAGAAGGGGGGTGAGCTTGATTTGCTCGACTGGTTGAGAGCTATGTTTGGCTTTCAGGTCTGCTAGCCACTCTGGACATACTAATTTTTCAATTTTCCCATTCTATTACTAAGCTAAACACCAACGTGTCTTGTGTGCAGCGGGACAGTGTTCGGAATCAAAGGGAGCATCTGGTTCTCCTCCTTGCCAATGTGCATAGTAGACTTGAGCCAAAGCCCGATCCAAGCAAGGCATGCTCATCTATTGATATTTACTTTGACAGCTTGTTTTTATGGATATTAATGTGACAAGCATAAGATCACTGGGTATTCCATACATAAGAAATGTGGTGGTAACCTTTGAACAGAACAGGATATATGCTTCAATTCTTATTTAAAAAAATAGAGTTTTGTTTTCACTTGATTAGTACCCAATTAATTATGTTCAATTCTATATTGTGATTGTTGGTGTACTTTTCCATCACACACACGCAGTTTAATTTTGTTCTCTGGACATTTCTTTCACTTCCATATTCTTGACATTAGAATTTGCTGGACTGTTGGTGCAACTGCTTGCAAAAATGCCAGATGACTTTATTCACATGATGAAGATTATTATCATGAAATTTGACTGATAAAAGTTTCTGTATCTTTTCCTCTGAACCAAGTGATTGGCTAAATAATAATGGTGCCACCGTCCATTTATGATGTTTTCCTTTTCTACTTTTTGCTCATCGATGCTTCTTGACTGACCGCAGCTGTTCTTTCACCCATGAAACAGCTTGATGATCGAGCTGTTGATGTAGTGATGAATAAGTTATTCAACAACTACAAGAAATGGTGCAAATTTTTGTCACGAAAGCATAGTTTGAGGTAAGTAGTTCCTTACATTATTTTCCTTCTGTACATTACTATGCTGATAATTTTACAACTGCAGAAATCCTCCGGGTGCACAACAACTGGAAATTCAGCAGCGTAGGATTTTGTACCTAGGTCTTTATCTTCTCATCTGGGGTGAATCATCAAATATCCGGTTTATGCCAGAGTGTCTTTGCTACATTTTTCACAATGTAATTTGAATGTTCTTAGTTGTCGTATCAAGTACCAGAGCTCGTTGGAAGAATATCTCTTTGAACAATATCTTTCAATGTGTTCAGATGGCATACGAGCTGCATGGGTTGCTTGCTGGAAACGTCAGTATTGTGACTGGCGAAAATATCAGACCATCTTATGGCGGGGATGAGGAGTCTTTCTTAAAGAAAGTTGTAACACCTATCTACCGTGTCATCAGAAAGGTACATTGATAAACCACCAGTATCTGAAATCCCAAACTAGTTCATTCTACATATAATTGTGGTGGTTTTGTAGGAGGCAGGAAAAAGCAAACATGGGAAAACACCACATTCATCCTGGTGTAATTATGATGATTTAAATGAATATTTCTGGTCTGTTTAGAGCCTTATTATTTTCTGGTCGCATACTGACAGCCTTTTCAGATTTCTCTAAGATATCCTACTATATTGCAGGACATCTGATTGTTTCTCACTGGGATGGCCAATGCGGGATGATGGCGACTTCTTCAAATCTGTGCATGATTCAAGGCGTGTAACAGTGGTACAATTCGACATTACTGTGTTAATATCTCTTACCAATTTGATTAGGAAGAGAACACTGACAAAAAACTTTTATAGGCTGGAAACTCGTCACCAAAGGGTTCTAGTAAAAGCACAGGGAAGACAAATTTTGTAGAGACGAGATCATTTTGGCACATTTTTCGTAGTTTCGACCGAATGTGGACCTTCTATCTATTGGCTCTACAGGTACTGGGCTGGAACTTTAGATGAACTTCTTCTCTGGACTATGGTTTGACACTCTGAATGTGAATCCTTATATCTATTAAACCAAACAGGCAATGATGATTTTTGCTTGGAGTGATTATCCAGTGACCGAAATTTTTCGGAAGGACCTCCTATATTCTCTATCAAGCATATTTGTCACCGCAGCATTTCTACACTTCCTCCAAAGTATGTTCCCATTTTATAAACTTGCTTATATGCATGGCACTTTGTCGGATGAATGTAGTTTTCTCGTTTTATTTTGTTAGAACGTGAAATTTAGTATGGTAGGTGATAAATATCAGCATGGCAGGTGATAATTTTTTTTCTATCAATGGATTTTCATTGGATTATTTCTCCCTTTATGCACGCACTAGTCACTACCAATTTCTTTTGTTCAACGGCATTACAATAAGATTATGTTAAGCTAGGTTACTGCGATAGTATTTATACAGCGGAAAGCAACTGGCAAGACCATTCTTGTTAATTTTGATTTAGGGTCTCGTCTCATATGTATTAAACTAGTGTTACTATATGAAGCAGTCACGTTCTTGAGATTCTGTCCAGTCTGAAACTTGTGGTCTTTTGAGTCTTGTGGTGCAATGATAAATTCGATGCCCAAAACGAAACTAATATTTTTTCTAATTGATGACAGGTATTTTAGACTTTATTCTGAACTTTCCTGGTCACATCAGATGCAAGTTCCTTGATGTCGTGAGAAATATTCTGAAGATAATAGTTAGTGCCGCATGGGCTGTGATTCTTCCATTTTTTTACATCAGCACTGCACGAAAAGTTCATTTACAGCTGGGAGGACTGGAAAAAATGGGTTGCTTATGTCAAAGGAGTGCCACCACTATATATTCTAGCTGTGGCCGTTTACCTGATACCGAATATCATTAGTGCGGCGCTCTTCCTTTTTCCTATGTTCCGAAGGTGGATAGAAAACTCGGACTGGCATGTAGTTAGACTGCTACTGTGGTGGTCTCAGGTATTCAATTCAATCCATTTTATGTTCTGCTATTCTTTTTTTTTTGATTCTGTAGCTTATGCTTGTTGCAAATATTCATTTCAAAATTTGTGTTGTGAGAAAATTGCTAGATGCAGATCGCTTTGCATGCAAATCGCTTGTCAGTTATCTTGATATCCTGGCATTTCCATACAGTTTATTATTTGTTATCCTAATGGGTGTATAAACTACTGATAAAATACTTAACTGTTATTTGCGGGAAAAGAGAAATAATCTAATGACTTCTGATGCCAGGGCACTATCCTACCATTTATCATCAGTTTGAAAAAAGATCAGTATGGGTAGTTGGATAGTTCCTCAATGCTTCAAGAGTTTCACTTATATAACAATATGGGCTCTGTTGAACAGTAATTTTCATTGTTAGGGCTACAATATACTCGATCTGTTCCACAATATAAGATGTTTATGTGTTTCACATATTCCAAATTCAGACTAAAATGAGTGGGCATATACACTAAAACATGTCTAGATACATTTTTATACATGTGAATGTGGAAGGCCTAAAATATCTTATATCGTGGAACGGAGGGAGTAGATAATTAAGGAGATCATATGCACACCTGTTTGATATTCTGGTATGCTAGGCGTAGAGGAACCACACCAGTCCATCCTGAATTTGTTGGTTAAACTCTACTGCGTTGACGACGAGGAAGGAGCAACAGAAGTATTTTGTGTGCAATGCGTGGAAGTAAAATAAGTAGATAATTTGTTTACCAAAAAGCTCTCCACATTTATCATTTTTTCTGTATTTTTTGCTTGCGCCATGTCTTGATACACTACACTAATGTCATGTCCATTTATTGTCCTTTTTTCCTTGTTCATTGCTCACTAATTTTATAAATAAATTTCAGAAACGAATTTATGTTGGCCGTGGAATGCATGAAAGCCAAGCAGCACTTTTTAAGTAAGTTACTGTGTTCTACTTTTCCTGTTAGAGCTTCATTCTGCTGGAAAATTCATTCTCTTCTGTTCAACTCAAAAGGTATACTTTATTTTGGATTTTGCTGCTCTGCTCGAAGCTTTCCTTCAGTTACTTTGTCCAGGTAACTTCTACGCTTAGCTATTTTGCAAACATGTGTCGATGATATGGATCTGAAACTCAGTTTAATTTTGCAGATAGAACCACTTATAAAGCCGACCAAGGATATAATGAGTGTTCATAATATTCGTTATGAGTGGCATGAGTTCTTTCCAAATGGTAATTCTAAGTATTTTGTGGTGCTATCTTTATCGTGGAGCCCTTTTCACTGAAACATTCTTGCCTTTTCAGCATCATATAATATTGCTGCCATCCTATCACTCTGGGCCCTGTTGTGCTGGTATGCGCTTATCCAGCTTTCTAGTGCAGTGCCTATCCAACTTACATATATTAGCTGAAAAGTAGCTTCATTCTTCTCACTTGTTTTTAAATTCCATTCTTGGAAAAATTGTTTTGAAATTTTATACAAAATCTTGATTTGTCAATTATTATGCCTTCTATGTAGGTCTACTTCATGGATACCCAGATATGGTACGCCATCTTCTCTACAATATCGGGCGGTATGTCTGGGGCTCTTGGACGACTTGGGGAGGTAATAATTTATCTAAACTATTCTCTCTAACCTGTTGTTTTGCTTTAGAGTTTAGAGCACCTCTGGGGCATTCTTCTTATATTAACAACTGAACTGTATCTGTTGAGGTCTCAGTCAATTGCATAAACCAAATAGCTCTAACTTTATAAACATACAACAGGCTATACATGACGTAGTACAGTTGTATGCAGAATACTCTGTCTGAGAAGGCTTACCTGAGTATGTTAATAAGTTGAAATTAGTTTTTGTTTTTTATAGTCTGAGAATTCAGAATAAATATCATCACATTATAAAACTAATTATAAGTAGATAAATGTGGAAGTTGTCAATTATTACTCACAAGGGTGAGAACGGGCAGTGGCCCAGTGGTCGGAGCATGGTTGAGCGTGCTCGACATCCTGAGTTTGATTCCCATCGAGGACGAATTCCTGGATTTTCTCGCAAAGGAGAATTCTACTATAAAAATATGCTACCAAGGGCTAGTCCTGGGTGGTCTCATTACTCACAAGGGAAATGTTACAGGACAACAGCTTTTTTTATATCCATGAAATGAAGCAAACAGTTATTACTGATGGCTTGGTGCACGTACTATTGGATATTCTCCTCCTTAGCTGTCAACATTATTTAAACAACCCTCCCTTTTTTTGTTACATCGCCCTTCTGTGACGTGTATTGAACCTGAGCTTCGTGAGTAGTTTCTGATGTAAAACCCTCTATGCATCAGATCCGGACATTAGGAATGCTGAGATCACGGTTTCACTCTTTGCCTGGAGCCTTCAATACATATTTGGTGCCATCAGATAAAAGCAGAAATAGACGCTTTTCACTCTCAAAGCGCTTTGCTGAGGTACCAAATGACAGTAGCAGAATTATTGTCACGATTTTACTTATAAACCCCCGGGAAGTCATAACATAATGTAGAATTTAATGTACAGGTTTCCCCCAACAAGAGAACTGAAGCTGCAAAGTTTGCTCAACTTTGGAATGAAGTAATTTGCAGTTTCCGGGAAGAAGATTTTATAAGTGATAAGTGAGGCCCTTATATCATGTTTTAGCTATAGAATATTCTAGTGCAATGTATATAATGGACTTTTTGTCATGCAGGGAGATGGATCTATTGGTGGTTCCATACTCGTCGGATCCAAGCCTAAAATTAATGCAGTGGCCATTGTTCTTGCTTGCTAGCAAGGTTTGACAGAACAAAAAAAAAATGTTCACTATACCTTTTTAGTACACTTCTTGTGTTTGCCTCTTATTGTAAATTATGTTTGATCGAAATTTGCAGATACCTATAGCCTTAGACATGGCAGCACAATTTAGACCAAGAGACAGTGATTTATGGAAGCGTATATGTGCAGACGAGTATATGAAATGCGCTGTAATTGAATGCTATGAATCATTCAAACTTGTTCTTTATTTAGTAGTGGTTGGAGAAAATGAAAAAAGGTATCATCTAATACTTTCACTCTTCACACTGTTTCATGTATCTCTACATGAGAAAAGGCATTGATGTTGTTTGTCATAGCTATTCGGTATGCAGTTTAATGGTAACACTTGAAAGAAAGAAATACTTACATTCGGAACAGCCAGTACTTTTTTTTCTTTTTCGAGAAAATGCAAACGGATTGCGCTTCATTTCATTGAAAAGTTAGGAGAGTATTTACATGCCCATAGAGGCAGGACCAAATAGTGTTCTTCTAAATATGTTAGTAGTATCTATTAAGTTGTAACTACTATGATATTTAATGCTCTTCGTTGACGAATACTAGCAACTTTTGAGCAAGGCAGGGTAATCTAGCAAACCATTTTTTTCCAATGTGATCAAAACATCCTTGATAATGACTTCTAGCTGAACCTACACTTGGGAACACGTGGTGGCAAGTATTTATGAACAAATATGGCCTATGGCCGAATATTTGGAGTACTTTGAACATGCAACATTTCCAGTTTTACTAATGATGACACCATCATTATAAGCATCTTTATCAGAAAAAAAATCAATATAAGCATACCAGTTTTATATTACTAGGAAGCTAAAACCAGATATGATAATGGGGGTGTGATTCCAAGGTTACAAGTCTATTACTTTTACCAAGTCATCACATTCAAATTTAAGAAACATGAAGTTCCAAATTTGACCTGGAAGGACTACCAAGCTACCACCGTTGTTGCAATATACATGGAAGGGAAATCCATGGCTGGTTGTAACAACCAAATGTGTAACTCTGCTACATAGGCAGCCTTAATACTACTGAAGTCATCTGTGCATGCATCTTTCGTGTTAGTTTGCTTCTTTGACTACATCACTATTTACCAATGTACCTTATAATGTATGCTCACTGCTACTTTGATCTTCTACTAACATGTGTGTTAACTTCGACAGGATTATTGGCATTATAATCAAAGAAATTGAAGCAAACATTGCAAAGAATACATTCCTTGCCAATTTTAGGATGAGTGCACTTCCAGACCTTTGCAAGAAGTTTGTGGAGCTTGTATCCACCTTGGTAAGCATTGTTACTATCTCTACTGAACCCAATCCTATTTGAGGATTGCACTGCTTGAATTTTTTGTAGACCAGTGATAATTGTCAATTATTGCTAAGATTAAGTTGGTCACATCTGCAGAAAGAAAGAGATGCCTCGAAATTTGATAATGTAGTATTGTTGCTTCAAGATATGCTGGAAGTGATCACGAGAGATATGATGGTCAATGAGATCAAGTAACACATTTTGCACTCATGATAATATAAATATGCATCGTCATAGAGTTTGGTGACCATCTTTTTTACCTCTTGTCTCTTACAGAGAGCTAGCTGAATATGGTCATGGGAACAAGGACTTTGTACCAAGAAGACAACTTTTTGCGGGCACTGGCACAAGGCCTGCAATTGTTTTCCCTCCACCAATTTCAGCGCAATGGGAAGAACAGGTAATAAGAGCAGATTCATGTTTGTCTTTTATTAAAGAAAGGTACACTAACTTCACCTGTCTGCAGATTAAGCGCTTATACCTTCTTTTGACTGTGAAAGAATCTGCAATGGATGTGCCTACAAATCTTGAAGCCCGCCGGAGAATATCATTTTTCACTAATTCACTATTCATGGACATGCCACGCGCACCTAGAGTACGCAAAATGCTCTCTTTCAGGTTTGTCTCTTATATAACATTGTGAATATAGTGCAGAGTTGCTCTATTTTTAAAAAATATATAGCGCATCATTTGCCATAATGTGTCTAAACTAAATTAGCTGGACTCATTGGGAGTCTATAGACTAATGTTTTACTGTGCTTCTTAAATATTTTATGTTGTATATCCGCTTGTCAAGAGATATTTTTCGTTGAATCCTGGTCTGTTCCCAACTCTGATCAATGCGCTTTAATTAATTGAAATCATGAATTATGATAAATTTATTGTGAAAATTTTGGGGAATTCAAACGTTTACTAGTCGGGAAAGAGGAAAACCACTACGAGGGTTGGGATTTTCAACTGAAAATGTTGCTGTTTGATAAATTTGTGATTAGTTTTTATGATAAATTTTAAAAATTTGCGTTTATTATCAGTGATTATTTTGATCACAGTTAATCCGTAATATCTACAAACTTCTTGCTGTCATTTTGTGTATCTTTTAGGCTATCTCCCGTGCACCCCTCCTCTCCTCTCTGCGCCTTGCCGCCTTCCACCACCGTCGCCGTGCCCTACCTGGGCCTCGCCGCCTAGCCACAGCCTTGCTCCTCTCCCTCGGCCTCGTCCATCCCCACCTGTGCGGAGGAGGTGGCGGCAGGGGATCTCGCTCTGGCCTTCCTCTCACTCGACATGGCGGCCTGGTTCTCTCGCCTCCGTCTCGATCCACATATTCCGGGAGAGAAAGGGGATTGGGTGGGATGGGTGGGCTGGGAGAGAGACGGGAAGAAGGGACTGGCCACCTACTGGGCCCATAGATGACCACAGCACAACTCTTTTACAGCGGGAAAAAATGAGCAAACCAACAACGCTACTCTCGCAAACAACACACGGCCTGCTGGCAAAAGGAGCCCACCTAAACAGGCCCCAGCTGTCATTGTCTGTGCCCCACGGCACAAAAGTAACAAAAGAACTGGCAGCATCCAACGGTGACAAGGGAACGTGCATTTCTGTATTAACTCTATATTACACGGCATATTTTCATTTTATTTTATATATACTCGCCGTATCCCCGAATGGCTGTTTTTGGAAAATGTCGTGTCCCGTATCCCCGTCTTTCCATCCCCGTATCCGTGCTTCGTAGGTACTGGTTGCTTTCGGAACTTCCGTTTGAGTCTGACCCGCTTGCTGTCTCAGCAAGCTTTGGATGCCCCTTCAGATTAAAAAACTTACAGAATCTAGAGTCTTTAGTATTGACCAGTTAACCAAATGATCCCATGATCTTAGTAGAACATAAGTTCATCTTCAGTTTTGATGACATTTTATTCAAAATTGCATTATATTTTTCCTGATTCTGTGCATCAACTCATGTTTGCTTTGTAACAAAAAAACCTTTTGTTTTGGGAAACTGATTGTGCAAAAAAGAAGTGTTGAACTTCCACAATTACTTTCACTCTGTACTCTTTTTTACTAGCACATCTGCTTCCAGCTTATGGAAAATTGCACAACTCTCCTCTGTATTCTGAAAAAAGAAAACAACGGTGTTTTAAACTTCAAGATGCAGGTCTGGAGAATAGAACATTTCTGTACCACCCATGGTGAAGCGCGTGTCATAGTCAAAAAGACAACGCCAACACCAGAAATATGTTATATCAGTTCACAGCAACAAATATCTGATGAACCTAGTATAACTTTGGTCTGCCATCATAAGAGTTTCAGCGAAAAAGATTGATCTCTAGATGATTCTGTATGACCTTTTGTTCTTTGTAGTGTAATGACGCCATACTACAGTGAGGAAACTGTATATTCGAGAAATGATCTTGACCTGGAGAATGAGGATGGTGTATCAATTATATTCTACCTCCAGAAGATCTTTCCAGGTTACTTTCCTGTTGAATGTGTTTTTTAGTAATTTCATCACCAAGTTTCCGTCTCTTATTCTTCATAATTTTTGTATAGATGAATGGAATAATTTCATGGAAAGAATTAACTGCAAGAGAGAAAGTGAAGTTTGGGCAAATGAAGAAAATGTTCTTCAACTTCGCCACTGGGCTTCTCTTAGAGGGCAAACGCTCTGTCGGACAGGTACTTCGGCCATACCCATTGACCTTATCATATATGGATAATTTGGTTGATTCCACGGTACATGTCTTTCTTATTGTGAATAGTGAGAGGCATGATGTATTATAGGAAAGCGTTGAAGCTTCAAGCATTCCTAGACATGGCTTCTGAATCTGGTAAGGTCCTTCAACTTCCATGCTGAAGCATACCTCTTTTACTATCTTTTTTTATAAATAGTTGCTGATTTTGTACCGTAGAGTTTGGGAAATTTTGTGGGTGACCTTTGAGAATGAGATGAATAGATTTTCTATGTAGGTACCACCAAGAGAAGAGAACTAGGTCTAGACAATGTAACATTCTTTTAGAATTTAGAACTACTCTTAATGACAGCCGAAACAGGATCTATACATTAAGGATGCTCTCAGGACCCCCACACCCTTATGTAGAAACACTCAAACTGGGCTTACACTAAAGTCGTACATGGTCCTCCAACAGATTATCTAAACTCAATTATGACTCTACCACGACTCTTACTGGAAACTGATACGAGCTGTACAACGTATACCTTTTTTGTTTGCAGAGATACTAGACGGCTATAAAGTCGTCGCAGATCCTGTAGATGAAGAGAAGAAAAGCCAACGATCTCTGTCTTCTCAACTTGAAGCTGTAGCAGATATGAAATTCACATACGTTGCGACATGCCAAATCTATGGAAATCAGAAACAGTCGGGTGATCGGCATGCAACAGATATTCTGAACTTGATGGTGAAGTAAGTGATATTGATACTTGCAATACACACCATGTCTACCACAATGAGCAAATTGTTATCTTTTTGGATACTGTGTGTCTTGGTTACGTTTATATTATCTCAATTAAATGTCCCTTGAGGAAAAATCACTGAACTTGTTTGTTCTATTTGAAATGTTATTTCTCTGTACAAAGTAATTTCAGTTTGAATCTGAAACTACAGTTATCCCGGTCTCCGCGTGGCATACATTGATGAAGTTGAAGAGAGGGATGGTGATAAGGTGCAAACAGTCTTCTATTCGGTGTTAGTTAAAGCTCTTGACAATCATGATCAGGTAATCATTTTTGTAAAATGTGGAGTCCAAACTTTCTGGTTTTTTGGTATGATTTAAGCCTCAGTACTCAGTAGTTCTTATGTACTTTGCCCTGTGAAGGAAATATACCGCATCAAATTGCCAGGACCAGCGAAATTAGGTGAAGGGAAACCTGAAAATCAAAATCATGCGATCATTTTTACCCGTGGCGAAGCTTTGCAAACGATCGATATGAACCAGGTGAACTTCATTTTATGATACCTTTTAGTACGAATGTTACATTCGGTCTTTTATACTTAACAATGGTGTTCAGGACAATTATTTGGAGGAAGCTTTGAAAATGCGGAATTTGCTGGAAGAGTTTAATGAAAACCACGGTGTTCACCAGCCTACCATTCTTGGAGTACGTGAACATATTTTCACTGGAAGGTGTGTTTGTAAGCTTTACACTGTTATTTACATAGTATTTTTTCAAAATTGCAAATCAGTGACTAACGTCTGACATTTGCTGGATTGTAGTGTGTCGTCTCTTGCCTGGTTTATGTCAAACCAGGAGACCAGCTTTGTCACAATAGGACAGAGGGTTCTTGCCAATCCACTGAAGTAAGTCTGAATAACTACGAGATGTCCTATTTGAATTAAGCGCAATCCATAACTATCATATGGAACATTGTCATTTTTACTTTGCAACATGAAGTTGTAAGCCTCTGTGATGAATATATCCTAGCAAATACAACAAAGCTCTGTGGTTGAGCACTTATGTTTTTTACACGCACGTCTGTCGAATATTAGATTTAATAAGGTCATAAAGAATTAAAAAACAAATACTGTTTAATGAAACTTTCCTGGTATCAAGCTTTTCTAGCTAAACAATGTCTTCAGTTTAAAGTGTGTAATGTGGTCTAAGTGATGTATATTTGACATGCTCTTTCCTGAAACTTTCCTGGCATCAAAGCTTTTGTAAGCTAAACAATGTCATCCATTTAAAGTATTTATTATTTTTTATGATACATATATCTGACATCTTCTGTTTTCTGGGCAGGGTACGTTTTCACTATGGGCATCCTGATGTATTTGATAGGCTTTTTCATATTACAAGAGGTGGAATTAGCAAGGCTTCCTGTGGTATAAACTTGAGTGAAGACATTTTTGCTGGTACGTGATTCTCCATCTATTCTAACTGTCACCTCTGGATTTTTGGGGGAAATTCTGCTGGATAGGTCTAGTTGACCTCTAAATCCTCCTATATTTAACTCAAGCTGGGTTTGACAACTGACTCAACCATGGGGCCACACCCACATGGGCTTCCAACAGATTGCTCTAGATTCTATTTGGACACTAATGCTGATCTTATCCAACATACTACTCACTCTCCAATGTTACCAATTTGTGCCCTTGAACAACACAAACTTATATTTTGTTTTCAGGTTTTAACTCAACTCTGAGGCGAGGAAATGTCACCCATCATGAGTACATTCAAGTCGGAAAAGGACGTGATGTTGGTCTGAACCAAATTTCACTCTTTGAGGCCAAAGTGGCATGTGGCAATGGAGAGCAAGTGCTTAGCCGAGATATCTACCGTTTGGGTCACCGCTTTGACTTTTTCCGAATGATGTCGTGTTACTTCACAACAGTTGGATTTTATGTCAGCTCAATGGTACAAAACATCTGCATTCATCATGTGTGTCTTGATTTGCCATCATGCATGTTTTCTGATACTCTTGTTTTATTGGTGTGCAGATGGTTGTCATAATAGTATATGTTTTCTTGTATGGAAGACTTTATCTGGCATTAAGTGGACTTGAGTTTGCAATTATGAAGCAAGCACGGATGAGAGGTAACCGTGCTCTTCAGGCAGCTATGGGATCACAATCTATTGTGCAGTTAGGTCTTTTGATGGCCTTGCCTATGTTCATGGAGATTGGACTGGAAAGGGGTTTTAGAAGCGCCTTGGGGGATTTCATCATCATGCAGCTTCAGCTATGCGCAGTATTCTTCACCTTTTCCCTCGGGACAAAATCACATTATTTCGGCCGCACAATCCTTCATGGTGGTGCAAAGTACAAAGCAACTGGCAGAGGTTTTGTTGTTCGCCATGTAAAGTTTGCTGAAAATTATAGAATGTATAGCAGGAGCCATTTCGTGAAAGGACTCGAGCTCATGTTACTGCTAGTAGTGTATGAGCTGTATGGTGATGTGGCTACAGATTCCACTGCCTATATTCTGCTGACATCATCTATGTGGTTCTTGGTAATCACATGGCTTTTTGCTCCATTCTTGTTCAACCCATCTGGATTTGAATGGCAAAAGGTGGTGGATGATTGGGATGACTGGAACAAGTGGATAAGCAGCCGTGGCGGGATTGGTGTGCCGGCCAATAAAGCCTGGGAGTCCTGGTGGGAAGAGGAGCAGGAGCACCTGCAGTCAACTGGCCTAGTGGGACGCATATGGGAAATCATATTATCTTTCCGATTCTTCATGTTTCAGTATGGTATCATGTACCATCTGAATATCTCCAACGGAAACAAAAGTTTATCTGTAAGTTGTCCACTTTATTTGAGCTATTTTACAACTCTATTCCAACTAAATGAGTTTCATGATATTGTGATTACATAATCTTTGTTTACCAGCCTGTTTGATAATACGATTTCATGGCTGACCTGATTTTGTGGCTTCAGGTCTATGGTCTGTCTTGGCTGGTAATTGTAGCAGTAGTGTTGGTCCTTAAGGTAAATTTCATTTGCTCGACATTGATGAAATCAGAAAGTACATATGGGTGGCATATACTTGTAGTTCTGTCCTTGTTATGCTTCTGATGTGGTGCCATTTCATTAGGTGGTATCTATGGGAAGGAAGAAATTTAGTGCAGATTTCCAGCTTATGTTCCGGCTCCTCAAATTGTTCTTGTTCATTGGGTCTGTTGGAACTCTGGCCATTCTTTTCACCCTTCTCCATCTAACAGTTGGTGACATATTCGCCAGTTTCCTTGCCTTCGTACCCACGGGATGGGCCATTCTGCAGGTACAACATTTTCCTTTTCTTTACCTTTACGGTTTAACTCCCCAGCCTATAATGAGAGTATCAATTCAAAAGGGGAGAAACAAAATAGAAGAATTTGGTCAAGTTAAAATAGCTATGAGCAAAATTGTGGACTCTGTTCTTTTCTGGAAAATTATGAACTCCGTTAGCACACTTACATTTTACTTCCTCCTAAACTTGTTTTCTGCTGTTAAATGCTGTAACATTGTCATAACAAAATTTGACATCTTTCACTGACTCTAATCCGTTTGGAACCAGATATCACAGGCAAGCAAGCCGGTGGTGAAGGCCTTGGGCCTATCGGGGTCTGTCAAGGCGTTGTCAAGGGGATACGAGTACCTGATGGGGATCGTCATCTTTGTGCCAGTTGCGGTGCTGGCATGGTTCCCATTCGTCTCGGAGTTCCAAACGAGGCTGTTATTCAACCAGGCATTCTCCCGAGGCCTCCAAATCTCTCGCATCTTGGCTGGCGGGAAGAAACAAAACTGAGGTGAGTCTAGGAGCGGAGTCCCATCAGATTAAGAACAGGATAGGCAGAGGCAGAAATTAGCTCCAGGTTGGGTGTACTATGGTGTTGGGTCCTTGCACAGGGGTGTTGTTGGAGGGTGCTGCTAACATGCTGACACTTTCAGAAGTTTCTTACTCTTGTACACATAGGGCGAGTTTTCTTAGGCATTTTCCATGTATATATTAGGCTAATACACTCTTACGTCTCGTAGTAGATCGTACTCTCCTTGTACAGATGTATGCTCCACAACAGTCGCAACAAAACATTTCAGTCCTTCAGTTGCATAGTCGAAACTGATTACTGTGCCTGAATCAGCAAAGTAGTTCATTCTTTTTACGTGCATGAGGATGTCTGTCTGTTTGTGGACCAATCAGTTCCTGCTTTATGCTTGGAATGTCTGAAACTCTGAATTCATTTTTCGAGATATATTCTTGTACTCCTAGATTTATCTGAATTGGGGTGAATGTACACACTAAAACATATCTACATATGTCTGTATTTGGAGTTTGGACACATCTGTGACAATTATTTCCGGACAGAGGGAGTAGAATACAATTTTCTTAAGTACCGAAATCTGTTTTGTAATGTTGCAGCTTATGAGTATAGTATCAGTTGATGGAGTTTTGAGTTCTGTGAATCTGAGCTTGTTATCAATTATGTTGGTAGGTGCAACTTAACATCAGGTGGAGGCTGGTATTGGGTTAAGAGTGTGAATCTGAGCTTGTTATCATTCGAGCTTTGAGCAGGCCACCTCACCGAAATCTCTGTACGCAAAATGAGCTGAATCGACATCGATTTTAAGAGCATCTCCAGTAATGGCCCTCGTAGTCATCCCAAACGCCCGGGCGGACAGCCCGGATGGCATTTGGCCCAAAAGCCGCCACCCAACCGACTTTCCTATTGTCAGCCCAAACGTCTGCGGTTTGGCACACTCCAAAGGCAGCCCATATGTAGGGCGGGTTTGGGACCGCCCGGACGCGCCCGGACGTGGTCGCCACGTCGGATCTGTCAAGGCGGGCCTACCCAATTTTCCCCTCAAATCGGACGGAAACCATTGCTTCTTCCTCTTCCACCTTCGCTCCGTCCAGTTTGCCCGCACCACTGTTCTCCGTCGCCGCCCCCCTTCGACTGCGCCGCCGCCCCCGAAGTCACAGAGTCCGCGGCCAAGTCCTCTGCCGCCGCCGGAGCCCGTTGGCGGACGAATTCACCGTCGCCGCTTCGTTTGCGGTACGTTTTGCATCGGCCGACATCCACCTTGCTCTCAAAGTGTTTGTTGAAACGCCGGAGCCGGATTTTTTAGCAAGTGTCCATTTATGTAGGCATGAATTCTTCGTCTGATGAGGAGTGTGATTACTCGGTCGTCGATGAGTTTATTTTCAAGGAGTTCGTCGACGGATCTAGTGATGAAGACAAGCTTGACGACGGAGACGAAGAGGACGTCATGTCGATGATGAGCATGCAAGAGGAAATGGAGAAGAAGGAGGAGCATGTTCTTAACTTCAAGGGATGAATTAAGGGGCGGATCACCGTGGCCCGTGACAGGCTCAAAGGCGCTCGAGATCTCTATGACGATTACTTCAAGCGTCCGAAACCGGTGTTTCATTAGGGGTTTTTCCGACGCCGATCCGGATAAGCTCAAGGCTATTTGAGCACATACAGGAGGAAGTCACAAAGTATGATGATTATTTCAAGTTGAGGTATGATTGCTGCCGAAAACTATCCTTCCCCCCTATGCAGAAATGCACCGCTGCTTTGAGAATGCTTGCCTATGGGAAAGCCGCTGATGCCATAGACGAGTATGTCCGGATGGGAGAGAGTACATGCATCGAGGTTATGGAGCACTTTGCATACGCTGTCGTGAAGGTTTTTGGACCAAAATATCTGCGAGAACCTAATGCCGAGGATACCGCAAGGCTACTTGCCCTAGGAGAAGTAAGAAGATTTCCTGGTATGCTAGGTTCAGTGGATTGCATGCATTGGCAATGGAAAAACTGTCCAACGGAATTGCGTGGGCAGTACCAAGGGCACAGCAAGGAGGCCACAATTGTACTTGAAGTTGTGGCATCTCAAGACTTGTGGATTTGGCATGCTTTTTTGGCATGCCTGGTTCTCACAACGATATCAATGTGCTTCAGCGCTCTCCCCTGTTCAAGAGGCTCTGTGATGAGGAAGCTCCACCATGCAACTACACCGTCAACGGACACGACTACACCATGGGGTACTATCTTGCAGATGGTATATATCCTCAGTGGGCGGCTTTTGTGAAAACTATCAGTAATCCCACTACTCTCAAAAGACGTGCATTTGCAGCTGCGCAGGAATCAGTTAGGAAAAATGTGGAGAGGGCATTTGGTGTGTTGCAAGCTCGTTGGGGCATAGTTCGTCGAGCGGCTATGATGTGGGATCCGGAGGTTCTATGGCAGGTCATGACTTGTTTGTGTAATTTTGCACAACATGATTGTGGAGGATGAGGGAGAAGGGGCTGCTCGCACTGACTTTGAGAAGCCTGGAGAACTTGTCCACCTACCTGAACAAGAAGTAGAGTATGTCATGCAATTTCTTGAGATGCATCGACAACTTCGAGATGAAGTAGCGCACACCCAACTACTCACAGATCTGGTGGAACATATGTATGTCTTCATGGGGAGGGACTGACTTTTAATTTGCAATGATTTGTGTCCGAATAATGTGAACTTTTATGTCCGGCTACTTTTATTTGTTTAGGTAAAATTATTAATTGTAATAACATGGTGTGAACTATTTATTTCAACATCAAAACTACCTCTATGATGGACGTGCATGACTTGCATGTATTTGGGTGTCAAAATTTGAACATTGTGGTTGTAGGACACTAATTTTGGGGATCGTCCAGACGCGTCCGCGGACACTATGAAGGGCGGATTTGGGAACTACGGTTGGAGATGCTCTAATAATACCAGGCCGGTGACTAACTACAACTTTCAGCTTGTTCGTGCCCCATCCTAATGATCGTCCAAGTGCACACTGCGAATTAAGTAGACTAGAAGTGACTGAAATCTCACAACGGCTATTATATCATAGCTAAAAGGATTATGTTTTCTCCACTGCTAAATTTTAGGCGCCATCTTGAACCGTTAGGCTAGGTTTGGACGGTTGTCTTGTAACCTGCCGCATCATACAATGATGTGCATTTTTCTTAATCAGCAAATTCTAAAATAAGGTGCTGACATTGACAAAGTGACGGCTAAGCTTGTACTGGACAGGGAAACACATAACCTCAGCTTAAGGTTGGTTCTGGTGAAGTCGGTCCTCCCCCCCCGGGAGTTGGTGGGGATCTTCGGTAACTTCATGAATTTGTGCCGGATGTAACAAAATCTTCAGAGGCATAGCGGTCAACTGGTGGTCTTGCCAAGCTGCACCTCGACAAGTTTGTGCGCACGTCCAATGTGTTGGCTTTGGTTTGAGTGTACCGATCTGCACAAGACTTTGATTTTATGGGCAACCCATGTGATCATAATGACACGAACCTCATCTATGAAGCCATGAAGATAATTATCAGCGATGGTGGTAACTCGAGTTTGGGAAGCATCTTGGTTAAATGGGTAGCGCCCTAAGTTGTTAGCACCTTACGTTTTTGCATGCTCAAAAGAAGAAGTGGATGACTAAGCAGGCTACTCATCTCAATGTGTGGATTGATCAAATTGACCTCACTCGACTACACCCATTAGTGGATTTGTCAACCTCTGGGGTCTCATTCAGCACGTGCAACTTCACAAAGGCATTGATGATTCCATCTCGTGGAAACCAACTACTTCAGGGATTCTTTCGCCTACCGGGAAGAGGGCACTTTGGTGTCCCCCATGTCGACGCTTTTTTGAATAGCATGGGCGCCGCCTAAATGCAATTTCTTTGTACGCTCATCATGTGTATAATAGGTTATGGATACTGGATTGCCTCGAGCGTCAAGGATGGACTAATCGTGGTTCATGACAGCTATGCAAGAGAGTGTTTGAGTTGGTTGTACACCTCCTATCGAGCTGCCAATACACACTTTCAGGCTTTGGGACTTTATGTTAATCCACATGATTTAAGGATAGGTGGTCCTTCACCTCTCCTAAGGACAGGGATTTGGGGCCATCATATCCGTCACCATACTTGTGTCACGGGAAATTTGGAACAAGCACAACACTACGTATTAAAAAATTCATCCACGATGTTGCCGATCGTTGCTAAGATTAAGGCGGAGGTGGAGTCTTGAATGAAAGCTAGTGCTAAGCACTTGGGTCCCTTTTGCTAGGAGACTAGACTTTTGCTTTTATGGCATGGTGGCATCCATGTTTTTAAGAATTTCTATTTGCAATATTGTACTTAATTAATAGATTGACCGTAAATCTTTTGACTCCACTTTTTAATAATAGCATGTCATCTGGTGAGAATCGAATCATCACGAGGGACTCTTTCATTCACAAGTATATTAAAAATGCAAGAAAGCAAAAATATAGGATTCAAGTGGCATGCCCACTTGAACTTTATAGGATTAGCAATCCATAGAAATTTGAAATAGAGAGTGTTTGATGCCACATAAAAACAAGGAAATTGCAAAAACAAGTTGAACCGCGTCTTATGAAAAAAATCTAAAGAATCTGGCCTACAAAAACAACACATTTTTTTCTATAGGATCTAATCCTACAGAAAATTCTAAGAAATTCCTTTCAATCATAGCAGCCATGAATGTCCACACAGTATTACCTTTAGCCCCTTATCAAAATCTAAGATGTTTCCGACAGATAGGTGTGGACCATAAACAATTAAAACATCTTACATTTTTTATGCGAAGGGAGTAGATAATTGATCTTACAAACTTTGTGTGAATAAGCTCCAACACAACAAATAGATGCTTTGTTTTTTCCGTGATTAACAAAATTTAGAAATAGGAGGTTCGCTAAGTTTCTGAATTGCCATGGACAATGCTGAAAGGCCGCACACGTGATTGCACAAATAGCCATAGTGACCCATACCCTACCTATTATGGTCCATGTGTATATTTATCAGGTTTAAGCACAACAAATATGAAGAAGAAGTGATTCTAGCAACGCGTACAGCTGGTACACGTTGCCAATCGTTATCGCGTCTGCAGTACAAATAGCAGTAGCGTGACCCTGTCAACGTGTGTCCCGTTGCTAATGGGCAGAAGCCACACGATGTCAATTAGCTATTATGTACTAGTGTGAAGGAGCGAGGAGAAGAGAAGGCACGTGATAAACTATAAGTGAGATTTTGGTGGGATCCCACTTGACAACTTAATTGCCAAGTTTTGGCCATGACCAGACAGTTCCAGTTCAAATATCCCGGGTCGGACTACTAGCCAGAAAAATTGAGTACAACAAAAGAACTGGCTCGATATTACAAAATACTACATGATTTACACAGGGGTTGGACAAGACCCGTCAGGGATTTTGACCGGATTTCTGCGGCCTGACATATGGGCCGGGCCTAGGTTTTAGTCCGGGGCCGAGCTTGGGTTTAGGCCCGGCTCGAAGCCCAGCCCATATGTCAGGCCGTATGTGTAGGCGTGGAACCTGAATTCCGCTGAACAAAAGTGAGATTCAAAGATCGAGAGGCTAGGGTTTTTGGTGCAGTGTACAACGTACTGCTTTTTCTGTTTTCTCTCCGATATATAGGTGATTACAACGCTGATCAAAACGATCCTAAAAACGTGGCCATGACTGAATCCTACTGAACGTGCCATCCCACGTCCGTCAGTCCACGACCCGTTCGTGCCTTGTGCCGTGCGAAACGAGCATCCAGCACCTACCTAGTCAAACTCACGGAACAGGCTGCATGAGTCCAACGTTTATCTCTTTGGAAAATCAACTGAAACTAGCTCTAGACAACAACCTAAACAGCTAACGTGAAAACGTCTTAAATGCTACAGTAAAAGTGTTGTCTGAATTTTATTTCGTCGGGCTTATAGTTCAACATTTCTCCGCCTAAGCCTGACGAGCAGATGTTACCTCCACGGCGCCGAGCTTCGATCTCATCTCGACGAACTTGATGTGACCTAGCGCCTTGGTAAGTATGTCAGCGAACTGACCACTGGTGCTCACGTGACCAATGTCGATCTTGCCGTCGTCAATGCACTCACGAAGGAAGTGGAATCTGATGTCGATGTGCTTGCTCCTGTCGTGGTGCACTGGATTCTTGCTCAGTGCTATCGCCGACATGTTGTCGACGCGCAGCTTCGTCTTCAACGGGGCGTCGTCGATCAGCTCACCGAGGAGTCTGCACAGCCAAACGCCCTGACACACTGCGGATGCAGCTGCCATATACTCCGCCTCGCAGGATGACAAAGCCACCACTTTCTGCTTCTGCGAGGTCCACGTGATAGCACTGGTGCCAAGGAAGAAGACCGTCCCCGTCGTGCTCCGTCGATCGTCCACATCACCGGCGTAATCGCTGTCGCTGAAGCCAATCACCTCCGGTGCTCCTCCTGAGCCTCGCTTGTAACAGCAGCCATAGCTTGTTCTTCCCTTGATGTAGCGCAGGATCTGTTTGACCGCCGCCCAGTGCGGTGCCGCTGGAGCCTCCAGGTACCTGCTCACTATGCCAACAGAGAACGTGATGTCAGGGCGTGTGTTGCAGAGGTAGCGGAGGCTTCCGACCACGCTGCGGTACTTCGTCGTGTTCACCGCGTCGCCGGTGCTGCCTTTCCCAGCTTGAGGCGGTTCTCCATGGGTGTGTGCGTCGTGTTGCCGGGTACACGCTCGATGCCGAGATAGTATGAGAGAAGCCCGAGGTTGCTCATGGCGAACAGCTTCTTCATTTCTTCCTTGAACGCGTTGATGTCGTTGCCGTTGGACCCGGTGATCACCAGGTCGTCCACGTACACGCCCACGATTAGTGTGGACGTGCTGGTGTTCCTCCGGTACACCGCGTGCTCGTGAGGGCTGCGCTCGAAACCCAGGGACGCGAGCGACGCGTCGAGCTTGGCATTCCAGGCGCGCGGCGCCTGCTTCAGCCCGTACAAAGCCTTGCGCATCCGCAGAACAGCGTTTTGCTTGTTGTCGTTGATGTACCCAGGAGGTTGATGCACGTACACCTCCTCCTGCAGGTCGCCGTTCAGGAACGCGCTCTTGACGTCCATGTGGTGCACGGACCAGCCACGGTGCGCGGCGAGGGCGAGCAGCAGGCGCACCGTCTCCATGCGTGCGACAGGTGCGAACACCTCGTCGTAGTCCACGCCTTGCCGCTGCGCATAGCCCTTCGCCACCAAGCGCGCCTTGTACTTCACGATGTTTCCTGCAGGATCACGTTTTACCTTGTAGACCCATTTGATCCCGATCGCTCGATGTTCAGGTGGGAGAGAGGCGTACTCCCACGTCTCGTTGCTCTGGACAGCCTGCATCTTGGCGTCCATCGCTTTCTTCCAGCACTGCTGTTCCAGCGCTTCTTCAACAGAAGCAGGTTCTTCTGCTGCGATGAGACACATGGCCTCGTCATCGTGTACCTCCGGCTCCAGCTTCATCACGTAGTCCTTGTACGCTGGGTTGGGCTGCACGATCCCATCGCGTGCTCGTGTGATCATCTGATGGCGCGGAGGTGCTGGCGTCGTGGACGCCGACGCACCTCCATCAGGTTCTTCTGCCGTGGATGTCGCTGGGGACGCGCCGCCGCTCGCAGAATTCGGCGTCGGTGTTGGAGAAGGGCTTGTGGAGCAAGGCGTGTACGTGGAGGAGGATGGCCCAGCATCGCCTGTCGTTGTTGCTGGCGCCTGCGTGGACTCGGTGGACTCCTGTGGGTAGATGACCACAAGGTGTTCGTCCAGGTTCGGCGCGTCGTTCGCCGCCGTTGTCCAGTCCCATCTCCTTTGCTCCACGAACTTGACATCACGCGTAATGCGTACCTTCCTCGTTGCTGGATCATAGACCCTGTACGCCTTGGATCCCTCCTCATAGCTGATGAAGATCATCGGTGTTGAACGATCCGCGAGCTTGTCGATGTCGGAGCCGACGCGCTTGACGTGCGCGACACACCCAAAGGTGCGCAGATGATGTACGGCTGGCTTCCTCCCGTGCCACGCCTCGTATGGTGTCTTGCCGTCGACACTGCGCGTGGGTGCGCGGTTCAGCAGGTACACCACAGTCTTGACTGCTTCCCCCCAGAACGTGACGGGCACGGCCATGCTCTTCAACAAGCACCTGGCCATCTCCACAGTCGTCTGATTTCGCCTTTCCACCACGCCGTTCTGTTGTGGTGTGTAAGGCGCGGTGGTGAAGTGCTTGATGCCGCCGTGCTCGCACCACTCCTTGAACTCCGTTGAGTTGAACTCGCCGCCGCGATCGGAGCGAAAAGCGAGCAGGCTCATCCCGTCTGCGTTTCCGCCAGCGCCTTGATCTTCTTGAACTGCTGGAACGCGTCGGCCTTGGATTTGATCACCTCCAGCCACATGTAGCGTGAGTGGTCGTCGACGACGAGGAGGAAGTAGTTGTTCCCTCCCGTTGTCGCTGGCGTGATCGGTCTGCACAGATCCGTGTGCACCAGCTCCAAGTTCTGCTCCGCGCGGTACGTCGTGGCCTGCGGGAATGGCAGACGATGTTGCTTGCCGAGCGTGCATCCATCGCACACCTGCTCCAGGTGATCGAGCAATGGAATGCCGCTCACCATGTCCCGCCGCGCCAGCTCGCGCAGTGCTCTGAAGTTCAGATGGCCGTAGCGAGCGTGCCAGAGCCATGTCGGGTCCGTGCCGCTTGCCATCAGGCACACCGGCCGCGCGGACGTCAGATGGAGCACGTACAGATGCCCTTTGTTCCTCTTCACGCAGGCGAGGAGGCGATCGTCGTGATCGCGAAGCCGCAGCCAGCCGTGTCGGATGCGTGTCTCGCACCCGATCTCGTCCATCTGCCCGATGTTGATGATGTTGCTGCGCAGTCGAGGGATGTAGTACACCTGCGATAGTGTCAGGTGCTCGCCGTTGCGGCACTCGAGACGATGGTGCCCTTTCCCTCGATCTGTACCTCCGATCTGTCGCCTAGCTTGACGACGCCAGTGGTGCCGATGTCCAGTTCGCTGAACAGTTCACGGCGCCCCGTCATGTGATTCGACGCCCGGTATCCAGGTACCAGGACGTGTCGCAGCGGATGCCGATCTCGGCCTTGCGTGCCTGAGAACGCTCCTCGTTGATGAGCACGCGCTCCTCCGTGTTTTGGACGGACACGGTGACCTCGTTCACCGTGGCGAGGTTGAGCATCGCTTCTTCTCCCTCGTCATCTTCCTCACGAACCAGGTTCGCCTTGCCATTTTGTTCCGACGCGGCTCTGGACAATTTTTGGAGATATGGCCAGCGAATTTGTTACAATTGTAGCATTTTACCTTCGACCAGTCGCGGTCGCCGCTGGGTTCGTGTGCGCGTTGGCCGCTGTCGCGCCCTGCTGGAACTTGCCCTTGCCGTTGTTCTTGCTGCTGCTTGATCCGCCCTTGTCCGTTGCTTCCCACGAGCTGCCCATTCTTGCTCCATGAGAAAAATTGGCCGCCGGCATCGACGGTGTGATGGAGCATCGCTCAGCCGCAGATCGAGCCTGCCAATCAGCTCTTAGATCGACATAACGTTCAGATCAAGGAGCGTCTCGATCGAGCACGCGATCTGCGCGTACTGGCTTGGCACCTTGCTAGCGCTAGGTTGACGAGGGAATATCTCCCCGGCAACAGCACCAGAAACTATGCTTGTACGTCACACGTCAGTTGGGAACCCCAAGAGGAAGGTATGATGAGTGCAGCAGCAAGTTTTCCCTCAGTATGAAACCAAGGTTTAATCGAACCAGTAGGAAAACGAGGTTGCTTCGAAGGTGTTGGTGAAGGAGTGTAGTGCGGCGCAACACCAGGGATTCCGGTGCCAACGTGGAACCTGCACAACACAATCAAATTACTTTGCCCCAACTTAACAGTGAGGTTGTCAATCTCACCGGCTTGCTGAAAACAAAGGGTTAAACGTATCGAATGGAAATGATGTTTGTTTGCATAAAACAGTAGAGAACAATGATTGCAGTAGATTGTATTTCAGATGTAAAAGAATGGACCGGGGTCCACAGTTCACTAGTGGTGTCTCTCCAATAAGATAACTAACATGCTGGGTAAACAAATTACAGCTGGGCAATTGACAATTGATAAGTGCATATAACATGCATGTGTGAGCTGTGGTGTCTACTATGAGATTCATTTGGGCATTACGACAAAGTACATAGACCGCTATCCAGCATGCATCTATGCCTAAATAGTCCACTTTCCGGTTAACATCCGTACCCCTTCCAGTATTAAGTTGCAAGCAACAGACAATTGCATTAAGTAATGTGCGTAATGTAAACAATACATTCATCCTTGAATAAAGCATTGCTGTTTTACCCCTAGTGGCAACAACACATCTACAACCTTAGAACTTGCTGTCACTATCCCAGGTTAAATAGAGGTTGAACCCAACTATCATGCATAAATACCCCCTCTTGGAGTTACAAGTATTCACTTGGCCAAGGCTTCAACAAGTAACGGAGAGCATGCAAGATCACAAATGACATAGACATGATAATATAATATTCAGCTCCACATAGGTATCAATATAAGTCAGATCCCAGCAAACACAACATGTAGCATTACAATAAGATGATCTTGATCATGATAGGCAGCTCACAAGATCTAAACATGATGGCACAAGTGGAGAAGACAACCATCTAGCTACTGCTATGGACCCATAGTCCAAGGATGAACTACTCACGCATCACTCCGGAGGCGGGCATGGCGATGTAGAGCCCTCCGGTGATGATTCCCCTCTCCGGCAGGGTGCCGGGAAGAGCTTCAGAACCCCCCGAGTTAGGGTTGACGACGGCGGCGGCAGCGAATATGTTCTGGATGAAAGGCTCGGTGTTTTAGGGTTTTCACGTCTCGGGGAATAAATAGGCGAAGGGGCGATGTCGGCGGACCCCCGAGGGGCCCAAACCACAGGCGGCGCGGCTGGGTGCCCGCGCCAGGTGGTTTGGCCACCTCGTGGCTCCTCTTCGTCTCTCCTTCGGACTCCGTGTACGTGTGGAAAAATAGGGACTTGGCCTTTTGTTTCGTGCAATTCCGAGAATATTTCCAGAAGTAACTTTCTGAAACCAAAAACAGCAGAAAACAGGGAACTGGCACTGTGGCATCTTGTTAATAGGTTAGTCCCAGAAAATGCATAAAAGTGATACGAAGTGTATATAAAACATGTAGCAAATGGTATAATATAAGCATGGAACAGCAGAAATTATGGATACGTTGGAGACGTATCAAGCATCCCCAAGCTTAGTTCTACTCGTCCTCGAGTAGGTAAAACGATAACAACAAATAATTTCTGAGGAGACATGCTTTCACACAATCTTGATCAATATATTGCAAGGCTCATGTCATGAATGAAGTGACTCAAAGCAATGATCTATAGTTTGCTAACAAATAGATAAAGAGTAAACAATGAATCATATAAGCAAAAACTTTTCATGAATAGTACTTTCAAGACAAGCATCAAAAAGTTTTGCATAAGAGGTAACTCATAAAGCAATAGATTCAAAGTAAAAGGCATTGAAGCAACACAAAGGATGATTAAGTTTCAGCATTTGCTTTCAACTTGTAACATGTATATCTCATGGATAGTTGTCAACATAAAGCAATATAACAAGTGCAATAAGTAAACATGTAAGAATCAATGCACACAAAGTTGACACAAGTGTTTGCTTCTAAGATAGAAAGGAGTAGGTAAACTGACTCAACATAAAGTAAAAGATAGGCCCTTCGCAGAGGGAAGCAGGGATTAAATCATGTGCTAGAGCTTTTTAAGTTTTCGAAAGCATATAGAGAGCACAAAATAAGTATTTGAGAGGTGTTTGTTGTTGTCAACGAATGGTAGTGGGCACTCTAACCCCCTTGTCAACCAGACTTTCAAGAGCGGCTCCCATGAAGGACGTTATCTCTACCAGCAAGGTAGATCATCCCTCTTCTCTTTTGTTTACACATGTATTTTAGTTTCTTTATAGATGACACTCCTCCCAACCTTTTGCTTACACAAGCCATGGCTAACCGAATCCTCGGGTGCCTTCCAACATTCACATACCATGGAGGAGTGTCTATTTGCAAATTAAGTTGCTTACTGATAAATCAGGGCAAAACATGTGAAGAGAATTATTAATGAAAGTTGTAATTAATTGGGGCTGGGCACCCCGTTGCCAGCTCTTTTTGCAAATTATTGGATAAGCGGATGTATATGCCACTAGTCCATTGGTGAAAGTCTGTCAGAAGTAAATGACAAGATTGAAAGATAAAACACCACATACTTCCTCATGAGCTATAAAACATTGACACAAATAAGGAGTAATAAAGTTTTGAATAGTTTAAAGGTAGCACATGAAATATTTACTTGGAATGGCAGGAAATACCACATAGTAGGTAGGTATGGTGGACACAAATGGCATGGGTTTTGGCTCAAGTTTTGGATGCACGAGAAGCATTCCCTCTCAGTACAGAGTTTAGGCTAGCAAGGTTGTTTGAAGCAAACACAAGTATAAACCGGTACAGCAAGAATCACATAAAAACATATTGCAAGTATTATAAGACTCTACACTGTCTTCCTTGTTGCTCAAACATTTTACCAGAAAATATCTAGACCTTAGAGAGAACAAATATGCATCCCAAGTCTCAACAAGCTCTACGGTAGTTCTCCACTACTAGGCTTTAACTACATGATGCAAGAGCTTAAACATGATCTACTTGAGAGCTCAAAACAATTGCAAAGCATCAAATCAAAACAAGACAATGATCTACAAGAATGCATATGTCTTTTCCAATACCAACTACTACATGTAGCATTTTCTTTCTTCCAAACAAACACCAATCAATTTATTTAAACATAAACTCTCCAAATGATAATATAATGCAGCAAGAGAGTATTTATAAACAAGTGCTAACAGCTCGAAGAGATGCATGAAAAACAGGAGCTAAAAGCACTGCAGTAGCTAGTTAAGAATACTCAACAAATATAAGTGAAGAACATGAGTATTCACATGAAAAAGCGGAGCGTGTCTCTCTCCCACACAAGGATTGCTAGGATCCGAATTTATTCAAACAAAAACAAAAATAAAAACACACAGACGCTCCAAGTAAAGCGCATAAGATGTGAAAGAATTAAAATATAGTTTCACTAGAGATGACCTGATAAGTTTGTTGATGAAGAAGGGGATGCCTTGGGCATCCCCAAGCTTAGACGCTTGAGTCTCTCTGAATATGGTTGGGATGAACCACGGGGGCATCCCCAAGCTTAGGCTTTTCACTCTTCTTGATCACATAATATCACCCTTCTCGCTTGATCCTTGAAAACTTCCTTCACACCAAACTCAAGACAGTTCTCATTAGAGGGTTAGTGCATAATCAAAAATTCTCATATTCTGTAATGATACAATCAATCCCAAAGCTTCTGGACATTAGCTACAGCCACCAATGCTTTGTGGAGCAAAGAAATCCACACAAACACAGTAAAAGAGCGAATGCAAAACAAAAGGCAGAATCTGTCAAAAACAGAACAGTCTGGAATGACGAATTTTTTCGAGGCACTTAAGTTGCTCAGATGGATCTGGCCTAAAATAATGAAAGTTGCGTACATATCTCAGGAATATGCGTGATTTTTTCAGAATTTTTTGAATTTTCTACAGGGAGATAAGCTCAAATCCGTGACAGCTAAAAATCTGTCACTGCGCAGAAATCCAAATCTTGCATCAACTTTCAATATAGAACTTTACTTGGCACAACATTGCGATAAAATAAAGATACAAAGGAGTTGCTACAGAAGTAACAAAACTCCTTGACTCAAAGAAAACAAAAATAACAGCAAATAAAAACGATGGGTTGTCTCCCATAAGCGCTTTTCTTTAACGCCTTTCAGCTAGGCGCAGAAAGTTCGATGATGCTCTGTGGCGCCCCGACCCGACTACTATACAGTGATACTGTGTCCCCGGTTATCCGATACCACCAGACACACTATCAAAGCATAATAGAGAGATCAAGACTGGTGGAACAACTGGCACATCACAGACTCTACGACACAAATCATATAGTTCAACTCTTATAAAAGAGAAAGATAGCAAATGACAACCAGAGGTCACAGACCCAACATTACAACAAGCGGAAGCAAATTAAGTTGTTCTAAACAACAAGATCCAAATATGGCCTAAGAGGCCTACAGATAAACATCCAGCGCCAGCTGTTCCGGGATGTCCCAAGCTGCCACCTGGGAACCCCAGACTACTCGTCGACGTCCACATAGAACCCACCTTCGGTGTCGGTGAAGTCCTCCACTGAAATCAAATAAACAACGTTGAGTTCGACGAACTCTGCAAGATTACTAGAGCTACTAGCTCGATGATTGGCTTTCAAAGGGTTTTATGGCTGTTTTGCATAAAGCTAGTTGCTTTGTAAAAGACATCTGGCATCGACTAATCAGAATATTTTCAAAGGGGGTGAGAAGTAAACTCTTTTCTCTTGATCATCTTCATCAACGAGCACCATCAATCACCTCACCTGTCTACCAAGGCACCTCCCCGAATCACCTCAAGGAAGTCAACCTTGCATTCTTGGTAGTACCTTTAGTACTCAGGTTTTAATCATTCCGTTCAAGTTGTTCTATGATCCTACCTTCACTTCCCAAGTTTGTCCATAACCGCGGACACGGCTTTTCGAAAAGATTTAACCCTGCAGGGGTGCACTGTGTTTACCATCGGTACCGCCCGGCTCATTGCCTACGCTTAGCTCTCTTCCGGGGAAAGCCGGCTGAGTGGGAACGGTTACAACCTTTACCTTGTTAAGGACTAACCCAGGATCATCAGTGGCGGTAGGACTGCCAGGATCACGACACCCCGCCCCACGGCCACTCATTTTCCTAACACCACCATCCTCATCCCAGTCTTGGTCACCATCTCAACGCACACGCAAAAGGAAAACCAAACTAGAGGACCCTGGCTAGTCCCGCTCAAGTTAGTTGGTCGACGGGGTTCCATATAGCCCATCGAAAGGAAGCGCGCTCATTCTTGGTTCAAGAGGTAAAGAACTCGCACTTAGGCGGCGGGAGTGAGACAAAACACCACCATACCAAGTGGCCTCTCATCCCCACCTTTAAGCATTTTATTACCTGTCACCACAAATTCTCCACCATCATCTGAACACTTCAACAACCTGTTTCCAACATGAAGTATCCATCGGACGGCTACGCATTTAACTAAGCATGGCTAAGCATCAACATTGCATAGTTAAGTATTTCAGGCCAACAATACAATCCTATGGATAATAGGAGGGGAAACAGGTAATTGGCATCGGAATCTTAATGCAACTATAGGATACTCTAATCCAATAAAATTGACATTTGGAACCGCATGCAATATTATAGTGGAGAAAATATTTGCGGAAACATAGGATAAGATATGCTCAGAGGGGGGATTACGCTTGCCTTGTTCAGCGGGCTGGTAATACGGGTCGTCAGGGTATTGTGGAGAAACCCGACTCCTTGATCTATCGATGTATAAGAACACCGGAAAGCACAATCAAATACCACACCATATAAAACAAGTGCAATGCACAAGCACATGATGGCATGACATTTTAATGCACTGAATTTAACTAACAAGTTAAATGGGGTGCAAAGAATAACTTTTAATAACCATATAATTAAATCCCCACATTTAACTTAATGCTTTTGTTACTCCTACAACATATACAGTACTGGTATTTTGTTCAATTGTGCATGCAAATGATAGTAATGGACAGTACATGCTTGTATGAGCATTTTGATATATTAAACACAATTTTCTGAAATACCATTCAAAAGTTATTGCATTTCAAAAGTGGGTTTAGTGCTGCCATTTCAGCAAATCATTTTAAACAACATTAAAATTAATTATCCATGCTTGGGAAAGTGGTGAATCATGAATTATATCAAGTGCTGAACATTTTGGTATATCACACTTGATTTTTGGATCATTATTGTTAGAGTTATATATTTTACAAAATCATTTTCGTTTCTGCCATTTTTAGTATTCCATTTAAACAGAGCGTAAAATTAATTCAATTCTGTCCAAATAAAATATGGGTGTGTGAAGTTTGTTAAGACAAACATTTTGACACCTTATTTGCTCAATTTGGATTAACAGAACAAAAGATATGAATTTTCAAAGTTTCACTTTCATTAATCATTTTCTGTAATTATTTAATAAGTGCAAAATTTATAATACAACATTTATGCCAAACTGAAGTTGACAGATATAGCACAACCAGATCTACACATAGAAATTTGAATCATCGAATTTGGTTCATTTTTCAATTTACTATGCATTTTAGAAGAAAAGATTTGGATCCGTTTTCAGTTTTCTATTTCTTTTATTTTGCAGAAAAAGGGCTGAAACGTTTTGCACACGGGTGTGGGCTACTTGTAGCCACTGACGGGTGGGACCAAGGCCACGTAGGCAGGCCACGTAGGCGCAGCGACCTTGGCGGCCGTTGCTCGCCGGAGACGGCACGGCCGTGGACGCCGGCGAGGTTCTACGCCGTTAGGTACTACGCGGAGCGGTGCACACGACTCGTGGTGTCGAGGGTGACCAAATGGGGGCGGCGCCACCACGAGATGACCACCGGAGCGGCGACGGCGACAAACTACGGCGGGGACTAGTTACGGCTACCCGACGATACAGAGGGAAAGGAGGGGGACGAAGATGTCCAGGACGTTCGTAGTCTCACCCTCGACGCGTGAGTAACCGCAGCAGCGACGGAGAAGGTCGGAGAAGGTCTCAAGCTTGCTGGCAACGCGGCGGCCGGAGAGGAAGAAGGCGAGGTCGGCGGCGGCGATTTACGGCTCCCTGCTTCGATTCCTCGCGCGGGGAAGGAGAATAGGACACGGCGGTGACGATGGCGGTCCTGGCTTGGCTCGGGGAGCTCCAAGCGACGGCGATGCGCGACGGTGAGCTGGGCTAGGCTTCGGCCATGGTGAGGAAAGGAAAGGGAGAGGGAGCAAGCGAAAAATCTGAGGGGGAGAGGATAAGGGCGGCCTAGTGGTGCTCTTATGCTCCTCGCAGGGCAGAGGAGCGGAGGGGGGGCCTGGCGAGGCGCGGCAGGGCGTCGTGGGGGGCCTCCAGTGCGCCCGGCAATGGCGCGGCCGTGTCCACCGGGGAGAGGACAGCATTTTGCGAAAAGCCCCCTGCCTTCCTTTTTCCTTCACAGCTAGGTCCTTTTCTGTTCCTTTATTTTCTTTTCTAAAACCAGTAGCTTCCAGAGATTTTATTGAGGCACTTAACTCATTTCAAAAATTATGAAAATATTTGGGCAGCCTCCCATATCATGTAGAGGCTCCACAAAAATTGGCGTCTCAAAATAAAATCTTTTGAGCAACTTTTGTGCATTGGGCTTGTTTATGGTAATTTTAATTAATTACAATTTGATATTTCTTTGATTATTTCAAAGCAAGTGCAAGATTTATTTTGAACTCTTGGAACTTCCTTGACAAATATATTAACTTTCAACAATTTTTATTTGTCAAAACTTGTCAAACTCATTTGAATTGTATTTTGGCAGTTGTAGCAATTTGTTTTTAGTTGGTGCCAAACCAATTGTTTATTTATTTAGCAATTTAATATGGATGCCATGATGCAATGGAACACAAAAAGTGGAAATTTTATTCGGGTTTTTAGGTTCTTAAACTTCGGGCTGTTACAATTCTACCCCCCTTACAGGAATCTCGTCTCGAGATTCTTAGAGTAGGAAAGAGGGAAGAGGGTTACAACGGTACTACACGATCGTTGACCGAGGGCATCATGGATTTCTCCATCGTCTTCACTTCGAGGTCACTATCAGCGTACACCATAGGGAAGAAGGGAACCTCACCGGGAGGATGGATCTTGGGGAAGATACAACGGCCGAATACCTCCTGGTAGAACCTAGGATGAGACTTCAAGCATCCCTTGGATTGACAGTTAGGAGACACCTGCGAGTGACGGGGGATTGATAAGGAGTTTCCCGTTTGTAGACCACAGTTTTCTCAAACGATTCAGAATATGAACTTTGCACAAGGCCTTGAATTTCTGAAAACAAAGGTTAAACAAGATTCCAACAGATGAAGAGGCGACCTAACCTATACGGCTTGAGTAGAACTTTCCTCACGAAGGAGCATTACAGATCACAGGAGAAGTATCGGGAAGATGGACCAAGAGAACTTTAGAAACTGACTTTAGAAACTCCGAGAACGCTAGTATCAGGGAAACTTCTTGATGTTCTGGACATCGAGGACAAGCTTCTTGAGGATCACCAACTATCATTTATGTTTGAGGTTTAGATCTGGTCAGGTGTTGAGATACTTCAGACTCCACATGTAAGAATAGGGAATCTTTGCAAAGCATACCAACGGGTTACAATTGCTAGGACCCCAAGAGTTGGACTACAAGGTCAAACTCCAAGGAGGGACTAGATTGCGGAACTCAAGTATTAGCAACTTGTCAGAAGACAGCTGCCCTACTTGATTTACTTGCAACGAGACACGATGTCGGGGGGCTACCCCCGGGTAGGGTCAAGGCGTGGCATAAGATGAGTTTAAAGATATGCCGAGGTACGGAAAGGGCCGACCTGCTTGGGCCTGGGAGAATCCGAGCTTCATCTGACCTGGAGAGTTTAAAGGCCGACCTATCTTGGCCCAGAGGGGTCCGAGGTATCCCGTTGGCCTGGGCCGAGGTTCACTGTCCGAGCTAAGTTCAGCCGACCTAACTACCTCGGTGCTATGGTTTGCATTGTGAGAGCAGAAGAAGTTATTGGAGGAAGTAAGGTCCGACCTGGTAAAGATCTTAAGTGCAAGACCCGAGGTACGGAGCCCGTCACATCCGTGCCGAGCTATCCGAGGCAAGGAGCTGTAGGTCGGGCAGGAGTCAATGCTCCTGTCACTTCCTGCCTGGTACAAGAGCACCTGACGCAGGAGCGTCTGTCACGGAGCCTGGCAGAGGCGTGCCCCGGGTTCGGCGGGGCTGCACGTCTCTGACCGCTGACCACGCGGGATCTGGGAAAAGGCTACGAGGTAGCTCTGCCAGGCCACGTCCTGTCTCTGTCAGAGGAGACATGCTAGTTCTGCCGTTAGGCAGCAGGAGATGGGCAGGCCACGTCTTGTCCCTGACAGAGGTACGGTGGTGACCGGTGCAGAGGCATGGCAACAGTGTTCAGCGAGGGGCACAACGGTAACTCGGCTGGCCTATATAGTGGGCTTCACCCCCCTCCTGCTGGAGGGACGGACGATCAATCGACAGAAAAAGAAAGAGAGAAAGGAACCTCGGAACACCCGGATACACCTCGGATCTAGCTCGTAGTCCTTCTTCCTCCCGTGTAGCTCCATCTTTTACCTCAAGTTCTACCATTGTATCATCATACAGCTCGAGGAGCAGCTTGTACTGGTCACCTTGAGCTATACACTGAGTAGGATAGTGCTGCAGTAGGGGTGTTACCTCCACAAGAGGGCCCCGAAGCAGGGTACATCGTGGTGTGCTTTGTGTTCTTGGTTTCTTGTTCTCGTTCGTGTTCTTGCGGTTTCTGCGTGTTCTTGCTTGTGCACTTCTTGAGTGCATAAACCCTCCCCGGATTCCCCCAACGACCATTCGGCCCCATCTTAGCCATACCTATGGCATCTGCCGTGATCCCACCACGACAGTTGGCGCCCACCGTGGGGCAGATTGAGGCGTTGGAGGGAGTTTACATCCGGACGGGCTCAGGCGAGCGTGTTCTTTCCGGGCTTATCGCCAAGATCGGTGAGTTCACCTTCATCAGCGACAATGCGGGGTGTTTCGCCGGCAAGCCCTTCCCCGAGCATGGCTTCACCATGATGCTCGGCAGCTTCGTCACCTACGTTGCTGTCGAGGTTGTTCGCGGTACCCGGAGCAGGTGCTCGTGGACGACGAAACTCCTCTCCTCGCGGCTTTAGGTCGGCGTATCACTCGCCCCGAGAGCTGCGTGGAGGTGATGATGACTGGTCCGGTTGATGCCGCTGGCAAAGTAGATGCCAGCAAATCCAAGGCGGCCGAGGTTGCTAAGGTGAGATCTGCAAAGCCCAGGCTAGAGAAAGAGTTGCCTGGCACCCCGAGCTGCAGGGCCGAGGTGCGACCCTGGTAGAGATAGTGGAGACACTGGCAGACCCAGTAAATCCAGGAGTGGATGTAGTGGTGACTGTGGCCGACCTAGAGGCAAAGCGTGTCCTGTTGCAAAGGAGGCTGTAGCAATGATAACAGCTAGAGATGAGTTCAATAGAGATCTGCGTGAGTACAATGCAGCGAATGGCTTCACCCCGGTAGCAGTTGATACACATAGGGGAGCCGAGGTGCGGCAGAGAGGCAAGGGGCTCAATGATGAGATAAACAGGGAGGCTCGACCTACCACCTCGGCTAGGAGTGAGAGTCGCGTGTCGACTGGAAGGCCGGTATATAGTTCCCCTGCTAAGAACCTCAGAGCTGCCGAGGCAGGCAGGGCCGAGCTATCCGGGTTGACTGGAGATGCATGGCGTGCGCAGCAGAAGCGAGTCAATGATTAGTGTATGTAGCTAACCAGCAGAATGAGGCTCTCCGCAGAGCATATGCCGGGGCTGGTGATTCAGAGATGGTTTATTCAGCTAGGCCAGTTAGTCAGGTGTCCAAGGGGCAAGCCTCGTCTCCACTCGTCGGAGGAGCCGATCGAGCCCGGAGTGTCACCTCGGGTCAGAACAAGCAGCTGCAGATGTATGATCCGTGTTAGCAGCAAAGCAGAAGGTGGGCCAGGGCAATGCTAGCCGAGCTAAGGGAAACCCCGGCCCAGGTAATGCAAGCCGAGCTAAGGGTAACTCCGGTCAGGGAAATCAGAATGGCGGGCAAGCAGTCGGCTGGCCGAGGTAAACCACCTCCGCCCCCGAGGTATCAGCAACAACCTCGGCCGCAGGGGCAATATCAGCGAGAGCCGGAGTATGTTCAGCAACCTCAGAATGTCGGTCAAGGCGATGACCGATATGATGATGGAGACTCGGCCATGGCGCGAGCTGGATACCACAGAGTGGATGGGGCGTTGGGACCTCGGATAGGAGGTCGGATGTTAGCTCCAGGCGATGTTCGTAACAAGCTGGATAGAATCTACTTGTCGAGCAACTGGAGGAGGAAGGCCCTCCTGGTCCGGCGTGTTTTGGACCTCGGATCATGAAGGAGCCACCACCGCCAGTATCTCAGTTCCAGTTAGGTCGGAACACCAAGCCATACAACGGGAGCACCAAGCCACAAGATTGGCTGACAGATTATGTATCCTCGGTGCACATAGCGGGGGGCAATCGCCGATGGGCGGTCCGGTATCTCCCGCACATGTTGGAAGGTCCAGCTCGGATCTGGCTGAATAATTTGCCGGAGTATAGTATCAACTCCTGGATAGACTTGGAGCTGGCGTTTAACAGCAACTTTGCTAGTACATACAAGAGGCCAAACCGACCTCAGCTCCTGGCGGCATGTAAGCAAGATGATCATGAAACTGACCGAGAATTCTTAACTCGGTGGAGCAATGTTCGGAATTCCTGTGAAGGAGTTGTAGAGGCACAGGCCATTTCCTGGTTTGCAGATGGTTGTCGACATGGCAGCATGCTGTGGCAGAGGCTCCAAAGAGATATGCCGAAATCCCTAGCAGAAACAATCCGGATTGCAGATTCTTATGCTCTGGGTGATCCGATGCAGCCAGCAGCAGAGGCAGTGGCACGTAACAGAAGGAGGGAGCCAATAAACAACCGGCTCGGACCAAGGTGTAATGACCGCCAGAGTTCGGACAAAGAGGAGGGAGCCGGACTACCCATACACCTCGAACCAAGTTGCAGCGGTGAACCCGGATCAGCCCGGAGCTGGAGGTGTCCAGAGGCCGAAAATCAATGGTCCGGCATTTAGTCCGAACCCGGAGCCACCCTTGACTTATGAATCAATGATAGATGGTCCTTGCTGTTACCATACGACCGACCCGCGCAAGCCAGCCAACCATTCAACCCGGCAGTGCAGCTGGAACCGCAGAATCAGAGAGAAGGGGCGAAGGCCGGAGGAATCAGAGGAGGACCACCTCAGAGATTTCAGCCGAGGTCCCACCCAAATCTGTCCGGAGCAAATGTTACCCCGATAACCACTGCACCTCCTCCGAGGCCTGCAGCAGCAAGGCCCGTGAATGTTGTGAATGTCCGAGGTAATAACAACAACAATGGTGCCGGACCAAGTCAGCAGTATGAATACCCCGGAAATGACTATAGAGAGGCTCATGCGAGCTATGTGGTCTTTGTGACCGAGCCAACTGACAAGAAGAGTGTGCAGAGGCGTGCCATGGAGGTGAATGCAGTAATGCCGGTGGTGCCGACCTATATGAACTGGTCTGAGCAGGAGATCACTTGGAGCAGGAAAGACACACCTCGGATCATGCCGAGCCCTGGAAAGTATGCCCTGGTGGTAGATCCAACGTTGTGTGGGCCTACCAACAATGTGAGGTTACCCGAGTTCTGGTGGACAATGGCAGTGCCATCAACATCATGTACCGAGACACAATGGTGAAATTGGGCATATCGCCAAATCAGTTGATGCCAAGCAGTTGTACTTTTCATGGGATTGTGCCTGGCGTTTCCTGTGCACCCATGGGCAAGATATGGGTGGATGTAGCATTTGGAACCAAGGATAACTGCCGAGTTGAGAGTATCGAGTTCGAGGTGGTGGACTTGGAGAGTGCATACCATGCATTGCTTGGAAGGCCGGCTCTGGCCAAGTTCATGATTTCCACCCATGTTGCATACCTGAAGATGAAAATGCCAGGGCCTAATGGGATCATATCCATCTCGGGTGACTACAAGCGAGCCATTCAGTGTGCCTCGGCGGGGTCTAATCTGGCCGAGTCTTTGGTGATCGCAGCTGAGAAGAAGAAGCTGCATCAAGTGGTGGCAATGGCGCAGTCAACACAGCTCGGCTGTCCGGACTGATGAGCCCGGACTCAACTGCGTTCGAGGTGCCCAAGGAGACCAAGAAGATCCCCATTGACCCGGAGCACCCAGAGCATATGGCCATCATTGGGACCGGGCTGGGCGAGAAATAGGAAGGCGAGCTCTGTCACTTCCTCCGTGAGAATCGGGATATCTTTGCATGGTCGGCTAAGGACCTGCCTGGTGTTCCGAGGGAGTTGGCAGAGCACTCTTTATTTGTAGGCCAGAGGTGAAACCGGTGAGGCAACCGACCCGTCGTCTCTCAGACGACCGGAGACAAGTGGTGCTGGCGAGCTTGCAGCCGGGTTCATATGGAGGTGCTGCATCCGGACTGGATATCCAATCCGGTCTTGGTGGAAAAGAAGAAAGACGAGCCAGCCGTGGTCAAGGTGTGGCGCATGTGCATTGACTTCACTAACCTCAACAAGGCGTGCCCAAAAGATCCATTTCCATTACCTCGGATTGATCAAGTGATCGATTCCACTGCTGGTTGTGAACTGTTGTCTTTTATCGATGCGTACTCTGGTTTTCACCAGATACCACTGAACCCAAAGGATCAAATAAAGACTGCTTTTATTACCCCGTATGGGGCGTATTGCTATCGTGTCATGTGTTTTGGTCTGAGAATGCCGGGGCAACTTATCAGAGGTGTATGCAGAAATGCCTGCACTCTCAATGGGCAAAAATGTGCAAGTGTATGTCGATGATA
The DNA here is from genome assembly GCA_947311845.1 of Poa pratensis. Classification (NCBI taxonomy): domain Eukaryota; kingdom Viridiplantae; phylum Streptophyta; class Magnoliopsida; order Poales; family Poaceae; genus Poa; species Poa pratensis. The sequence goes on from CAMZMU010000085.1 coordinate 40,326,214, forward strand.
TCGTCATCAAAACTAAGGAGAAACGTACTCTCCTCGAGGATCTCGAGGAGACATTTGTGAATTTGAGAAAGTATCGGTTGAAGCTTAACCCGGACAAGTGCACCTTTGGTGTCCCGGCTGGAAAGTTGCTCGGATTCCTGGTGTCTAGCCGAGGTATCGAGGTTAACCCGGCCAAGATCCGAGCTATTGAGACATGAAGTTACCGAAGTGTTTGAAAGATGTGCAGAATTCACAGGGTGCCTAGCCTCGTTGAGCCGATTTGTAGCTCGGCTAGGAGAAAAAGCCTTACCTTTGTACCAGCTCATGAAGAAAAGTACCGGGTTTACATGGACCCCGCAGGCCGACGTGGCGTTCAATGAGCTGAAAAAGATGTTGTCCACTGCCCCGGTGTTGGCGTCACCATTGCACAATGAGCCGATGTTACTTTACATTGCGGCCACAAACCGAGTTGTAAGTGTGGCAGTGGTGGTGGAGCGCGAAGAAGGTGGCAGGTCGGTGCAGAGACCGGTGTATTACTTGAGCGAGGTGATCTCTACCTCGAAGCAGAACTACCCTCACTACCAGAAGATGACGTATGGTGTCTACCTGGCGGTCAAGAAGTTGAAGCATTATTTCCAGGAGCATCCCATGACGGTGGTGTGCGAAGCTCCAATCTCGGAGATCATCGGGTGCAAAGATGCAACTGGCCGAGTTGCCAAATGGGCGATTGAGGTGTCTCCATATGCACCACATTATGAGAGAAGAGATGCAATTAAATCCCAGGCGTTGCCGGACTTCTTTTGTGATTGGGCCGAGATGCAGTATGAGCCACCCAGGCCGGACTATAATTATTGGAAAATGCATTTTGATGGGTCCAAGACAAAGATCGGGCTGGGGGCTGGAATAGTCCTCACCTCGAAAGCGAGATCAGCTGAATACGTGCTGCAGATTCATTTCTCAGCATCAAACAATGTGGCGGAGTATGAGGCCTTAATCCATGGCCTCAATGTGGCGAAGGAGATCGGTATCCGGCGTGTAGAGTGCTTCGGCGATTCCGACCTGGTGGTGCAACAATCTTCTGGAACTTGGGATGCTCTGGATGCCAACATGGCGTTATATCGGTTCCATGTGCAAAAGATATCCGGGTTCTTTGAAGGGTGTGAGTACAGGCATATACCTCGGACAGAAAATAATGCTGCCGACGTGTTGTCAAAGCTCGGTTCATCTAAAGAGGCAGTACCACCAGGGGTAGCCCTGAATCACTTGAGAACTCCTTCAATCAAACCTTCTCCTGAATCCGAATCTATTTTCATCCCGGCGGAGCAAGAGCCCGGACCTGTTCCAATGGAGGTAGACGTCGGATGCGTTTGGTCGGACCCGGGGACTGCGTGGCAGAGCTCGGGGACTGCGCACCAACCTCGGGGACTGCTTCCAGACTCGGGGACTGGTCGCAGGATGGTGGAGGAAATAATGGAGGAGATTATGGTGGCCGAACCAATGGAGGTGGACGAGGAACTTTTTCCTTTGCACCCAGTGCCGGAGTGGGCGGAGCAAATCATGAAGTTCATAACGGAGGGAAGCTTGCCAAGTGACACAACCGAGGCTAGGAGAATTCAAAGGAGGGCAAGGCGTACACCATCATCAACAAGGAGCTCTATAAAAGAAGCGTAACCGAGGTGTTGCAACGGTGTGTCGAGCCAGCTGAAGGCAAGGAGATGCTTTTGGAGATCCACCAAGGAGAGTGTGGTCATCATTGCAGCACAAGAGCTCTGGTGGCCAAGGTGTTCAGGCATGGGTTCTATTGGCCCACTGCTCTTGCTGATGCAGAGGCCATAGTCCGGAGATGTGAAGGATGCCAAAGGTTTGCCAAGCAAACGCATATGCCAGCCTCGGCGCTCAAAACAATTCCTATCACTTGGCCGTTTGCGGTATGGTGTTTGGATATGGTGGGAGAGTTCAAACCAGCCCGAGGTAACATGACGCACATACTGGTGATGGTGGACAATTCACCAAGTGGATCGAGGTGAAACCAATCCGGAAGTTGGATGGTCATTCAGCAGTGACTTTTTGAAGGAGATCATTCTGCGATATGGTACCCCCATAGCATTATCTCGGACAACGGCACGAACTTTGCTGTTGGAGAATTTGCTCGGTTTTGCATGAACAAGGGAATCCGGCTGGACATAGCCTCGGTGGCACACCCGGAGTCTAATGGACAAGTGGAAAGATCAAATGCTCTAGTGTTGGCCGGCATCAAGGCTCGGCTCATTGAACCACTGCTGAAAACGCCGGGGTGTTGGATAGATGAGATACCAGCAGTACTGTGGGGTCTAAGGACCACGCCAAATCGATCAACTGGCTATACGCCATTTTTTATGGTCTATGGGGCAGAAGCTATGCTACCCACTGACATCGAATATGATGCGCCCAGAGTGGCAATGTACACTGAAGCCGAGGCAAAAGAGGCTCGGGAGGATGCAGTAGATCTGCTTGAGGAAGCTAGAGAATTGGCCTCATCTCGGTCAGCAATATACCAGCAAGGTCTCCGACGTTATCATAGCCGGAGTGTCAACCCTCGTGTGTTTCACGAGGGAGATTTGGTGCTGAGGCTGGTGCAGCGCAAGAAAGGTCGGCACAAGTTGTCACCTCCATGGGAGGGACCGTTCATTGTGAGCCGAGCTCTGCTCAATGATTCGTACTATCTAATAGATGCGCAGGAACCAAGGAAAGATGGGCTGGACAACCCTGGATCAGAGGTCAAGCGACCATGGAACGTAGCTCTATGATACGTCTCCAACGTATCCATAATTTCTGCTGTTCCATGCTTATATTATACCATTTGCTACATGTTTTATATACACTTCGTATCACTTTTATGCATTTTCTGGGACTAACCTATTAACAAGATGCCACAGTGCCAGTTCCCTGTTTTCTGCTGTTTTTGGTTTCAGAAAGTTACTTCTGGAAATATTCTCGGAATTGCACGAAACAAAAGGCCAGGTCCCTATTTTTCCAGCACGTACACGGAGTCCGAAGGAGAGACGAAGACTCGCCACGAGGTGGCCAAACCACCTGTAGGCACGGCTGGGCCCACAGCCGCGCCTGGGTGTGGTTTGGGCCCCTCGGGGGTCCGCCGAGATCGCCCCTTCGCCTATTTATTCCCGAGACGCGAAAACCCTAAAACCCCAAGTCATATTTCCAGAAGAGTTCCGCAGCGCCGCCGCCATCGACGACAAGTTTCGGGGGACAGAAGTCTCTGTTCCGGCACGCCGCCAGGACGGGGAATTGCCCCCGGAGTCATCTCCATCGACACCACCGCCATCTTCATCGCCGCTGCTGACTCCCATGATGAGGAGGGAGTAGTTCTCCCCCGAGGCTGAGGGCTCTACCGGTAGCTATGTGGTTCATCTCTCTCTCCCATGGTGTGATCTTTATGTGATCATGAGCTTTATAATCTAGTTGAATAAGTAGATGTTACTCTTTATCTATTATGCACTCTATAGGTTACTTTAATATGAACTCCGGTACTCTCCACGGTGTAAAGGTGACAGTGTGTGCACCGTGTGTGACTCCTTTATGACGTTGTGGCGCTTGTTTACTCCGGCTTGAGGTGTGCTTTTGTAGCCCTACACAATGAATGGTGTTTGTTATCCAACAAGAGAGTGTTTAAGAGTAGCATTTACTTATTCAGTTATGAGATCATTGTTGAGAGTGTCCACTAGTGAAAGTATGATCCCTAGGCCTTGTTTCTAAGCATTGAAACACCGTTTACAACAAGTTCTGCTACATGTTTGCTTGCTGCCATTTTTATTCCAGATTGCAATTACCACTTATAATCATCCATATTACTTGTATTTCACTATCTCTTCGCCGAACTAGTGCACCTATACATCTGACAAGTGTATTGGGTGTGTTGGGGACACAAGAGACTTCTTGTATATTAATTGCAGGGTTGCTTAAGAGGGATATCTTTGACCTCTACCTCCTGAGTTCGATAAACCATGGGTGATTCACTTAAGGGAAACTTGCTGCTGTTCTACAAACCTCTGCTCTTGGAGGCCCAACACTGTCTACAAGAATAGAATCGTGCGTAGACATCACTCTACTCCGACCTTTCTACTCATGAAGGGCGCAATGTATGTACCTCGGTTAATCCTTAATGAAATGTCGGCACTCCGAGGTTGTAGCTCGGGGACTGCCTCGCTCTTGTGCTTGTGTTTCATTTCTGTTTGTCAATTTCGTTCATATGCCAAACTATTTTGAACCTCGTCTCAAACTTCAAGTAATGTATGCTGTGCAACTAATCTTGTGACTCGACTGACGAACGCCGAAATGGTAGTCAAGCGCAAAGATGAAAAAACGTGGGAAACATGAAAATGGACTCGGGGACTCGGTCCAAAAATATAGTTCGGCATGTGTCGTTTACTAACCCCTGTCATTACCTTTCGTTTATGTCGGATGATTTTGAGACACACCTCGACATTTGCTAAGTACTGTATGCTATAAACAACAATCTTGTGACTCGACTGTCGAACGCTAAAATGGTAGACAAGAGCAAAGAATGCCAAATATAGTAAACACGAAAGTGAACTCGGGACTCGTTCCAAAAGGGTTCGGCATAAATTCTTAGAAAATCATGGTTCGAATAGCAAGATAATAGTACTGGTAGCAAGGCAAACTACTTAAGGTCTATTACATCTGCACCCGGCATACCGGGGATTTAATGTTTTAATTAAGACAAGTTCATGCCTCGGAACCAGAGACCTCGGTCGCCGGAGTTGTGGTAGCAGGGACCTCGGAAGCAGGAGCCTCGGGCGCAGGAACAACCTCGGGCGCAGGAACAACCTCGGTCGCGGAGGCAACCTCGGTTGTTGGAGTGGATGCCGGGGTGTCCGTCACGCGGGGGAAATCACCTCGGTGGCTACGGCTTTGCCGGACTTGCCCTTGGAGTTCGGAGGTTCGTCGAAGCTGAAGTCATCATCAGAGCCTTCAGCCACCTCGGTTGTTTTGCCGGCCTTGCCCTTGGAGCTCTCAGTCTCGTCAAAGTCAATTTCCTCGCCGTCAGAACCTTCTTCACCGGACTCTGCTTCCTCGTCCGAGCTCTCTTCGTCCTCAGAGTAGAGGCGCCCTTCATCAAAGGTCCGGGTGTTTGCATAACTAGCGAAGAGGTCGGCTGCTGCTTGGCGTTTCTCAATGCCGGCAGGAGTGGTGTTCCAAGGAGAGCCCCTGCGCAGGGAGGTAACCGTGTGGATCTCAACATCTTCATACCAAGACAGCACGAACACCAGGGCCTTGTCCGCTCCAGCCCGAGCTGATGAGCATCTCCACTCCCGAAGTCTAGCCTCGGCTCCTTTCAGCTTCGTGGCGAGCTCGTCGATGCAAGTGGGAGTCTTGACCTTGGGCCAGAGGGCACGGTGGACCTCGATGGCAGCATCAACCAGCTTGGTTCCAATGGCCCTGAGCGGCCTGATCCGAGCATTAAGGGCAACAAGGTGGTCCTGGATATCCCAGCTTTCGCTGAGGGTTTCTGTCTCAGCCCTCTTTGCCCGAGCTGCTTGAACTTCGCGGATAGCCTTGTCCTTGGAGTGCTCAAAGTTCTCTGAAGAAGACAAAAAGGTTGTCGCTGAAATAAGGCATACGGTGGCACGGGGTGTAGGTCGGTAGAAAATAAGAAAAAGGGGAAAAGAAACTTACTGTCCATTTGGTGATTAATCCGAGCGAGCTCGGACAACCAGCTTTTCGATATAGCTCGGAGGGCGATAAGTTCGGCTTCGGCCGAGGTGGCGCGGCTCTCCAGGGTCTTGGCAAGCTCTTGCTGCTGTTCGGCGGCCTGGTCTTTGGCCTTCATAGCGTCCTCCACAGCAGTTTTGGCTTCATTAGCCCGGTTCAGCTCTTGTTGCAGCCGAGCTATTTCATCTTCGGCTGTCTTCAACTTGGAGGCGTAATCTTTGTCGCTCTGCTCCTTTGCGGATAGAAGAGTCCGGTGAGACTTCTTCAATCTGTTGTGATCCAGCAGGAGGTTCTTGAAGATCTTTGTCCGAGCATTGTTGCACTCCTGAAAAAATAGAGAGATCAGTTCGAAGAGATCCGAGGTCTTTTTAGCACCCGAGGCCCGGGGACTTGGCATTGGCCTCGGGGACTCAGCATGGGAGGAATGACAAGTTTTTGAGATTCAAGCCGAGCAATTTTAAACTCGGTGGAGTGTCAATTGCTCAACCCGAATCTCGGGGACTGGGAATAGTGTATGTTTGTCATTTGGTTTCAAAGGAAGAAAAAGAGTTGCGTAAAGAAACTTACCGAGGCCTTCTTGCTGCAATCAAGGACCGCAGTCTGCATGTTGTAGATGGACTGGAGCACGGCGCTAGGTCCGACTGGATGCTCAGAGCTCGGGTTGGAGGAGACCTCGGCAGTGTCAGCCGAGTTCAGTCCATGTCATAGTGCTTCTCCGAGCCTAAGCTGTTCCCGCTCTTGGTCCGGAGTTGCCCGACCTCCCAGCTGCTGATGTTTGGCTGGATGGTAGCAGCAAAAAGAGCTCGGGAGGTGGCGACCTGAGAGCTCGAGGGTGCGGCCTTGATCAGGGTGGACTTCGGCGCGGGAACATGCGACACTAGTGAGTGCTCGCAGCCTTGGGGCCCGGTGGCGGTGGCGGCATTGGAGTTTGTTGTGGCTGTTTGGGGGGCTCAACAACTGGAGCTGAATCTTTCTTCTGCTTCTTCTGCTTCTTCTGCTGCTGTTGCTGCTGGTTGCGCGCAGCTTGAGACTTGGGGGAGAGCGAGGCTCCTGCACGGTTTTAACCGGAGTCTTGGCGCGATCTGTCTCCGCATCCTTCTGAGGAGGCGGAGGAGTCTGATCTCGACGGGGAGCAGAGTGCCCCAGGCCGGAGTCAGAGCTCGGCGGTGGAGGTTCGGCGGAGGAGACACGCACCGGGGAGGAGATGGTCTTCTCCGGGCTGATGAGGTCAATGGACCGTTCTGGAGGAGAGGCTCTGGCGGGGCTTCCGAGGTTAACCTCGACCTCGGTGGTCTGAGCTTCAACCACTGGAGGCAGTGGTGAATGTATCGAGCTATGGCTCTGCTTGATCTGCCGAGCCGGGCTAGACGAAAAAGAAAAGATTAAGTTAGAGTATAAAAAACTTAACCTCGGAACAGCGTGAAAGGTAAAAAGGAGCAAGGTGACTTACGCATCTTCTTCCACGGGGCCTCGCTTCTTGTGCCTCGCCGAGGTCTTCTTGGCACGCTTGGCTTTGGGCGCCGCAGTCTCCGAGGTCTTGGAAGCCTCGGCATCCGAGGTACCGGGTCCTGAGCGCTTCCGGGAAGCTGCAGACGCTGGATGAAAGTTCTTATATGTTGGAGGGGCATATGAAATGGGAATAACGTTGACAGGTTCCAGAATTTGGCAATCGTCATCGTCATCATCGGGCCAATCCTGGATAGACGATCGAACTGGTGGGCGGTGCGAGGTGAAACCACGAGTCTTACCCGAGGTGGCCTTGGGAATGGGGAGGTGATCCTCATTGTCCGGATCTTCAACCTCGGCGGCGGCCGGGATAGGCAGGTCGGGAGTCCACTCCTTAGAAGAAAGGGGGCCATCCTCGATTTCCTGTCGAGTGAACTTCTGCAGAGGTGGCAAGGTAAAACCGAGTTAGCACAAGAATCAATACAAGGCCGGGGTGAAAATGAAACCGAGCAATATTATACGTCGGGTAAAGTACACTTACTTGAGGTGGAAGGTGATCTCGGTCATAGGGCTTGACACCCCATTTCCACTTGTCGGGCATGGTGGTCTTGGCGATGGCCCGGATGCGCCTCTTCACCTCGGAGTCATCAAGTTCAAAGGTGTTGTGCCGAGTGGGGTCGTAGCGGCCACTCATGTGGCAGATCTTATGGGCCCGCGCTTGTAAGGGGCTAACTCGGCGGGTGATCATGGTGCGCAAGATGTCATCTGCCCCCCAGCTTTTCTCCTGGAGGGACATCATGGTTTGATGGATCAGAAGAACCTCGGGAGCGTCGGGTGCAGGCTCATAGTCCCAGTTGAGTTGGGCAGCGGGGGTTCCAATGGTGAACTCCGGCAAATTGATGAGGTCTTCGCCGCCCGGGTTCTTCACATAGAAGAAGGAGCGTTGCCATTTGCGGCAGGAGTCCAGGCCCTGGATCCGAGGAAACTCAGAAAGGCGCCGAGGTGAAATCAAGGCCGCCCCGCAAGCGGTCATCTCCTTGTCCACGACCTTCTTGTTCGGGACACTTTGCTTCTTCAGCTGGAAGTACTTGGCCCAGGACTCGATGCTTGGCCATAATCCGAGGTAACCCTCGGAAAAGGTCGCGTAGGCCGAAAGTTGGAGGACGGCGTTGGCGGGCAGGTGATGTGGTTGTAGCCCGAATTTGTTCAAGAAATCCCGGAAGAATTTCCCGGCCGGGAGCCCGAAGCCACGTTCGAAGTGATCCAGGAAGACGACCCGCTCCCCGGATTCCACCTCGGGTTCGATGTCTTCTTTCTTCGAAATCCGGCAGATGAGTTTAGCCGGGATCCGCCGTGAATCTCGGAGCCATTTGATGTCGACCTCTGTGACGTCGGATCCCTCCCAGCTACCTCGTTCTCCAGGTGCTCCTTCCTCGGCGGGATCCGAGGCAGAAGACATGTTGAAGCTTTCCTGCAGAAGTGGGAGGTTCAACCGGGGTAAGTACCTCGGACAGTTCAGGATAGCCGGGGTAAAATACCTCGGATCATTCAAGACAGCCGGGCTAAAGGATTTAGGCGGGAAACATGTTTCTACCACTGCGAGATACTAGCAAAGATCTACCGATGAGCTAAAAAGGGAAATAAATTCAAGTTCATCCAGGGGCAAACCTAAAAGGATAGTGCTACGGATGCGTCTGATGCAAGTCTAGATGAGATCTAAAATGGCTAAAAGAGTGCAAAGGTAAAGCGTCGGGTTCCTCAAGTTCATCGGATTCATCAAGATCCTCGAGTTCATCGGAGGATGAACATGTTCATGGCAATGGCAATGGAGGGGAAATGAGGAACTCACCGGTGAAGAATGCGAAGGATCGACGGCGGAGTGGCGGCGCAAGGCGCGGTGCGTGTTTCTGGCGAGAATCTTCGAGATGGCGAGGTCGCAGCGGCGAGTGCTCGACGGCGGCGATGGAGGCAGAAGGCACGGAGCAGTGGGCGCGGAGCAGTGGGCGAGTGGGGGAGAAGACGAAGAAACTCCCCCTGGGCCCCTATTTATAAGCCGTGTGCGGTAACGGCGTGCGGTAACTGCGCACTACCGCGCGGTTACTGGGAGGCGTGGGATCGTGTGTGGGCGGAGGAGCGGTTGCGCGGTTGGTGGCCGCACGATCGGCCACATCGTGGGCCGCAGAGTGGCAACCGCCAGCCTCGGATTTCCTGTGCTGGTCAGCGCGAGAATCGATGAGTCGTGGGCGGTCAAGTTGGTCTCACACTTGAGTGCGCAGGTGCGCTGTTTGGTGGGTCCGGCTGACGAGGGCGGCGTGTGGTCAGGACCTGTCTTTCAGAGGTCCGGATTTCGAGGTCCGGGCAGAGATTCTTCGCCACGTGCCTCGGAAAATCTTGAGGCAAGATTGTGCTGAGTCAAACAGCTCGGAAAGTTCAGATTGCATATCTACCTCGGATTAGATTATGGTATGTGGGAAGTACCTCGGCGGAGCTATGTTGGAGGTCGGTTTTAGAGGTGGTGCCTTGTTTATTTTTGAACCTGCCACGGCCCTCCATCCGAGGTCGTAGAACCGCACCAGCTTCGGGGACTAATGTCGGGGGGCTACCCCCGGGTAGGGTCAAGGCGTGGCATAAAGATGAGTTTAAAGATATGCCGAGGTACGGAAAGGGCCGACCTGCTTGGGCCTGGGAGAATCCGAGCTTCATCTTGACCTGGAGAGTTTAAAGGCCGACCTATCTTGGCCCAGAGGGGTCCGAGGTATCCCGTTGGCCTGGGCCGAGGTTCACTGTCCGAGCTAAGTTCAGCCGACCTAACTACCTCGGTGCTATGGTTTCCATTGTGAGAGCAGAAGAAGTTATTGGGAGGAAGTAAGGTCCGACCTGGTAAAGATCTTAAGTGCAAGACCCGAGATACGGAGCCCGTCACATCCGTGCCGAGCTATCCGAGACAAGGAGCTGTAGGTCGGGCAGGAGTCAATGCTCCTGTCACTTCCTGCCTGGTACAAGAGCGCCTGACGCAGGAGCGTCTGTCACGGAGCCTGGCAGAGGCGTGCCCCGGGTTCGGCGGGGCTGCACGTCTCTGACCGCTGACCACGCGGGATCTGGGAAAAGGCTACGAGGTAGCTCTGCCAGGCCACATCCTGTCTCTGTCAGAGGAGACATGCTAGTTCTGCCGTTAGGCAGCAGGAGATGGGCAGGCCACGTCTTGTCCCTGACAGAGGTACGGTGGTGACCGGTGCAGAGGCATGGCAACAGTGTTCAGCGAGGGGCACAACGGTAACTCGGCTGGCCTATATAGTGGGCTTCACCCCCTCCTGCTGGAGGGACGGACCGATCAATCGACAGAAAAAGAAAGAGAGAAAGGAACCTCAGAACACCCCGGATACACCTCGGATCTAGCTCGTAGTCCCTTCTTCCTCCCGTGTAGCTCCATATTTTACCTCAAGTTCTTACCATTGTATCATCATACAGCTCGAGGAGCAGCTTGTACTGGTCACCTTGAGCTATACACTGAGTAGGATAGTGCTGCAGTAGGGGTGTTACCTCCACAAGAGGGCCCCGAAGCAGGGAACATCGTGGTGTGCTTTGTGTTCTTGGTTTCTTGTTCTCTCGTTCGTGTTCTTGCGGTTTCTTGCGTGTTCTTGCTTGTGCACTTCTTGAGTGCATAAACCCTCCCCGGATTCCCCCAACGACCATTCGGCCCATCTTAGCCATACCTATGGCATCTGCCGTGATCCCACCACGACACACGATTTAGTCCTTGATGGGAAACACCATTAGAAGACAAAGAAGTTCTCAGACTTCCTCTCTTTCTGGGACAATTCAATCAGTGGCTTGGATGCATAAATGAAATTCTCAAGGAAAGGAGGTCACAACCTACCATTCCGAGAATATTCTACACGTGCATGATCGAGTTGAAATGATTTAGAGGAAACCAGACAATTCACTCAGATCCATGGCGACATCTTTCAGCAATTGCACGTGAACCAGGGAAAGTCACTTCTAACTCCAGAACACATACCTTGTGAAGACACAAAGTTAGTTCCAACAAATTTTCCAATGCTAACGCCCAATATCCAATATGAATCTCCCCAAACATGGAGAAAATAAGAAGGTAGTTGATGGGCTCAACAACAAACTTATCCAGATACTCCAAGACGGTAGACTCATATTTCAGAACGGGGCATGAATATTGGTCCGACTAACACATTCAGTAGGCTAGCCTGGGTTTGATTTGACGATAGCCCAATTCAAATCAAAAGATTCAGAGGTTAGCATATCCAAAGAGGAGATACCACCTCGCTTCAACACGGACAGACTAGACATCCCATTGAAACTGAACTATATCAGATAGAGCTTTTATCTTCTAACTCTCCAAGTTGTTTAAGCTCAACTGAATAATTCAGGACATCCAGCATGATTTTCTTGGAGAAGGGGTTGTTCAGAGAACCAGCTTACTCATAAGCTCAACATCACGGTCAGGTGACAACCTGGCGATACTTCTGGGAAGACCTCCAGAATACCACGATCCACATATAGGATATCACGACATTCTGGTGGATCTTGAGTTCAAGAAAGGATCATGCCTTTCAAGACACAACGAGGTGGTCTTGGGAGCTTCGGCACAGACCTAGCTCTTTGACCGAGGGAGTGCATCAGAGCCAACTGACTTGGTAGCACTGTCAAACTCAGCTTATTGATTGGCTAACCAATCATGCTAAGGAGGGCAATGGATATCCCTGGATTTCCGCACAGTAAGAACTGCTAAGAATATCCGATAGCCACATCATTGCTCACGACTTATCCTTCTCGAGTAACAAGTCACTCGGAGCACGGAGAGTAACGAGGAGTAAGAGCATCACTTCATCAAGAGGATCATGACACTCAGCACGAGTGCACACTCCTTATACCAAGATATCGTGCTTCTCTAAGATGGAACAGAAACAGAGACTAATAACCCTCTTATTCTGTGGAATACAAAACTTTGACCTAGCCCGAGAAGTGGACAAGGTACTAGAGTTTGTTTCTCCTAACAAGTCGAAGTGGAAAGTCTTAACAGATCAGGAGAGTGACTTGCATCGGAACATACCAACGCACGATAAGACTTTACTGTCAACTGACAGACAAAGGTTGGAAAGCAGATCAGAGTAAGAAACATGCTCAGGAGAATCCTAAGATGTTGAGGATGCACCGGTTATTACTCAATTGTGATAACCATGCCCAAAGGGAGAGATGCAGCAGAGTCACGAACATAGATGGGGGTTCACGAAGAGAAATCTGATCGTAACCCAGATGGTTTCAAGACAGAACTTAGAACGAGGCTAAGGGAGAGCTGAAGTTACATAGCCAGCTGAGGGGTGGTAAAGGGTTGGACATTACCTCACTGACCACATAAAGGACTTGGGTTAAAGGTCAGCTTCATGTGCCGAGGATCATAAATAGCATAACGATCATATGGGTAACAACCCACACAATTCGACATACCAGACTCACAGCACAATCCGGGACCTTAGGTTCAAGACCTTGGGCTAAAACCCACAAAACTGAGGCTAATCACTTGTTCCTTCGTTGGGTAACAGAGTTCAAACATCTGAGTTGATTTGGGATTGCAACGCAGCGGGAGCAACGTGACACATAACACTAAAGGTCGAACCCAACCCCGTTTCTAATCATTTTGAAATAACAGATGAGAGGTAAAACCTTTAAACTCAAATCGAGGTAAGATTGCTCCGAGATTAGAGGGTAACCAGATAAGGAGTAAAAAGAATCCTAAGATGGTTTTCACAACTCATTTTTAGGTTAAAAATATTTCACAAACACTAGACTCAACGTCGACCAGTAGAAGGGGTTTCCTACAGGCAGTACTGCTCTGATACCAACTTGTGGCGCCCCGACCCGACTGCTATACAGTGATACTATGTCCCCGGTTATTCGATACCACCAGACACACTATCAAAGCATAATAGAGAGATCAAGACTGGTGGAACAACTGGCACATCACAGACTCTACGACACAAATCATATAGTTCAACTCTTATAAAAGAGAAAGATAGCAAATGACAACCAGAGGTCACAGACCCAACATTACAACAAGCGGAAGCAAATTAAGTTGTTCTAAACAACAAGATCCAAATATGGCCTAAGAGGCCTACAGATAAACATCCAGCGCCAGCTGTTCCGGGATGTCCCAAGCTGCCACCTGGGAACCCCAGACTACTCGTCGACGTCCACATAGAACCCACCTTCGGTGTCGGTGAAGTCCTCCACTGAAATCAAATAAACAACGTTGAGTTCGACGAACTCTGCAAGATTACTAGAGCTACTAGCTCGATGATTGGCTTTCAAAGGGTTTTATGGCTGTTTTGCATAAAGCTAGTTGCTTTGTAAAAGACATCTGGCATCGACTAATCAGAATATTTTCAAAGGGGGTGAGAAGTAAACTCTTTTCTCTTGATCATCTTCATCAACGACCACCACCAATCACCTCACCTGTCTACCAAGGCACCTCCCCGAATCACCCTCGAGGAAGTCAACCTTGCATTCTTGGTAGTACCTTTAGTACTCAGGTTTTAATCATTCCGTTCAAGTTGTTCTATGATCCTACCTTCACTTCCCAAGTTCGTCCATAACCGCGGACACGGCTTTTCGAAAAGATTTAACCCTGCAGGGGTGCATTCTGTTTACCTTCGGTACCGCCCGGCTCATTGCCTACGCTTAGCTCTCTTCCGGGGAAAGCCGGCTGAGTGGGAACGGTTACAACCTTTACCTTGTTAAGGACTAACCCAGGATCATCAGTGGCGGTAGGACTGCCAGGATCACGACACCCCGCCCCACGGCCACTCATTTTCCTAACACCACCATCCTCATCCCAGTCTTGGTCACCATCTCAACGCACACGCAAATGGAAAACCAAACTAGAGGACCCTGGCTAGTCCCGCTCAAGTTAGTTGGTCGACGGGGGTTCCATATAGCCCACCGAAAGGAAGCGCGCTCATTCTTGGTTCAAGAGATAAAGAACTCGCACTTAGGCGGCGGGAGTGAGACAAAACACCACCATACCAAGTGGCCTCTCATCCCCCTTTAAGCATTTTATTACCTGTCACCACAAATTCTCCACCATCATCTGAACACTTCAACAACCTGTTTCCAACATGAAGTATCCATCGGACGGCTACGCATTTAACTAAGCATGGCTAAGCATCAACATTGCATAGTTAAGTATTTCAGGCCAACAATACAATCCTATGGATAATAGGAGAGGAAACAGGTAATTGGCATCGGAATCTTAATGCAACTATAGGATACTCTAATCCAATAAAATTGACATTTGGAACCGCATGCAATATTATAGTGGAGAAAATATTTGCGGAAACATAGGATAAGATATGCTCAGAGGGGGGATTACGCTTGCCTTGTTCAGCGGGCTGGTAATACGGGTCGTCAGGGTATTGTGGAGAAACCCTGACTCCTTGATCTATCGATGTATAAGAACACCGGAAAGCACAATCAAATACCACACCATATAAAACAAGTGCAATGCACAAGCACATGATGGCATGACATTTTAATGCACTGAATTTAACTAACAAGTTAAATGGGGTGCAAAGAATAACTTTTAATAACCATATAATTAAATCCCACATTTAACTTAATGCTTTTGTTACTCCTACAACATATACAGTACTGGTATTTTGTTCAATTGTGCATGCAAATGATAGTAATGGACAGTACATGCTTGTATGAGCATTTTGATATATTAAACACAATTTTCTGAAATACCATTCAAAAGTTATGCATTTTCAAAAGTGGGTTTAGTGCTGCCATTTCAGCAAATCATTTTAAACAACATTAAAATTAATTATCCATGCTTGGGAAAGTGGTGAATCATGAAGTATATCAAGTGCTGAACATTTTGGTATATCACACTTGATTTTTGGATCATTATTGTTAGAGTTATATATTTTACAAAATCATTTTCGTTTCTGCCATTTTTAGTATTCCATTTAAACAGAGCGTAAAATTAATTCAATTCTGTCCAAATAAAATATGGGTGTGTGAAGTTTGTTAAGACAAACATTTTGACACTTATTTGCTCAATTTGGATTAACAGAACAAAAGATATGAATTTTCAAAGTTTCACTTTCAT
The DNA here is from genome assembly GCA_947311845.1 of Poa pratensis. NCBI lineage: Eukaryota > Viridiplantae > Streptophyta > Magnoliopsida > Poales > Poaceae > Poa > Poa pratensis. The sequence continues at coordinate 40,341,512 of CAMZMU010000085.1, forward strand.
TAATCATTTTCTGTAATTATTTAATAAGTGCAAAATTTATAATACAACATTTATGCCAAACTGAAGTTGACAGATATAGCACAACCAGATCTACACATAGAAATTTGAATCATCGAATTTGGTTCATTTTTCAATTTACTATGCATTTTAGAAGAAAAGATTTGGATCCGTTTTCAGTTTTCTATTTCTTTTATTTTGCAGAAAAAGGGCTGAAACGTTTTGCACACGGTGTGGGCTACTTGTAGCCACTGACGGGTGGGACCAAGGCCACGTAGGCAGGCCACGTAGGCGCAGGGACCTTGGCGGCCGTTGCTCGCCGGAGACGGCACGGCCGTGGACGCCGGCGAGGTTCTACGCCGTTAGGTACTACGCGGAGCGGTGCACACGACTCGTGGTGTCGAGGGTGACCAAATGGGGCGGCGCCACCACGAGATGACCACCGGAGCGGCGACGGCGACGAACTACGGCGGGGACTAGTTACGGCTACCCACGATACAGAGGGAAAGGAGGGGGACGAAGATGTCCAGGACGTTCGTAGTCTCACCCTCGACGCGTGAGTAACCGCAGCGCGACGGAGAAGGTCGAAGAAGGTCTCAAGCTTGCTGGCAACGCGGCGGCCGGAGAGGAAGAAGGCGAGGTCGGCGGCGGCGATTTACGGCTCCCTGCTTCGATTCCTCGCGCGGGAAGGAGAATAGGACACGGCGGTGACGATGGCGGTCCTGGCTGGCTCGGGGAGCTCCCAAGCGACGGCGATGCGCGACGGTGAGCTGGGCTAGGCTTCGGCCAGGTGAGGAAAGGAGAGGGAGGGAGCAAGCGAAAAATCTGAGGGGGAGAGGATAAGGCGGCCTCGTGGTGCTCTTATGCTCCTCGCAGGGCAGAGGAGCGGAGGGGGGGCCTGGCGAGGCGCGGCAGGGCGTCGGGGGGCCTCCAGCGCGCCGGCAATGGCGCGGCCCTGTCCACCGGGGAGAGGACAACATTTTGCGAAAAGCCCCCTGCCTTCCTTTTTCCTTCACAGCTAGGTCCTTTTCTGTTCCTTTATTTTCTTTTCCTAAAACCAGTAGCTTCCAGAGATTTTATTGAGGCACTTAACTCATTTCAAAAATTATGAAAATATTGGGCAGCCTCCCATATCATGTAGAGGCTCCACAAAAATTGGCGTCTCAAAATAAAATCTTTGAGCAACTTTTGTGCATTGGGCTTGTTTATGGTAATTTTAATTAATTACAATTTGATATTTCTTTGATTATTTCAAAGCAAGTGCAAGATTTTATTTGAACTCTTGGAACTTCCTTGACAATATATTAACTTTCAACAATTTTTATTTGTCAAAACTTGTCAAACTCATTTGAATTGTATTTTGGCAGTTGTAGCAATTTGTTTTTAGTTGTGCCAAACCAATTGTTTATTTATTTAGCAATTTTAATATGGATGCCATGATGCAATGGAACACAAAAAGTGGAAATTTTATTCGAGTTTTTAGGTTCTTAAACTTCGGGCTGTTACAATTCTACCCCCCTTACAGGAATCTCGTCTCGAGATTTTTAGAGTAGGAAAGAGGGAAGAGGGTTACAACGGTACTACACGATCGTTGACCGAGGGCATCATGGATTTCTCATCGTCTTCACTTCGAGGTCACTATCAGCGTACACCATAGGGAAGAAGGGAACCTCACCGGAGGATGGATCTTGGGGGAAGATACAACGCCGAATACCTCCTGGTAGAACCTAGGATGAGACTTCAAGCATCCCTTGGATTGACAGTTAGGAGACACCTGCGAGTGACGGGGGATTGATAAGGAGTTTGCCGTTGTAGACCACTGTTTTCTCAAACGATTCAGAATATGAACTTTGCACAAGGCCTTGAATTTCTGAAAACGAAGGTTAAACAAGATTCCAACAGATGAAGAGGCGACCTAACCTACGGCTTGAGTAGAACTTTCCTCACGAAGGAGCATTACAGATCACAGGAGAAGTATCGGGAAGATGGACCAAGAAAACTTTAGAAACTGACTTTAGAAACTTCGAGAACGCTAGTATCAGGGAAACTTCTTGATGTTCTGGACATCGAGGACAAGCTTCTTGAGGATCACCAACTATCGTTTCTGTTTGAGGTTTAGATCTGGTCAGGTGTAGAGATACTTCAGACTCCACATGTAAGAATAGGGAATCTTTGCAAAGCATACCAACGGGTTACAATTGCTAGGACCCCAAGAGTTGGACTACAAGGTCAAACTCCAAGGAGGGACTAGATTGCGGAACTCAAGTATTAGCAACTTGTCAGAAGACAGCTGCCCTACTTGATTTACTTGCAACGAGACACGATT